>OX589592.1:21246783-21855950 GCA_951329385.1 Polia nebulosa | reverse complement strand
AAGATTTTCCAATAGCAAGACTATAATTTCATCACAATAGGGTAGCACCTGTAACAATATTTTATTTTGTTATTACATTCGCTTTTTTACATGACTTTGCTCATGTGGGCTATCCCACAGGCATGCTTTATGATATTAGTTATATATTAACTAGATCCTTGATAATATAGAAGATAAATGGTTAGGTTATTTAACTTACTTTGCTTTTCAATGCACGACAAATATCACCAGTGAGCCCGACCGCTGCTATGCATACTTGATATTCTTGATGATTTTTCAGTCCAACATAAAGATATCTTTTGAATGCATCCATATATTTTAAGAAACCTTCTCCTAAGACCTCAACAAGAGTTGAAACTGCCATAAGAGCATCTTCTTGGACACCACCAGCTTTTCCCGCATTGCCAGCGAACATCGTCAATAAGGCGGTCATAATAGCGTCTGATATTTGAGGTGCGTCTTCTTGAGTTACCTTACGAAGTACCGATTGCAATGTGGCACACAATAGACTTTGGAGATCATTGAATTGTGAACGATCCGCTTGACTTGAAATGTGATTCTCCATCTGCAACACTTGTTGAAGCCTCTCCAAAATAACCATGGTTGTTTTTTGCACAGTAACATAACAATCAGTAGGAGAGTTTTTAACCATTTCCATGAGAGCTTCATATGCAGCTGATCTTAAATTATGTTGTGCAGCATCTTGGCGATCTGTTGTTTCAAGAAGTCTTTGAACAATAAAATCAAAGTATTTTGACATACAATAGGTTTTAGGTTGATTGGAATCTCCACAATCAGCTGCTTCGTAAGCAGCTTCTGCAAGGCCTGTGAAAGCCCAGCAAACATTGGCAGCTACACGTGGTTCAGCTTTTAATCCATTAACAAGACTTTCTAAAAGTGGTTTCAGATATGTTTCATTAATAGCTGCTTCGGGAACAATTTCACAAATCCTTCCAAAAGTCCAGGCAGCTGTGTCTCGCACAGCAACACTAGAATCATACATTGCTTCAATCAAGGTTGGCATAGCTTTTTCCACTAGTGGCTTCAGAGTATTTGCTTCCAGTCCACCAAGAATAGAACCAAATGCCATCAAAGCAGCCTCCCTGTATCGCCAATTTTCATTTTTAATATTTGAGTTAATGAAAGGTAATACATGAGGAACCACTTCATCTTCACAACAGTTTGACAAAAGCATGAGACAAACAGATGCAGCTTTAGAGGGATTCCATTCTAATTCATCTTCTGTATCCTCTTGTTTTGTGAGTTTCTGCATGAGAACAGGTGCAAGGTATTGCAATGCTCCACGGGCGTAGAATCTAGACGTACGCGCTGGAGGTCGTCCTGCAAAAAGAAATATGTGGACATGAAAATCTTACATTTACAATAGTAAGATCAACACAATGCAAGTGCAAAAATATTAACATTAAAAATTTTCATCATACCTGCATCAGCTGCCTCAACTTCTTCAATTGCAAGATCAATCTCTTCATCACTAACATTAGACCAGAACTCAATGCCTTGAAGAGAAATTTCATCCACATCTGACTTCATTGCCTCTAAAGTGATGGGGAATAGTGCTTGACCCATGTAAGGTTCCATATATTGGTAATACAAAGAGAGAATTTTAACCTGAAATAAAAATAGACAATCATATTACTATGTACACAATAAATAAAATTATGCATAAAATAGAAATGTAATGTAATAAAAATTTATTACTAAAATGATACTAACTAAGCACTGGAGAGCTGCAACACTGATCCTCATGTCAGTGGACTGTGTAGCTTCACATACAACCTCCATTATAAAATTCCTTTCATTTTCTTTATCAAAATTAGCTTTAGTGAATTCCAGTGAGTTGAGTAAAGCTTGAGTAGCAGCAAGCCGGACATGGTTGCTCGTTTCAATAGATCTCATACCATGAATGATTGCAGTTAGAATAGGGTTACTCTGTTCTGTTAACACCTCAGCATCAATTTCTTGGCAGATGTAACCTGAATAAGGAATGGAAAATATCAGATCTTAGCTCTAATTCTATAGAACTCACTTATTTACAAATGGAAATGATATATTTTAGCATTATTTTGTATTATAAATATTGATTTAACATTTTACATACCAATTGCTTCTAATGTTGCTTCTTTTTTAAGTTCTGTGGATTGAGCATTGACAACATTTTCAACTAGCATGGGTATGAGGTCATTCCACTGCCCCACAGGAAGCTCTGCTACTGCTACATATGCTACACACTGGGCGGCTGAACTAGGCCTGCTGTTCTCTGTTCCGATTGCTGTTAGAATCTACAAACATAATTTCATATTATATTTCGTAAATAAGTAGTGGTTTAAGGATGCACTATAAAATCACAATGTTTCACTTAAAAAAAACTTATTTCTCACATGAAAAAAGAGAATATTATTATTAAAAATAAGAAGATAACATACATTTTTCTTGATATACAATCTGATGTCTTCAGGTAGTGCGAGCCACCTTTGTTGGTATTGCTGTTTTAGGGTAGGGTCTTTAGAAGTAAGGTGGTTTTTTAGCTGTAAACCTGCAGCCATCCTAGCCACCTGACTGTTCCCTCCCGCAACCAGAACATCAGACAACATTTTGATAAATGTTGTGAAATTGGTAACAGCTGCATGGTCAAGGTAGGTTTCTGCAGCTTCCAGTTCATTTCGATCTGCAAAATTCAAATAACATGGTGAGAAGTCAGAACAGACCAGAATAATTATTTGTACAATCCTGCTTAACAGTGTTGAATCATCATTAATGTGTCAGTTACCAGAGAACAGATACAAAATCATCAAAAATCTATTGTTCTGGGAAACCAGATTATCAGTCAGGAGCTCACAGGTTAACACAAGTGATTTTAATGTTCCAATTAGGTGGAATAACAGACTGATATGAGTTACTTTAGATAGAACTAGTACAAAAGCAGTAGCACTATAATAAGAACAAAGTTACCTATTAATGTTTGAACAGTTTACAAACTACTAGCTACTGAAGCTGCAATTAATGTGGCCAGCTTCTGGGCCCAACGCATTTAATAAGATCAAAACCATTGACTAGAAAGAAGAAGTTTAAAAACTACTTAGTGTTTATTGTAACAATCCTCAAGTCAGGTGTACATCAAATGAAAAGTTATTTTTACTTATTTTTTTCTTTACATATATGAAAGCTTGTCCATAGAAGTTAAAATGATTTCTAGAAGTAGGTACTTACTGTTGTTTAGTGCTTACTATTTTGTAGTAATGCATTACAATTTGTCATCTAACAGAATATGTAGGTACATACAAAATACATAAATAAATATTTTCAGTCTCAGGTGAGAACTCCACAAATAGCTATGTTATTACCAGTATTGTAGACACGAATGAAAATTGGAATGTCAAAGTTGTGAAAGATTACAGATTATAACCTTCAAACTTAGGAAAGACCACCAGTCATCTAGAATTATACCAGGATTAACAAAGGTGAAGTAATCTAAGATGTGTGTCAAAATGCCAAATTGTTTATGCACATCATTGCCGCGTATTGTAAAACTTGAATCGTATGTGAACCTAGAATTTTCCTTGCATGACAGTTAAGCATCTTTGTCATCCACATTCTACCAAAGGATAACTAGTGTATTATGCGGTGCTAAAATATAAGATTCGAAACTAGGATTACATTCTGAGGTCCGTTTCAATAAAATACAATTTGAAACAGTTACGTTAGGTGATAAGTCGGTTGACGACCTGAAGCGCCATACACGAAAAGTAAATTTACGAAATAAGTCTTCTTACCTGGTGATACAGTCTTTTCCAATATTTGTATAAGTGTTAATGTCGTTTCTGTATGCATTGTATTCAGTGTTACTTCAAAACTCTAGATATTAACTGGATTCCGTAATAAAAATTAGAAACCGGCACACCACCGACGGAAGAACACTCATTGATGAAATGTTACTAGTTGTGAAAAATTAAAGTGAAAAATATAAGAATGATAATGTTGTCAACAAAAATCAACCCAGCCCGCGAAATTTAAATACATTTTTTGCAAACGCTAATAAAAAGGCGATGCAAAAAAGGTTCAATGGCCCTTATTGAATATCATCTTACTTTTACGAAATTAAATTCAGTAATATTATAATTAAAATGACTTTGTTCATTACAACCAGTTAGTGTTTATTGTGGGTTAATTTGGTTTCTGTTTATCGAAATAAAACATAAAACAGCACTGCATACTGCTAATAAATAGAGATTGCCGCGGGCTACCTTGTCCTTGAGTTATCCTCTTATCCTACGCCACATTCCGAGACACACCAACATCGCTATTAGCGACCACAGCGCTATAACTAAGTCGGAACGGCTGTTGACGCGCTAACAGCGATTTTGGCGTGGCTCGGAACGCGGCCCTAAAGAACTACGGTAGGTAAGATGCAGACGCTAGCGTCTGCGTCTAGAATTTGCAGGCGCAGGAATCCTTTGACCATGTGTCAGTGGCATTATAGAAGAGTCTGAAAGCGAAAGCATGGTTTTTATAGCTTCTTTTCCTTTGTCAATTGTATGAAATATCATGGTGTAAAGAAGTTACTCTGGGGTACGTAGATTGGGCATTGGGCTATTAAATGAGTTCGGCACGTTATCAGGTGTCTAAATGTATAATATAAGGAAAACAAAACAGGAGGAAAGATAAAAAAAAAAGTGTGTGCGTACTTATGTACGCACGTAAGAAGATAAACTTCTGTGGCGTAACGTAACAAAATAAGAAACCAAACTGACACAAAGTTCACAAAAGGAAAACAATCATTCTTCATGAACCACAGATTATAGCTAACTTCAGGGTGTCGGTTTTTTGTGACGGAGTGCGCGCGCATCGTAAAAATTTACTCTCATCTCACCAAAAGAATAGCTTCACAAATGGAATTATGGCGAGCGTATCACGGTCGTGGTTTGCGCGTTTGCGGTATTTCGCCCACTGTTGATTGGCGGTAAAATGGCGAGTGTCGCGGTGTCCTAGGCAGGGGTAAACACTCCCGTCGTCACGTTTATGAGCTCGTTCCCAAATAAACTTTATAACATGTAATTAAATAAACTATGCATGTTAAAGCTGTAACACACGCTCGGATTTGGTGAACGTTACCCCAGCCAGATAATGTCGAAATTTGTCATTTAAATGATGTAGATAATTAGTTGCCTAGCTTCTGTAATTGTTGCACACATTTTCAAATTTGTTGCACTAATAGTTTTTTAGTTATTTCACAATAACATTTCCTGCTGGGGTAACGTTACCGCAGCCAGACATTTTCTTTTTTAATGGGAATATCGAAATAAGTATTAGCTATATAATAAGTTGTCTAGACGAGGCAAACGTTGCAACTTATTTTGTATTTGTTCGTTCTTCGGCTGCGAAGTTATTCGAGATCCTGCTGGAGTAACGTTTGTGGTTTTGCTGGATCTCTGAAATGGATAGGCGGATTCTTATCATTTTTTGTACATGACTTTTTAAGAATTAGTTTTAATTAGTTGTGCAATAAAAAACCAAAAATAATGCACTGTTCAAAGGTTATTTAATTAAATATAAAAACACTTCAATATGTCCTCACACTTTGAATAAGAGCTCTAAAGACTAATTTTAAACGTTATTTTGTAGCTTGTAACTGTTTTCATATGTATGTGAAGTTTCATTTGTATCCTGTTAGGAATTAACAAATTATGATGAAATTCAGTTCTCCACGTTCACGGTCACAATGCGCGCGGAGTTATTTGGTCACTGATTAACCTGTATGTGGATATAAAAACTAAATGATAGATCGATAATTAGTTGCTTAGTTCAGTTTTATACAGAAATTTCAGCATAGTACATACAGTAATTAACAAGATAATAAAATAAAAGTCATTAGGGATAGCAAGACCGTGGTAACCCGACCATATTTAAGTGATTACAAAAAAGCGACCGCGTAGTACATTATGCTATCTACTAAAATATGTAGGATATTGTTACAAGTTTAGTATAGATGTGTACACAAGTGTTAAAACAAAACTACATGTTTAATTATTTTTTATTTACAGGTAAAATAATAATTTCAATAGAACTTTTAAAATATTACATAAAAACAATCACTGATAATATTTTTTAAATGAATGATTTCAACAGATTTTTTTAGATTAAATTAGGTCTAAACTGGTGCCGATTCTGCTGTGCACAAACTAAACTTAATTTAGGCTATTGCTAACTTTTGCTCTCTAATAAAACAAGAAAGAGACGGACGTAAATTAGAGCTGTCAAATTTAGTTAAATTAATATTTGCATACAAATTTAAGGTACACGTTAAAACATGTCGACTAAAAACACTGTAAAGCGCAAGGAACTAGTTTGACATCTCCAACTTAGTTCATAGTTATAGCCGTCCTTTTCTCCCACTGTCTTTTAGTAAAAGATAGCGATTATCTCATTTTAGTTTAGTTATTGAACAAGATAATCGGCACCACTGATTAACTCTTAAGCACTCGGTTAATATTTTCAAAAATAGAATGTGGAAGAGCACGCGCACTGTACAAGACGAATTCTCTGACTAAGAGTCAAGTTTATTGCGCAATGAAAACAATGAAGTACCTCTTCGCCCACCCCTCCACGCTCGCCCACCCGCGTCGTGCGCATCGACGTTATCGACGATTTTTGGTAAGTATGTGCCATTGTGCACATAATAGATACCTATCTAATAAGTAGCCGAAAGATAATAATAATAATAATATTTACAAATATTTTTTATTTTGTAACAGATATTACAATATTGTTATGTATTTTTAAGTGTACGCGTCTGTACCGAACTTGTAAGGTATATTATACTAAAAATTTTAGAAGATAGCATAATGTACTACGCGGTCGCTTTTTTGTAACCACTTAAACATGGTCGTGCTACCACGGTCTTGCTATCCCTAATGACTTTTATTTTATTATCTCGTTAATTACTATGCTGAAATTTTACAGGTATAAAACTGAACTAAGCAACTAATTATTGATCTATCATTTAGTTTATATATCCACATACAGGTTAATCAGTGGCCAAATAACTTCGCACGCATTATGACCATGAACGTGGAGAACTGAATTTAATCATAATTTGTTAATTCCTAACAGGATGTAAATGAAACTTCACACACATTTGAAAACAGTTACAAGCTACAAAATACCGTTTAAAGTAAATTTTTAGAGCTCTTATTCAAAGTGTTAGGACATATTGAAGTGTTTTTATATTTAATTAAATAACCTTTGAATGGTACATTATTTTTGTTTTTTTATTGCAGAACTAATTAAAACCAATTCTTAAGAAGTCATGTACAAAAGATGATAAGAATCCGCCAATCCATTTCAGAGATCCAGCAAAACCACAAACGTTACTCTAGCAGGATCTCGAATAACTTCGCAGCCGAAGATCGAACAAATACAAAATAAGTTGCAACATTTACCTCGTCTAGACAACTAATTATATAGCTATTACTTATTTCGATATTCCCATTAAAAAAGAAAATGTCTGGCTGCGGTAACGTTACCCCAGCAGGAAATGTTATTGTGAAATAACTAAAAAACTATTAGTGCAACAAAGAAAATGTGTGCAACAATTACAGAAGCTAGGCAACTAATTATCTATATCATTTAAATGACTAATTTTGACATTATTTGGCTGGGGTAACGTTCACTGCTATACGAAGGTACACATGAATCATATATCATCACTCGTTATCACTTAGTAGCGACGCCAGTCGTGTTTTTGGTTTTCGCGGTGTCTCAAACTATCACCGTGTTGTTTTTTTAGGGGTGGGAAGTCATCTGATGCATCTCCCGCCCTGCAGGTGTATTTGCTAACTCAGTGGACATCAATTTTATAGGCACTTTGCAGTACATTGCTCGGCGGACATCGATTATAATGGCACTACGTAGTACATTTTTGTTTTCATAGACGTCAAAGCAGCAATGTACGAGTACTGCAAAGTGCCTATCTAATTGATGTCCACTGAGTTAGCGAATACACCTGCTTCGTGTCAGACTCTTACTGACTAAAACCAACCCTTTGTTTCTTCCCTGCCTCAGTGCCCAGGGGAGCGGTAACTCTGTTACGAATTTATTCGCTACCCCTAGGCATGCAGGCACCGGCCACGATGGACCCCGTCAGTGATGGCTGACAATCATCTCTTCGAGGCGCCCGTGGAACACTACGCGCCGTTGACTCATGGGCCTGGTGCTGATCGGACGGCAACCTACGCACTGCTCGCCGTCCGCAGGCCCGGGTTTACAGTGGCCGGAGATCGTCTCGCGACGTCCTACGCCCAATGCGTCTCCTGCGGTGGTAGCGGCCGGGGCCGTGAGGGCCACTCCGTTGAGCTTCTCTATCCATCCCGCCTTCACCTTCGCGAGCATTACTGCTTCGCAGATGGAGGAGACTGCTTCCCATTCCCTCTCGCTCTGTACCATGGCCTGAACCAGTGCCGGACGTGATCACCCAGTGTTAAGTGTAAATTCGCACTATGAATTTTATTTAATCGATGCGGCGATGACGTAATGAATAATAATCGCCTATCGGTGAACAATACCGATATACTAGAGTACGTGGACTGCGAAAATAAATTGTAAGACTGAAATATAAAAATTGCAGCTATTATTCGCTTAGCCGTAGCCCTTTTTTTTTTCTTAGCCCTCACATTTATTTTAATAAGCTTTTTCGGGATTGCCAGGAGCAAAAAAAAATTGAAATGGTAACTCTTTAGAAATGCTGTCATTGTCATTCTTTTACCCCATGTACATTTGTTGTTAGTGGTGGTTGACTAACCAAAATTTGCGAAAATGGTAATAATCTTTTAATTTTCAACTAATCACAGAATCAAAACTGAAATTTAGTGATTAAATGTCCCTTTGGAATATACACGGTGCTAGTTTTCTCAATATTTTGCTTCAATCGGCGTTATTAAAATGAGTGTCAACTTTGTTTCAGTCGTTGGTAATTCCAGACAAGTTTCAACATATTCTTCGTATTATGAATACGAACATTGATGGCAAACGTAAAGTCATGTTTGCCATGACCGCCATCAAGGGTGTTGGTCGCAGATATTCTAATATCGTACTCAAGAAGGCCGACATAGATCTTGACAAACGCGCTGGAGAATGCACTGAAGAAGAGGTATGTATGCTTGGTTCCGTACTTTATATCGATAATTTGATTATTTTCTAATCCATAAGTAATGTAAGCTTTTGTCTTCTTTTCAAAACCTATGAAACTAAAGTAAATATACGACACGTAATGTTCGGGTTAGGTCCTACAGTTTTCATACAAAATACCATGACCTACCTAGTTGTAATACCTTGCAGACAATCGTGTGATGCTAACCGGACACCCTAATCAAAATATTGTCAAAATTGTGTCACACAGTATAATAACTGTATCACATTTTTTTTTAAATTTTACATTACTTCAGTTAAGTTTTAAACATTCACATAGATATCTTAATGTGTCAAGTCCCTCATTAGCAGACACAATTAAAAACCTATTGTTATGTCGACGCGCTGGGCCTGACGCGCTAATAATTATTTAGTGTTATAGTACAAATTCTTTGTAATTTTCAGGTCGAAAAGATTGTGACAATCATGTCCAACCCCAGACAATACAAAATCCCCGACTGGTTCCTCAACAGGCAGAAGGATATTGTTGACGGCAAGTACAGTCAGTTGACATCTTCTAACTTGGATTCCAAGCTCCGTGAAGATTTGGAAAGGCTCAAGAAAATCCGTGCCCACAGGGGTATGCGTCATTACTGGGGCCTGCGTGTGCGTGGTCAGCATACCAAGACCACTGGTAGGAGAGGAAGAACTGTTGGTGTGTCTAAGAAGAAGTAATCTAAATAAATAAACATTTAACAACTGCATTTTAAAATTTTTATTTGATTCTCCATTTGTTCACTAAATATAAGTTGCTTTCAAGCATCGCTGTAGTTATTCTTTAACTAGAGGTATCAATAACATGCATCTGTAAAATCACAAGTCATTCTAAAAGAAAGAATTCATCCATTCATTTAACAGTACTTGGCAATTGTGCTAGTTATAAAACTAATAGTAGGAAACTCCTAAATGAATGCCTCTCTAATCTATTTTAACATTGTGTAATGTTCAGCTGTCAGTGTGAGCTATACTCCAAATCAATAGTGTCTGGCCCTGGCAGAGGCAACTCATAGAACAGGTGGGTTTTAGTCAGTAAGAGTGGCACACCCTCTTGCTCCACCCAGAGTGGGAAAAGTTACTCAATGATCATTCCCCACCCAATAAAAAAAACTGGCAGTGCGTGTTGGACTTAGCAGGTTCTGTACGAAATGAGGAAATTTCAAAGAAAAAATCTGATCTAGCAATATATTTGTTAGTAAATTAAAACATCACCAAATTTTAAATTCATAGGTCAATGGGAAGTTTTCTTAGTGAAAATTGTTCAGAACAAAATTTTGTGACAACAGACATGTGAGTGACAGCAATGGAGCTCAGTTTGGACCCTTCGGGTATGGAACCCTAAAAATGCATGATTTATTTCAGGCATTCATTTTGGTGGCACCTAGTGATAGTGAAAATGACATTAAGGTGAAAGCTCCACCCTAGCCCGCGAAATTCAAATTTTCTTACGTTTTTTGTTAGTCAGAGAGTTAGTCTCAGTTAGAATATTGATGCCAAATGTAAGAATTTCCATGAAATCATGAAATTTGGCATCAATTCTAACTGAAAGAGTTGTATTGATGATTTTAATGATTATAAAATTCTATAAATACATACTTGTTACATTCGCGAATCAAATTTTGACCAAGATAAAACCTGACATTGGTGAGTAAATTGCAAAAAACGTAAGAAAATTAGAATTTCGCAGGCTACCCTGGTGCTTCCACCTTAACATTTACAATATTACTTTACTTTCAAGATTCACACTTAACACGAACTAACAGTAAAATCAAACATAAAACTAAGATTTATTGATAGTTAATTTTTATACATGTGTGATGTCAACTGATTTATTGAAAAAATAGAATTATGTAAATATGTGTACATACATGTCATACAATGTTTATTATTCATATTGTGCAATAAGTACCATCATATACACACCAGCTAAAAGAGCAATTATCTCTTTAACAGACTGAGAAAATTTAGTTGAACTTTCCAGAAGTTCAGGGATAACAGACACAGTAGCAATATAAATAAAGCCTCCAGCAGTGAATGGTAAGATGAGAGATGAAACAAGGCCTTCTCCTGAACCTCTTAGATATATAGACAGAACTGTGCCTGATATGGCACCAAATGCTGTGAGCAACTGCAACATCATTGCTTTCCTTCGTGAACATCCTGATTGAACAAGAATTGCAAAGTCTCCAATTTCATGAGGAATTTCATGTAAAAATATAGTAACAGTTGTAATTAGACCAATGTTTTGACCTGCAATATAAGATGCTCCAATTGCTAGCCCGTCGGTGAAGTTATGTGTAAAATCAGCAGCAAGGTTTAAATATCCAGCTATCTTTATATCTTCTTTTTTGTCCTTTGTCTTCTTTTTTTGTTTATCATCAGATTTTTTCTTTTCTGCTCCATGAGAATGGCCATGTCCTCCATCAAATAATCGCACAGTTTTCTCAACCACTAAGAACGTAATAATTCCTCCTAACACACCAAGACCAACAGTGATGTCATGTGGTTCATGTTGCTCACTGTCATGTGAATGACTATGACTGTGCCCTTCACCGCCGCTGTTGGACATGAGCGCGTGCGGGATCAAGTGGAGAAATGCATCGCCGAGAAGACCGCCAGAAGCAAATGAAAGCAAAATCTTGAGTAACGGTTGTTTTTCCACAGTTCCGTCAATAGGTATAAAGAACAGTATAAAAAACGGCGCTATGCTTATAAAGAGTGTCGAAGTCAATGCTCTGACGTACAAGTCGTAATCTGGTTCAGCTATCGGTTCTTCGTTTTTGTGTTGTTCGTTTGCACTTTTGGAGTATTTAAAAGCGGGCGGTTCATTTCCATGAGAATGATCGTGAGAGTGACTATGACTATGTCCTAATACCACAATTATGGTACATGCTAGAATTAGACGCAGTAAAAGCGCTTTACTAGGACAAAACATTCTTACAGAATATTGGAATTCCCTCCGACAACAGCACAATAGATAGACGACTGAATGACAGAACTTTGAAAATTTTGATTTGACACTGACAGCAATGTGATGACATGACATGACGATAATTTTTTAAAGAAGTGTCTATTCCACTGACTTGGTTACAAGACCTTTAAGCGAAATTTTAATTATTTGAACAGTATCACTTTTTTCCCCCATAAGAATGCAGATGTAGCACATTCCAATGATTTTCAGTATTTGGCAGCAAATGTATCGAGTCAGCCATCTATGCAAGTTTCACTGAGTAAACACTACAATAAAATTCTCAGTTTCATTTTACTTAGATCGTACCTGTTTCCACATATTATCCAGTTGCGTAGACACTTGAGACATAAAAGACACTACACCAATTTGAAATCACAATATCCGAATACTAAAAACAGCTACTGAACTTTACTCGAAGAAATCCCGCCAAACTCAACTCCTGACAGCACGATATTACCGTCCCAATAGCAGAACCAGAAGGTTTTTTGGCGGGATTTCCTCTAAAGCAACACGAGCCACCGGCGGACCGGAGTCGACGGTGGCCCATGTTGCTCTATGGAATTTCTCGAGTGAAGTTCAGTGGCTGTTTTAATTAATCGCTTATTGATTCCTAGTGGATATTGTGCTGTAAAATTGGTGTAGTTTTGTGTCTACGCAGCTGGACAATATGTGGAATCATTGAAACAGACGCGATCTCGATAACTCGATACATTTGTTGCTAAATACTCCAAAAATCATTACAATGTGTTACATCTGCATTGCAATAAAAAAAAATATACACTACTGATAATTACGTAAGACTAGGCAATGTGGTCAAAAGAGTATAGCCTTCCCTTCATCATCATTCGCCTGCCCATACCCCAATTTATTTGGGGTCGACGCAACATGTCTTTTTCTTCCATACTCCTCTATTAGGCGTCATCTCTGTAGTCACCCCCTTTTTACCCATATCCTCTTTTACACAGTCCAACCATCGTTTCTTTGGCCTTCCCCTACTCTTATAGCCATCCACACCCTTACACAAGACTTTCCTCGCGACATTTTCTTCATTCTTCCTCATCACAAGCCCATACCACGACAACCGATTTCCACACAACTTTTCAGTCAGCGGTGCCACTTTTAGACTTCCTCTTATAAACTCATTCCTAATTATATCCATGCGCGTAACACCACACATCGCTCTTAGCATTCTCATCTCAGCTGCATACAATTGCATTTCATTTATCCCTTTTGTGGCCCAACATTCTGAACCATACAAGACAGCAGGTCTGACCATTGTTTTATAAATCTTCCCCTTAAGTTTAAGGGGAAAGCGGGAGTCGCAGATAGTCCCGGTGACCTGCCGCCATTTCATCCATCCTGTGTTAATTCTGTGCTTAACAGTTCGATCTATTTCGCCATCGCTTTGCAAGAGTGCACTGGGATACCAAAAATTGGAGCAGACAGAGAAGCGCGCCATCTAGCGCTATTGCTTCAGAACTGGAGAGACCGCCGAAATCGCAGAATATGTATAACCTTTGTTAGTTCGAGTTTTTAAGTTGAGCTATTCGACTATTGACAAATGCTTGCACTGACTGGACAGGTCCACTCAAATATGTTTGGTTCTTTCTTCAAAAGACCACTACAGACACTAAGCTGCATGGTCCTCATATAGAATAATGTGAATGCGAGAACTATGTATGTCGTTATATTCATGTAGATTTTATGATTGTCTGGCAGTTTGAGTATTTTTTGCGGCCTACTCAAATGTCCTTACTTTGGTATTGTTCGTCGGTTCGTTGAGCACCTCAGAGTTCTGAGTTGAGCTTCGCGATGACTGACAAATGCTTGCACTGTCTGGACAGGTCCACTCGAATTCGTGTGTTGCTTTCTTCATAAAGCTCATCCCAGACATAAACGTACATGGTTCTCATAGGATCTAACCAGTCCACATTGTATGGATTTGAACACTAAAAGAGACTTTGACCTCTGAGTTTGTTTCGGTGTTTCTTCTCAGGGTAGTCAGCTAGGAAACACCGGCCTCATCTAGCTTAAACTGACAAAAAAACATTGACGTGTAAAAGTGTTGTAATTATATTTAAATTGAAATTATATTTGGGTTGAAACACTAGGGCCATGGGGTCCGAGTGCTCATCGAGTTTTCCGGCATATCAGCAAGCTGTTAGTCGACTCTTCACGTGACCAGAGGGCTGGGCTTTTCTTTGGCCAACGAATCAGCATTGCTATTCAACGTGGCAATGCTGCTAGCGTTCTGGGCACTTTTTCCATTGACAGCGATGTGGATGAATTTTTTGATGCCCAGTGAGTTGTTTTTTCATACGCATTTGTACATGTTAGGTATTATTGTTAGTTTGTATATATATCTTTTAAGTTATTTCTATAAAAGTGTTCCTTGTAACCTATTTACTGAATAAACATCATTCATTCATTCAATCATTCATTCATTCATTCATTCATTCATTCATTCATCCATTCAAACATTTTTGTAATGATTTGCTGCATAAACAACCTGTAAACATCCAATAGGCCTCAGGGTGCCGATTTTGGTGCCGATAATCGTAATTAACCGTCAACGTCCAATAGGCCCCAGGGTGCCGATCCGACTAGCGCGGTTTCAACCTCTATTACTAATTAACTAAAGGTCATATTCCTGTGGAAATTTTTAAATACTCGGAGAGTGATAGTATAGTAGTTTTACAAACATTTCCATAGACAAATACTGTTTCGAAAAAAATTTAAAAAAGTTTTTAGTTGCATGTTTACGTTTGTGAATGGCGGACGAAATTTTGCTAGAATTGTGAGTTTTAAACAGTTTTGTGTTTGTTTATGTGTTATGTTGAGTATATATTTATTACTGTGTTATTATTACGTCGTTATAACATCGGTTTAGATAAATATTTTGAAGAAATATTACGTAATAACATTTTTATCAAGGTCAGCCGATTTTATTCGTATTGTTATTGTGAGCGTGAATGATGTGAGCTTGTATGCGTTATTCAAAGTTTGAGGGTATGTATTTATTCTAAGGTAGTTATTACATAGTATTAGAAAAAAAACGCAACACAAAACGCAACGCAAACGCAGAAACGCAATTTGAAAAAGCAGTTACTTTGTTTTGTTTCCGTAATATGAAGTTTGAGTATGAATAATAGGAAAATATTTTATCGGACTGTACAAAAAAAACAATGTTATTAGATTACTTGTCTATTCATAGTGTAACATGCAAAATTTCGTGTAGATTGATACAGTGGTTTTATCAGAAACCAACTTATCACGTGAACAGACACTATTCCCGCCAAATCGTTTATAACAGCATTTGATTAGAATTCAACTCTCGTAACACAAGTAATGTTTACATTTAATTATAAGGTCTGTTTATCCAACAACCCAAAAAAAAATACTTCAAGTGCCTCGCACCAATAGAAGCGTCAGCGATCCGTTTTATGTAAACAAAGTCGTAAACATGTCAATGGCGGGAAACAGCGCGGGTGTTGACGGATGTTGACGGATTTGGCGGTTTCGCGCGTTAGGATGTTCACAGGTTAAAACAGACTACAACAGCCAACTCATAAACAAAAATCGAAACAACCCAAAAAAGCTTCGGAATACCATCAAATCTATTTACAATCCAAACACACCAAAAGATGACTCGTCTAAACTATTAACCAACATTCTGGACCCCGACGAGTCACTCAATAAGTGTAATGCATACCTACTTGGCAACGCTGGGCAAAAATCTCTCAGTCATCATACTGCCACGACTGTCCGAGACGCAAGCATCTCTAGCCAGCAAATACAGGCCACGTGAAACTCCTCTACAGTCTTTCTTTTTCCAATCGACTGATGAAACCGAAATTGAAAACCTCATACACCAACTCAAAATTGACAGCGCCCCTGGACTTGATGGGATAAGTGCTCGCCTTATTATAATTCTAAAAACTTCTTTAATAAAACCACTCACTTACATATTCAACCTAAGTTTGGGACACGGGATCTTCCCCGACCGCTGGAAGGTAGCGTGCGTTTGACCTATTCACAAAAGCGGTCCGACAGAGCTACCAGAAAACTATCAGCCCATAGCACTCTTGAGTATTGTATCCAAATTACTAGAAAAAGTGGTCAACAACCGCCTCGTCAATTACTTAGAAAATAATAACATAATATCAGAAAGACAGTTCGGCTTTAGAAGAGGCAAGTCAACCGAGGATGCTGCTATACTGCTAACTAACTCTGTAGCTTCTTACATTGAAAATGGAGACCACGTCATGGGGGTTTTCCTAGACTTAGCCAAAGCGTTCGATACTATTTCTATCGATCTTCTCCTAAGTTAGATGGTATAGGCATAAGAGATGTCGCGCTTGACTGGTTTAAGTCCTACCTCTCGGATCGCAAACAGTTAGTAAAAGTAGGTAATGCCTCAAGTAGCCCCTATAGTAGTAGTGCCTATCAGTTCCGGTATTCCTCAGGGTAGCACTCTTGACCCAACACTCTTTGCCTTTTATGTGAACGATGTTCTAAATGCTTTAATAAATAACGCTGAAATTATATCATATGATGACACGGCAATTGTATTTCACGCTAAATCTTGCTGAGAAACAATTGCAGAGATACTAAATAAAAATCTTCTTACTCTCAACGTGAAAAAAAACCAAGCTTATAACCTTTTTTAAAACTTCAGCTTCTAGTCCTCCGCGACATTTAACACTTAAATTCCACACATGCTGTAGCCATCATTATCATCCACTCACAGACTGTAACTGTACCAGTATTAGGCATGGGCAAAGTGTATCATTTTTGCGATTGGAACATTTGCATCTGGATCACTGAAATGATCTGAATCACTGATATGTTTCATTTAGATCATTTGGATCATCGGCTCAAATGATGTAAAATACGGAATGTTACGTAGGTATACATTTAGGTACGTTGCGTCGCGGGCGTTTACTACTGAGTCAGAATAAATATGTAAACAATGCTCAATGTTATTTTGTATTTTTTTTTTTGTGTACAAAATGTATAAGTATGTAAGAGTTAAGATTATAAATAAAATCGATCTTCCTTCATAGTTTATCCAGGCTTAGGACTGGCGGCTATTCGATAATTATTTTTGGCCAGCTGGCTAAAACGCTTGTTAGTGTAAACAATAAAATTATGCAAATAACAATCATAAAGTACTTGTTAGGTAAGCGCCATAATGGTCATTTTTACGTGCATGGATAACGACAACGAAAAACTGAGAGTATTAAGTGATACACATGTAATTTGGTATCTCTTTCTTACTTGAATAGATTGTATTATGTCACCTGCTCACTCGCGAGTCGCGATCCAGTAGTAAAGTAACTCAGTGTGTCTCAGTCTCCCTCTCTCGCTCACTTTTCAGCGCCGCGTCGCGCGGAAAGAGCACGGAGCAAAGTAATGATTCAGATCCAAATGATGCGTTTGAAACGTAGTTACTGAACCAATCTTTTGAATCACTTCAAAGATCCGGATCAGTGAGTCGGTTCCGTAAAGAGTTACACACCTCTAACCAGTATAGACCGCTCCCCCTCTCCTAGCTAACTCGGTATTACTTTAGATGAAAATATATCTTTTAAACCCCACATACATCAATGTCATCGCATCGCAGTTGTGGACCGATTTTCAAAATTCTACTTTTATCCGAAAGAATATACTCCCGAGGTGGTCCCATATAAATATTATCGAAATTGCTTCAGCACTTTTTGAGAAATTGAACGAAAACGAAAAATACGTATATCTCGATGACGTTTTGGTGTTCTCCAAAGGTTTAAATTCCACGTTCCATGTTATTGGGGTTTTTAGTTCTGGGGTTAACAACTAAAAAGTGAAAAATAATAACATTTTTATAAAAAACAAGCGACTTCCAAAAAAAAATACAGTAAAAATTAAAAAATAACTTTAATTTCGGAAGTCGGTGTCAAATAACGAAGAAGTAAAATACAAACACCGACTTCCGAAATCAAAGTTATTTTTTTAATTTTTAGTGTATTTTTTTTTGGAAGTCAGTTGTTTTTTTTTTGTAAAAAAGTTTTTTGTAAACAAAACAATGGCTTTAATAAAAAAAAATAAAAAAATTGAACGTGTCGAGGTCGCTTTTCAAGAGCGGATCTTGAAGATGGCGTATTCAGTTATTGGTTATAGTCAATTTAAATTGCACCCCCGGTGAAACACCGACACTTTTGCAAAAATGCCTTTTTCAGGAGTATTTTTGTTATTTGTTGTTGTATTTAATAATGACCCTTCTTGATTAAAACAAGATAGTTAGTAGAATACCTAGAGATTAAAACTTTAAAGTGAGCAAAAAATTAATCCTGAATATTATTCAAAAATTTAGTAATTATTACTTTCTAGTGTTCTAACTCATTTTTTATTGATTAACCCGCGAAATTCAAATGTTCTTACATTTTTTGCAATTTGCGGGTTAACTTAGGTTGTATGTGGATCAAAATATGATTTGCGGTCGTAGCAAGTACCTACTTATCAGACCTGTGATGATATATATCATCAATACAACCTTCTAAGTTCTTAGTACAGTACAGAATGACTATTTCATGAAATCATGACATTCGACAATTACAGTACAGAATGACTATTTCATGACATCATGACATTCGACAACAATTCTAACTTAGAGAGTTGTATTGATGATTCTAATGATTATAATTCTATAAATACATACTTACGAATAAAATTTTGACCAAGACACAAACTGACACTGACCTGCAAATTGCAAAAAACGTTAGAAAATTTGAATTTCGCGGGCTAGGGCGCTCTGGAGCTTTCACCTTAACGAATAGACTTCACTTTTGACCGACCGTTCCGAAGATAAATACCAATTCAGTCATTGAAAAGTCAGGTTGAAGTCTGAAAAGCTTATATTATTTGTGCTGATGTAAGCTTTTGTTTTTTTTTAAGATAGAGGGTAGCGCAAGTGGGGATAGAGGGAGCCAAACGCCCGCCATAAAATCGAATGGGGGGGATCCAATTTTACTACCTGGTAAAGAAGGTTTCTCTGTGCTATCCTTCACCGAGCTTTGTTTTTTTTTGGAAATGAAAAAGCCCTCCTCCTTAAAGAAAAATTGTTGGAAAAGTACAGCATAAGAATATTTTTAATACGCTTTTATTAGTTCCACTGCAGACCCACCGCGGTCGTACCTCTGGTGGTACGGTGGGTATTTTAAAGTTAAACGATACCACTGTATGAAGTGACCGTAGTGCTGTACTGATGTAGATACTAGGCTGACCAGAAATTACAAAAAAAAGGCGGACAGTAAATTATAAACTGTTATCTCGCATATGTTAATGACTCATTCATTAGTAGGTTGACGGAGCCTCGCAGGGCGGGGCTGCTATTTCTGTCAGCAGGGCTTAAAGGAACCTAACATGAAGGGGATGATGGGGGCTGCGTTCGCTCGCTCACTGTAGCCCTCTTCATCCCCTTCGAACCTAACCTGTCCGTGTTGGGTTGCCTTCAGTTCTCGAGGCTCTTGGACAACGTACCTACGTCACAATTGTATAGTTTCTGGTTCATTTGATGTGCAATCAGTATAATATAATATTTAATAAATTGTTGTTGTCAAAAGTGGTTTCAAATAGTGATACAACACTAGGTAATACCTGGTGGTATCGTTTAACTTTAAAATACCCACCGACCCCACCGTACCACCAGAGGTACTAGTAGGGGAGCCCACGAGGCTAAATGGGGATTTACTCGAGCGTCGTAGAGACCTATTGGGATGCAAAGCTTAGATGATAAGAAGAAAAAAATGTTATATGATATATACATTTACATCGGTGGGGGAAGCGGCTATAGATTTTTAAATATGTAAAAAAAAACTGTTGCATGGACATCCTCGAGCGCGTCAGATATTGATAGCATCAATGCCCTACGTATTTTTAATAATGTACGTATGTTAATCTGATCGTTTGCATGATGCGGGTGGTTGTATTTAAGGATTGAAAATGAAAAAAAAAAAAAAATTAATCGAGCGCGTCAGATTTTCTAAGGGAGTGTTAAGTGCACCAAAAAAAAGCTCTCATTCACTAATCTGACGATTTCGATGGGACGCAAACTCGCGGCCATTTTCATAATGTGCAAAAAAAATTCGCCATTTTGAAATACTCAAGCGCGTCAGATTAAGATATATATGGTTCATCTTTATGTTCTAAACGTACTGTCTCATAATCTGACGATTATCTAGAGGGATTCGCCTGATCTGACAAAAAAAAATTAGAAAAACGGTTCACCTTAAAGGCCATCCCTGCAACTTCCCGCTAATTCCATTCCAGGGTGCTTAAAATTGTACTTATGACATTTTTGAGCTCAAAATATAATTTATGTGATATTTTGAGCTCGCTGAGTTCAAAGAAATAATATTTCTATGCATTTGAGCTCCAAAATTAGTTGATTTAGAAAAATCTTAAATAATATTGAATTAAATTCATATGATAATTAATAATTATATATGTGCCAATATTTTATTATGTGCCAAAGAAGTACAACTTCTAACGCGTGTACATGAGTACACACACCATTTTTTTTTGTATAAAAGTTTAACTAAATAATTTTTTTCAATGAAAGAAATTTTCTATAAATACTTATGAAACTGAAGTTAACAGACACTTGACAATTGTTTGATTTTTCTTTAAAAATAAACTAGACATAGAAAATTATTTATAAAAATCTCATTTATAATTTTTCAGAGCTTCTAAAAATGAAGTTTTTAAATAAAATTAAAATAAAATTAAAATTAACCAGAGTGGGGACGGAGTGAGAGAGTAATAGATAGAGAAAGAGTGAGAGAGGAATAGAAACGCAGAGAAGGAAATGTAGGCATCACGCAGCTGCACGCATTTAACTTTATCGACGAATTTTTGTTATTTCGGCTTGCGGAAATCGTCAGATTATATATTTTTCATTATTCTTGAATTATTTCCTTCAAACTAAAAAAAATTTAGCTACGCTCGAGAATGTCGAGATGACGTTTTTTTTTACGACTTTGTTGCCCTCCCCTTTTTTTTACGTCACTCTCAAATTGTCAGATTTGTGGAATATACACTTTTTAGGATGTAATTAACTCACCCTACCTTAATCTGACGCGCTCGAGAATTTCTGATGGTCAATTTTTTTTTACTAATCTGATCCTGTATCCTTCACGGACGGCCTTATATATGGGCCTCATGTTTTGTGGAGATACTTAACCGGGTACAAGGTATCCCCCTGTATATTAATCTGCCGCGCTTTAGTAAATCCCGAAATCCCCGCTTGGGCTCCCCTACTATACGGCCAGTTTGCACTCATTAGTTCCACCTTTATGTATGTTTGTTTGTAACGGAATCTTTGAACACGATTTGCACCCACTTCAAAACTTCTTTGCACGCTTATCAAGGACCGATGACAATACAATAATTTGATTATTTTGTTTACCCTAGCTGACCAAGACCTTCAGGATCAACGATTAACCTATAATTCATAAAATTTACTTAGTATACCAGTCGTATGTAAAACTACAAACTTATGCTAAATTTAGCGACTCCCTGTCTTTATTTTACATTTATAAAAAGCAAATACAAAACAATTAACACGAAAATTGAAGAAAAAATAGATTTATTTCAAAATGTCTTTTTAACATTTTGAAATAAATAATAGTTTAAAAACTAAAAAATACACTTTTGTAGCAGATCGAACTAAAAAATAAATAAACGGTCCCTGGGGTAGCGCATGTAATTATTATTGCACTTCAAACCGTGCTATTACCTACATATAGGTACGTGTTTTTACCTGATACGGTTACCTACAGCCCTGTGAGTAGGCAGATCCTGTGAGTAGGTAGGTAGATCAGGCAGATAGACGGCATAGGCTTTGTAAGGGTACGGAACTCAAAAACTTTACGTCGTCACCGGTTATTTATTTTTTAATTAAAAAAATACGTTGTCGTTAAAACCAGTATGTCATTTTCATGTTTCCATCGATGTCGCGCTGCGTTTCAACTATACTGGATTGGCGGCGCACGAGCTTGCGCATTGAATTGCGCCTAAGGTCCGGAATATCTGGCACTTCGTCTTCAACAAGAGGAGCCTGTGTGAGTTCCAACTGATCTAAGTTTTCGTAAGACTCCGCATCAGATATTTTTCTGAAAATAAGTAGATAATATTTTGTTTAGTCGCTGAGTGAGTTATTCTATATGAGAGACTAGTGGTCTGACAAACGAAATCTGTCCAAGAAAAAAGGTGGCAATTTTAAAAATCAATAGCTGTTAACCTTAATTATGCACTGCTGGTTGAAGCGCCAGGGTAGCCCGCGAAATTCAAATTTTCTTACGTTTTTTGCAATTTGCAGGTCAGTGTCAGGTTGTATCTTGGTCAAAATATGATTCGCGGCCGTAGCAAGTATCTATCTATAGAATTATAATCATTAAAGTCTATTTATATAAAAGGAGAAACTGACTGACATATCAACGCACAGCCGAAACTACTGGGACTAGGAACGTGAAATTTTGCACACGGCTTCCTTTTATAATTTAGGGGAGCACTAAGAAGGGGTTTTTCGAAATTCGACCTTTATGGGGGTGAAAAGAGGGGATTGTGTTTGTATGAAACTTCGTCATTCCACGCGGGCAAAGCCGCTGGCAGAAGCTAGTCATCAATACAACTCTTGGGAATTGCTCAGCTTGTTAGGGCACTCTGGCCTGGCGTGGACATTAACTTTCTTAAGAAATTAATTCTGATTTTATTATTTTGTACCTTAGAGAAACTAAAAACCATAATAAGGTAGCAGGAAGTTGCAAAAATGAGCCCTAACTAGCATGCAAAATATTTTGATCTTTTCACTAAAAACCTTAGATTATAAAATGACCCATGAAAATGACATTGTAAAACTGTAAGTATCTATTTTCTAAAATAAATTATTTATCTTCACTTTTAAGAATATTATCTTTTAGTTTTATGGGCACAGCAACAGTCGATCACAAAATATTATTACAAACAAACAATATATAAAAAAATAATATATAATTATGGTGTATAATTTTATGACAACCGTGTTTTTTCCGTTGCCTAGAACGACTCACCCAAAGACTACAATAATATATAGGGTATTTTGGCGGGCTTTCTTCGAGTGAAGTTCAGTGGCTGTTTTAATTATTCTGTAGTGACCTACTCTAAAATATCACTCTTAAAATATAAATATAAATTATGAAATTGTTAAACAGTAAAATCAATATTAATTTATATACATAAGAACTAACAAAGTAACTTAACACATAGTAATATATAAAATCAAAAACCAAAATGTAATATTACTAAGAATCAACTTAAATGAATGTTCAACATACAAACACATTTTTTGTATTAGTAGATAATTATTTATCAGCTGGCCGGCGTAACTATGACGCGTCTTTTGTTCTATCGGCCAGCGGCTTCGCTACGTCACACCAACCGGTTGCGCGAGCGGGACAGCACTATGATTGCGTTGCGCTGGCGCAAGCGTGTTCCTCTACCCAGTATGTTTGATAAACTAATACCGACCGTTGCGAATAAAAAGATAGTTTCGCCGCGCTAAAGACTGTGTTTTCGCTTAATTTCGTGCTATCTATTCTGCATTACTACCACTCCTTCTTCTTAGTGGAACTCTTGTGTGTGTGAACTGTAACCTGTGTCTGTGCAATAAACTTTCTTCCTTCTTCTTGCGTACTTCGGACTTTTCTTACCCCCTTCGTACATCTTCCTACATACATCTCTACACATCTCCGCTACCTACAATTCGTTTATTGATTCCTAGTGGATATTGTGATATAAAATTGGTGTAGTTTTGTGTCTCAAGTGTCTACGCAAATGGACAATATGTGGAATCATTGAAACAGCCGCGATCTCGGTAAAATGGAGCTGAGAATTTAATTGTAGTATTGACTACCTCAGCGAAGTTTTCCGAGAAGGCTGACTAGACACATTTGTTGCCATATACTGCAAAAAAACATTAGAATGTGTTACATCTGTATTCTAATGGAAAAAAGTAAAAATACAGTACGTAAGACTAGGCAATATGGTTAAAAGACTTTAGCCTTCCCTTCGGGGTAAATAAAAAAAAATATAGGGTAGACTCACCTATCGGTCCGAATCGCATTGTTGAGTAAAAAGGTCCGAGTGTATCGTTATATTGAGATATATATAAAAATGAATCCCTATTTCCTTGGTCACGGCATCACGCGTGAACGGCTGGAGTGATTACGCTAATTCTTTTTTGATGTATTTGTTATTGTCAGGAGAAGGTTCTTATGAAAGAAAAAAATAAGAAAGTTGAGTGGAAAATTTCAGAAAACTTAACGACAAAACTTCGCGCGTTTGATGACAGTTGACAGTTCATAGCTAAGACAGGACAACGTCTGTCGGGTCAGCTAGTAATCAATAAATATAAATTATAAACAAAGCGAATTGTAGGAGAGCCCAATAAGGGACTTGGGATGAAAATAGGGGGATACCTTGCATCCTGTTGAGTACCTCCACCATATACAGGGTGTAACGGAAAGGTGTGGTCATATTTTAAGAACTGCATCTGCCCATCGATATTAACAACTAACTAACTTTCTTCAAGAAAATACGAGGAAATACTAAAAAAAAAATGTTACCTCCCAATATTGATCAGCTTAGTATGGAAAGTACAAATTTTTTTTTGGGAATTTTTTATTTTTCTTAGAGAAAGTTGTTCATTTCCATGGGCAGAACTGGCTCTTAAAATATGACCACACCTTTCCGTTACAGCCTGTATAAGCCCTATAGATAGGACCGTGCGTCTAGGTCAGTCCATCAGATTAGTAAATAAAAATCGATGGTTGGAAATACTGAAGCGCGTCAGATTAAGGTAAGGAGATTCCCTTACCTTAATCTGACGCGCTTTAGTATATTAAACTAGCTAAAAATGTACTTTTAGAAAATCTGACGATTTGAGCGTAACGGGACTGGCTGGTTACAAAGTTGCAAAAAAAAAACGATGTCTTGACATTCTCGAGTGCGGATGATTTTTTTTTTATTTTACAAACTCAACGTCTCTTGTGTTCTAATCCATACACTACGTACTGGTCAAATCATATGAGAACCATATACGTTAATGTCTGAGATTAGCTTTTGAGGAAAGCAACACGCAGGTGTGAGTGGACCTGTCCAGAAAGTGCAAGCATTTGTCAGTTATCGTGTAACTCAACTCAAAACTTTATGGAGCTCAACGAACCGACGAACAATACCAAAGTAAGGACATTTGGGTAGGCCGCAAAAGTACTGAAACTGTCAGACAACGTCAAAAATGTACGTATGTTAAAAATCAATTAGAATCAGATTTTTTATTTTAAATTAATTTATTTTAAATAATTACTTACCTAAAAACAATTATACTAAAACAATGGAGCATTATTCTCTATTTTGGAACAGTATCGATTTCTACTTTATTTTTTATTTATTTGATTATTGATCATATTTTTAGGGTACCTAACTACCTACGCTCTATTGACATAATGCCAGCGTTTGAGAAGATAAGTGACTGACGTGTAATGAAATAAGTGTTGTGACGATTTACAAAAGTTGTTAAAAACAAAAAATATAAATCTACTTATTTTCTACACTTGGCCATTGATAATGAGGCTAAGATTTAAATGGGTTAATTAAACAAAATAGACGATTTTTTTGGTACTTATCTGATTCGTGTAACCGGCCCAGAAACGGGTTTCTCCTTTGTAAGTGTATAAATAGCCAGTGTGAATTGGACCACGGTGGTGGCGCGGTGTGTTCCATATTTAAATTTAAAAAAATACTATATTGTATAATTTGGCGAGATACTAACTAGACTTGGTTTTTAGCAGTTCTAACAAGATATATGTTATTCCTGTTACTGTTACGCAATAATAACTGATGTCATTATCTGCTATTAAATAACAGACTGTTATTTTTTTAAGCACGGTCTGTCAGTAAGTACCTACTGATTTTACCCTTATTTAAATCATATATACTTATTGATAATTTTATACCTGTAACAGATATTTGACTTTTTTATATTACATAAGTAAAGGAAGCAATACTTCAACATTGTAAAATAATATACGTAGTAATGTTAGCATTATTCTTGCAGTGTTTCCGAACTGAAATTTAGGACTATTTTTGTTTTTTCGTTAGGAGTTAGGGATATCTTCCTGTAAGACTACAATTTGAATTTTCGGATAGTAAGGTGCTTCTCGTTTTAGCAAGATTCAATGAAGCGGGTGTGAAGAAGAAATAACAGATAACATGAATAGTTGTTATTGAGTACCTACTGAGACTGAAGAGTGTAGTCAATCAATCCGCCTGTCCTTTCCCAACCATCTTGGGGTCGGCTTTATGTCTAACCGGATACAGCTGAATACAAGTATTTTACATGGAGCGACTGCCTATCTGACCTCCACAACCCAGTTATTGGGTAATACGATACCCCTTCGTAAGACTGGTTGTCACTCTCGGGTTTCTGACAACCCTTTTTTTTTTTTTGGGGTGGGAAATCGACGACTCTTAACGACTGTCTAAAATCCACGATTGACAGCCGGAAGCAACGGATTAACGGGCACGGAGGAGTCTCGGTATGTAAAGATGGTTACCCATCCATGGACCAAGCCCGGCAAGCGTAGCTTAACCTGATGGATCGACCCGTGCGGCTGTTATTACTTTAGAGTGATTGTGAATTATGAATGATATTTTTGAACAGATATATGATATCACAGGAACAACTGTTATCTAGTATCTACGAATACTTGTGATTTGTAACTGTTACAATAAATACGCCTCACTCCGACTATTATTTGGCGGGATACTAACTCTGTAAGCTGTACCGAAATTAAAAAAATCGGATTTATAGACGTATATTTTACGTATTTTTACTTTCTTTATATTCGAAATGAAAAGGAGAGTGTTTAACACGGGTGCAAGTCACCAATTCCTACTCGGACCATAGCCGTAATACCCGTATGGGTATTGGTTCCTTTCCACCCTTCTATAACAATCTACTATTCACCTCGTGCTCTTTTGATTCCCTTGCTAACGCTTAGGATTCTAATTTATGAACCACGAGCGCAGCGAGTGATTCACTTTTAGAAGCCTTCGCTTGCTTGGCCATCAAAATTTTGCACGTGGTTAAAAAGCAACTTTGCACTCTTGTATAACAAATAACTTTTAATCAAAGATCTAAAGAAAAAGGAATATGGTATAGGTCTATAGTTTCGGGGCCTCCTCGTGTACAGACGCCAGCAAAAGTCGATAAGAATTCTCACAACGTATTCGACGACCTTCTATTTTCAAGTTTTCGCCAACAAATGATTGAAATTCACAATTTCATCAACTTAGCATAAGTCAAGATGGTCCAGTGGTATAGAGCACACAGATTGAAGCGCAAATCAGTGTGCCGCAAGTTCAAATCCCACGCAATTGTTGACTTTTTGTAAGTTATTACCCGATTGGAAGTTATGGATTAGCATTACATATACACTTCTGGACACATCTATTGGCCCACCTTGTATTTTCAGTTTCGTTTGGTCCTAGCTAAAATTTTATATTAGGTCGAGCAAAAAGTTTTTATGCAGTTTTGAACCTGGCACATTCACAATGTCATTCAATAGTCTTTTTTTGAATTTCGAACACAGAATTTAAAGAAACAAAAGACAATTTGGAGCCTGTTTGTTGATATCAAACAATCGAATACTAAGAAAACTTGGTTTTATTGGTTTACTTGGATTTAATTCTTGAAAAAGTGATTGATATCTTTGGTTTTGCAACAAACATTACTTATTCTTAACATTAAGGTGAGGTTCTATCAATAATCTATGGATACTTCACCTGAAGTCGCCGCCCAAGCTGTGGCACTTATTCAGGCCGGACACAGCCAAAGAAACGTGAGTGCTCAACTCAATTTATTTCGATCTGCGGTCCGAAATGTTTATCGGAGGTACCTAGAGACTGGCGGCTTTGTTCGTCGCCAAGGAAGGCCACGATCTCGGGTCACAACTGAAAGGCAGGATCGATTCATCGTGACGACCAGCTTGAGAAATCGTCACCTTACCTCCATTGAGATACAAAACCAACTTCGCGACTTCCACGGAGTATCTGTGAGCGCTCGAACTGGTCGGAGAAGGTTAAAAGAACGCGATATGGTACCACACAAGCCAGCTAATGGGCCCAAACTAACGCGAGCCCACCGAACAGCGCGCCTTCATTTCGCACGCAGTCATTTAAATTGGACACAGCAAGATTGGAGCCGTGTACTCTTTTCTGATGAGTCTAAAATTGTGTTGCATGGCAATGATGGAAGGAAGAAGGTCTACCGACGTAAGGGAGAGCGTTTCGCACAATGCTGCTTTGAAGAGAGGGTTGCTTATGGCGGTGGCTCATGGACTGTCTGGGGCGGTATATCCGCGAGCGGCAAAACTCAACTTGAGGTTGTTACAGGACCACGGCTGCCAACATTAAATGCTGAAAGGTACATTCGTGAGTGCTTAGAACCTCACGTGATACCATACGCGGACTATGTGGGCCCAAATTTCCGTTTTATGCATGATAATGCAAGAGCCCATGCGGCCGGCATCGTCAGGGAATATCTTCGGGATGTGAACATCACAGTTATGGACTGGCCAGCCAGAAGCCCAGACATGAACCCCATTGAGCACATGTGGGACGAGCTAAAAAGACGTGTTAGGGCTCGTCAGCCAGTTGCCCAGACGATGCAGGAGTTGAAAACTGCCATAGAAGAGGAATGGGAGATGATCCCTCAAAATTTCATAGAGCGGTTGATAAACTCTGTGCCTAATCGTATGAGAGCTGTGGTAGATGCCCATGGGGGCAACACGCGTTATTAAATTAAACCTTTATTTGATAAAACATGTTTTTTATTCAAAAATCAATTGCCTTTAACAAGGCGCATATCCGACTTGTTAGGCGTAGCTCCATGTCGTATGGTATTCTGAATTCAAATTTAAAACAATACGATCGAAAAAGATGGTAAAATGTATCAGGTTTAAAACTGCATCAACAGTTTTTGTTCAATCTAGCAATCATATTTCGGTAGGGGCCATCGAAACCTAAACTCTAAGGTGGGCCAATAGATGTGTCCAGAAGTGTATTAAATTATTCTTTAACTTGTTCACACATTTCTTAGAGTTAGAAAGGTAGATCACAAAAAAACTAAATAGAGAATTAGATTTCTGCGAGGTAGACATGAGTTTTAACTTGACGGAAATGAACTGTCGTTTGGTTGTAGTTATTGGTTAGTGACGTGTGGTTAACAGTATTGTAATATTCGCAAAATGCAGGCTAATATTAGTATTGAAGTGAGGGCGACTATCATTGGGCTGCATAAAAGTGGTCTTAATAGTAAAATCAGTCGGTGTAACTAAATGTTTAGTAGGCCATTTTATTTTAACATATCCGTGATTATTCGTTAACAAACACTGTATTATATTGTATTTACTTTCGTTTAAAACAGCTATATCTTTTAACTTGTGCCATCGCCTTATCTTAAGAATGCAGTGAACTCGCTATCAATTTTGTTGACAATAATCATGATTCTATTTTGTTTTTTATTCTTCTACCCGCACTGTTCTAACATAATAGTTCAATTTATTTTTCTCATCTAATTGACGATTATCTTGTGAGAACTAAAGTTCTTTTAACAGAAATTGAGTTTTTTTTCAATCTTCTTTTCGTCAAGAAAATGAACAATTAAGCTATGACCTCAATACATTCATTGTGACGTTACACATGACATATTTGCGCGAATTTTATCAATGCAATGGTAAGAACAAGTCGCCTCTGTGACTGTGTGATGCGTATTCAATGGCACAGAAAAATAATAATGATATTTTTAAGCTCAGTGCGACGACAGTTCCTTAGTGTGTGTTATCTGTGGAATGTGGATACTCATACACGCGCACACATACGGACGGAAGTATCGTGCTCGCTCGGTTCGTAGCAATGTAATCTTTAGCGTTCTTATGGACTTTTGCGGCCTCACTGTACCGTGGTTTTGTAATACTAGGCTTAGCAGAAAAATTATTGTAACAGCTCACAGACTGAGATCTGGACACATGCCGCTCAATAATTTTGGATTCTTAATGAAAAAAATTGATTCACCTAATTGTGAGGTGTGTGGCACACTGAAGGATCTTATACATTTATTGACGGAGTGTGTCAGATTTCAGTCTGCAAAAGGATCTACTTAGAGAGCTTGAGATAAATATGTACGATGTTAGCAGAGTTAGGTGACGCCGTTTAATTAAGTTTGTGTTGTTACGTTTTACATAATTATAAGGTCCGATGGCACTGGCATGTACATCTATATAAAAGTCCCTAATAATAAATAAAGAGAAACTAAGGATACCAAATTTCTGAAAATCCCTCAATCATAACCGTAAGTTATACTGTGCGTGTCAAAGAGACACCTACAATCTACATACAATTTATAAACATAATAATATTATAATCTTGTAATATAAATACTTTTTGCTAGCTGATTTCTTATAAAAACAACAGCTACATTTAAGTATAAAACAAGATTATAGACTCCTCTCATAAGTTGAATTTATTAAAGATAAATTATTTATATAACTTACTAGCACTTCGCCCGCGACTTAATCCGCGTGGATTTAAATTTTTTTAACCTATGATACTCATAAATAACGTGGCTTTCTATTGGTAAAAGAATTTTCAAAATCGGTTCAGTAGATCGAGAGATTACCTCCTACAACCTCGCAAACTCACAAACTTTACCTCTTTATAGTATTAAGTACAGAGTATAGATATAGATTATCTTCTCTTACTTTTGTGTACCTACACAGGCTACACATATAAACATACAAATAACAATACAAATATGCCTATAGAATATACTGTATTGTAGGTACCTACCTACAATACAGTATATTCTATAGGCATATTTGTCTATTTATCAATATCATAATGTTTCACACAACACCAATAGTAAAAGCACGAGTCTACTGCTTAGTACTACTTGGCGTAGAGCTCCCCATAGCGTTACGTGGCATCGTCTTTGTAGAGGATGCTACGAAGTGCTACGATTGTTGTTAAATTTTGTTAAAAAATTTAGGTCATCTCCAAAATGTATTTTGTGAACAAACACAGCGAATTGAGCTGCTTCTAGAGGCCGGGAAATAATATTAAATGGGCAGCGGTAGTTATACTCGTGTGTGAGATTGGGTAGCATTTAAGTAATGTCCTACGAAATGAAATATATCTGCATCAATAATAGTAATAGAGCAGGAAATCGTGATTCCGTTATTCAAAGTTTTTCTAGAATTTGATTTTTTAATTAATTTTTATTTGCTATAGATCTTTTTACATGCTTTTATTTAACTTGCAATGTATGTATGAATGAATGTAACTATGTTTGTTCGGGTGGAATCTTGCAACTCAAATTAGACCCACTTCCCGATGTCCGATTAGACTCAAATTTGGTGTACTTATGTATCTTTGGTGACAATACAATGATATGGTACAATGAAGCTGTTCTGATGATGGAGACCGAAGATGGCCATAAGAACTTCTGAATTAAACAAGATAAACCCATATAGAGTCTGAGGTCGATTGATTCGTCTTGAGGAGCATTTTACGCCTAGATGATATCCAGGGTCTGATGATGAAACTGGAAGGTGGTCACGGCATCTCTGCGATAATTTTTTTTTTGTGCTGTGGGAAATTATCTTTGTTCTTGTAAGCAGGCACACCAGTTATGTATGGAGGCTTCTTTAATTTGGTTTAGTGACACAAACAAACTCAAGCATAAATGCTTGAGTTTGTTTTTAATGGCATGATTGAGTGTGCTAGCCGGCAAGTGGCGGATTATTTAATTTTATGATTATATTTTAGACGACATATATTTATTTTTCTGTTTTACGTAATGTTAAGATTGTTGCTTAGAATTATATAGATTCAAGTTCTTAAAACTTAACAGACAGATGTGTTGCTGGGGAGTTTGTTGGCCACTTCTTTTTCACAGCTAAAACACTAGGAAGTGGTGACGGGCGGGCGTTTTTTGGGGGACTGTCTTTATGTAGAACTTTGACGTTCAAAAAGTGCTGGTTCTCAGCCTAGTTTGAATAAATGACTTTTGATTTTGATTTTGATTTTATCCAATGACATCTCCCACTCTAGGGTGGAGCGGAAGGGCGTGTCAGACTCTTACTGACTAAAAGCCACCCCTGTTCCTTCCCTGCCCTGAATGCCCAGGGCCGAGGTAACTCTTTCGAATAAATCCTCAACCCCCGGGCAGGCATCGGCCATGAGCCCATGACGGGCCCCGTCATGAATGCTGACAACTCTTTGAGGCGCGCGTGGGAACACTACGCGCCGTCGACTCTCGGGCCTGGTGCTGATCGAACGGCAAGCAAAACAAAAAATTCCCACCGACTTCGGGCTTGATTGATTCGTCTTTACGAGCACTTTACACCTAGACGATGTCCAGGGTCTGATGATGAAGCTGGAAGGTGGTCATAGCATCTCCCGTCACAACATAACCCCACCGAGTTTGGGCTCGAGTAAGCTGTAGTTTATTTTTACCTGTAAGTTGTTTTATCACAGAGATGCTATGGCCACCTTCCAGCTTCATCATCAGACCCTGGACATCGTCTAGGTGTAAAGTGCTCGTAAAGACGAATCAATCAAGCCCGAACTCGGTGGGGATTTTTTTTTTTTTTGCTCGCCGTTCGATCAATAACAACAACACAACAACAATAGAGAACCAAATCTCCGATTGGTTGGCCTTGAAAGTATTGAGATCTTATAAAAAGACAACCTATCCCGTCTTACGATAGGATTCCATATTTGAAATGTCTAAATATTATGATGTTTTAACATTACTGTGTGAACGAATTCATAAAAAAATTTATGCGGATTCTTTTTCCCGCCCCTGGCCCTGATGGAATCCTCTGACAGGACTCTAACCCCAAAAATTTAATATTTTCAAAAAAGCCGACTTTAATTTTAGTTCAATTATTGATTTCATGCTACTAACTGCATCAGACTGCTTGAAAAGTGACTTGTTTGGGACTTTTTAGTTGTTTTTTACAGTCCGGTTTTTTGAAAATATTATAAATTTTTAATTTTCTACTTTTATTGAGTTATATTTTTGGAATCGTCTCCTCGAACCCTTTATTTTGATACCCCACTTAATATAGTTCGTTGACTTTCATTTTTTTTTTTGTTGGTTACTGTCATGTCTTTAGAAGTACTCGTTAGATTAGAACGAATCAATTGACGTCATCAATCATTGTCAATTACCAAAATTGGCCCACGCGTTTGGTCTCTAAAGCGCTACAAAGGAACAAACATATATATTTAAATACATACATAGGCTGATGATAAACATATTACCCTACCTTGCGTCGCGCAGTCGGGTAAAAAGTGTTGATAGCGCTCTAAACAGTATATCGATCGCAAATAAATGAACAAAATCGTCTAAAAACATTAAACATTTTTACTTTCAGATATGAAATCCTAATTATAAGATAGAAATAGGTCAGTAAATAGCGCCTAATGTTCACCTTTGATCACCACAAGCCATGCAGTCAGCGTAAGTCCAATCCTTGCCGAACTGTTCTCCCTCTTCGGCAGTTTGTGGCAACGAAGTGTGCAATGTTTCAGGCAAGCGAAGTGCGCTCAGTCCTCCCACGACTGATACTGCGCCCATCACTACCAGAGGCAGCACGAGGTTACTTGAGCCCTGAAACGTAGCCAAACAGTCTATCTAAATCTAACTCTAAAGTCACGTAGACGAACTCGACTCCACTTCGAATCATCAAACTGAAAGCTATTGCTTGTTATTGTGATTATATCAATAGATATCAATCGAGTTTTTTTCCGTAATCATGGCGATTAAGTCGCGTGGGTGTCCTTCAAACTAACATGGAATATGGGTCTTATTATTATTATTTTCTACATTTGACAAAACTGGCCCATTCGGACACAAATAGGCAATAGGTATTTTTCTTCAAGTGGAGTTGGTCGCTTATCTTGATTGGCTGTTCGGTAGCTACATAATACCTATCTATGTAGGTTTGTGCGAACTGCTGTAAGATTATCCTAGCTGTAAGGAAACACGTTGTTTTTTTCTTATTTTCTTGCTAAAATGGTTCTTATTTGCGTACTTAATGTAAAAACATTAAGTAGGTATGCCAAATTTGAAGAACCATTTGTGAAGAAAATATTAGGCAACTAAAAGAACACTATATCAACAACAAAATAGTTTAATCATATTTTATTATTTACTAGCGACCCGCCTGACTTCGCACGGGTGTAATTGTCCTGGCAATTACGAACACAAAAAATAAAAAAAAGAATTTTCCAAAAAGGTGCAGCCGTTCTGAAGTGATGCGCTTACATACATTCGGCAATTGATTATTATATAGATTTAACAAATAGCGCGTTGATAATACTCAGACCATTGGCATGCTTAAACACAGTTTTTTAAAAGACGACATGTTGCGCATACTTAAAAAAAAATGGGATAAGGGAAAGAGAATGAAGGCTTATTTTGTTAAAAAAACCTATACTTTCCTACTTTTTTTTTCTTCTGGACAGCTAAGTTGAAATACATGTTAGTGTGTGTGAATTTGGTAATGGTGTGTTGTTAAATAAAATGGTTGATAACAGAAAAAATATACAATCTAGATAGATAGTTTTACTTTACTTTATTTAGAGCAAAATACAATCGATTGGGTTAGGCCGAACAAAAATGATAGGATAGATATAAATACAACTATCAGGTATATCTTAAAATGTTAGAAATTGAAAAGATTGTGATATAGAACAAAACATAATATTACGCCAGAAGGTTAGGCAGAGCAAAGGCGGATAGTTCAGCAACATTTTGACAGGCCCATGTAATGAAGGACTAGCCTAGCCTAGCCATCAACCAAAGAAAGCAATGAGACTTTGCTTGACTCGGAAATAGCACCCCGGAACTTAAGCTCACCGGTTACCTACTCTTTTACTTTTATTATTTTTTGTTAAGCAAAAAAAAAAATGTGTATCTAACAATTCGCATAAAACTACAAGGAAATTTCTACTATGATTGCAAGCAGAGTGCCTTGTTATTGTAATTACGTATTTAAAAATGCAAGAAAACTAAATACATATTTCTAGCTCTTTCAAAATGTTTGACTAGATTCTGGAAATTATTCTTACCAAGTAGTTTATAAAAGGTATTATAATTAAGCCCAAGCCGCCAATGTATGCCGATGTCCCGATACCCACACCTCTCAATTCCGTTGGGTACAATTCTCCGGCATAAGGGTATATTATTAAGAAGGACGCAGATATAAAACACTTGGATATTAAATAGAGGATTAGGGTTTCCGTTCGAGCATCTGGAAAATTTGTTCGGTTCTATACATAGTCCTAATAAGTAGTAGTCCTAATAGGTATCTATTTACAAGAGCAGTAGGTATACCATCTAATATGTTACAATAGTGCTCACCACTGGGCAGTAATACAGTTACTATACAGAAAATTCCGCTTATAACCATTGACAAACAGAGTGGCCATCTTCGTCCAATACGGTCCATGAGCATCCAACAGACGAGGTAACTTGGTATCTCTACTGCTGACGACAGGAAAAAGCTCATGTACTGGTTCTCGCCTATAGCCGGTCCGTAATAGCTGAGACCCACGTATACCATCTCTGATGCACACCAGTTAAGAGTTATAAGAAATGTTTTAAGTCTCATGTTTGGAGTCCGACACAGAGCGAACACACTCACAGTTTTAGCCTCTGTTACTCCTCTCTCTTTCTGTTCTATAACTTGTTTTTGAAGTTTATTCGTAAACTCTTCCGGCAATTCCTTCCCATTGACTCTTGCGATAGTTTTTAAAACATTATTTGCTTCTTCCAGCCGTTCACGCATGAGTAACCACCTAGGTGACTCGGGTAGTACGAACCAATATAAATAATAAAAAAAGAAAGGTACTGATGTAGCTAAAGCGAGGCTTCTCCAGTCTCTCAGCAAGTATGTGACGATTGATAACAATATCAAACCTAATGTGTAAAAAACACATGTCATCACAGTCACAAAAGATCTGTAGTTCGGACCTGCAAGCTCCAAAGCTGAAAAGGTTAAATATTCATGTTATTGTGTCTTTGTTCAACAGATTATCATGTTCAACATAAGTGGAAGTAACTTACAAATGATGAAGGGTATCTGATAAACTGCAGGAATAGTAAGTCCTACAATAACTCGTGCCATTGTCCAGAACCAAAACTCATGAGCATATGCGGTCATTAAGCTCCCAATTAGAAGTGTGCTTAGACAAAGAAAGAAAGATTTCTTGCGTCCTATTCGATCATTCAAAATTCCAAACGTGTATACTCCAACTGGCCCACCAATATTTAAAGCCACCAGCCCAAGAGTCGGGTAAACGTCGTACTCACAGACTAGGTCAAACTGAAAGCAATGTTATTTTACATAATATATTCCCCTGACGACGGGACCCAAACGCATATTGTCTGTCCGTCATGGTAACATTATTTTGTTTAACTGTCAAATTAACTGTTTACGATTAAAATTCAATTACAGTAGTTTTCTGGAAAGGTATTTATTTGGGATCTGCTAATAATGATGATACTATACTCGTATGTCCTTATGATTACAAGTAGTAAGGAATTTAAGTAACGAACGTTTATGTAAAGTTAGTCCACCTTTGTTCATGAAGTCTAAATAAATAACTACGTTCTTACGTCAATAACCACAGACGATGTTACTTCAGAGGTGTCGTATTCATAGCCTTGGACACAGCGTTCAGTAGGCCATTTCTCATTGACTTCTATATTTCCACCCATGTCTATAACTTCTGTCCAGTTTACTGCATATCGTGAGCATTTCTCAAAGGATGTATTGTCCTAGAAGAAAAACAGGTTCAGCACAGTCCTCGTCATATCATCTCCAGTAGATGATTCATTTCTGATGATCGCGCTAGGCACCTCGGCGGGCTGACTGGTGATTGTTGAATTTCTATTAGCTGGTATAAGGACACTACGCGCTTTCTCTAGACATTTCTAATAAACCCGGGACTAATAAAAATACTAACTACCAATGGCTTTACAACTCCGAGCACTATTGGGCGATCTGAAAGTATAATAACAACAAAAAATAATCATAAGGGGTCCGCTAGCTAGAGACTTCATAGAAAGGTCATTTAATCAAAACGGGCCAAGTGTATCGGATTTCGCACATACAGGGTTCCGTACCAAATATTGATATTTGTTAGTAAAGTAAACGTTATAATAAACATTATCACAAAATTTCAAGTTCATAGGTCAATGGGAAGTTGTGACAGACGTCGAACGGACAGACAGATAGACGGACACGTGAGTGACAACAATAGGGCTCCGTTTGGACCCTTTGGGTACGGAACCCTAAAAACAGTCGAGATACAAAATATATCTTATTTATTTTCTTTAGGTCCAAAATAATGTCTTTATGAAAAGCTATCACCTGTTGATAAATCTCGCTGAGGCCTGCCAGATAGACTCACACGAAAATGTATTATCTATTTAATTAAAAACTGTAATTGTGACGAACAGTTTTTACTCGTCTTGTCCTATCCGAGACGTGATGCTAAAATGTTCATTATTCGAATTTTTAAATGCGGTCGCCTTGTTTTTGGATAGAAACTGTATGTGTAGATAATTATACTAAGTTGTGGAGGTAGGGAGATAAGGGTCAATATCGCCAATATTAGTAAGATGTGGGTACATTTTCCTCGTTTCACTTCGACTCTGTATCAATTTTTCTTGACCCTGATAGGGAATTCAATGCTATTAGTCATGAAAATAGTCTCCAAAATATCTTAATTTATTTGGACAAAAAACCGGCCACCAAGTGTCGGGCCACGTGCACGGTAGGGTCCCGTAGCCGCCCGTTATAACATGCGGACTTAGAAGGGGGTTTTAAGTTTCTTACTATGAACATATTAATTGTTCGCTCTTTTACGTTTAAATTAAAAATGAAAAAAAAAAAGATTTATTTTGCCAAAATTTTACATGTTTAGGTAGGTACCATAAGTTTTAAATAATAAATAAGTAACAACTTCACCATAGTAATTATTTTCTAAGAGTTCTAGATTTTGTATGAAATTTAATAAGTAGAAACATTTCTAAAAAAAATGTTGGACTTTCCATACAAAGTTATGGTAGAAAAAAAATTGAGAATTTTCTCAGGTCTTGAATAAAGTTGTTCATAACGATGAGCAGATGCAGTTCTTGAAATATGACCACACCTTTCTGTTACATTCTGTATACTACCATCACGAATTTATTTACATTTTTCAAGGCCATAGCTTTGCTTTTAGGGAGGCAGGGGGGGGAGGGGACAATCGACTCGAACAAAATATTTCGCAAACGAATCACTGAATCGAAAAAAATGTCTTTCTAAGCCCGCAATGATTATAGGATCGGCAAGACAAAAGTCATACCCAAAGATTTCCCACTGGGTGGAGCGGGAGGGCGTGACAGATTTTTACTGACTAAAACCCATCCCTGTTCCTTCCTTGCCTGAGTGCCCAGGGCGCGGTCACTCTGTTACGAATTTATCCGCGATCCAGCTTTCTAGTACTAAGAGTGTCTTAGCTATGCCTCGGACGTACAGACGGACAGACCGAAACTATAAGGGTTTCCTGTCCTTGTTAGGATTACGGAACCCTAAAAACGACCTGTGGCAACTAATAATGTTTAAAAATCCTTTGGAGATCGACATGCTGAAAGTCTGAAAAAGCTGAAAGTCTAACAAGACTTTCAGCATGTCGATATAAAAAACAGGCTTCTAAAAAAATAAAAAAAACCGTTGCGAGGCCCAACCTTGTCATTTTTGCAAAGTATGCGAATCAAAAGTGGGTATTTCTGATGATAGAAGTGAAATTAAAAAGTCATAAATAAGTAGGTACTAAATAACTTTTGTGTTTAAAATACACAAAACTACCACTACATACTACTACTACTATTACTACTATAGGATTTAAAACAAAAAATAACAATCATACATACGACTTTGATAGTGAACCTAAGAACTAAATGCCTTTTAAGATATGCACACGGATTTGAAAATTATGTTTACCTACTGGTTTTCAATAGCAAGAGAGAAAAAACCGACTAGTACGAACTAGGAAGTAGAATTCATTCACCAAATAGTCTAAGTGAAAGTTTCTAGCTCAAAGACCGAAAACGCTCATTGAGCGAAAAAACAGCTCCCAACGCGTTGTGGTCTCTATAAACCATCCACATCGTGAAATTCGTGTGATGGTTCTTTTAAAAACGCTCACGACGCGTTGTGGCAATCACAGGTTTATAGTGACCACAACGCGTGTGAGCTGTTTTTTCGCTCAATGAGCGTGTTCGGTCTTTGAGCGTAACATTTAGACTATTTGGTGAATGAATTCTACTTCCTAGTTCGTACTAAATGAAAAAGTCTGTCAGGTAGAAAAATATGGTCATTTGCTCGTTACTATACGAAATTTGAATCACGGGTACCTGGATTTAGATAGGATACTTTATAAAGCGATGTATGCTACGAGTATATGTATATGCCAGTAGTGGGTACGTTCCATTGGGTTAATATTCGACTTTCACACAGGTGGAGTCGCTGGCAAATGCTTTTGAACGATAAATGGTTATATAGGTGATTTGAGTAGTCACACGGCATAATTTTTTTGGCAATTACTTTGATACAACTACGACTCGCGATAGTTTAATACTGTGATGAAATGACTGATAAAACATAACAACAAGTTCCTCTTGAAATACCTTTCGTGGAATTGATAATATTTTACGTTGTTGTTGCGTAAGATTGAGCAGTTCTAGTTCAGGAACTCTGCACCAGTAGTCGGGGACGTCCGTCATGAACAGCTGGTTAAACGCACAGAAACCGCAGGGTAGACAGGCTGGTAGGCAGACCAGCCATAACAGAAGCTTCTGGTACAGACCAAACTCTCCAATCTTAGGCAGCAAGTCGTCCAAATCAATGGCTTCGTGCGTTTCGTCGGCCTTAAGAAATTTTATTGTTGAATATTTGGTTATTAAAGCAGTTTTAAGTACCTACCGGTCTGAAATTAGCATTTCTTCATTTTCATTTTTTTATTTGTATACAGGTAACTTCAAAATCAAAGTGTATTTTAGATCAATATCAAGGTAAATTGCAACACGCTGTACCTACTGCACAGTTATGGGAATAAATTCAGAAAAATTAAATTCAACCATAGCCAAACCGTGGGCTTGAAAATAATAAAATATGTATGTAGTTGCTACGATACTAAATTGAATTCTGATTGTATTAGTCACACGCTTCATAGTCGCGTCAAAGTTAGGTAGGTACTATGTTTACAAACCGATGCAAATATTTACAACATTAGATACCGATAGTTTCTCTTCTGTGCCGTATGTAGTTTTGTTACTGCCATTTTTCGTCATTACACTAACCACTCACTATAAACAGTATTTCGGTATAAATAACGCGTGTATAGGGAACACCATTCACGTTCAACGTTATAGTTTGACAGTCTTTTGTGTTAAGGAAAGAAGCCATAAAGTATTAATCAAATTAATAAGAACTTACCTACGTATGCGATAGCATTGTACTATCGTTCAGCTTTACCTAATGCTAATGCTTACTTGCTGAATTAAACCTATTTGTAGGTCAATCCAGTGTGAGTACGTACCAATATTGTGTTGCAGTGGTATGCTACTATAAACAGTTCTAATAAATTCAGGTCGATATACAAATAAACTGATTTGATTTGATTCTACACTTCTACAACCTCTTCAAACAGCTCCTAGGTCGAAAGAATTCCACAGGATGGTGAGGTCTACCTAACTCTTAAGGATCCTTTATGCTGTAATTTAGATCAATCATCATCATCATAATTTTCTTGATGATTGATCCAAATGTGTTTGATTCAAGAATAACTTCTTCTCCTTCTTCGTCGTTCTCTCGCTCCCGAGGATCGCGACCATCGCATACGACGCGTCTCCTTGTTTTGCGGTTTTCAAGTGATCATTTAGGTATTGATGTAAACATATTTCGAGAATTATTCGGGAGTATGTAAGGATCATTAATATTTACAGATTGGATGGCAATCTCAGTTGGATTTTCTTTGATAAAGCAGTCATAATTGCTCAAGTGAATTTGCGCGCTCAACAAAATATATCTTCGGTTTGAAGTTTCACCTGTTTTATGACAGACGCACTATTTTCGCCGCCAGTATGTCCTGGAATTTTGTGGTTCTAATTTTCTATTAAATTGACTTTCGTTCAAGAGTAGTGTTATGAAAATTCCGACAAGTGTAGTATCCGACTAAATGTAGTAGCATCCGCTTTTCGTGCTGAGGCTTGCAGGGAAAATACAAGATTGGCAACATGGGAAAATAAATGTCATAATTGTTTTGTTAAAATATTTTATTTCTGAAACGTAGATAAAATCGATACAAGTAATTAAAATTCTTAGAGACATAACTTATATTCTTTACATAATAATGAAACTGTGAAAATTGTCTTACCAACTGTATATATAACCTCACAACGAATGTGCGTTTTCAATAAGTTTCGTTGTAGGTGTATATAATACGTATCAACAGTCTCAACGCACGCTTTCCATGCCAATATTAATAAAGTATCTAACATACCATTTATATAGTATTAACCATATAAACAATTCGATTACGAGAGAATTGACTTCATAGGTATAAAATGATGATTAAATCTTGTATAAAAATTTCAGTATTCATCGCTAGATTTTTACAATTTTAATAGAATAGGAAAATAATGCACATGCATTTAATTTTTTGTCTTGTACATATTGCAAGCATAACAACGTATCTACTTATAGGTAGGTATGCGTACTTTGTGTAATATTTGTAAAATTTTAATTAATATCATTATTACTTATATACACTTTTGAAACAAGTAGATACCTATATCTAACATATTTTGTGCCTTTATTATCACTCGGGGTACGTAATATTTTAATTTCATAATAACCAGCACAAACTATTAAAATTGACAAATATAATTTATTAATTATTTAAACTTTGACTTAGCAACAATAACATTTAGTAATAATAATAACGTCCCCATAACCGACTTCACTAGTGCCAAAAGTTGTTAGATACTTTATTCGGTCAATCTCAACAATCTGAAGTAGGATGCTACATGACTGCAGCTGGCCTCGACAGCTGCTGCGACATGGTGAGTGCAGTGTCAGTGTAGTGAAATAAACGACTTTGTCAGGGCTGTCGTTATTATTATTTATATATATTTTTCCTCCCACATGTACAAGCGACCATGAATTCTTCGAAAACTCTCTGCTTTCAACAACACCTCAGCTGTTAAAATTACATTAAAGGCGTTAAGCTTCATAATAGAAGGCATAAATAAACCTACAATATGCAGGTTTATAGAACAACGTGCTCCTTACATTCCAAGTTTCCGATTACCGGACACAAAATAGGTTCAATTCACTCCCGCACAAAACAAGTCGAAATTATTAGCTCGACGAAATATTTGGATAATGTTTTCACTCTTGTATCGTCATTCTTTGCACACTTTCACAACGTCAAAGAAAAGTACACTAGCAAATTGAAGTCCTTATTGACAAATAAATACGTTTTCATTGGATGTGTAAATGTAGCTCTCATATTAAAAAGGAATAAAGAATGAATGTTATTTTAGACATTTGTCGCACATAAAATAATATTTTGACTATTTCTGGTTCAAAAATTACAAATATTTACAAAAAAGTTAACGGTATCGGGAAGAGAAGGCGCGCGTGCGCCACACGCCGATGCTACGTGAGCAGCTTGAAGAACATGATGCCCAGCGAGATGTTGATGAACAGCACCAGGATCACCAGCTGCTGACGGGAGAACCAGTCCTGCGGGCAGTGTACAATACATTTTCAAACATATAACTGCAAAGGTCAATCAGTTTTGCTACACAAAGAAGTCGTAGCCTTCGTAGGCATTTCGTAGCACTTTCGTAGCACTTCGTAGCAGCTGGATAATGTTTTCCATATATGATATTAATCTGTGAAATTGGTGTAGCGAGTGAGTATCTAACCTTGACTTGCGGACTAACTAGGTAGAGCAGAGGGTTGGCCCTCAGCTTCTCGGTCTCGTCGTGCATGCGGCGCACTTCCTCGCGCCGCGCCGAGCCGAGCGCCGACACCTCCTCGCGCGACATGCCGCCGCCGTCCGGCATGCGCGGCATGCCCGCCACGTCCGGCAGCGACTTCTTACGCTGCAAGGTCTGCGGCGTGCTCAGCATCTGTGCATATGGAATCAACATTACAGTATGTACGTACAGTCAGGGGTCAAAGGTGCAGTTGCATTCTCCCAAAGCTAAAGCTGCGATTATATTTCATAAAAGATGGTATATTTTATAGATATGGTCCTCGGCTAGTTGAATCTATACTTTGGTTTTTATACTATAGATTAAATCAGACGCGGACCGTTGTAGTTCTTCTACCAAGAAACTTTAGCTTTGAAAGAGTGTAAAATTCAAATATTAGGTAAACCTAAAAAAATGTAGCCAGTAGAGGAAATCCTTGCATAGAATGTATCGTAATAACAGAGAATTAAGGCATAGGATACTTTGTATGACGATCGTACTTTCCCGTAGGATAATGTTCGATATCACGCGAGCAAATCCGCTGGTAAAAGCTACATTTGAAATAAATTAACGAGTATACAAGAATGTTGTGTTAGCTTCCATTAAATACGTATCCTTGTATGATTCCCGCTGCTTTACATATTAATTTATAGAGTAGTAAACGATATAATATTTCTGTTCTGTGTTGTTGTAAATCTGGAGAACTGACGAGCAAAGTACGAGTAAATTTTTTTGTTTAGATTTGCGTCGGAGATCTGGCTCCGGATGACGAGCGTTTAGAAAAAAACAAGCTGATTTATTTGGTGCTAACAAATCCACTCAACTTTCAACTGAAGAAAAAGCGTGAATTTCGCATAATCAGACAACGATGTGTCTAGGTTCGGATCTTTGACCTTTAACTGTTGCAGATAGGAAGATGTTATAAAAGATTATGTCATTGTAACTGATAAGATTAAAGAGCTTAGCGATTTGCACTTTATATTTAGAATCGTCTAAATGTTATTACTGATAAGTTTATTATATTAGTTGCTTCAAAATAGCCGTCAGTAGAACTGTTATGAGAGTAAGTTTACCTCCACGGGAGGTACATTAATCCAGCTCTCGGACGCTCGCCTGGCAAGGATCGCCGGGGAGCACATAAGATCTTCTTCATCATCTTCCTCGCCTTGGTACCACATTTTTAGTAATTACACAATTTTATACAACTCACGGCACACTAATTTTCAACATGTTTTTCTGGCTTATATAAAGGAACAGTGGCACCGTTTTGACGTTATTTATTGATTAACATATTACTATTAAACGCGAGTTAATTTGTCTTGTAACCAGCAAAGTAATTTTTTTGAGATTTAATGTATTTTTTAGTTATATATAGCGAAGAGGTGATACACGGAAAGCGGCAGCGAGTGACTGTCTTAATTTAGAAATAGAACGGGCTGAGCGCTGAGCCGAGCCCCGCGCGCCCACCCGCCTACTGCCGAGTGCCGTGTCATTACTAAACTTATTGCAATGCCATTTGCACGTCCATCCTGTTGCGCCATGCATTTATAATGATTTTCTTAGATCAAGAATTAATTTTTTACCCATTAATATACAATGTTGACTGTTCAACTGCTAAAACGGTTCATAAATCTAACCAAACTTTCCATTCCCCCAATTTGTGATAGTTAAATCTATTAACAGACGATTCGCATGAAATACAACATCTGTTTCCCATTCTCCCATTTAGCAATACCGTATTTCAGTGCCTAGTTATTTAGGTGCGCAAGTAACGTACAATAACCTGAGTGACCTTGTTCATAAATTGTGCGGAACGATTGGTTGAGAGAATACTAATGTATTGTATGTCTATTATTTTACACAATTAGTACCTCTTAACATTCCTTCCTCATTAAACGCCGGCATGCAATTAAATGGCTAGGCCGATAGTTAGTTCAACTAGGACCACTCAACGTTTAACAACTTGGCGTGTTGAAAGTCAGCCCTTTGAAGATGACTGACCAAGACTCAGCCAAGTGATTCAAAACTTCAAGTTGAATAATGATGAAAGATGGGGGTTAGAGGGGTTATTAAGATATAAAATCATAAATATCTCGAAAACGGTAAGTCCAATGGCAAAAATAACCAAAATTTGGGCTCCCTTTATAAAACAACGTAGAAAGCAATCCGCTACGAGTGCTACGACGGTCGGTGTCGGTGACGATGACGCGCTAGTTCAAGAGTGTTTTGCCATCTCAAAAATGCCCAACGCGCCTATAGAAGTTTTTACTTCAAAAAATATTATTAAATAAAAATAAATAATAATAATAATAATAACATTATTTAATATTATTAAATTTATTTAAAAGGCGTAGACGGAGATCCGCTTCGCGGGGCTCAATGGTTTAAAAAAAATAAACATCCGAGTCGGGGTGCCCCATGTTCCAAACTCGCTAAGCTCGCTCTGGCATCCTAACATTGTCTTTTGTACACACATACTCGTAGTCATGATCAGTGGTATCACAAACTCATCAATATCCAATTTAACTAAATGACTAGACGACATCCAGCCATCTGGTTAAACGGTGCGTTCAACGACTTGGCTGGTTGTCATTCAGTCATTTAATTGAATGCCGGCGTTTAATGAACGGTCTAGGCGTCCAATTGTATGGCGAATTCAACCAGATGGCTGCGACATCTACATTAGCGTGGATCGAAGATTATTGCAGAAAAATTATCACACTGTAACAACGACTTTATCATAGAAAACTATTATGTGTGCGATCGAAGCTTCTATGCAAAACCAACCCTTTGATTCAGTCGACTACAATACTAAACGCGGAATATTTATTTACGTTTAGGTATGTTAAAACTTTTTATTAACCGTATTTGTTAGCTTTGAGGGATTGTAGCTGATGTGCTCGTTCTTAGCAAACAAGCGACCTCGGCAAGCGTAGCAATTGGGTTGCTAAGCTTGTCGCTCAGTTGTTGGGCGATCACCTATTTCATACCAAGACCTCTCTTTTGCCTCGGAATGATATTGGCTGTCATTATTTTGTCGATCTTCAACGTTGCGAGTAATAAGATGCCCGAAAGTTTTACAACAAGTCTTACAAAGGACGTGTTACCAAGATACTCGGTTGTAGAGATCAGTAAGGCCGACACTCCATGGAATTCAGAATATTGGAATTCAGCTACTATCAGACTGGGAGCTGTCCTCAACAAAGTTGGGAAAAGGCTAGGTAAATGATGTGATGGCCACATGACAACAAAGATTAGCAACAGTACTCGTAGTTATTGATCTTTGTAGTCGTTTCTTACAGTTTAACTATAATATGTTAGAAACTGCTGAACAAAACATTGATTTGATTTAGAAACCTAAGAACTAGCGACGGTATTATTATAATACAAACTGGAATTCACAGTTAATTATGTACCTTTTTCTATATAGCTTCATATTGCCGATATTGCGAAACTTTGATTTAAAAAAAAACACAATTTTATCAAGGCTGGATTTGAGCTACAAAATGGATTTGAGCTACCCTAAAACTATCGATTGCTTTAATAAAAACAAATTGTCCTAAAAACTCTAGGTTCAACAATTTGGCAGCAAACTGCGGCAGGTAAACCTGATAGACTGGCAATAAAAGGTTTCTATTGTGGAAGGGATTGCTTCAATTATTGAATATTACCTATATCTTCAAAATCACTTTTTTATTTTTTTTTATTTTGTGCGGTGGGAAATCATCCAATGACTTCTCCCGCTCTGGGTGTAGCGGGAGGGCGTGTCAGACTCCAATAAGAGTCTGACACGCCCTCCACTAAAACCCACCCCTGTTCCTCCCTGCTCTGAATGCCCAGGGGCGAGGTAACTCTTTCGAATTTATCCTCAACCCCCGGGCAGGCATCGGCCATGACGGGCCCCGTCCTGTTTGCTGACAACTCTTTGAGGCGTGCGTGGAACACTATGCGCCGTCGACTCTCGGGCCTGGTGCGGATCGGACGGCGAGCTACCCATTACTCGCCGTCCGCAGGCCCGTGTATCTTCAAAGTCACTTAACCAATACCTCTACCTAGTGATATGAAGTAGGTACCCTAAATTCTAAATTGATATTTGAATTCGATTTGTAAACGCGTCATTCAGAAAACTAACATATTTTCAATATTCGAATTCATTATACGTTGATCTCACAAAAAAAAAACCTCCGTTACAGACCGACAAAAGTGATCTTATAAAGTTCCTGTTTCCTTTTATGGTCGGAACCCTAAAAATTAGTCGTGTATCGTTATTTATCATAGACGGGGTGGAAAATATTAATGAGCCCTGAAAGGAAACCATTTTAAATCCTTAAGATAGATTATTTCACTTAAAGGAAACATTCCTTTATTTTTAAAAAGAAACAAAATTGCATTCACAGATTTCTCGATAAGCTTATCTAAACCGGGAATCAAACCAGCTAAAAATTAAAAAAATAAACACTCGCTATTTTATTGTACTAATCGATAGGATTATTGTTCAGGATAAAATCTCTCTAATAAACATTTGGTCTTAGATCAAGAAATCTAACATTAATTTTATTTTATTATCCATTCTAATATGAAGGACACGTAACGTTTTATTTTTAATCTTTTCGCTAGAACGCCTCGTTTCAGAAGGAAATGTGCATAGAATTATTATCACACTTATGGATGTTTCCTGGGTATCAAAATAATAATTCTATTTAGTCCGAAAATTAGATTATCAAAAAAAAATTGGACATGGTATTTTTTGCTTTACCAAATCAATAATCAATAAAAAATTATAGAGTGGGGGCTCATTACGTCATTTAGTGGTAAAATGTGTCGCACACCGTGACGTCACGCGAAATTTCAACGCACAGTATCGTACTCATGTTTTGTTTACGTGTCAAAAGAAAAAAAACGTGTCCAATATTTTTTTTTAATCTACTTACGGACTAATTAGCGTGTTTTAGGAAACTACCCTATTAAACGATTTCCTTATCTCAGTCTTCAACAAGGTACTTAAAGATAAATTAGCAAGCTTGTACTTCATAGAATGAGTTTGGACGTTAGAGTTATATGAAAATTATAACGTGTCTTTTACTTGTTGGAAAAGAACAATGTATCAACGGTAATATTGATTAAAACCCTTATGTCTCTACTAAACATGAGATTTCAGGTATATCTTGTACGACAGACGAGTGTAAAACCTAACATTTCTTGGAGAAATTTTATCTCTATTCTTGGAGATATATTATCTATAATCCAACGCCAGCAAAATAAACAGTGCTTATTCTTAATTTAGTTACATACCTTACGGCCTCCTCCACCTCCGCCACCGCCTCCCCCTCTCATCGGCGCAGGTGGCGGTGGATCTGGTACTGGAGCCACATACAAACTTTCAGTGCGTTTGGGCTGATAGGGTGACGGTGATATTTCTTGTCCGAGCGTCCGTTTTCTCAAAAGTGAGTCGTCAAATGGCTGGGGTTCTCGCGAACCCGCGCGAGATGAAATGGAGCCGCGGCCAGACGCTAGATGCCCGTTGCCTGCAGGTGTTGCGGCTCGGGATGCCGGCCGAGACGGCATCGCGGGCTGCGGAGCCATCGAGCCTGCCCGGGATCCCCCGCTTGGAGCCGCTTCAACAGACGGCTGCCGCGACCGCCGTCCGTATCGATCGACACTTGAATCTCGACTAGGAGGTCTTTTGTAGTGATCAAAGTAGTCAATGGATGGACGCGGTCCTGCCGGCCGAGCTCCGTTGACAATATCTTGTTCGGTGGGAGCACTGGGCCTATATCCCTGGTCAGCAGAGCCGGCTTGTCGATACGCCTGATTGTCATTCGGCAACTGTCGATACATATGATCTTGCGGTTGACCGTACCCTTGTTGATCCTGCGGTTGTCTATAGCCTTGGGAATCAATCGTCGGACGATAGGGTTGCTGATTCGTCGGCATTCCTTGTCGGTCGAGAGGGCCCTCAGAGTGTACAGTTCCGGTTCGAAGCTCATTTCGTCCATACGCAGAGGGTCCGCTGTCAATATACGCGTTACCCTGGGCATCATAAGAAGGCTGACCGAGCACACTCTGTCGTCGGGGAGGAGCTTGAGGAGGGTTCCATTCTTGCTGTTGGGGTCTTTGGTTTGGTGGTTGTCTGTTAGTCGCAGACATTCGTCGATCTTGGGTGACATACTGTTGGCCACTTTGGTCCATACTTGGTTGATTGAATCTGTACGAGGAAGCTTGTTGTTGTTGGCTGCCTTGTGAGATAGGTCCGTATGCATTTGTTTGGTCATTTGGTAAGTATGATTTTTGGCTGTCGGGAGATATTTGTGGTGTTGTATTTGCTGATTTCCAGTTATCCTGATTTGACGAATAGTATGGATCGTGTGGAGGCCCAAGATTTCTGCTGTCCGTATTGTAGTTTGAACTGTTTGCGAGCCGTGGATCTACGGATTTTGGATATTGCGTCGAAGGTCTCCTGGAGGGTACTGCATTTGGGGCTCTATTATTTTGAGGAATCTGTGAATGCATCGGAGGGATATGATTTGGAATGCTCTTTCCGTCCAAGATCTTTTCAGATTCTTGTGATACGTTTGCTGCAACTTGTGCATCGTAAACCTTTTGTCTATATTTTTCTCTTAATCCTATTCTGTCAAAGCCAGGGTGCTTAAAATCTGGAGCGAACTGCTTCGCAGTAGCTTGCGCTATATCACAGTCTTCTTTTGCTTGGTCTGCCGCTTCGTCGGCTTGTTCAGCTTTCCCTCGAGCCGTGGCGGTTCTGTAACAATAATGGTAAATGTTTTCTCAATTAACTACATAACTAACATTTAAATTAGAACATATATTTAACATTTAAATTGCGGCATTTGCATATCCTATATATACTGACCTGGAGATAGCTATATCAGCCTTTTGTAATGCTATTTTGGACGCACGTTGTGCCGCGTTTACTGCTGAGTCAACTCGTTCCCGAAATTTAGCGGACCGCATGAGGAACAAATGTTTTCGTTTCTGGCTTGTTATAAGTACGTTGTTTTTATATTTGCCTTCTTCCCTCGTACCGTCTCGGAACGTGGTAACACCGTATCCATACTTTTTGTTCGCCGACCATTCTCCCTCATACCGAAGGCCGTCACTGCGCTCGCTGATACCGAACCCAGTGCGTTTATCGTTTTTCCATTCTCCCATATAAGTTTCTGTGACACTCGCATCCAAATGTTCATCCTGCCAAAGAAAAAATCCTTTTTAACGTCACTTTACAATGTATGACTAGGGTGCGACTCGCTACAAAGGAAAACAGATTTTTTCTATCCTTGACTTCTTGGTTATTAAACAAAACCAAAACGCAAAACAATCGATCCCCACATAACAAAAACATGCTTGTCGAGTGAATTGATTCAGACGTCGATATAACATCGAATCGGCCCTTAAAATGAGTTAACTGTATGTCTCATCTAATTTAATCGTGTTATGGCATTCCACACAATTTGCGTTCGTAATCCTTTATTAGCATAGCCAGACTGAATAAACATATTTTGCTCAAAAATTGTTAACACATGGGAAGGATTTTCCATTTAGGATGTGGAGTGTGTCATTGTTAATAAATACATATAGAGTTAGAGATGGTGTGTCACAAAGATGACAACATATTTATTTTAGTTAGGACTGGATCTACACGTACAAACTATGTGTGAGCAGTATTTATTAATGGGTTGGTATAAATAATTTGGTTCGTGTGGAGCCATGCTAGCGAGGGTTCGGCCCGGGGGTGGAGGGCATCAAGATGGCATTGCATCAACATGCGAACGATTATGTGGGTGATAAATTTGTGATTTAAACCAAATAAGTAATGTCCCACCTCGACAACGAAACTTGCGTTTGAGTTTGTGTGCAAAGAGGCATGGGTCATAGCGGAGTGGGTGCTGTCTACCGAAGAGACCCAGGACGAGCCCGAGCCCCCCGAGCCCCCGGAGTGGACCGAGCCCGTGCCGGTGCCGTCCAGCTCGCCGACGCTGCGCTGTTTGCGCCATTTCTGAAAACATTATACGTCGTCTTAGTAAGTGGAGTTCAATAGCTTAGGCAACTTTATGGTATCTGCTTAATCATTCCTTTTGTATTTTGGTTTTGTTTTACGAGGATTGGGGGCAAATTAGTGAAATTTCTTCCCTAAAATACGATAGGACCCTTTTTCCGTATTTTTCTCTTTACACTATAATATTGTTAGTGTAGCTTAATGTAAATATAGGTATGATGGAATTTGAAGCTAAAGTCTTTCTCTCGTAAGAAGTCACTCAGGAATAAATGGAAATAACTAGATTTGTTAGAGGTTATTCAGTCGCTTAACTGCTAGCGCCGCGTCTGCGGGACTTCTTACGTGAATCGGACTCTAATCCAAAAGTGCCTTGACCCAAGTGTTAATCCCTGGAAAAGCGGTTTTCTTTTTACGAAAATGTAGGTAAAAAAACCCCATAGCATATTTCAAATGATTGACGTTACTGCTTGTTCTGCATACTACTGCTACTGCTTGTACTGACGTAACTGCTGTAACGGTGTCTCTCGTTACAGCAAGTGACAAGCAGTAACGTCATCAGCGAAAAAAACACTGTTTCATTGATCAGGTCCGCATGCTCAGCAAGAGCATTGAATATCTCTCTTTCTGGCAGGGAATCCTTATAGATAATGATTGCTTAGTGAACTTACATGGAGCAGTCCTTTAGGTTTTCCGACAAGCGACCCGCGGCGCCCTGTGGGCTGGTCGGAGCGCACGGTGAGCACGAAGCCACCACGCGCGTCGTCCATGCGCGTGGTTCGCAGCTCTGAGGGGTCAGCGCCGCCCTCGTTGAGCGAGGACATGGAGCCGCGGTGGCCGCGCGCGCCGCCGCGGTAGTGCGACGCCAGCCCGAACGGCGCCGATGTCCGCACGCCATAGCCGTGCCGCAGCCCGCGCATCCATTGTCCCTGGTACGTGCCTGGAATCATATTTAGTGATTTTATCAGTGTGATTGGTCATATCATTATCATCATTTCAGCTGAAAGACGTCTAATGCTGGACATAGGCCTCCCTCAAGTATCACCGCATCGACCGGTCTCGCATTCTGCAGAATCCCGCGGTTTCCCCAGGTTCAGGCTTCACATTTTGAAACATTATGCTTGACAAAAAGATTATCGAAGACAAAATTACGTAGGGGAGAGGGGGCCCAGCTTTGAACATTTTTCATACTTTATTCCATATCTTCTAAATTTGTCTAATTTACTTAGTTTTTTCTTCCTTAATAGCGGCCATGGTTATCAGGCAACTAAATAATAATATCTTTGTTTATCATTTATAAAGGCATAATTAAATATTTTAATTTTTATACAGGTTTGTAGATGTTCAAAACTACCCCGTAGTTGGGGTATCTTTGAACACACCTTGGCCAGTTTTGAATCAGTATTTTTAAATAAAAGAAACTGTTTATATTTTAACATGTATTTGTCAAATAATTTATTAACAAACATTTTAAATGAAAGGTATCATTAGAAATCGCGAAAAACTTGTGTTTTCAGGTTTGCAAAGGGAAAGTGTCTTATGTCGCTTCATGAAGCCCTTCAGTCAATCGACGCCAGCTTGACTATTTTTAGCCCATAAAGGGGGCATTAGTGCTGTAGCGTATTCATATGCTAGTGCCTTTGCTTCTTTATATGTCATACCGTAATTCTTCTTAGAACTTTTTATCAGATAAGACTTTTTCAATTTTTCTTCAACTTACAGAAATACTTGCGCAACTGTATATTTTGTCGTATAATCTGCACTTTCAGGTATACTCTCTTCTTTATTCTGTAATGTAAAATGTTAGGTTTAACATTGTAAGCATCAGCAGCCTCTCTCCTCTCTTAATTACATTTGCTATTATTACTTGAATAATAGCACTCTCCATTTTTATTCTTCACTTCACTTTCTTCAATTTCTTCACTTCACTTCACTTTCACTTCACTCTCTCTTTTCTTTTTATAAGTTCAAACCATTCTGTAATAGCAAAAACAAGCAATAACTTAACCAAGTTAAATTAAAAAAACTTGAAGGCACCAAGCAAAATGAATTATGGTGAACTTCTTCGAAAAAAATTCAAATCTGCCCCAAGGAGGTTTTGCCAAGAATAACATGTATTTTATAACGGAATACACTTCTATGTTGTAATTTCTTATTAAGGCCCCTCTCGCGGTCCAGTGGCGCCCTCATTGAATAAAAAATCGTAGCATAGCACAGAAAATAAATATTAAAAAATCCAACTTGACGTTTGTTACTAAGAGGATAAAGAATTTTTACGTTGTTAAAACAGGTCTCAAAATGTTTCGTATCCAATAACTATAACTTTGGATACGAAACATTTTGAGACCTGTTTTAACAACATAAAAATTCTTTATCCTCTTTGTAACAAACGTCAAGTTGGATTTTCTAATATTTATTTTCTGTGCTATGCTACGATTTTTTATTCAATGAGGGCGCCACTGGACCGCGAGAGGGGCCTTAAATCTTTATTGCAACTACACTCGTGAGCAATAAACATGAATCGCGCGTTGCGACGAATTTTTACGCAATGAACTATGGATTGTGGTATATCATTTGAAAGGTAATTTTGTTAGCTTTCAAACTCTTTCAATATCATAACCAAAGATTATTCACCTTATGTCATGAAACGTAAAAACAAAAGAAAAATTTAAAACAAAACACCAGATAGTCCTTAAACCCTATAAAAAGTGGCCATTATGAAAATTGGCCATCAGTCCAAAGTTTCACGTCACTATGAACACTGAAGCTAAAATAAAATGAATACCACACCTATATAAGCAGCTCTAGTCGTCATCATAATCCGGCAAGGGTTGCCTCAGCGTACTATCTCTCGACAGATCAGATCTGGACGAAAGCGATGCACTTCGGTGAGAGATGGCCGATTTATTGTCACCTCTTTTTAGACTTGGGTTACAACAGGTCAAACAAGATACCTGTTATTGTTACGGAATAATAACATATGTCAATACCTGTTATTTTTCTAAGCACGGTCTGTTTGGTAAATAAATCACGTATACTATACGTAGTAATGTTAGCATTATTCTTGCAATGTTTCCGAATTGAAAGTTAGGTACAGATAAGATAATACGACTAGAAATAGTTGTCACTTTTCAAGGATGATATCTTCTTGTAAGACTACAATTTGAATTTTCGGATAATAATACTAGGTGCTTCTCGTTTTAGCAAGATTCTATAAAGCGGGTGTGAGCGAGACAGATATACAAAGTAAAAATAACAGATAACACGAATAGTTGTTATTTGTTATTGAGTACCTACTGAGACTGAAGAGTGTAGTGATTGTGATTGAGCGTTATGAATTATGAATGATATTTTTAACAGAATTATGATATCACAGGAACAACTGTTATCTAGTATTTACGAATACATGTGATTTGCATCTGTTTCGATAAATACGCCTCACTCCTACCTCTTCTCTCCAAAATCGACACTTGACCGGCGTGGACGTCCAGCAGAAGCTCAGAGAAATTCGAGGTAGGGCTGTCAGTGAGTGGAAAGTTAGGCGCAGACGCAAAGAAGCGAACATGACCCTAAAAACGCCAGCTACGGGACCCAAATTGCCTCCAGCCCACCGACAAGCCCGGCTTCAGTTTGCTCGAGATCGCTTAGATATAGAGCAATGGTTCTGTTCTCGGAAAAAACCAGGATGTGCCTGCATGGTAGCGACCGTCAACGGAGAGTCTATAGGAGACCGGGGGAGCGATTCTCACAATGCTGTTTTGCGGAAACAGTGGCATACGGGGGTGGGTATGATGTGGGTGGGGAGTTCTATTGAAGCAAAAACGGAGCTGATATTTATATCTGGTGGAGGTCGGGGAGGGGGGCTAACCGCAGAAAAATAATTTAACGATATTCTGCTAGGCCATGTGCTACCCTTCACTGGGTTTATTGACGAAGATTTAATGCTAATGGACGATAATGCCCGCTGCAACACCGCTGCAGTGACTAGTACCTGGAAAAAGTCGGAATTCCTACACTAGACTGGCCAGCCCTCAGTCCTGACTTGAATTGAATCGAAATGAAAAGGCGGAAGATGTCCTGCTCCGGCGTTGATAGAAGAACTGAAAACTGCTTTCGTCGAAGAGTGGCCGGAATTCCCACAGGATTCCATCAGGAAACTCATACCGTCAATGAAAAAGAGGCAGTCATTACGGCCAGGGGGTAACACAAAATATTGAGGGACAAATAACATAAATAGTAAATTATTTTTTTATCTTTTCATATCACTTCCTATTCTTTTAGACGTCCGCAACTTCGACTTTTTGCAATAATTCCCTAAATTTAGGTAGACAATTAAATAAATTTAAAATCTTTTTAGATCATTAGAAAGCTAACAAAACTAACGTACCTTTCAAATGATATACCGAAATTCATACTTCTTTGCATAGAAATTGTAAAAATGGTTTTGTCAACGCGCGATGATGTGATTCCAATTTATTGCTCGCGAGTGTACACTATCAAATGTAGAAAAAGAAACACTCACCGCTTCCTTAAATTAAGTCCAGGATAACCTAAGAAGTAAAATAAAAAATGTACACAACTGGCCAGTGAATAAAAACAAATGCTTTTACTGGTTCGTTACAACGTTACATCCGTTTTACCTTGTTTTTACCAATATAAATTACGATTCCTACCTTTTGTAAATTCATTTGTTCAAAGCTGCTCCCCTCTCCCCTACATTATTGTTTGATTGTTTATAATTAAATATAATATTTTTACACTAATACAGTTACACAAAACAGAAACTATGTAGATAAACACATAAAGTCGACTACTACTTTTAACGTTGTAGAGATAAACCACTTATGTATGTGCGACAGAAGCCTGACATGACAAGAGTTTTATCACAATACCATTAGCTACTATGCAGTTAAAAAGAGATAAAGAAAATACTCATCGTTCGCTAATCTGTAATCGCACAATAATGGCAACAACTTGGAACAGCAAAAGCGATGTAAAGACGTCATAGGTTCGAGTCCGATAGGTCTTTAAACATTACGACCAAACTGCGCTAATCTGTAGCCAGAACACGTCAAGAGAAATGCTTTTAAATGACGCGATTGAACACTTCCCTTTCCAAAACGCGTATTCACGTTCTATCTATAGTATATCATCTACCTGATAGATATGCTTGTAGATAGTGTTTGTGCTTTTACGGAAAAAAAACGCAGTAGTAGTTGAGTATGGACCTGAAAAACAAAAATAACAGAAAAATAGATACAGAACCTATTGTAGAGAGGACATGAAAAGTCGAAGTGGGAAAAATATGGGTACAAATGTCGTAACCACAACGTCAAATTTTGAAATGTTATTTAGGTAGTTTAAAAGAATAGAATAGTGATACTCGTACTTTATTGTACCTACATCAAATCAGTAACACAACTCTTCACAGACAACGATATATTCCAGATCCAGACAACCCTTAGATGGACTTAAAGATCTTAATATAAAAAGGGGGTAGTCTGCATTGTACTGCAAATTAATTTATTTTATAGGATAAAAGATTTTTACTAAAGTTCTGCACCAATCACTTGTGTACGAATGAAGTATTACACTATGACACGACTTATTTCACAGAGTCAATCTCGCTATCGTCAATCTTCAAGCACCGCATGACGTCAATGGCATTCATGAATGTAATGTCTAGCACGTTTTCCGTGCTAAAAGGTGTAAAACTGTGTCGAATCTTATATTTCCTGTGTTTCGAACATTCCTATCAGCTCATCAGCTGGACCAACACGTTTACTTTTTGGAAAAGCAATCAAACATCAAACCATTTCTAAATGTCACTCAATTTGAATCGGACACGCTATAAAGTTTTCTGAAAATTATCGAGTTGTAGAGACGGGAGGGACGGTGGATAGGTCTGTTTGTGACACTAGTAAATTAAGGAACGAAATATAGAGATGATTCTCCAGATTTACAGACAATGACGTCTGAGTAATTAGGGTGTGATTGTACAGTTAATTTTTGTAGTGCCTAGTATTAAATGAGTGGTCGACATGATTGTGTGTCGAGGCGGCGCGGCAGGCGTGCCTGTGCTATATTTAACCAGCGAGGGCCGCGGGCCGGTGCGTGGCGGGCGGCAGAGCGCAGGGCCGCCTCACTCCGATCATTCATCGAGAAAACTGCTGAAAACTTTCATTGCAATACATACGAGTAACTGGGCTACGCGATAGAGTCGTTGGTGAACTCAAATAAACATATTTATAATTTATAACATGACTCCATATGATGTCTCTATGAGTAAATATTAACGTTATGATCAGTTGAACTAAATCGCTTTGTGTCAGAACTTAGAGTTGGTAAATTATAAAGGACGATGAACATATGTTTACGGTACTTTAGTTAAATGGATACCTATTCTCATCAGTTGTTTTCGGAAATATTTATAGGTAACACCGTATATAAAAAAACTTCACTGAAAGCTTCGACGTGAGATAATAAAAAAGAGTCGTAATATTGTTAAAGGTGAAATTCTTGTGTTAAAAATCACTGAATACATAATTTTAATTTTATGAATGACAAATCTTTGTTGAGAGTATATGAGTCAACAGTGTGACGTCAGGATTTATATGACGTTAATTCACATATTACAACGCGTGTCAACTATTAGGTGCCCAGTAAGTCCAACTTTGGACTTAGGTATGTTACTGGGTAACTTATGCTACCAATTATTGTGATATTATCTGTCACTTGGCACAATATGAATTAACGACACATGGACGTGTAATACACGTGATGTGGATATATTGATAGGTGTATGCGTAATAGAAATCTAAAATCTAAATGAGAAACAAAACCATATAAGTCCATGTAGGTACTCATTCCCGCATTCAGTTACTTTGATCTCGTTTTTAACGCTCCACAATAAATCGTAGTTTCAAACTACTAGAACTAGTACACTCCTAGGTATGTTCAGTAAGAATTTATAATCCTGCCGGTGTGTTGTTTACAGATATTATTTTCCAGCAGCGAACATTGCGCAAGCAAAAGGGTTTCCTTCCTAGTTCACGCCATTACAATCTGGGTCATGAGGCGAACACCGCGTAGGTACAACAAAAGTTATGAAATTAATTTATTACAAATAACTATGCAAGTATAGCGTCTCGGGCTAACCCGGATTTCAAGAGTTTATTTTCGGATTAAACAATAGCTTTCAGTGTTATCACCAGATTAACAATAATGTATTTTCTCGTAACGAACGGATCTACTCGTACCTAGCTAAGAATGCCATGGCCATGTAAACGTAATGTATTTTCGTCTGAATTCCAATAGTTTGGCAATGAAAGAAATGAGATAATACTGACCGCCATCAGCGTATGTTTCGGAGCCGTATCCGTCTTGCAGTCCGTTGGCCCACGTGCCCTCGTACTTGGCGTTGCTGATGGTACTCTGGCGCACGCCGTAGCGGCCCTTGTAGCCCTGCGTCCACTCGCCGCGGTACAGCCAGCGGTCGCGCGTCTCCACGCCCAGCCCGTGCCGCTTGCCATTCTGCCATTGACCTTCGAATGAGCTCCCACTGTAAAGTAAATGATGTCAGCGTTAATAACTACACCATTAATATTCATTTTGACATACATTGTGTATTTTGATGAAACGCTCTTAAACTTAAAGGTAGTGTTTTTACATATTATTAGCCATATGTAATAATATGTAGAGACATTATTGTACCAGAGAAACTTTATCTATTGATTCCTTCTCAATGTAATTTTTTACAAATATAGAGGTACCTCTGATTTTGATGAAAAATTCACCGGTGCTATCGTCATTATCGGTATTGGAGGTACCTCTAACTAATCATGAATTCCACGTTGACCTATTTCAACTTTCCATATTGAGTGAGTGAGTGAGAGTGAGTACTTGTGTGACCCCTGTATAACCCATGTTCTTGACATTACACATTTACCCTACTTACTTATGTTCATAACTTCGAAGTACGTCTGTACTGTAATAGCTACTTGCAAGTGGTGTTATAATATGCAACATGGCTTACATATTTTAACAACTTTCAGATTAAATTGCTTTCTTTTTTGTGTATCGTTTTGGGTAAGGGTAACACAACTACCTGTTTGAGAAGTCTAGGTAGGTACACGTTTGAGGAAGTTGCACAAAATCATGTTTTTAATTTTAATTATATGTTTTCAGTGTGCAATAATATTTTTTTAACCGACGAAAAAGAAAGGAAGAGGTTCTCAAGTCGATGTGTGTATGTATATGTATATTTTTATGTATAACTAGTTTGTAATAAGTTTATTGGTTACGTAATGCACTTATTACAGACTACATTTTAGGTTTAAAAACTAAATACAGTGTATAATAATATACCCATTACAAGCAAACAAAGAGAAAAGGGAGAAAGTGCTCGTATGGCATCTAAAAGTTCGACCGCATCGCTGTCGTACGAGACGTGCCCAAAAGGCTAGCTTTGCCTTTTGTTGTGTTTTTGATGTTGATTCTTTGGCCGAAATAAAAACCAGCCGTCTCGACAACTAAAGAGGTGATTAATTACTTGGCAATGACTTAAAAACCTATAAGCTAACTAATGGCACTTGAACCCCACCGCCCCAGTGTTTCAAATCCAAACGACTCTAACATAATAATATAACGCCCAATGTGGCTACTGCAGGGGCAGAAAACCTGAACGCCGGTTCAGGTTCCTGCAGCAGTCACCACTGACAGACCACCGTGCGGACGTGCTACTGATTATCTTCAGTCTATTGTTAGCAACAATTAATCGAAATCGTATATGTCTTACTATAACCGAATCTTTTAAGTAACCCACATACTGTTGGCAGTCTATTGCTTACGTCCAAAAATAGACTCAAATTAAAGACTCTTTAAAATTCGCTCGGTGGGTGAATCATCCAGAAGTAGTTTTTTTTTAGGTAGGCACTGATGGTTTTTGTGTGATTAATTGAAAGTTATAATATAGAACTTTCCTGACCTAATTATTCACCAAAAATGATCCTTACTTCGTATTTATTAACTGTTCGCACGCTATGGCATTCAGAAACGAGATGGCCAGTCGACGATTTTATTTTACTGTCGCGGGTGTTTTTGTAAGAGTCATCGCGGCCCCTGGCATAGGCAACTGAAGGAACAGGGATGGGTTTTAGTCAGTAAGAGTCTGATACGCCCTCCCGCTCCACCCAGAGAATATTTGATGTTTTCCCACCCAAAAAAGGGATAGTTTATTGTTTGAATATTGTACATGTATTATTTATTATTCTATATCATATCATTATTTTTGTTTAAAAATAGTGATTATCAACTGCATTTAAAGTTATTTTATTTTATTTTGTTAATTTTTAATAGGTTGTATATAAATTCATATTAAAAAAAAAAACTGGCAACTAGCATATTATTAATTTCATCATCATTATCATTTCAGCCGAAAGACGTCCACTGCTGGACATAGGCCTCCCCAAGAAGTGTCACCACAATGATCGGTCCTGTGGCTACCCGCGACCCTCACCAGGTCATCGGTCCTTGTTGGAGGCCTTCCAACGCTGAGTCTTTCGGTACGCGGTCGCCCCTCCAGAATTTTTCGGCCCTATCGACCGTCTGTTCTGCGAGCAATGTGCCCCTGCCCACCGCTACTTCAGTGTGGCGATTCTTCGGGCTATGTCGGTAAACTTAGTTCTCTTGCGGATGTCATCATTCCTGATTCGATCATGCAAGGAAACTCCGAGCATAGCCCTCTTCCCTTTGGGTGACTTTAAGCCTTCTGATGAGGCCCATTGTGAGCGACCACGTTTTAATTCCAGATGTCATCACTGGCAACACACACTGGTCTGGGTGGACTTTCGTCTTGAGACACTGTGATATGTGGGACGAGAAGATACCGCGCAGCTCCGAACGCCGCGCAGCAAAGTCGGATTCGACGATTGACCCAGGAGCGTTTGTCCCAGGTAGACTTACTCGTCTACAACTTTGAGTGTAGAGTCTCCAATCTTGATAAGAGTGGGTACTACAGTATTTACCATGACCATGATTTTCTCCATGTTCATTTTAAGACCCACTCTTTCGGAAGTTCTACTGAGGTCGTCGAGCATTGTACTGAGATCCTCCATATCCGTAGTCTCAGCCATGACGAATATATCATCGGAAAATCGAAGGTGAGTGATATTCTCGCCATTGATGTTAATGCCTAGCCTTCTCCAGTCCAGAACCTTATTAATTGGGTTGGATCTAGTATCGTTTGGCAGGAGATGGGGGGTAAAAAAAGAGCTAAAGCTGGTAGGGGTAGGGTTCCCGATTATAACGCTACCACTCTTATTAAAAGGTAATGCATATTTTTCAAGAAGGTATAAAAAAATGTTAAAACCTCAAATCATATAAAAATTGTATATTTTTTTGTACACCATCAGCAAGTAGAGGTTTCAACGAACAAAAAGCGCACCAACTTTTTTGACGTGAGTTTTTTCGATTGAAAATAAGGTTAGTTTTTCGATTTAATATCAAAATAAGAAGAAAAATAAATATTTTGAATCGAAAAAATTAGAGCATCTTTGGGACATAAGAAGGTAACTTTTCACCAAATTTTGTGAAAAAAAAAATTGTGGGAGATAAAAATAAAAAACCAAAAAGTCGGTTATTTTGATTTTGCAGACATTATTAGGTTAAGTGAAAAAAGTGTACCTACATGCAAAAGTAGTAGATCTTTTAATTACCTACAACTTTGCCATTCCAATTTTTTCGATACGAGTTGTAGTTTTCCCAAAAATCGCGATAAACTGTTTTTCACCCTTAAAAGTTCACCCCCTTCAAACCGCCCGTAAATTATTTATCCTCTTTTTTATTTTTATTTTCTTTCTTTTGCAATGGGTGTCACCCTGTTCTAATTTTTTTCACACCATTGTTGGTACATCACTACATATTATAAAACAAAGTCAGACTTCGCACATTTAGGGTTCCGTAGCAAATGAGGTAATTATCAAAGAAAAAATCTGTTTTATCAATATATTAGTATTTGTTAGTAAAATATACGTAGTAGTAAACGTTATCACCAAATTTCAAGTTCATAGGTCAATGAGAAGTTAAAAAATCCCATGCAAAGCTGGGGCGGGTCGCAGTACATTATAAGAATGAAACGTATTTTTATAATATTAAGGAAATAAATGGTTTAGTTATTAATTATTACATTATAAGTGTGGTACCCTGACAATATATGTATTATAAGCGACCTAACGCATAGTGTTTGTCATTACCTACTATTGTATGACCGCTATTTAATGTGATAACCGTAGTAAATAAAAGCGTAGACTCCGTAGCATCAGTAAGAATCCGTAGACAAAGGCTGTGCGACTGTGCGTAGCTTACCCGCGTGTAGCGTATATCGCTACAAAAAACTCGTAGACTCTGCGTAGCACTCATGTTGTTCAATGTTTGTACCCTGTATTTAGTGTGAAAACCCCACCATAAAACTGAGGAGAAGTGACCTCGAAGTAAGCTGTCAATCATTAGCCTCTCGGTGCAAAGTTAACAACTCATTTATCTAAGCTTTCACTATTTCACTGTGAGATTTTACAGATTAGACCGGCTGATCAAATAAATATAATTTGTACCTACTTACTTGTAACCGTGTAGTGCTACATGTAGGAATTTAGTGTAAGTGCATGGACACCACATAGCGTCCCGTAAGTACCTTGGTAAAATAGTGTGTTCCCCACACACGAGTTCGTCACGCGTTAGGGAAGCTAAAAAAATGACGTATACGAAACCAACGCCATATTTAATATGATAGTTGGAAAAAGACTAGGCAGACTGAGGTAGGAAAAAACCTTGATATGGCAATGTTTATACAAAAGGGTATCAACTTAGGATACTCCGAAAGTAAAATTAGGTTATTTTTTTTTTTTTGGTGGGTTGGGCAATCATTTATCTTAGTTTTCTTTTAGGTTTAGTAGGTATAAATTCAAAAATCAAAATCACAAGTCATATATTCAAATTAGGCTGAGAACCAGCACTTTTTGAACGTCAAAGTTCTACATAAAGATAATCCCCCAAAAACGCCCGCCCGTCAACACTTCCTAATGTTTTAGCTGGGAAGAAGAAGTGGTGCAACAAACTCCCCAGCAACACATTTGTCTGTTAAGTTTGAAGAACTTATAATTTTATGCAGCAATTATGATAATACAAAATGTAAAACAGAAAAATATAAAGATAAAATTAAATTATCCACCACTTGTTAGCTGGTACACCTCATTATGTCATCAAAAACCGAAAAACTCAAGCATAAACATTACATAAACCAAATTAAATAATCCTCCAGGCATAACTTGTGTGCCCGCTTTCACGTGCAGCGTTAGAATCTATCGATGGGGCTGTGATTCGAAGCCAGAATTGATAAACAAAGGCCATCACAATAAAATCAATAAAAAAATATTATATTAACTCATATAACCTGTCATAAACTAATTTTAGGGAAAGAACATCAAGTGTAACGTTGTCTTGCGTTCAACACAGTGACCAACTATTCTTATCATCTAAATAGTCGTTAACAGAATAGTATACCTTCGAACAAAGATTAGATTTAACTTTAGATGCATTAAAAGGCAGATCAAGAAAAGAAAGGGGTAGCTTGAGACCCACAAACGAGCCATGAACCTTACGAAGATGGAGGGAAGGAGTATACATAAAGTTTGTGCTTGTTTCTGGTATTAAAATATATTTTTTTTGCATTGAAAACGTTGAACTGTATCATGGAACTGTTTTTAACGTTGTCTTGCGTTCAACACAGTGACCAACTATTCTTATCATCTAAATAGTCGTTAACAGAATAGTATACCTTCGAACAAAGATTAGATTTAACTTTAGATGCATTAAAAGGCAGATCAAGAAAAGAAAGGGGTAGCTTGAGACCCACAAACGAGCCATGAACCTTACGAAGATGGAGGGAAGGAGTATACATAAAGTTTGTGCTTGTTTCTGGTATTAAAATATATTTTTTTTGCATTGAAAACGTTGAACTGTATCATGGAACTGTTTTTAACGGAAATAGGGTTGGTGGGGGTGGTAGTACTTTCAAGGATAAACAACAAATCCACGTTGGGTCGACGAATAGCAGTCCGTGAGGTCAGCCGTGTGAAAACGTATTTGCCTCATATCGTCCAATGAGTCGTCCTCACACTTGTCAAATACTAACAATAGAACAAATCTTTTCCCGGTGAAAGACAAACCGATCCGGCTGCCAAAGCAATTTTTTTATAGAATCAAAGTTGGTAGCAATTATTCGACTAGAGACAGCATTGATTGGATCGTGAGTTCCGTTGCTTGCTATACATAGTCGAGTACAACATTGCAACAATCAACACGTGGCACTGGTACTGAGATTCCTTTCAGTTTTTATTAGTTGCGCTAAGATAATGGATTGGTCTGTTATGTTCATGAGTACGGTCGGAACAACTCGAGCCTAACCTCTATTTATATCGCACGCTACACGTACGTTCTGCGGTAACGTAACTGAATATTACAAGTAAAACCAACAGACTTCACTGTATAGAGAATCGACCTTGAGCACACAAATGAGGGCCGGTCGCTAAACCTCAAAACCTGTGGCATTTTCTTGTGGCAATATTTATGTTTCAGTAATTTGATTTATATTTTGTAGAAAAGCCATTTATTTTGTTGTGTCATTGTCGTTGAACTGAACTCGCAACGAAAAAATAACAGTTCTATAATTTCTTAGATATCGATTGGATCACCCCAAGTATTCAGTACCAGAGACAGGAATGTATAATGTCAGGAACTCAGGAAATTAAATGTCCTACAAAATATTTTTAACTAATTGCTTGGAAAATAATGATGCACTCAAATTAACAATTTACAACATAATTAGTAAAAATCTGCTTTTCTGAGCTATTCTTGCTTCTAGCAAGAATAGCTCTAATTTTAACAAAGATAAACTACACTTACTAAAATTTTTCTGAAATAAAATTGTATACTTAATAGAAAGATAGAATCTCCGACTCGCCTGTTATTTCGTTCAGTTTCTTTAACTTAAATAGATTTTTTTTTTAAATTTTCGATTACTTCCCAGCCGATCATCACAAGCGATAATAAAATAAGATTCTCCACTACATACTTATTTTAGGGTGAATGCAGCACGTAATACTACGAACACGTAGTTAAGTAATTATACTTAATCAGGGGATTTTGAGTACATGGGTCCGCCCATGTACTCAAAATCTGATTAAGTCATTTCTATCAGCAAGTTTTGTGTAGAATCAAACCATAAGTTTTTGCATGACAATTACTATGTTGAATCATCGGGCTGGAGGCCTTGACCTCAACGTAGTTGTTAAATTTACTACAAATGTACTTATGCGTCACTAACTTTCAGTAGCTCTGGAGAGTTTCGTGGCTCATTCGCTTTTGCAAATATAGGTAATAAAAAACTCACTACATTTTCAACTGTGGCCGATTTTGAATATCTCCATACATTAACTTTGTTTACAAATAAGAGCGAATAACGAGGGTATCAAGAGTGCTATTATTTTCGTTTTTATTAAAAACGTTGGTTTATAAAAATAAAAATTATAATTTTTTAGATACTTAAGTACCTTTCCATAAATTATGATACCAACATGTATTGAAATGATTCGTGACGGTTCAAAATACTGACTTTGAACATAGAGGCACTGAAGTTTACTCAGATAGTAGGTATATAACAACTTAATTTTTCAGTTGTCTTATGACTGGATGAAAGTGTGAGTGACTAAGTGAGAAGGTTAGTTATTTGTCAGCTGTGCGCCTAGAGGTGCGCGAGTCGCGGAGAAACAAAGAGACGGCCAAACAAGTTCCGGGAAACCTTTCATTTATTTATAGAGGTATTGTTACTGTTTACTAATAACGGTTTACGACAGTTATCTTTTCCCAAAAAACAGACTATCTGACAGCGCACCGACACCGGCCCAAAAAAGCGTGGAATTCCCCCTAAAGTACCATATCATACCATGACCGTGCTAGGAACGTATCAAGCACAGAAAGAAATACCTAAGACATGGACACTAGAACGTATACTATTGTATAACGGTCATCATACGCGATTATATAACCCGTATGCTCAACGTTTCGCCACCCGCGCACACCTGTTTGGCATGCATACATATTTTGCCGGTGCTATACGCTACGTGTATGGCACGCGACGGTGCTGGTCGGTAACGGAACGGTCTAGTGGGCACTGTCTCATACTTTTCAATACAAAGAATATTTGTATGCTTAACACGTTCCTAGCACGGTCATGGTATGATACGGTGTAGGTAGGGGCAGACCCCTTAAAACCTGAATGTCCGTCGTAAACAAACAATGTGGAGACAGAAAACTTAGATGACTCGACCACCCAGCACAGACACGTCTTGCGAATAATCAAGAATCAAGGAGAGCCGACCCCAAATAAATTCTCATAAGGCTAGTCTTGGAGAGAGAGACAATTTGCCTGCAATGAACTATATAAACTTAATACTAACGTAGAATGTACAAAAGCGTAGTACTTAACCTAAATTGTACCTACTTAATAACTAGCTGTTACTCTGAAAACTAATGTTTTCTATAAACCGTAGGTATATACGATGATAATATAAAAAGCATAGTAATACGAGTAGTACTAGTTAATTTTACCCCTTGAAAACGATTAAATTCATTTCAATTTCAAGCTACTTAAGAATTCATGTTTGTTAGTCAGTTATTTTATTTTTATTTTAACTGGGTCGTAGAGAGCAAGTTCTATAGAAAAGTGCCTTTAGGATCGTCGTGATATCCACATGATATGTCATATGTAATGTGTGTGTGAGTGTTGTGTGAATAAATGAAATGGTATAACTCAATCTACACACTAGTTGTTTCCGCTGTATGCCATCGTAGTCCAAATCCAGACCAATCCGTGCCTACCTTTGTTTGGGACTTTCACCTCAATCACTATGCATAGGTACTTTTCCTATTATATATTCGAAGTCCCAGGCAGGGAAGGAACAGGGGTGGGTTTTAGTCAGTAAGAGTCTGACACGCCCTCCCGCTCCACCCAGAGCGGCAGAAGCCATTGGATGATTTCCCACCCCACAAAAAAAAAAAGGTCCAATGCCAATGAAATTAAAATGGGGCCACCACTTAGGCAGTTGCCCCACTACCGACAAGGAAGTGACTAACTCACTGCTATTTTGACGCTCATAAAACGTACAATAGATATACATTCCGTGTAAACAAAAGAGATGCGTATAATATTAATAGTTCATCGTTGACTGTTCACACGGCTGGCGAGGACTCGCTCCACAAGTTTGTCGCTGAGCGACAAGAGCTATCAAAGCTGAGCTGAATGAGTAACTCAGCGATGCTCGCTCGCCGGTCAGAACGCACACCGAGAGGCCAACCCGAGCGAGTGGTGCGAGTAATCGCCCGTCGCACTCCAACACTCGCTTAAGGCTTTAAGCGAGTGTTCGAGTCAGCCATTAAACTATCACTTGCTACTTGCTGCTCGCCAACTCGTTTTTAGTTAGAAACTCTACTCGCTGCTCGCTCGTCGCTGGCGGTGGTACAAGTGCCTTATAGTTAAAACTATAACCCAACGCTTCGATTCATAAACAAAAGAGTTATGCCTAAAATACTCAAAGAATATACCTATACAGATGAATTAAGAATCACCTCCTTTCTAAAGAAGTCTGTTCAAAAGTTACATCAACATAACATAGTCAATATTAGCTTCGTTAATTAAAACAAAGTTATTAATTAGGTACTTAGAATTTAATAACGTACTTTGGGTTGTAGTTAGTCACGATCACGAATTAAGTAAAATGTCTGCAAGCTAATAAACTAGAATATTAACTTTGTGTAAGAATATTAAATTCTAGATTATATTTTAATTCCGTTCCATCATCGGACCACATCCCATGGTGGATAACCCATACGCACAAAACGTTTTGGGAACACATTATAGTGCCTACAGCTAAGAAGTGGAATTCACTGCCGGAGTCTGTGTTTCCTGATAGCTACAACTTGGAGGTCAAGAGTGAATAGGTTACTTCAAGGCAAACCTGCTCCGACGTCGACCACATCATCGCTTACCATCAGGTGAGATGGCGGTCAAGCGCGAGCCTGTGAATCGTGAAACAAAAATATTATCTTCATAGATTTAGTACCTACGTGATTTTTTTTCTTATCGATGAGTTTGAAAACAAACTTTTGTTTTATCCAAAATAATCTTTCAACAATGATATATGGATGAAAGTGGCATCTGATGAAGTCTCACGAGAGCACTCCCTTGAGACTTCATTCCGTGAATATAACGTAGGTATAATATTTGGGTGGCCAAGCAAAAAGGGTCCAGTAGTAGGGTATTGAGTTAAGACTAGATTCGGTATCTAGAATAGTCAATTGATAATAAGGTTTAAAAAAAAAAAAATTGCAATTTTTTTTCTATCAGACATTTGAAGGCGAAACTCTGAAAAAGCTTGATTTTCCAAAGCATTAAAAAAAAAGTTAAGCCAAATAGAAATTTCTGGTACTTAGAAACATCATATAAAGTCATTTAATATATATGAACTTGTAATTAAAATCGTGTAGTAATTTTAGAACCCCAAATGAAATATTACCCAACTTTACAAAACTGCGTAAGTATATCTCGGAAACTAAATGCCAAGAACTATCCCTTTCTGCTTGGAGCCGACATAAATATACATATAATGATTTTGAACCTGATGGTATCACATTTTTGTATTTATGGTAAAGGTCACGTAACTTGTTGAATCCACAAAGGCATTTTTAACCGACGAAAAAAAGGAGGAGGTTCTCAATTCGACCGTATATATATATATATATATATATATATTTTTTTTTTTTTTTTTGTGTATGTTCAGCCCTCACTCCGTCATTTATGAACCGATTTTGATTATTCTTTTTTTGTTAGATAGGGTATACCTCAAGGATGGTCCCATAATAAGGAAATCAGGATGTGACAATGGAATCCTGATAAAATTGAGAGAAAACCTCGAAAATTGTGGATACGTTTAGCGTTTCTGTATGTATGTTCGGCCCTCACTCCGTTATTTATGAACCGATTTTGATGATTCTTCTTTTCTTGGATAGGGTATACCTCAAGGGTGGTACCATGTCAAGGACATCAGGATCTGATCATGGGATCCTGATAAAATTGAGAGAAAACCTTGAAAATTGTGGGCACGTTTAGCGTTTCTGTATGTATGTTCGGCCTTCACTCCGTTATTTATGAACCGATTTTGATTATTCTTTTTTTGTTAGATAGGGTATACCTCAAGGATGGTCCCATAATAAGGAAATCAGGATGTGATAATGGAATCCTGATAAAATTGAGAGAAAACCTCGAAAATTGTGGATACGTTTAGCGTTTCTGTATGTATGTTCGGCCCTCACTCCGTTATTTATGAACCGATTTTGATTATTCTTCTTTTCTTGGATAGGGTATACCTCAAGGGTGGTACCATGTCAAGGACATCAGGATCTGATCATGGGATCCTGAAAAAATTGAGAGAGAACCTCGAAAATTGGGCACGAATATTGTTTCTGTTTACTTTTCATAACTTAATCAGGTATTTGCATTTAGGAACCATCACATCATGAAACTGAGATGATGATGGAAACCATAGCTTTCCTAAACAATACAAGTTAGATATAAAAACTAGTTTTAGTGACAAATACCACTTAATATGGTTTGAAGAAAAGACGTCTTTACAGTATTGGAGGTAACCTCAACTGGTCAATATCCTGGGAACTTCATGGAAGGATGGTTATTTCATCAGCTCAGTGGCAAGAGGAATGATTAAAAATTAGAAATTAGCCTCAGAGTATTACAAGATGATGAGAGCCACAAAAAATCAAAAAATAAAAAACTTTTTAACAAAAAAATTAACCGACGAAAAAGAACTAAAAAGCAAAAAATAAATAACACTTTTAAGTCTTGAGTAATGAGCATATTTACCTACATAAAATATCAAATTTTATATAAACTAATTTTGAGTCGGCGCCAATTAATAAAATGATTAATTACCTACTTACAGCCTTCTTCATTTGTAAGTACTTATAAAATTTAGATATTTAATAATCAGATTGTTGTTTGGCGCCGACTCAAAATTAGTTTATATAAAATTTGATATTTTATGTAGGTAAATATGCTCATTACTCAAGACTTAAAAGTGTTATTTATTTTTTGCTTTTTAGTTCTTTTTCGTCGGTTAATTTTTTTGTTAAAAAGTTTTTTATCATAGAAAATATTATTTATTTTTCATAGGTTTTAGTTAGATACTGCATTTTCTTTGTTTTTGATTTTCTTTGAGTGCGAGATTCTTTAGAAAAGCGGGGGTTTGTTTCTTGACACACTTCTTAGCTCTTTGCTGCCAAGTTCATTAGAGGCTTGATGACATAGCGTCAGTATGTGCTAGCCCCGCAAATTTTAAAATGTAAGTGTGTCCAGATCTGACGAATGCGCTGCTCGCGAGCAGCTCGCGAGCTGCGCACGTGGATTTCAATGAATTGCAATAAAATTGTTATCTAATATCGTCCGAGTTACTTATCTTTACGTTTCTGTCTAATCGATAGATGTATATTTGAGGGTATCCATTAATTTTACTTACGTCTTCTTTATAAAATTAGTCCATACCTTCAAATACCTACAACGTTGGATGTATACGTTCACTTAAAACGACGAATAGTAAACGACTACGATACGTATACGAACGAAAATAGTTGTTCTGTAAAATATGATATAATAACTGTAAAATATCAAATCAAATTGTAAAATATAAATCTTTGTAGTAAAACAAGATCAAAGTTTTGTTAATTATTAGCAATAATACATATTAATAAATGATTATTAAAGAATTTTATTTTCCTTGATTTTTAAATTCTTTATAAATATTACTATAAAACAAAATAGAAAAATACTTTTTATTAAAAAATATAATGCATAACAAAAAGAACATGTGCTTAGGATTTGAACCTCCAATCTTATGCACGGCAAGCGGCCTTGAAACCTCCGGTCTATATATATTATATATAGTATAGTCGTTAAATATATTTTGTAAATATTAATCCTATTATTGCTTATCGCAATAACAAAAGTATGTACGTTTAATTAAACAAAAAAAAAAAACAATATTAAAAATAGACTTTAAAAAAATAAATACTAACTTATTTATTCACTTAAACAATACATCATCATCATTCTCCTTGTCCTTATCCCAATTTATTTGGGGTCGGCGATACGTCTTTTTCTTCCATACTCCTCTATTAGTCGTCATCTCTGTAGTCACCCCCTTTTTATCCATATCCTCTTTCACACAGTCCAAGCATCGTTTCTTTGGCCTTCCTCTACTCTTACTCATACCACGACAACCGATTTCCACACAACTTTTCAGTCAGCCGTGCCACTTTCAGACTTCCTCTTATATACTCATTCCTAATTAAATTCTATCCATGCGCGTAACACCACACATCACTCTTAGCATTCTCATCTCAGCTGCATGCAATTGCTTTTCATTCATCCCTTTTGTGGCCCAACATTCTGAACCATACAAGACCGCAGGTGTGACAATTGTTTTATAAACCTTCCCCTTAATTTTAAGGGGAATGCGGGAGTCGCAGATAGTCCCGGTGACCTGCCGCCATTTCGTCCATCCAGTGTTAATTCTGTGCTTAACAGTCCGATCGATTTCGCCATCGCTTTGCATGAGTGAACCGAGATACCGCCGAAAATCGGAGCAGACTGGGAGAAGCGCGCTATCTAGCAATATAGCTTCAGAATTGGAGAGACCGCCGAAATCACAGAACATGCCATGTATTCAGTTTTGGTTCTGCTGATTTCCAAGCCAACTTTCTCCAGCTTCTGTTGCTATTTCTCCAATCTGCTCTGGATCTCAGGTCCATCTTCACCGACCAGAACAATGTCCTCGGCAAACAGCATGCACCAGGGTGCCTCCTCCTGTATTGCCGACGTAAGAGTGTTCATAATCAACAGGAAGAGGTAAGGACTTAAAGCCGACCCTTGATGCAAGCCTACAGCCACACTGAACTCATCGGTGTTGCTAGCAGCCGACCGGACGTCACTAAAACAATACATTAACTATAATAAAATATTTTTCAAAATACAAAAACCAGCTTGGGCCTATTACGGATTTGAACGCACATGTCTTTTGGGAATAACCACTTAAGGCGCAGTTATACGACTTCTAACGATTTTTAACCGACTTCAAAAAAAGGAGGAGGTTCTCAATTCGACTGTATTTTTTTTTTTTTTTATGTGTGTTACCTCATAACTTTTCACTACGTGAACCGATTTTGAAGATTTTTTTTTTATTTGAAAGCTGTTGCTTCACATGTGGTCCCATTTTAATTTGGTGAAGATCTGATGAAGAACTTCGGAGATACACAATGGAACTCTTCAATAAATGATAGCAAACCTTCCAAAATTGCTGCAATCGCATGTCTGTATATTGTTTTCACCACTTCACAACATTACATCACGCTGATACGCTCTGAAGGGGTATACAGATTTGTATAGTTCACCCTGATACACCCTAATTTCAAATTCCCTATTTTTGGGGCTATCAATTCGGGCATAACTTTACTATTCATTTACTTTTAGAATGGGGTACAACAACTAAAAAGTGAAAAATAAAAAACTTTTTACAAAAAAAATACAACCGACTTCCATAAATAAAACTAAAAACTGCAAAATAACTTTAATTTCGGAAGTCGGTGTCAAATAACGAAGAAACCAAACTAGAAACACCGACTTCCGAAGAGAAAGATCTGATGAAGAACTTCGGAGATACACAATGGAACTCTTCAATAAATGATAGCAAACCTTCCAAAATTGCTGCAATCGCATGTCTGTATATTGTTTTCACCACTTCACAACATTACATCACGCTGATACGCTCTGAAGGGGTATACAGATTTGTATAGTTCACCCTGATACACCCTAATTTCAAATTCCCTATTTTTGGGGCTATCAATTCGGGCATAACTTTACTATTCATTTACTTTTAGAATGGGGTACAACAACTAAAAAGTGAAAAATAAAAAACTTTTTACAAAAAAAATACAACCGACTTCCATAAATAAAACTAAAAACTGCAAAATAACTTTAATTTCGGAAGTCGGTGTCAAATAACGAAGAAACCAAACTAGAAACACCGACTTCCGAAATTAAAGTTATTTTGCAGTTTTTAGTTTTATTTATGGAAGTCGGTTGTATTTTTTTTGTAAAAAGTTTTTTTTAATTGAACATCACGGCTAAATGACTAGTTTTATTTCTTTGAAAAAAATATATGTTATTTTAGACAATATTATTCGTAATTTGATATGTGAATATTTGAAATTATATTTTTCTAAGTGTTATTAATTTTTAAAGTTATGTCTAACGCGAGTAAAAAATTGAGAATCACGCATAAACTATAAGGCGTATTTTTATGAAATCTACACCATTTTAAAGACAATCTAATTATTTATATTTTAGTATAGGTGTTTTAGTATAATATTTGTTGTTTTATGAATAATAAATGAATAATGCGTCTAATTCAGCCCTTTGAAGATGACTGACCAAGACTCAGCCAAGTGATTCAAAACTTCAGTTTAAATGAAAAATGATGAAAGATGAGGGTTTTTAAGGGAGGCAAAATTTTTTCATTATTTTTGCGATAGGACACACCGTTTTCGAGATATGTGAGCTCAGCACAGAACACGCAAGCTAACCACTAGAGGTCGTTGGCAGTTAATAGCGCCTTAATAGAGCTGTGTGAAGTACATAGATCAAATGTCAAATATTTAGTTAAAAAGGACTACGGGTTGGTTTGCCGACAGCAATACATGTAGGTAGTGTAGAGAACATTTAGGGTAGTAGAGTTGGTATATTTTATTTGATTTTAAAAACTGTCCTTCGTTCGTATGATGCTCATTGAGTACAGTTTTGCATGTTTTGGTAGCCTTGATAACAATATGATGACGCCTAGCAAACTTGAGGGCGATACTCTGATGGAATTAAAACCTTGTTTTCTTATCATTATTCTTTATGAAACTTTGCGTTCTTCGAAGGAGTACATTTTATTAACCCGAACGTATTATTCTAAGCAAATACAATTGTTTTTGTTAGGTTAGAAGGAAATTTGAATAGGTTTTTGTTTCATGATCTTTTGTTTGCAAGTTTTCGCTGAAAGTTAACAAGAGTTGGGAAAATAACTTTCATGGCATTACATTGAGCAACATAATGCCAGACCGCTGGCCGATGTCGTAATAATTTACAACGCATGTAGCTATAGGGAGGTACGTAACACCACGCCAGTACTCGGTAGGGCAAAAGTGAATTGTAACAAAGACTTTCTGTCACGATTTCAAAATCTCTCAATTTTCCACCAAATACCAATTTTAATGATGTTAACACTACCAAAACTCATGTACTGTTTGAGGTTGGCACAGTTTACTTATAGGTGTCAAAGATACAGAAAAATTTAACGACGCACACGCTCTTGTTGTACATAGTGTTAAACTTCACGATATTTCATTGTGTTTAACAATGATTGTACGTAAGCAAAGATTGTACGATCATATAATTTTTAAAAATAACTTGGTATTTGAACCTAAATAAAAAATCTTTCCTTTTCAGGGCACCTCTCATAATCTTATTTAAAAAAATATTACTGAAATGACATTAAGATAATCGTTAGAATGAAAACTGCATACCGACCTACTTACTATTGAAGAAGTTATGCTAGATAGTTCAGGGAACCAACTAGGTACCTAATCATGACTCAGCGAATTCACAATCAATTGTGGTCAGTTATTTCGCCATGACCTATACTAACAAAACGACATGAATATCAAAGTCAGTAAACTTAGTACAAAAAAAATGACGAAGTGCATTATTAAGATTCATCGCATACCTTGAAGGAGAGAAGGTGTTTTATATAATATCTCAACAGAAAATTTCGATGTTCCATTGACGTAATAATATTTACTGAATTAAGCACGATTGATGTACGTTTAGAGTGTGTTATAGATACATATTTTACGTTGTAAACGACTGAATTGAACAATGAACCAGCGATTGGGCCAATAAAACATAGTTTATGTTTTGATTTGCATGACGCCATGGCGTGTTTGTTACACACAGAGATGTAAGAAAACGCTAAGGAAAATCCACCAGTATATATTTCATGTAATCTCGGATATATATGGATGGTGTAGGTACTACACTGTACCCTTTATTTGTACTACAGTAGGTACCTATGTACTGAGTCACAATTTATAAAAAACAACGGCTCATTAGACCATTTATTGGGCAGAGTTCCAAATCCGGGATAAAACTAAAGATGTTCTAACAGAAAACCTTTAATACCCGACTTTTAGATCAATACAATTAATTTAATTAATAGTTTCACGCCTCTCTTTTTTATACCGCTTGAACATACAAATTTTATTAATTAGCATGTAGGTATACATATACTTTGTATTTTGATAATACATAGTTACCAACCTTTTAAACCAGTATTATTTAAATAAAAAAATAGCACTTTTAAGTACACTTTTAAGTTTGGGTCTAGAGACCTCTCGGAAAGCACGTAAGTACTTACGTTAAATAGAATAAAACTCTCAACTAGAGCTAGAAACACTTCAAAGAAGCATGGCCATAGGCTAATTTGCAGAGTGCCTTGCCCTTTCGACTTGCTCGAGAAACTTAGCTGTCCTTATAATGGGTGTGCCTTATCTTATTTTAACATCAACTCTCATTTCTTTAAACCTAACATTGTAGCCTCTTCACTTCTTAAGAGTTCTGCTGTGATGACTTCACTGTTTTCAAGTAAAGAAAGACTTTGTCCCTCGTTGACATTGGTTTTTTAACATTTTAGGTTTTGCTCCCAGCATTTTAGAGTAGGTAGCATTCAAGAATAACCTAACCACCACCACCAATAAACTAATCACCAACTTATAACTTAGGTAATGTTTTGAATGCATTTGATTGTTGTAACAAATGTTGTTTGTTTCTACTGCTCTGCACCTTCCTTTTGTCATAATAAAGTGTCGGGTACACTGGTTTTACGCAGCTTTGGTACCTATCTCCAAGACCTTGTGTTTATTAGGGTCTACGGCTACACCTACACAGAGAACCTAGAATTAGTATTTTAGAGGACAAGCTGATACAAAGAATAAAAACTTTTTACAAAAAAAAAAGAACCGACTTCCAAACAAAGTGCAAAATAACTTTAATTTCTTTTTTTGACACCGACTTTTGAAATAGAATAGAACTACATAGCCATACGATCGCAGCAGTCGCAGTTGAATTGCTCTCATTATATGAAGAGTTCCGTTGTCTGTCTCCGAAACCCATCATCAGATCTATATGAAATTTAAATGGGATGATTTCGGAATAAAGCAAAATTTGCAAATCCGCCTATATATGACGGAGTTATGCCCGAACATAATATATAATAATAAAATACAAACATCCGAATTGATAACCTCCTCCTTTTTGAAGTCGGTTAAAAATACATAAAATAACACCCGAAAAGATAACAGACAACAGTTATCTTTATTGTTTTTAATGACTTCAAAAAGGGAGGCGGCTCTCTAGATGTTCTACTGTATGTATTTTTTTTTATGTATGTTCAACGAGTTCTCTGTCAATTATTATGAATCAATTTTCATAATCCTTTTTTATTCGAAAGACTATACTACTGAGGTGGCCCCATATAAATTTTATCGAAATTGATTCAGCGCTTTTTGAAAAAATCGGCAAAAACAAAAAATATGTATACATAGATGAAGTTTTGGTTTTCTCCAATTATGTTCAAATTCCATGTCTAGTTTTATAATGGGGTACAACAACTAAAAAGTGAAAAAGAAACCTTTTTTACAAAAAATACAACCAACTTCTTTATAGGAAATGCACTAAAAATTGCAAAATAACTTTAATTTCGGAAGTCGGTGTCATATATATAACAAACACTTTTTGGAAGTCGGTTGTATTTTTTGTAAAAGTTTTTTCAACAGTAATTTCGGTAGACGTCGGGACCTTAATTTTGCGAGCCCAACTCGCTCTTGGCCGGTGTGTTTTACCTGGATGCATCAGCGCTGTGAGGATATGTATGTCCAACGTGCCCAGCATGTGTGATAATTAATAACTAATTAGTTATTAAAAAAAAATATTACTCACGCCTAAGTAGAAACAGATGACTTATCACCTGAGCAGAAAAACTATTTTTATTGTAGTTTTAAGGAGTGCTTTGCATTCAGCATCTCGATACAATTTAATGAATCAAATGTATTGAAAGTAAAACGCGAGGATCTCGAATTAGTCAGATACCTATATGACACACATAACTATGAGTAACGAAGGGGATGGATACTTGTATGGGCATGTGTAACTCCTCAGTCAAATTCCGAATAAAATGTAATTTGAGTGCAAGCGAATTAGTCATCATTACGTCTTTAGTATGTACATTCATTAGTGCTCATTCATGCCCCGTTAAAATATAACAATGTTGTGCCCACATTGCTCATTTTAAATCTGGACATTAAAATATCTTTCCTAAAGCTTTTAGTGTGTAGGTATTGGTGTTGTCCAGTGTGTGTGTCTGGCTTTGTTTCAGTTTTATGCGATGTAACAATATATTATATTTTTTATTAGTTATTTATCAACAAATAAAAAGATCTTGTTAGGTATGTAGTGTTTGGGGAAGAAGCCTCGTGCATAGGTTCGCGCTCTAGTTCATGGAATTACATGAAAATGTGTCACCACGGAATTCGGCATAGTAAAGGACATTTACCAATCCTTACCGTACTTAAGTACTTGTCCTTTATTATATTTTAGGTCCTTGACTAGTCGAAAGTTTATACGTCTGTATAAACTTTCGACTACTGTAATTAATTTACCAAATTTTAAATCTTTCGAGTTACTTTCTTTAAAAATTATGGGCTTACAATTTATTTCAAACAAAAATTAGTCTTATTGCCTATTTGTCGAGGACAAATTACGGCACTTAATTTTTTTTCATATGTACTTCGTAGTTAATGTCCATTTGATCAGATATTTGGGTCACGAACTCGTAGGATTTATAAGAGACGTACTTCTCGATTTAATTATTCAAGAGAATCTCACGCTATTTCTGAATATTCGGATCAACAATGACTTCACTGTCAAACCACAAATATTTTTGTCAAATATTTCACTATGACTACTAATCCAAAAATATCTGTTTGTTATAATTGAAAAGAAATGGGCTTAGCTGCAGCACTTATCTACCTAATTAGCAATAGGACATTCAGTTTTTACAATTATTAATTTTATTCATTGCAGACCATGAAGAAACAATAAATACAATTTAACATCACAAAACTTTAGAGCCTATTGAAACACAGGTCCGTTTTCCGTTGAAATAAAAAACAACCGACTTCCAAAAAAATAAATACACTAAAAATTAAAAAATAACTTTACTTTCGGAAGTCGGTGTTTGTATTTTATTTCTTCGGTTTTTGACACCGTATTTTATTTTTTGGAAGTCCGTTGTTTTTTTTGTAAATAGTTTTTTATTTTTCACTTTTTAGTTGTTATACCCCAGAACTAAAAACCCCAATAAAATGGAACGTGGAATTTAAACATACTCGTAATAGGAGAAACCCAAAACGTCATCTAACTATAAGTACATATTTTTCGTTTTTGTTCAGTTTTTCAAAAAGCGCTGAAGCAATTTCGATAAATTTATATGGGACCACCTCGAGAGTATATTCTTTCGGATACAAGAAGAATTTTAAAAATCGGTCCACAACTGACAGAGAAATCAGTACACATACATTAAAAAAAAAAACATACAGCCGAACATAGAACCTCCTCCTTTTTAGAAGTCGGTTAAAAAGCGCACCTGCAAAAGCGCTAGCCATTATAATATGATGTGTTTTACTTGTGCCGCATTTTCCTGTATTTATGCAAACACGGGTGTGAAATACTCTGCATTGTGCTTACCAAAAAGTTGTGCAATTTTCGCCAGTTTTCGCGTTAGTAGGTATGTTGTAAAATACATCGAAGTCTGCATTCCAATTAACTTTATGGAGTGCTTTTCCATTTTATTGACATTGGTTGGTAAAGCTTTATGTGAGAATATCTTTTGACAACAGTATTTGGTAAATTTAATATTGTTATTTTAAAGATGTTAAAATGAATTCTAGGTAAATTTAGTGGTTTCAGAAATATAGAGGACTCGTAAATCAATTTATCATCACACTCTCCTTCGTCCCAACTTCGAAATGAAAGGGCTGAAAGAAATAAAGAGTATACGAATATCTGGGATCTGGTTAAAGAGATTGCGATTTAAAAAATCAATTGTAATGCTCACTTTCCACCTACAATACAGTCTCCAGTTTACTCTGAACTTTTACCTGCATCTCTCGGTTTGGCTTTGTGGACTGGGCGAAGTGAACATGGCAAGAAATAGAGATCCAACCACTTTTTTGCTTTCAGTGTTCGTGAGAGCAAACGCATCGGTGGAAGGAAGTATTCCAGCAAGATGTTGGTAGGAATCTTAACCGTACTTCAGAGATTGACCCGTGGAATTCCTCTCTGCTCCTCAAGCATCTCAGGTTTTTTGCCTTCTTGTCGTTACATCAGTGTAATATTTGATAGTGACCATTTTCGTAGATCCATTATAGCATTAATCACTGCACTTGCTCAAGGCGGATTGGCGATTTCAGATTTATATTAATAATAATTCTACATAAGATAAATTAGGAAGTAACTAAGAATTTAAAAACATTATCCTCTCTCTGGAGCAGATAGGGAGAAAAAGTCACACTGATACTTGCCCGATTTCAACCCTTGTGCGCTGGTGGCGAACCCTTGACCACGGTTCGCCACCAGCGTACTGATAAAATAAACTTTACTGTATATACTTACTAGTCTGTAATATTCGTTATGTTTTTTTTTCTACTCTTTGCAGCCAAAAAGCGGCTTCGACCCCGTAACGAAAATTGTTGAAAAAAGTTGCATTTAAAAAGTTTGGATATCACTGAAAAAAAAAATTGTAAAGCTAAAAAAAAAATTGTAATATTACTTAGTATATACAATTAGTCAATAAAATATCTTTATTGTGACTTTTTGCGTAACTAGAATGATGCATGATGTACGAGTATAATCACAACCTCACAAAGCGGAATAAAATGCGAAACCGTTGCCAACCCTTCTGGTTATATCAGAGCAAACTTTTATACTCATGCGAACTTTCATTGAGGTCATTGCACTTACGAGAAAAGATACCTCTGTCCTATTCTTATTTTCTGTGCTTCATATCTGGTACGTTTGGATTGGTATTGTTTCATCCTTTTATCAAGCTTACTTATACGTATATCTTCACATTGTGTGAACATCAGATCAGGTGTTCTTGTTACCGAGACCGCTTGATGATCTTGAAACATGATCAGTATTAGATAGATAGATTGACGTGTATTGATGTACTTTATAATGTAGCTGGACATTTACTTAATATTTAATTAGGTTGAATATAGGTTGGTTCAAGACCAATTCATTATTGTTAACTTCCTTGGCTGTCAGTAGTTCTCGCGAATGGTCACATATTTTTTTCAACACTTACTCGAGTATTGGCTTTTAATGCACTGCTCACGCATGTTTTGTATTTATTTTCAGCCTTTTACTCATATTCCGCACTAGTGCGAAATGAGAGCCACAGACGTAATTCTGAAGTAGTTCAGTACAGATGCGCGCTTTTTTTAATGTCGGCAAATAACCTCATGCCCATTTAGGCCCACAAGACTTGTAACTATTTAATTTTTTTAATATAATTATTATCATATATAATTATGAACTTTACATTTCGTCATCTGAGGAGCTCGTGGCTAACGTAATAACAGCCGCACGGGTCGATCATCAGGTAAGGCTACGCTTGCCGGGGTTGGTCCATGGATGGGTGACCATCTTTTCATACCGAGACTCCTCCGTGCCTCTAAAAGTACGTTAAGCCGTCGGTGAGGCTGTCAAAGATGATCTTCCTACGATACGACAAAAACTTCAAATATAAATTCAACTTCAAATTGTAAGAAAATTTGAATTTCGCGGGCTACCCTGGCGCTTTCACCGTAATAAAATGATAGCATCTGAACTTTACTCATCTTTGGCAGTGGTTACGGGTCGTCAGGAGCCCGAAAGTCTGACAGCCAGTCTTACTAAGGGGTACCGTATTACCCAGTAACTCGGTTGTGGAGGTCAGATAGGCAGTCGCTCCATGTAAAATACTGGTATTTAGCTGCCTCCGGTTAGACTGGAAGCCGACACCAAGATAGTTTGGCAAAGGCTAAGCAGAAGCAGATTGATTATATTTCATCATCATCATCAGCCTTTTAATGTCCCCACTGCTGGGGCACAGGCCTCCTTTCTGTGAGAGGGTGTGGGCAGTAATCCACCACGCGGGCCCAATGTGGCTTGGATCCACCAAGTACAGTCACATGTATTCAATTTATTTTTATTTTTTATATTTCATAAACTTATTTATTTTTGTCAACAAAACATTGTAGTGTTCAGCAAATAACGAAGTTCAGTTTTCATAATTTTTATATAGGTAAGGCGTTGTCGTTTGGCGACTGCGAGTCAGTGCTTTTCCTTCAAATTAAGACCGCGAAGCCATACAGCCATTTTCCCAAATATTTGTTACAAAGTATTATGTATAAGACTCATTTTTTCTTTTCAAAACTGTTGAAAAGCGTTGATAGCCAAAAGCATTTGTCATGGCACAATCGGCTCCATAATGCCCTGATCTTCGGCTGGCGTCAATCACGCCCGCCTCGGGTGTAATGACAAACTTTGCTTGCCCACTTGTGAAAGTCTTAATTGATTTAGTTAAAATTAAAGGAAGATAATTTAAACGCATCATGAAATTATGTGTTTAAAATGACGGATCTTCAGTCTGCTATACTATCTAAAATAAGAGTATAAGAAGTCATAAAACGGCTAACTGTAAGGTTAAGATGAGAATTAGGTCGACCGACGGGTTAATTCGCAGACATTGGCTATTGACTATTGATACGCATAGTAACACTTCTGGAGCCACCACCTTGATATTTCTCTAATGGATTGCAGGAACACACCTATTCCCATTACTTACATAAAACAATTAAGTCGTTACAATAATTTGTTGCGATGAATAAAGTGCGAGTACGACTTCGTGACTGTCGTGAAACCATAAACTCCTGTGACTAGAGGTACAAATACATTGTTTATAATGGATTGACTTTTGGAATATTTGGAATTTGCGTTATATTAATTTTCATAACAAATTCTTTAGATGATTGTATCATTTGCTTTAGAACATTGTCGTCTAGACAATCGTGCTAAATTGTTCCAATCAAAGCTTATGATATGGCGTTTCCTAGGCTTCAATTCATAGATTGTCTAATGGATCTGTCTCCAACAATGACAAGTCAATCGACACCAGGACTTGACTATGATAATTATGATACTGTTATCACGTGTTGTTATCAGCGTCTACCGATCGATATGAATATTTTCGCTGAGATTGGGCCATGAGGCACTTTCACCGCCGTAACACGCGTTTTCTAGCGAAACACCGAACTCAATTATTAATAGCAGCCTATTTTTGGAGCGGCTTCGGACGCGGATTTGCGCTCGGGCGTGTGCGAGGCCCGGGCGAAGTCACTATCTCACCTGGGCCAGGTGTAGACACCGGAAACTTCAAAGCCGAAGTGCCAGGAGCCGGCGTAAGCTCCCTGCGCTTTGGGTCCAGTACACACACCGTGGCCGTGGGCCTTGCCGTCTTCCCATCCACCACAATAAGTACCACCATCGTCAAAGTCGAAGCGGCCACCGTTGAGGCCACGCTGCGGGGGGTTTCCGCTAGCGGCGTGCGCGGCGTCGGCTAGCTCGCTCGGCTGCATCACGCGGAACCGTGGTGCCGCGGAGGGGAGGGCCTCCCGCGCGCACCCTCCACCGAGCTCGCGGTATAAATAAACATCAGCTGGGCATGTCGCGCCGTGGCGCGCCGCCGAGTGAACACCACTCCGGTCCTGCGCGAGGAGCACTGCGCGCCCGCGGCCGCGCGCCCCCGCCCGCGCGCCCCGCCGCGCTGCGCACCCTGCGCACCCAGCGCACCCTGCGCACTGCGTACGCAACGCAGCGCAGCCCGCCGTCGCCGAACCCGCTGATACCGCCACATCGTCGCCACAACAACTTACTATACTGCTTTTTTAGATTACTTGCTCCAAATAAAATTGTTACAGCTGACTCTACATTGTGGAATTTTATTGTAAATACATGCTACGTATGAAAATTTAGACGTTACCTACGGACACGGGGCGTTGACTTGCGTATATCATAAAATTATTGTTATGTTACAGAAACAAACCTTTACAGTAAGGGGAATGCCCATGTGCCATACAAAAAAATGCCTCGAATGAACAGAAACTATTAATAGTCCTTAATTTTATGTAGAATAAAACACGTATAGTGAAAATATTCTTGAGTTTGTTTAACTAGGGTAAAAATATAACGATCAGATCAGCAGTACCTGATGGGGCCCATTAGGGCCGATGCCTACCTGGGGTCGCGGATAAATTCGAAACAAAGTTACCGCGGCCCTTGGCACACAGGCAACTGGAAGAACAAGGGTGGGTTAGTCAGCAAAAGTCTGACACGCCCTCCCGCTCCACCCAGAGCGGGAGAACTCAGTGTATGATTTCCAAAACACCAAAAAAAAAAGTTAGTGGAAACGTCGGAAGGGGATGCCCTTCATGCCCTAGAGCAGTGGTTCCCAAAGTTAACTGGACCGCGATCCACCTAACAAAAATACTAATACAACACTCACCTCTATGAAGAAAACAGAGACTTTACTATTAAGAATGAAGAACTATGAATAAGAAAAAATTAGTTCCAATCGATTTATCTTAAAAGCACACGTTTATTTATTTATTTATTAAACTTAATGCACAAGTAAGAATTACTGCACAATGGCGGACTTAATGCCTTTAGCATTTTCTACCAGTCGACCTTACGCACGCTCACGTTGTTACAAACTTGTACGTGTACTTGTACACGTTGTTGGTATTTAATTAAGTACAAGCAGTACCTACTATTTTAACAATAAATATAAATTTGTTTCCTATTTTTTGCCAAAATAGCATTAGCATTGGGTTTTCGGGGCCCATCCAAGATTCGCTAGTAACTCACCAGTGGTCGCGACCCATAGTTTGGGAAATACTGCCAACTAGAGGGATACACAGACCTTAATGGTGATGATCTTCAGAAAGGCGAGGTGCGTAATACTCATAACCGGCGTGCGTGTTTTAGGACTATGATGATGTCCTGCACGCGTAGTATGACCACCATAGAAACGGGTTTTGTCGACGGAAGAATAGACAAAATTACAGATTGTAGAAAGATTTCTACCGTCCTAAGCATGGCGATGTTAAAACTGAACAGAAGAAATGTTTCTATTCTTCAATCGACAAAAGTCTACAATGCATGACCACCAATTATAGTCTACATTTTTTTTTTTGGGTTAGGAACATTTATTCTCAACAAATGTCAAATAGTCTACATCACACTGGACCTAGATAAGCTCTATATTGATTTTAAAAACTCAATTCTGTGACTCATTCAATATTTCAAAATTGTGGTGAATCTGCCACAAAAGCCTAATATTTATTAAGAGTTGAAGTCACATGGCATTATAGGTTGAACTTAAAAAAAATTGTTAGACAGATACGTAAGTGACAGCAATTGGGCTCCGATTAGACGCACAAAATTTTGTGACATACGACGGACAGACAGACAGGCGGACAGGCGGACACACGAAATTTAAAGAATAAATATGTTTTTGTCTTCATAGAAAAGCGAGTCTACGGGTCGCCCCGTGCTCGGGCAGAAGAGAACTCGTACTAGACATAGTTGGATAGAAAGAACTTTGTCTATTCTTGGTAGAATAGAGATAGAAATGGTCATGCTATGGTAAGTAATAGACGATATAACAACAAAATCTCTAATATTAACAACATATAACAACGGAACCTATAATTTTATTAAATATAGCGATTAAATATAATGAACGATTGATATAATTTTAAAATAACTAATTTTTATAAGCATAACATACATTAAATATAACATCGTTTGACATAACACATTAAATATAAAATCGTTTGACATATTTGGTCTAATATGATGAAAACGCCTACTTAAAAACACAAAGCAAAATTGCATAGACACGGGTTAGTTTATTTAGTATTATTTTATGTTGTAGCCTGTTGGTAGCTCAACAAAAGTTATTGTTAGTTGTCACTTAGTGTGCGTAATCTTGCTCAGTTAAATAATAATCATTAAAGTCTTCCTTTAAAAATGAATTCTTACAAGTGTGAGACGGCGTAACACCACCAAAACCTAAGAAATATTATGAGCAAAAGCAACAGAGAATTAACAATATACTGCAGCGGCAAAACGAATATTCAGAGTGTGAATTTTTACGAGCTGTGGCTTCTAATTTAAGCTTAAAAAAACAATAACTTTGTATTTTGTTTAATAAATATTTAAAAGTATTTTTCTTTGTTTATTCTTTGTAAGTTCTATCGTAGTTATAGGTAATAGTAACCTAAGTATATACTCGTATTAAACATAACTAGTAACTGATTACCACCTGTGCTAAGATAGTTCTACGGAGCCCCGCTTTGCGGGGCTCCTATTTCTAGGTGGTTTATGAAAAAAATAACCACGACGGCTAAGGCGGGAGCTCCGCTCCACTTCGCTCCCGCCTTGCCTTCTAACCTAACCTATCCCAGTCGGAGTACTCTGAGTCGGGGTGTTAACCATAATGACGTTTTTTATATACGAGTATATTAAACGTTAGACCTAATGATTTTCGATTAAATAAACAATATACATATTAAACGTTAGACCAAATGATTTTCGATTACATAAACGTTATATCAAACAACTTTATACTAATTAAGTTTTAGAATAAATAAATGTTATATGTAAAGAAATTATATCAACAGTTGGTATATCTGACGTTATTTATGAACGATAATAAAATAAAATTAGACCAAATGAGTTTATACGTTATGAGACGCACCCACCTAAGTGATAGGAATTACGAAACCTCAAGTCAAGGCTGCTGCGAGGATGATTCCAAACACCGCAAAAAAAGAAAATAGGCTGCTGCGAGGCACTTTGAGGCTGAAGCAATACTTCCTTCAGTGACTGGGCCACCATTGGTATTAATAAAAATAGAAAACGGCTGTATGAGCTGTATGAAGAACGGACTTATATTAACACTGTAGAATTTAATTTATATGTTAAGAATTATTCTAAATTATTTAAAAAAGTATGTTATTTGGCGAAATCTCGCTACTTAAGTTCAAAAATTAAAAATAGTAGTAATGTAATTAAAATGACTTGGGATATTATTAATAGCGAAACGGGAAGGTCTTGCTACCGAAATAGTGATTACAGCCTTGCTATTGATGACAGTATCATTAAATCAGAAGTCGCCGCGGCATTTGAAAATTTCTTTGCAGAGATTCCCGTATCGACTACAAAATCTCTAAATTCATCACCAACTGCTTTTTTTTATGTTTGATAGGCTCGCGTTGGACCACTATCTCACCTGATGGTAAGCAAAATGTAACTGCTGCAGAAATTTTACTTAAAGAAAACGTTCCAGTTTGTGAATCCCAATTTTATTTCCAATATGTCACTTGTAATGATGTAATTAAAACTTTTAATACTTTAAATGTTAAAAAGACTGCAGATCTGTGGGATTCTGTTGACGTTGCTAGGTCTATTATAAACATTGTAGCACCTACTTTAGCAGTAATTTTTAATAATTGTATAAATTGTGGTGAGTTTCCTGATCTAATGAAATATAGTAAAATTATACCATTGTTTAAATCGGGTAGTACATCAGACCCTACTAATTATAGACCTATATCAGTGCTACCTACTTTTAGTAAAATTTTTGAGAAAATTAATTTAGATCAAATTCAAAGATATTTTAATAAACACAAATTATTACACAACAAACAGTTTGGTTTCACAAAGGGTCGTTCAACAACTGATGCTGGTGTTGAACTTTTGGGACACATTTATAATGCATGGGAAGATAAATGCGATGCGTTGGGCATTTTTTGTGATTTGTCTAAGGCTTTCGATTGCGTTCTCCATGATACATTGATCAGGAAGCTGCACTACTACGGAGTCCGGGGCGCCTCTCTGGATCTTCTTACTTCATACTTGAGTAATAGGATTCAGAGAGTTGATGTGAACGGCAAAAGGTCTCCCGGGTCTGTAGTCAGAATGGGGGTTCCTCAAGGCTCAATTCTGGGTCCTTTTTTGTTTCTAATCTATATCAACGACTTGCCTTACCTCATAAAGGATAAACATGATATAGTGCTGTTTGCAGATGACACTTCACTTTTATTTAAACTCAAACGTCAGCAGGTGGTTGTTGATAATGTATCTCTTTCAACTGTAGTTAACTGGTTCAACATCAATAATCTTCTCCTTAACGAGAAAAAAACAAAATGCATAAAGTTCACATTACCCAATGTAATACAAGTGAACACTAGTGTGTCAATAAAGGGTGAAGAGTTGAAACCCGAGGATTCCACAGAGTTCTTAGGTTTAACTTTGGATGCGCAGCTTCAGTGGAGCCCTCATATAGATAAACTGTCCAAAAAACTTAGCTGTGCAGCATACGCCGTAAGGAAAATTCGTGGTTTAAGTGATTTAGAGACAGCTCGTTTAGTATACTTTAGTCATTTTCATAGTGTGATGTCGTACGGCATTCTGTTGTGGGGAAATGCCGCCGATATTCAGACAATTTTTTGTTTTACAGAAAAGGGCTATTCGTGCAATTTATAAATTAAGTCCCAGACACTCCCTCAGAGACAAATTTAAAGAGATTAATATTATGACTGTTCCCTCTCAATATATTTATGAGAATCTCATGTATGCACATAAAAATATTAATCTGTTTAAAAGATACAGTGATATCCATAGCATAAATACTAGGAACAAACACAAATTTATTGTACCTAAAACCAGGCTCAAGAAAAAAATAGGTGGTTCGTTTAGATGCCAATGTATACGTTTCTATAATAAACTTCCTAGCCAAATTCAAGAACTAAGCATAAATAAATTTAAATCATTTATTAAACGTAAGCTATGCCAGAAAGCTTTTTACACAATTAATGACTTTCTTGAGGACAAAAAGGCGTGGGATTGAGCTGCTTCAATGATATACATGAGCCATTGTTTTCATAATTATGTACTACTTACTGATGAATTTTTTTTTATATATATATATATATTTTTTTTAAATATTCGTTTTTGACATGAATACTTGTATACATTATATTTTTTTTTATTGACATTTTATTATTATTATTTTTTTTTTGACTTGAATAGGTACTTTGTTAAGTATGTATTATATTTATTTTTTATTTTTTTGATTGACATATTATGATTACTATTTTGTTTGACACAAATATTTACTTTGTAAAGTATTATATTTTTTTTTTTTATTACTTAATTATTGTAAATGTGAGGACTATGTGGGTTATTATTGCAGTTTAGTAGGTTGGCATCTGAAACATATTTATTATTTTCTCTTAAAATCCAAGGAAACTTTTGTTCGCCCACACACATAATTAACCACTGCAAGTAGGTACATGTTTATTTTTCAAGTCAGACCCAAAATTTCAAGTATATAGACTATCATGTCCGTTTTCGTAAGGCTGTCACGATGCGGAGCCGGAGTAGGTGACACGCAGATGAGGGACGTAGAGTGGGAGGACCATAGATGAGGAGTTGGATGAAGAATAACACACGACGAGTTCAGACGTATATTTCATTTTAACAGTAGGCTTGATTATAAATATGAAGCACTCAATAATCGTACGGACATCATACACTGTGATTAGGTACATTAACTGGTAACTGGTACTTGGTATCGAATAGAAGGAAAATGACAATGATAGACAGGAGCTTAGTCTAGCTCGTCAGCAGAATTAGAACTGATTTTTAATATAAAAACAGAGACTATTGACAGACAACACAAGTAATATGTGAATTTTAAATTAAAAAGGCAGGAAAGAACGTAATTTAGAACAGAGGTCAAAAAATATATCCTGAATCTCTTAAAATTGCTAAAGTTAGCCCTATTTATAAGTCCGGAGTGAAAAGCGACCCCGGAAACTATAGACCAATATCTGTTCTTCCAGTTATTTCCAAGATATTTGAAAAGATTATAAATATACTCGTTTAAACAAATATCTCACAGATAAAAACTTTATAATCGAGCAACAATATGGTTTCTAATAAAATAAGCAAGTATCGTCTGCATAAACGGTTAGGTGACCAATTAATGCTAAGTTTTTAATATTATTAACATAAATTAGGAATAGTAAGGTTCCCAAAACTGATCCTTGGGGAATACCACAGTTAATATTTTGCAGACCGCTTTGGAATACATCTCCGATTTTAACTGTTTGAAACCTACGAGTATTTTATACCTAATTTATGTTAATAATATTAAAAACTTAGCATTCACCTAACCGTTTATGCAGACGATACTTGCTTATTTTATTTTGGCAACTCAATTCAAGATATAATAGCTGATGCCCAGACTGATTTAAACTTGCTCAATGAGTGGCTCTTATACGACTTATTAACTATTAACACATCAAAAACCTCCTACATGATTTTTGCTGCTAAGAATAAGAAAATTCTAAATTTTGCGCCTTTAACTATAAATAACAATATAATTCATAGATCACGTCAGGAAAAATATCTTGGTTTGCATTTGGATGACCGACTTACTTGGAAAGCACACATTGAGCATATCAGATCCAAACTGAGTTCAGTCTTGGGGGCACTCTGAAAAGTAACTAATTGCATACCAAAGAAAGTGCGTGGTTTGGTATACAATTCACTTATAAAGACGCATCTCGAACACTTGATAGAAATATGGGGATTGGCTACCAAAACTAATCTAAGGCAACTACAAACCACACAAAACAGAATTATTAAAACACTATTCCATTACAATTATCTAACACCTACAAAGGAACTATACACTAAAACTAAATTATTTAACATCACGCAATTATATACATTCAACACTTGCAACCTAGTTAAAAAAATAATCACAGGAACATCCACTCAAAAATTACATTAACTCAAAAAACACAAAAACATAACTTAAGAAACAGATACAAATTAATAACAACTCGACCACGTACACTGACTTACGGCAAAAAAAAACATACTGTCTGAGGGAGTACAACTTTACAACAGCCTGCCTAGTGACATAAAAATGTGTGACAATCTAAATATTTACAAAAAAAAACTAAAATCACATATTTACAGTCACTATTTATAATGAGATACTGCTGAACAGATTGTGGAATAAAATTATTTAGTTGTAATAGTATGAAACTTGTCGGCCTAAGCTAAAGCTGTATTAGAATTTAATAAGATATTTTTCTGAATCTCATTTTAAGTGAACTATGTTCTTATGAGAAAATAAGTTCTTTAAACCTAAATAAACAAGGCTTTAACATTGCCTTGTTACAAGGCGGTCTGTAAACTATTGATAACACCATTGAAAATCAGCATTTCAATCTTTGCCTCGTAGCTTAAACAGTTATTACGGTTGCGAGCGCTAAATACTCGTAGAGACAAAACTTATGTGTACTGATAAGCAACGCATCGGCGCGGCGCGGGGGCGTCTGAGAAACGGCTTTTTTTCTAGGTATTTTACATAATAGAACTGCGTAGCACAGGCGTTGCAACGACGTATCAAGGTTGCGTAGCAAGGTCGTAGCACATGCGTAGCAAGGTCGTAGCACAGGTGTAGCAAGGTCGTAACACAGGGGTACTACATATTTTTGAACAGGGGATGGTCACAGACTCACAGCAGTCACAAAGACTGTATCACGCAACTTCTAATGTTTGTTATTGCGCATACTTTATTCCCAAGGATTTTCATCTGGAAGTACGTAAAATCTGAACTTATTGACTTTTTTGTCCTACATATATCTAGTTATGAAGACATTTGGAAACACTGCCCCTCTGGCAACGAATGGGATTTTTTTTTCTGACGTGTAGACTCCACGTACATTTCGAATATGTTATACAATAGTTTATCAAAGTTGATTTATTGTGATAGATTTCTCTGAAAAGCAGAGAAAGTACATTGAGGTAATGTGTACTACAAAGTATTCGATTTTGTAATGATTAACAATATTCAATATTCTAGGTCTCAGAACAGAAACGCGGATTTTTTTTCACTCTGCGTACCCGGGTGGCCAAACGTGGTGCCACCCCGGGGCCCCAACAGGCTCAGTTCGCCACATTTTCTACTATTACTTATCAAGTTTCCTAAGGGACCGCGGAAGGCCAAAAGCCTCCCCTAAAATCAAACGGAGGGGGGCCGCACTCCTTCCAATTTTACTACCATGTAAAGGTTACTTCTGTGCTATCCGTCACAAAGCTTTGTTTTCTTAAATGAAAAAAAAAATACAAAAAAATAGAACCGACTGCCAAAAAAAGAGCAAAATAACTATAATTTCGGAAGTCGGTGTCAAAAAACGAAGACACAAAACCAGAAACACCAATTTTTTTATTTGTCACTTTTTAGGTGTGGTTCCCCATTAAATTGTGTTAACAATACATAGACGTACACGATCACAGCAATCGCGGTTGATTTGATGTCAATTTTTGAAGAGTTCCGTTGTCTGATTTCGAAACTAATCATCAGAACTATATGGAAATTTAAATAGAACCATTTCGGAATAGAACCCTTTCGAGCAAAAAAAGAATTTTGTAATATATGACGGAGTTATGACCGAACATACATAAAAAAAACTCCTTTTTTTTGATGTAGGTTAAAAAAAATATAAACATCCGAATTGATAACCTCCTTTTTGAAGTCGGTCAAAAAGCGCGTGACCGTGAGAAAAAAAATGTTAGAAAGAGCAGAGCATTAGAATATTTTTTAACACGCTTTTATTAGTTCCACCTGTATGTATCCCGGGCCTGCGGACGACGAGTAGAGCATAACTCGCCGTCCGATCAGCACCAGGCCCGAGAGTCGACGGCGCGTAGTGTTCCACGCGCGCCTCAAAGAGTTGTCAGCAAACATGACGGGGCCCGTCATGGCCGATGCCTGCCCGGGGGTTAAGGATAAATTTGAAAGAGTTACCTCGCCCCTGGGCATTCAGGGCAGGGAGGAACAGGGGTAGTTTTAAGTCAGTAAGAGACTGACACGCACTCCCACTCCACCCAGAGCGGGAGAAGTCATTGGATGATTTCCCACCCCCCAAAAAGAAAAACCTGTATGTATGTTTGTTTGTAACCGAATCTTTGAACCGTGCTATGGCAACTCAGTAAAACAAAAATTCCGTTTTTTTATTGAAACCAAAAAAAGTTCCCCTGTCTATGATCTAGTCAGGGGAACCAAAATTGCGGTGTTACCACAGTTAAATTTATTATTATTAAACTGGGAGTTTCCTTTAGAATTAATAATTGATTAAAATCACATGATATTTTTATACGTAGGTATATAAATTCGAGCATAATGAGGTTTTTATTATTATATTAGTACAATGATGCAGAAGTTATATTTTGGTACCTTTAGAAAACGTGCAAAATGTTTTTTTTTTGTATGACCACACCGGAGTTGAAAATGGCTGGCAGCGTCAGAGTGTAATTGTTTTATTTTCCTTTTTGCATTAAATATTGGTAAGACTTTAAGGGCCTACCTCCCCATAAGTGGCGCCCTCATTGAATAAAAATTCGTATCTTAGCATAGAAAATAAATATTAAAGAATCCTATGTTGCGTTTGTTACACATAAGATAAGGTATTTTTACGTTGTTAAAACAGGACTCAAAGTGTTTCGGATCCAAAGTAGTAAGCAAAAGTGTCAAAAACGGCCGTTTTTATTTTCATATAAGTACGTACCTATATACAATACAACGATTTGCCTACACACACGCACACATAAGGCACACCACACTACACACACAGACACACATTAGTTCCCCTAACTAGATCATAGATGGCGCTGCGTTCATTGAATTCGTAGTCTTAAAAAAAAGGCTGAGCTGCCTGTCTATACCCAGTATACTATAGTAGTCTTTCCTTTGAACGCAATTTTCACCTACTTCAAATCTGATTGAACTGAAACTATGCGTACCTATCAAGGACCGATGAAAATACAATGATTTGATTGTTTATCCCATTATCCTGACCAGGATCTTCAGAAATAACTAATTATTACCCTAAAGTAAAACTACAAACTTATGCCAAATGTTGCTCCAAACTGACTCCGTCTCTGAGAGTATGTCTTTGCTGATGGCGAGTAATGGTTAGCTCGCCATCCGATAAGGACCACCAGGCGTATTCGCTAACTCAGTTGACATCAATTCGATAGGCACTTTGCCGTACATTGCTGCTTTGACGTATAGGAAAACCGTAGTGTCTATTATAATCGATGTCCACTAAGCAAAAAAAAAAAAAGGGTCGCGGGTGAGTTTGAAAGAGTCAACGGGGCCCAGGCAGAGCCAACTGAAGAAACACGGGTAGGTTTTAGTCAGTAGGAGTCTGACACGCCCTCCCGCTCTACGTAGAGTGGTAGTAGTTATTTGATGTTAACCAACCCAAAAAAAAGGTAAGTGTACGCCTTTGTACATAATCGCCATAAACAGACATTGAAGCGTCAATACCATCGACTCGATATCGTCACAGGATTTTTTTACAGTGACGAAAATTCAAAACCGGTTCAAAACCGTTTACATACGAAGCACATGGTTTTTAAAACTTTATAAGTGGAACGATCGTCTTGCATATTGCCTTTTATCAAATGCAGAACTTATTTGGAATAAGTTCTGTGGGCCTAGCGTGAGTTTTTTAACGCGCTCGAACGCGTTTGCGTAAACGTTCGCTTATGTCAAATCGTATAGAAAAAAAGAGGTTACCCGCTATTGTCACCAGGCGGCGCTTATACAGTTTTAGTACAAATTGAAGTTTACGCAAACGCGTTCGAGTGCGTTAAAAAACTCACACTAGGCCCTCTGCTGTGTATTCGAGATTTCAGAAAAGGCGGTTTCGAGCAAACTTTATGTCTCAATATTTATGTGTGAGCACGGGATCTCATCTCGAACAAAGAAAATTTAGTTCAAATAAATCTCAGTAGATGGCGTAATATGCATCGATTTGCTATTGAAGTTTAAGTAATATTAATATTTTGAAAATAAATATGGTAGAAACTGTATTTTCTTATTTGATAAACTGCCCTAAGCATAAAATTGTGGAATAATTGGCTTGTAATTCAAAAGACGATTATTAGAACGAATCCTTAGACATTTATATTTCTTGTACCAATAGATGGCGCTGTTAGACGTTTTAGAGTTTTTGCATTCGCCTCTTTAAAATTTTTTCCGCTAAGAGGAGACAAATTCACCCGGCTCCATCTTTCCGAGGTGTGACCGTGCCGATAACCGACCAACTTGATCTTCTTGGTGTTACTTTAACATCTACCCTCAATTTTGGTCCCTTCATAGAGGCAAAGGCTCAAGTGGCTGCCAAAAAGATCGGGATCCTCGCAAAGATGAGACGGTACTTCACGCCGGAACAGCTGCTCCAACTCTATCAAGCACAAGTTAGATCGTGTATGGAGTACTGTTCTCATCTTTGGGACGGATCTGCCAGATACCAGCTTGATGCCCTTGAGTCAATTGAGAAACGAGCCAAGAGGATCATCGGTAATGATAGGCTCGTTGAGTAGAAACTCCAAAGTCGGTGTTTGTAATTTATTTCTTCGTTATTTGACACCGACTTCCGAAATAAAAGTTATTTTTTAATTTTTAGAGTATTTTTTTTTTTGAAAGTCGGTTGTTTTTTTTTGTAAAAAAGTTTTTTATTTTTCACTTTTTAGTTGTTATACCCCACAACTAAAACCCCAATAACATGGAACGTGGAATTTAAACATTTGGAGTACACCAAAACGTCATCGAGGTAAACGTATTTTTCGTTTTTGTTCAGTTTCTCAAAAAGAGCTTAAGCAATTTCGATAAAATATATATGGGACCACCTCGGGAGTATACTCTTTCGGATAAAAGAAGAATTTTGAAAATCGGTCCACAACTGACGGAGAAATCGGCGGACATACATAAAACATACATACAGTCGAACATAGAACCTCCTCCTTTTTCGAAAGTCGGTTAAAAACTGCTATGATGTGCCAAAAATACTATAAAATAATTCCTCAATGTCTGATAAAATATTGGTAAGACTTTAAGTAAATTCATTCAGCTTGCAAGCCGTCGCTGCTGACACCATCTAGTGCGGTGTAGAAGACGGGCCCGAACGAAGAACAAAAGTTACTTGTGCCTGACGAAAACCCGTAGTTACGCCGGTACCGTTTCTTTGTATGGGATGAGGCATCTGTACGCTAGTATTATATTATCTGTGGTGTGAGAAAAAACCATAAATAGGTACTTAACTCTCATGTGGCATATAGAATCGATTTTTTTTTTTGCGGGTTGGGAAATCATCCTATGACTTCTCTCGCTCTTCTATCAGACTCTTACTGACTAAAACCCACCCCTGTTCCTTTCCTGCCCTGAGTGCCCAGGGTTGCGGTAACTCTGTTTCGAATTTATTCACGACCCCTGGGCAGGCATCGGCTATGACGGGCCCCGTCATGCATTGTTGACAAAGATTTGAGGCGCGCGTGGAACACTACACCCCGTCCAAGCGCGGATCCACCATTGTGGGCACGATGGGCATGCCCACAACCCTAATAGACTTGTGACGTCACACTTTCACGGTCTATTTAGGTTGATAGGCTAAACGCCAAAACGCTGAGCCTGTATCAAAGCAAGTATTTTCAGCGAGCAAAACAGTTGGATGTTACATTAAAATCTCCACGTACAGTTGCAAAGTCAACGAACAAGTCCAATTATCAGGCGAAATGTATGGCAGAAGAGTACTTTCGGAAATCAATTTACATACCTCTATTAGATTCTGTTATTAATGATTTGGGGCAGAGATTGTCTTTGGGGGTACCTATTATACTCGACCTGTTTTAGTTGGGCGTTTTTCTACTGCTACTCTGCTCTACTTTTTCCCCTGAACGTCCGACGGCATACCCGCATGCCGACGGGCGTTCAGGGGTTTATTAAATAACTAAAGATCTTATATCCTGTGGCATGGTTCACATGCATTCTTAGATAGTTATTACATAGTGTTAGAAAAAAAACGCAACACAAAACGCAACGCAAACGCAGAAACGCAATTTTAAAAAGCCGTTATTTTGTTTTGATTTCGTAATTTGAAGTTTGAGTGTGAATAATAGGAAAATATGATATCGGACTCTACAATAAAAACACTGTTCTTAGATTACTTGTCTATTCATAGTGCAACATGCAAATTTTCATGTAAATTGATACAGTGGTTTTAACAACTACCCACACACACAGTATTCCCGACAAATCGTTGATGACAGAATTTGATTAAAATTCAACTCTCGAATTACAAGTATTGTTTACATGTTATTCTAAGGTCTGTTTATTCAAGAACCCAAAAAAGTTTACTTTAAGTGCCTCGCTCCAATAGAAACCTCAGCAAGTTGTTTTTTTTATGAGCCCGGTCGTAAATATGTCAAACTGCGATAAGAGGCTCGGCCGTTCACGGGTTAAACCAAATGTAAGTGCTGAGGGACTAGGATACGAGACAGTGAGAAAAGTGGTCCAGATGTAGCAGCTATTCATTAACGATAGTGAATCAACTGTTATAAATTAATACCGACTCTAGCTATACCGGTAACTCATCTAGCCAATCTAACCCAACCCAAGATTTGTACCCTCTTGTTTATCTTGTGGAAATCCTCATGGATGACCTCTAATATGGGCTTGGGAGGGGTCTGTCAGACTCTTCCTGACCAAAACTACACGGTGTTCTGCTGCTACCTTTGGTCGGGGTGCTGGAGTAGGTACTTGCGCATTTCGTCACGCTCCCCCAGCTGGGTGTTGGCCGGCAGAAATTCACGCGGAATCTGTCACCCTCAGTGGTTGTATACGGCCGCAATTCCTCTAGAAAAAGGCGTACGTGGAACACGGCGCGCCGCCGTCTGAAGCCTTTACCTATTCAGGCAACAAACTCCCCAAGTTGCCGAGGCCTGCGGGCTTCATCCTAAGGCGGCCAGAGATCGTTCCATGCCCTCCGGCTCCCCCGGTGCGTCTGCTACGGATTTGAAGGGAGGTTGTATCCTTCCTTTCCACCACCTCCTTCGCGACCATCACTTCCTCGCAAAAGGAGGCGACGGCGTCCCACGCACTCTCGCTTTCGACCATGGACTGGACCATGTCCGCAAGCGAGAGGAGGTCACGGCGCTGCACTGCCTAAGCTGGGCATTCTTCAATAGTGTGCTGCGCCGTGTCGTCGAGGTATGATGGCAACCGGGTACCGGTACTTAGCGAAGCACATATGTCTGAACAGTATCTGTATCAGCCGGAAAGTAAGGGCGCCATGTCGTTTCTCTAACCACTGCCTCACAACAGCTCTTACCACCGTTATAGTGGCGTGCCCTGCCCTCCTTAAACGTGTTATGGATAATGATTTTCAGACAATAATTTTAGGAGAAGAAAGGGAGTACCATATACAACACTCAATATAACAGTTGATTGTGAACATGTGGTTTTTATTTCCCTATAAGAAGCATGCAAACAAGCATACACCACGATTGCAGCAAGCATCCAGAATGCAAGCAAGCATGCAATATGTAGCATGCATACACGCTTGCAGCATGCAACATGCAGAATGCATCCAGCAAGCAAGTGAGCATGCAAGCAAGCCTGAAGCATGCAAGCAACCAAGCAACATGGAGCATGCAAGCAAGCATCCAGAATGCAAGCAAGCATGCAACATGTAGCATGCAAGCAAGCATGAAGCATGCAAACGAGCATGCATTTCAGATTTTGTTTTCCTATAATTTAATTTTGTTTGTAATTAATTTGCTTTTCTATGTAACCGAACATTTTTTGTCAAAAATCTTTTAAATTGAAACCCTCAATATTGGTACCCAAGATACAGGCTTGCCTAGTTTGGGGCCAATGTATATATATATATATATATATATACACAATATATATATATATATATATATATATATATATATGGTTGAGCTGGATTCAACATTGTAAAGTATTATATACTGGCAACACCGATTGTCATATTATTCGTTCATCGCGCTGGTGGTCTCCTTTCCTGCTCCATCCTTGTCATAATTACTGGCCGATCTAACGGGTGTGAGTGAGAAGACTACAAAAGGTGCTGTGATATTTTCTAATGACAGTCGTGATGTGACGTAAAGTCAATGGCTGTGCGAACCTACTACTAGCCGCGTGTGCGCTGGAAAAATAATCAGAACTTTGATAATTCGCTAATCTTCGGTGGTGATAAAGTGATAATTGTGAAGCTGTGCTTTGCTCTGAGCTCCGGGGAGAACATCGGCCGGTAAGCCCTTCATTTTACACCCTTATCCAAAATTAACCGCCTAGCCTATCAATTTGCCACCTTATTTGTTAATTTGTAACAAACCAGCGCAATTGGCGCATCCATTTTGGTCCTTCGAGCCGGATATTGCATCCAGCCAGCCATTCCCTAGATTTATCGAAGTCTAGGTATATCGAACATTCTCGTAGTAACCGCATAAGTATCTAAGTGAGGGTACTTTAATAAAATATCGAAATATTTAGTTACGTTCGCTCGTCCCGCGTAAATACCGGGCCATATAAGGCACGGTATATACTTGTCGTAGCTATATATATATATATATTGTTTTAGTTCGCATGATAATCCTATAGTTCTATTTATAACATTAGGAATTTCGATTCCACCACTCATTATTGCAATAAGTGGGTACATCTATATCTCTTTGTTCTTTGTTCGTAAAATATCGTTCTAAGGCTTGATTCACACTGAGCGAATTAACGCCAAACGCATATTTATTTTTTCGATTGCAAATTTCGTAATATTGACTAGTAATCGTGCTAGTAGGGTGTCGCTCACCCCCCCTCGCGTTATAGTAGTTAAATATTAACTAACCCGTTAGTTCAATTTATTGAAATACCGACCACGCAGAGTCGGCCTGTGGATATAACAGGTACTTACAACACCTGTTTCTCTGTAATTGTTTCGTGGATTAATAGGCTACAATCATGTCTCGCACTGATCCTACTTTAAGAAAGCTTATAGCTAAAAGAGATAATATATTTTCTCGCATGCAAGGTATTTGTGATAAAGCTAAAAATATCGAATCAGAGGAATTCGATAGAGAATCATTCCTTTGCGATTTTGAAACTGTAGATACACTGCGTGTGGATTTTGAAAGAGTGCTGGACGATATCGTAGCCCATGAGATTAAATTAAATCCCGATGATGTCATCAATTATCAGGCACTTTCCTCGTTTGGAGACCTGCTAGGCCGAATAAGGCGTGCCGAGAAAAAACTGCAAATTCGGCCTCATAGTGAGGTCAAACAGTCGCCGCGATTGCCGCCAATTGAAATTCCCGAATTTAACGGTGATATTAAAAATTGGCCGATATTCATTGCGAGCTTTCGGAACATCGTACATAATAATAACTCACTGACCGACAGTGAGAAATTATATTATTTAATAGGGAAGTTGTCAGATAAGGCTCGTGCAGTGTGCTCTGGGCTTAATTTATCAGCTGACAATTACCCACTTATTTTCGAATCGCTTTGCAAACGATATGAAGATAAACGGCGGTCGGCCACTTCATATTTAGACCAACTATTTGGGTTTAAACCCATCTCGTCAGGTACTCCAAGTAGTTTGGAATTATTTCTAGATAAATTCGCTACGTCAGCGGCCGCCTTAAAAAACTTGAAGCTAAGCGACCTCGCTGACTTTATGTTGTTATATATCGCTACTAAAAAACTCGATTCAGATACCGCGCGTACGTTCGAATCTAACTATAAGTTAGGGTCTAACTGTTCTGAGATTCCCTCGTTTTCTAATTTAGTTAGTTTCGTGCAGGATCACATAAGGGTGTTGGAATGTACGCAATCATCTGTTGCTAAGGCCATCAACAAGAAACCTTTCGATCGTAAGACTAGTACAGTCGCTTACACGGCTAACTCGGAAGCCGCCGCTTGCGTTCTATGCAACGAAACTCATGACTTCGTTTATAAGTGTAAGGTTTTTAATAATTATAAGCCAAATAAACGCTTCGAATACGTAAAGTCCAATAATTTATGTATAAATTGTTTAAGTGGTGGTCATCGTTCATCAGCATGTAGTTCTACGTCTAAGTGTAAAAGATGCTCTCGCAAGCATCATACTCTGTTATGCTTCGGCAGCCGCCCCGATAATAGGAATTCGCATTCGAGCGCAGCACGCTCGCATTCGCCACCGCCGGCGCGATCAGCTGATCGGGCGGAGACGAGTGACTCGACGCTTCCCGCGCGCACAGATGTCGCGTTGTGTTCTTTGTCCCACGTCCTCAATAAGGATAACCCTTCGCTACGAGGACCTATGACGGTTTTAATAGGCACAGCGCGCATAATTATTGTAGACACTCGTGGAAATGAGCATGTCGTTCGGGCTTTACTTGACAGCGCCTCCCAGAGTAGCTTTATAACTCGCGATTGTTGTCAGCGCCTTGGTTTGAATATGAATAAACGACCTGCTTGTTCTACCGTAAAGGGAATAGGGGGCTCGAGTAAAGCAATACAGGGTTCCGCAGAATTTAAAATTCATTCTCGTTTCGATCGAAATATAAAATATGACGTCGAGTCATTAGTAGTTGATAAAATTACTGAACGTCTGCCAACCGCCTCGGTTGATACTTCGCTTTTGACTAATTTCAAAAATTTACCGTTGGCAGACGATAGATACTTTGCACCAGAACCGATTGAAGTGTTAATCGGTGCTGAAATTTTCCCGCATTTATTCTTATCAAATAAGGTTCAGGGACGGTCTTCGAGTGTTTCGCCGATCGCTTGGGAAAGCGTCCTTGGCTATGTTATCGTAGGTAAAGCACCGGTCCGTGCGGCCAGCAGCTCGACCGTCTCGTACTGCTGTACCGCGGATCCGTTGGACGCAGCTGTCCGGAAATTCTGGGAATTAGAAGAGGTGAACGTCCCTCCAGTATTAAGCCCGGATGACAGGTTGTGTGAGGAGTTTTACACCCGTACTACCGCTCGGGATAACGACGGGCGATACGTGTTAGCTTTGCCTTTCAAGGGTGATGTCGAGTCCCTTGGTAATTCGCGCCAAGCCAGTGAACGCCGGTTCTATTGCTTGGAGAGAAAGATGCAAGCTTCTCCTCAACTAAAGGCCGCGTATGACGGTGTCATTCTCGAATATTTGGAAAAGGGTTATATTTTCCCAACAAATTCGGATTCTTCCGAAGTTTCGTATTTTATTCCGCATCATGGTGTGATCCGAGAGGACAAGGTCACAACCAAACTTCGTGTTGTTCTGGATGGTAGTTGTAAAACTACCACCCATGTTTCGCTTAATGATCTCTTGTACGGTGGTCAGAACCTACAAGGGAACTTGTTCAATATTATAATTGGTTTTCGTTTATTTTTGATCGCGCTTTCCGCTGACATTCGTCAAATGTTTCTAAGCATTGGAATCAGAGAGGCTGATCGACGTTTCCAACGCATTTTGTATCGCTTTTCACCTCAGGAACCTTTACAGGTTTATGAATTTAATCGTGTCGTTTTTGGGCTTAAGTCAAGCCCATTTCATGCGCTGCGTACTATTAAGCAGCTGGCAGAGGACGAGGGTGGCTCTTACCCTCAGGCCAGGAATATAGTCGCAGCGGGGTTTTACATGGATGATTTTGTCCACTCCGTTCCCACGGAAGACCAGGGCGTTTCCACCGCTTTGGAAATGATCGGCTTAATGAAGGCGGGTCAATTTGAACTGGTCAAATGGACCAGTAATTCCCAAGCCGTTCTGGATTCGTTACCCCCCTCGCATCGCCTACCAGCTGTCAAGGAATTTGATGGATCTGATCAGCATAAGGTATTGAGCTTGTGCTGGTCATCTGCGTCGGACCACTTCTGTATGAAGGTCAATGCTCCCGCTCAGAGTTGCACTAAGCGTACCATATTGTCGTGTGTCGCTAAGATATGGGACGTCATGGGATTTGTTGCGCCCGTCGTCCTGTATGCTAAACTTCTAATAAAACAGCTGTGGCTGTGCGAATGCGACTGGGATGATACCCCACCTGAAGATATACGAGTAGTCCGACTGTGGACTCGTTTTAAGGAAGAGCTTCCTTTGCTCTGTAATATAAAAATCCCACGTCACATTGGGATCGTCGCCGATAGTGTGGTCACTATCTTGGCTTTCGCTGACGCCAGTGAGAAGGCTTATGGGGGAGTGGTTTACTTCCACGTTCAAAATAGCGATAATAATATCGTTAGGTTGATAACCGCTAAATCAAAGGTCTCTCCTAAGAAAGTGGTCGCTCTCGCTCGGCTTGAACTGTGCGCTGTTCTTGTGCTAGCGCAGCTCAAAAAAAATGTCATAACGGTTTGTCGAGATCGCATTGCGGTTCGTAACATATTCGCCTTTTCAGACTCGACTACCGCTCTTTGTTGGGTGCATTCGTCACCCCATCGTTGGAACACCTTCGTGGCCAACAGAGTGTCGAGGATTCAGGGAGATTTATCTCCAAAGGATTTGTACCACGTAGCTGGTTCAGACAATCCTGCGGATTGGCTATCTCGGGGCCTCACACCTGGCCAAATAATCAACCATCCGCTTTGGTTCAGCGGTCCTTCGTGGGCTCACTGGGACGTTTCTCAGTGGCCTGTTATTTCTTTTAACCCTTCATCGGTGTCCGAAGCACCCGAAGAGAAGAAATCTTCACTGATCGTCGCTGCACCAATCGAAAGATCTCTTATCCTTTCATTGGTCGATCGTATTTCGTCCTGGAGTAAATTGCTTCGCACAGTAATTTACATATGTCGATTCGTGAAACTCTTGCCTATTGGATATCGCATGTCAGCGTCGGATTACGACTTCGCTGAATTGTTTGTTCTCCGTGAGCTGCAACGCTTTCACTTCTCCGCTGAGATTGACAGACTTAGGGTAGGCAAGAATTGCAGCCCCACTCTTCGGCATTTAAAGCCGTTCCTCAAGGATGGACTCATTAGAGTCGGAGGACGCTTAACGAATTCGGATTTAGACTACAATGGTAAATACCCCATTTTGCTTCCAAGTAAGGACCCTCTTTTAAACCTGCTTGTCGAGTATCAACACAAATTAAATTGCCACGCCGGTCCCGACCTGCTGATGTCGATTCTGCGGCAGAAGTACTGGATTCTTTCCGCCCGCAACTTGATCCGGAGTAGGGTTCATAAATGCATTCCCTGTTTCCTTCGTCCTAAGCCAAGCTTTCCGGAGATGGCTGATCATAGACCTTGCCGCGTGGTTCAATCCGCTAAACCGTTTGTCCACACCGGCACGGACTACGCTGGTCCGTTTAAGGTCACTATGTCTCGCGGTCGAGGGATTCGGTCTACCAAGGCTTATGTATGTTTGTTCGTCTGTATGACAACTCGCGCGGTACACATTGAGCTTGTTGGTGACCTTAGCACGGCTGGTTTCATGAACGCTTTTAAAAGATTCTTGTCGAGACGCGGTCCGGTAAGTAGGATTTATTCCGACAACGGGACGAACTACATAGGTGCCAAGCGTAAATTGTCGGAACTACACGAGTTCCTTTGTTCAAAGTACTACAACACGGAGTACGGCCGCCTGTTAGCGGAAAATCGTATTGGCTGGTCGCTCAATGTTCCCGCAGCCAGTCACTTCGGCGGCAACTGGGAGTCGAACATTAAGGCTCTAAAATCGCACCTATACCGCGTCATAAACGATACTATCCTTTCGTTTGAAGAGTTGAGCACTGTGCTCACTCAGGTCGAATCGGTGATGAATACTAGACCTCTTTGCAGGACGCTCTCTAGTGACCCTTCTGAACCACTAGCTTTGACTCCAGCACACTTTTTGAATCTCACTCCTTTGCGATACTTGCCTGCAGAGGAAATCGACGAGAAAACTATCGGTGCTAGACATGAGTTATTAGACAAATTAGTACAATCATTTTGGAAACGCTGGAGAGTGAGTTATCTACATACGTTACAATCGCGTCGCAAATGGAACACGACGGTGGACCCGATCACTGTAGGCACGGTCGTGATTCTTATTACCGATAACTCACCTCCGCTTCATTGGCCTTTAGGTATTGTAGAGGAAGTCTTCCCCGACTCTACCGGGGTCACTCGCGTCGTTCGGGTTAAAACAACGACTGGATCTTATTTGCGTCCCGTCGTGCGTCTTTGCCCATTACCTAACCAATAGTTCGTTTAGCTTAGTCATTTAGGTTAGGTTAGGTTAATGCTAGTTGTTAGACATTTGATTGCATTGCACTAAGCAATGCTACAGTGTATAAATTTCCCGTGTTATACGCCTTAAATTCTTGAAGGCATCCCTTCAATCCCGGGGGGAATGGTTGAGCTGGATTCAACATTGTAAAGTATTATATACTGGCAACACCGATTGTCATATTATTCGTTCATCGCGCTGGTGGTCTCCTTTCCTGCTCCATCCTTGTCATAATTACTGGCCGATCTAACGGGTGTGAGTGAGAAGACTACAAAAGGTGCTGTGATATTTTCTAATGACAGTCGTGATGTGACGTAAAGTCAATGGCTGTGCGAACCTACTACTAGCCGCGTGTGCGCTGGAAAAATAATCAGAACTTTGATAATTCGCTAATCTTCGGTGGTGATAAAGTGATAATTGTGAAGCTGTGCTTTGCTCTGAGCTCCGGGGAGAACATCGGCCGGTAAGCCCTTCATTTTACACCCTTATCCAAAATTAACCGCCTAGCCTATCAATTTGCCACCTTATTTGTTAATTTGTAACAAACCAGCGCAATTGGCGCATCCAATATATACAATATATATAAATATATTATGGCAGTAAAAGTAAGAATAAATATGTAAAACAAAATTTCGTATTTTGAATATTATGATTACTGAAGTTTATAGCAAACGTGTAATGGATAATGATTTACGGACAAACAATTTTAGGAGAAGAAAGGGAGTACCCAGTAGGAGTATCTTTATCTACGGTCCAAAGACTACTCCAGCAATATCAAGAAACCGAAAAGAGTCAGGTGCGCAACTACACGAAAAGACCGATTCATCCCCCCAAACTATGCCTAGGGGTAGCGGATAAATTCTGAAAATGAGTTACCGCACCCCTGAGTTGGATAAACTCCCACAACCCAAAAAAAAAAACCCCCAAACTGCTCAGAGAACATTGAGTTGCCAGGTTACGGTTTACTCGAGAACACGTCCGATGGACAGATGAAGATTGGTCCCGGGTTATGTTTTCCGATGAGTCCAGAAAGTCCAGATTTAGTTTATTTACACACGATGGGAGACAAAGAGTGGTAAGACGACCAGGAGAACGATACCATCAAGCGTGATTTGAAGAAAAGGTGCCATTCGGTGGAGGATCTATAATGGTATGGGGTGGGTCAGAGATATCGTACGTAAATAGTGGAGATAGAAAATGTTTCTCTGACTGCTCTCAGATACGTAGAGGAGATTTTAAATGGCTGGTCCTTTTTAGTGGACATGGGCGCAAATTCAATTTTAATGCACGATAATGCGCGGCCACATAGTGCTCATTTGGTGAATGCTTATATTCAAGACCTCGATTTTTACCTGCATGGAGGGGCTAGCTCGCAACCTAGACTTAAATCCTATAGAATATGGGACGAGCTTGGCCCACCCGCCCCCATATACTCTTATGGGTATACTTATTATTAGGTAGTAGTATCCAAACATTTGATAAAAACATGACAAAAGCTAACGCATTTGTAGCTAGCAAACAGGTAAAAATTTTGCAGATGTTGTTATCCATACAAAATTGCGAAGCCTGAATAATTCTATCCTAACCAATATTGTGTGTGTGTGTAGTATTTTTATTGTTGCTAGTTTGTTAAACCTTGTAAGGCCATGCATGATACATGCATGACCTTATCAGGTTTATCTAAGAACGTGCTTGTCGCACGCATACTTATCATTTAATTTATTAATGTTTATTCACACTCATACTACACAATTACACAACGTAAGTACTATTATTTATATTTATTCATTATATAACAATACACTTTGGACCTCATCACAACAATTCGGACCGACAGGCGAGTCGAGTCGATATTGGGAAGATGTGGGTAGGACACTCGCGCGCGCCTGACATAATATGCGTTGACCTCCAGTCAGAGGCCCGTATTATTATTATTCTCTTTGCATAGGCCTTACTACCGGCCAAGTGGCGGCCTCATTGAATAAAAAATCGTAGCATAGCATAGAAAATAAATGTTATATAGGTAATCCAACGTCACGTTTGTTACAAAGAGGATAATAGTTATTTATGATACTAGTGCGGTAAGTTGGTTATGCCAAAAGAGTCACGAGTTTGTAAATACCAAACCGCACGTGTGCACGAAGCCCATTACGCTACCGCTCTCGACTTCCTTCTCCCTAGAAACATCTATGCGAAAAAAAGTAACATAACAATAACCGAAAAACAACGACAACAATTAACAACAATCACAACCAACAACAACAACCTACAACAACAACAACAACAACACTACCAACAACAACAACCGCCGCCACCACCAACAATAACATTAACAACAACATCAACAACCAACAAAAACAATCAAAAACAATCAACAACAACAACCAATAACAATGATAACGACAACCAGCAGCAACAACAACAACCACAACAACAACAACAACACTACCTAATTACGTTAGCTGCAAGCGGAGGATTTAAAAAAACCAAAAATGATTTTACTTAATTTATTTTAAAATAAAAGAATTACATTAATTATATCTTAAATTAGCCTAGGTGCCTATTCGAAGTATGAATATGGAATCCAAATTTACGGAGTTACAATAATTGGCAAATCTAGGTCCGTGCGTCACAAAGTGCTATCTCAGCTCGCCGTTTGACATCGTTCGATTAATTGCAGCGTATGTTTCTATAATAAAAGTATTGGGTGCTGAATTGGCGATTCCCCTTATGCAGCTGCGTGTAACATCTCCACCCGCAGATCAGGAACTATTTTAGAACTTTGAGAGAAAATGTTTCTGGAACTTGTCCTCTGGGCGCGCGAACCTCTTCCTTTTTCCCGGGTTCTTCGTAAGTATGCCCCTTGGTGTTGGGCGTTTCGGATCGTTTGCAAAACCATTTGTTGCGATAGCCCAGTATGGCTATGATAAGTGCGCTTGCAATTAATAATACAATGTAGAAGGGTATGGTCGTATGGTATATGACATCTGATTGCAGCTGGTCAAGTTGTATCGGCTGACTCGTCATGACTTGGTTCTGGATGCTGTGTAGTCCTCCTAAGTCGATTGAACTAAGATGAACTTGGGTAAATGCGGCACCCGGTGTCTCTGCGTCGTCGTAGGGAATGTTCATTAATTTCAAAGGCTGCCCTTGTATTACATCGTTGTCATTGATTATAGTTAATTCCTTTGTGCGGAGATAACAGTTGATAGGTATAGTAGCGAGGTAGCTTCCTTGTAGCGAGTTGAAGTCTTCTCTCCCACAGACTGATTGTACTTTCGTTGGATTTGGAAACGATAGGACGTAATGCTGGTCATCTAGTTTTTCCATTGCTTCTTTTTCCAGAAATACTGTAGTGAATTGGCAGGAACTCTTGAGGGCTTGGTTCATGATAAGTTCTTGTATGCAGTCAGTTTTTGTTCGTATTTTATGGGTTATTTGCTTTTCACAGAGATACCAGTTACTATACTTCGAGCATTCTGCTTCTATATACACGAAAGAGTCCCCGTTAGTTGCTATAAAGGGATAGGTAGGGATAAGGGCTTGACGGTTTTTGTTGGGTACTATGGATAACTTATATAAATCATAAACAATTTTGGAAATTATGGGAAATCTGAAAGCTATAACTATCTGGTTTTCATTGAAATATGATCCGGGCCTGATAACGTCGTAGTATTCTCTGAGCTCTAGACTTAGTATCTCATCCTTACTGTATATTTTTCCTAACTTATTTATCATAGACCTAAGTGTTTCTACATCTATCATCGAATGAACAGTGCTTGATGCGTGAATGAACGCTAACATATTTTCTATTCTAACTAATTCTAATCTTAAGTCTTCTACATTTTCACTTATAATAGAAATTAGTTGACCAAACTTTGCATAGTTTATTAAATTTCCTGTTGTAAGAGTGTTATTTAACAGTAACTCTAAGGTGCTATTGATTTTACTTTGATTTTCGACTAACTGTAGTAGAACGTTATTGTGCTTAGACATCCATTCTTTGCTGAGACTGATGTGATCGTTAAATTCGTTAACTAACTTATTGTTATTCATCTGTAGAATTTTGATAGCATTTTCGTATTTTAAGGCATCTGTGTAATCTAGATTTCCGGTTATGCTCTTAACTACCGATCCAAGACTGTCTACTAGACCTCTCTTTACACGACCAGGCTCTAAAGATTTAAGCTGATTAGATACTTTGCCAATTTTGTTAGTAAGATAATTAATTTGGAATTCAAATAGACCATAAGTGTCATTACTAAGCCGACTTTTGTATTCTGATATTTGATACTGTAGTGTTGTAATTTGATTTTCAATGTCCCTTAGGTTCACGTATTGAAGAAATGTATGATGATGAGTGGTCATTCTCGTAGATCCGAGTTTATACGGTAATAGGCCGGGTCCATTGGCCAAGCTTTCAAGTTTTATCTCCGATGACCGGGTCTCGCGAAGTACCAGCAACAGTAGAATCCTGCAACAAGTTAGGTTCCTTAGGGCCTCTTTTTAACCTATTTTTGGCTACGGGCCCACGTTTCTTGGACGTATAAACGTGTATGGGTAAGTCGGCCAAAATGGTATCTTGGGTATACCGCGGTGCCGTCTTCTGGCGGCTTGCGGAAGGGTTCTTAATGAATACCTGTTGTTGAGGAACGTATTCTATTCCGGGTTCACGGTTCTTATTTCTAGTTTCTATCAACGCAGTACGATTTGATAGAGAAGTTTCGTTAATGATATCGTAGACTTGTTTCATTTGCGCCCTATGATTATGAACGTACTGTTGTAATGATTGTTGAGTGAAATCCATGTCTAGAATATCGCGTGGATCAAAGTGTCCAGTTAATAAATCGAATGGTCTGCATCTAGTGAAGCTATGTATTGAGGAATTATAACCGATTATAGCATAGGGCATAAGATTTACGATAGGCTCCTCTTTGTGTTGCAACTTTAATATTCTTATGTGTTCAAGGAGAGTTGAGTGGAAGCGTTCTATATTACCGTTATCGTTTGGCGAATGCGGTAAGACTTTATGATGGTTTATCTTGTGAAGGCGTGTGAATTCTAGGAATAGTTGATTAGTAAATTCAGTTCCGTTGTCAGTCACTAAAGTTAAGGGAACTCCATGGTGGGTGCAATATTGTAATAATGATTGAAGTATACTAATGCCCGTGCCATCTCGGAGATGGTATGCTTGTCCATATTTGGTAAAAACATCTATAAGTGTAACATACTTTTCATTGTGAACGGTGAATAAATCCATATGAACTATTTCGAATGGTTTCGTTGCCGGGGGTACAATATTGCAATATTTATTTATTTATTTATTTAGTACACATACAATTATTTTTACAGGTAAACCCAATGTAATAAAGGTAGTCCTATAATGATAATTGACCAGTCCTAAGCCGTGGCTCAGGGTACCGGCACAAGTTACTTAGAAGACAATACACTAATTGTCACCCTCTGGAATTCCGCCAAAGAGCAGGAAAAAATATCCAAACGCTGAGAGATACTATTCATAATAGTAACCGCCCGACACACAGGTGAAAACTTTAATACGTTTGTACGGGCTACCGGAGTTTTAAACAGGCTATCCCTCGGTCCCAACCGTAGCTTACTGTTTGGAACGAGCAATCCCAACGATTCCAAAATTTGCGGATTATTAAGCATCCCACGAAAAACCATAAAAACATATTTCGCTAGAGCAAGATTACGCCTTCCTTCCAACTTATAGTACCCAACCATCCCTATTACAAAGAGAGTTGGGTACATAAGTGGGTAAAACGGGTAGACGCCAAATTGCCTCATGTATAGGTACCGTGTAAACTTGTTCTGCATCTTTTCCACCATCTGAGAATATTTAGTTTCATAAGGATTCCAGATGATAGCACTAGTTTCCAAGTTGCTTCGGACCAACGCGTTATAAAGTGATTTCACTGCTGCCATGTTAGTGAAGTCACGGGTTTCTCGCATGACAAACCCAAGATTTTTGAAGGCCTTTTTACACACATGCACAACATGAGCTCGAAATGACAGATCCTCAGAAAAGGTGACCCCAAGATCTCGCACCGACCCCACCCGCGGTATCACGTGACCGCTGATACTATATTCGTGACGTCGGGGTACCACGGCCCGCGTGTAAGACATTATATTACATTTTGTCACATTGAAGTGCAACTTGTTCTCTACACTCCACGCTACCACCCGATCGATGTCACGCTGAAGCTTGTCACAGTGCGCCTCGTTGGTTATCCGCATGAACAACTTCAGATCGTCAGCGAATAATAGGCAGCCAGCATCTTTAACGACCTCCGGAAGATCATTGACCATTATAATAAATTCCAAGGGTCCTAAATTCATCCCCTGACTTACCCCCGTAAGGGTGGAATACGGGTCTGAAGTGTAGCCTGCGTATTCAACCATTTGCCTGCGGTTGCCCAAGTAACTGGAAAAAAACTTTAGAAGGGCTGGGGTGAAACCAGCCCTCGCAAATTTACTTAAAAGAATATCATTATCCACACTATCGAATGCCTTCCTGAAGTCAAAGTAAGCAACGTCCAGTTGGGCACCAGCCTCAGAGTCCAGTACTGTGGCGGCCTGGTTTACGAAACACAATAAATTCGAATTCGTGCTGCGGCCCGCGCGAAAACCATGCTGCGCGTCGTTGAGCTGTGCGGCTACTTGCGAGTGGATAGATGAACACAACACAGACTCGAAGACTTTAGCAAATGGTGATAGTACTGCTACAGGTCTATATCCACTGACGTCTGAGCTTGGGGCACCTTTTGGTACCGGAGTAACCCTAGTCAATTTCCAGCCGTCCGGATACGAGCATTCACGCAAGAAGTTATTGAACAGATGCATGAGCGGCCGAGCCAGTACATTCCTACAATCCCTAACAATGAAGGGGGGCACCCCGTCTGGCCCAACCGAACGCTTGGGCTTGAGGTGCGCGAGCGCGGCACTCACCTCGCCGAGAGACAGCTGCCCCACGTGAACGCGAGCACCGCGCTCGGGCGCCGTCTGCCCAGTGGCAGCCGCATCCAACCGCGGCGCCACCGCCCCATAGACCGAATGGAAGTAGTCAGCGAACGCCTGAGCGCACTCATGCTCTGGCATCGGCCCACCATTCCCAGCTATTTTCACTTTATTACGTTTCGAACGCTTGCTCCCAATAAAACCCCAAAAAGACCTCGGTTCTCTTACGAATTCCGGCTCAATACGGTTCTGATAATCTCGGTACGCGGCACTTATCATAACTTTGACAACAGAACGCAAGAAAGAAAAATTAATATAGTCGCTGTCTGACCTAGTCTTCTTAAAAGATTTGTGCCAAAAAGCCTTCTGTTTAATATGACTAATAATGTCAGCAGTGAACCACTCTGGGTAACGATAACGAGAACAACCACCCTTGGAGCTCTTTCTTGGAGTGCTATCATCTAAAATCCCGTAAAATATGTCATAAAAAATCCTATATGCTTCGTCGGCATTACTCGTTTCATACAGGGCGCTCCAGTCTACCTCTGCAAGTGCTAAATATAGAGAATGGAAATCCGCCTTGCTATAATTCCATCGCGGTAGGGAGGTAGAAGCCTGCGGTCTAGGGCCGCCAGGGCTAGCCGTGACTCGGGCACGACTTATACTTATTCGCAGCGGCGGATGCTGTGGGTCTATACATGATAAACACTCCCGACGTTCCTCGTTTACGACAATATCGGCTTCAGGCAAAGTAGTAAGAACCAAATCGAGAGTACGGTTGTTACAATTCCGAATGTTATTACATTGGCGGAACCCACAGAAGGTGACAAAATATTCATAATAACATTGTACGTCTTGGTTTGTTGAATACATATTAAAATCAGCTACTAAAACAACTTTCTCATAGCTAACACATAACTGCTCCAGTAAATGGAACATATACATATATTCCCTTTCTATAGTTTTTGGCGGAATGTACGCCACACAACACAAAAAGAGAAAAATATTTTGTCTAAATACCGTCGCACATACGATTTCGAACGGATGGTGGTTCAAGCTAGCGTTATCAGGTAACTGTACTCTGCGTAACTCGAGAGACCCGCGCGGGGTGGTGGCCAGCATGACCCCTCCGTGTTTACGACCATCCGCACGGTCACATCTAAGTATAGTATATCCACTCGGAGCCAGTTCACCATCATGTATCGAGTCATTTATTCCAGTCTCGGTTATGGCTACCAAGTCAGCCATTGACCCCACAATATTACTATAAAAAGTTTTTAATTTCGTGCGTAGTCCTCTAACATTTTGGTAGAACAGATCCAACGAACATTTCCTATTACTAGATTGAACCACATTCACATCTTTCGAGCACACCTTTCCTAACGTTTGCGAGTGGGAAGTAGCATACCGACACTGAAAGTCATTCATGTTTCGTCGTTTCGCACCGTGTTCACTGAGAGGAGCAGCCGACGACTGCGCCAGCACTGGCGTCGGTGCGAATCTCGGAGCTTGTGTTCCCCCGCTGCTCGCGGGGACGCCTCGGAAACCAGTCTGACAACTTCACTCCCGGGGGCCACGCCGCCGGCGTGTTTATCCGCTCGTTTAAGCTCTCAGGAAAGGCAATTACGAAAGCAGCGTGCCTTGTAGTTTTTATTACACGTTTCTCCACAAGATATTGTTCACAACCTTGAAGCTTATTCAAATAGTTGAGTACGTTTTGTTCCGTGGTGTCCGGTTTAAAAGACCAAGCCTGAACATATTTGAGTTTCTCTACACCTTTCAGCTCGTCATCCTCTTGTCCGCTGCCAGTGACCACTCGCCGTTTGGAATTACGTGGCTTGCGGGCCGGCTGCCAGCCTTCTTCGGAAGTAAGATTTTCGTGGCGATTGTCCTTCACGTCGTCCGTGCGTATTCCCGCCGAATTCGTGGCCCCATACTGCTGCGATGATAAAGTTGTTTTTGAGGGTATTCCGTGATTTGCACTCGTCAAATATTAAACTGGGGTTTAATAGGTCTCCGGTCATATTTAGCTTGCCCGCAAATGATGCATTCGTTGATGAATTTGGTTATTTGGTCTTTCATTTTGGGCCAGTAATACTTTCTTGAGAGGGCTAAATAACATTCGGTAATTCCCCGGTGATTAGTTTTGCCGTCATGGTAGTGTTGAATTATCTCTTGCTGACGTAGATAATCTTTAACGTTTTCTAATTCTATCTTAGCTAGTACTAAGTTCATAGATGAGCTCTTAAACTTGTCTTGTACTGGGTGGCGCAAAAGTAGTGGCACTAAAGAAAATACCTTTTTTTTTTTTATATGACATTTTCTGTCATTCTGTTGTTGAAAATTGTGTAGTGAACAAATGTAAAATACACTGAAAATAAACATGGACCGTTTTACTCCCCAAGAACGTGGAATAATTGTGTCAATGTTCTTACGGAATAATTCATCAGTGATAAGAACACAACGTGAATTTCGTCGACGATTTCCCCACCGTCCGGCACCGATTGGTCGCACAATTCGACGCTTTGCCACACGCCTTGAAGCAACTGGCTCAACATTGGATAGACCTAAGTCTGGGAGACCAAGAACAGGCCGTTCAGCTGAAAATATCGATGCTGTGCGCGAAGATGTGGAAGAGTGTCCAGAAACATCAACGAGGCGACGTGCCACGCAATTGGGCATTTCCAGACGGACCCTGCAGCGTATTTTGGTGAAAGACTTAAAGATGTTCCCGTATAAAACTCAAATGACTCATCAGCTGCTGCCTGCTGACCACCGAGCTCGTCTAGATTACTGCCAGCGCGTCATAAACCTCAACCTTGAAGAGGATGATTTTCCTTCAAAATTGGTTATGAGTGACGAAGCGCATTTCCATCTCTCAGGGCATGTCAATAAGCAGAATACTCGGTTCTGGGGCACTGATAATCCGCGCATTATTCAAGAAACACCTCTACACCCACTAAAAGTTACTGTATGGTGTGGCATCTGTGTTGACAGAGTGATCGGACCCTATTTTTTCGAAGACGCTGGAGGCAATGCGATTACTGTCACTGGAGAACGCTACAGAACCATGTTACGTGAGTTTTTGATACCCAGTTTGGACGAATTGGGGCTGGAGCACATCTGGTTTCAACAAGACGGCGCTACGGCACACACAGCGCGCGACACTATGGACTTAGTGAGGGACGCTTTTCCAGGCCGAGTTATCTCTCGTTTTGGCGATTTGCCTTGGCCTGCAAGATCACCCGATCTGACCAGTCCAGACTTCTTTCTTTGGGGTTTTTTGAAATCTCGGGTGTATGTGAACAAGCCACAGACTCTCGCAGCTCTAAAAGAAAACATTCGTCAAGAAATAACGAACATATCGCAGGAAGTGTTACGGCAAGTTATGCAAAATGTCATAAATAGGGCTCAAATGTGTATCAACTCTGGAGGTCACCATTTAAAAGACATCATCTTTAAATCCTAATGGTACGAAATTTAATGGCACAAATATACATTTAAAAAAATCTAAATCTAGTTTTCTAATTTAGAAAAAATGTTATAGCTGAACCAAATAGGGTCTTTACTTTTGCGCCACCCAGTATGACTGGTATGATGGAATACATGGCAAGGGGTGGATTTATTAGGATACCGGTTTTTACTTTTGGGTTAACATACTCTTTGAGGGCATTGACTACATCTTGTTCTAATTTGGACGATGATATCTGGATTGCTATGCGCGTGTGGGTTTCGAATGGTTTAGTAACTACTGGTTTGCGTTTGACATCCTCCACTATCGTAAAGCATAGTTGTCTATGGAATCTGTTAAGGGGCTCGTCTGTAATTGGGACTTCTAATATGGGATGTTCGTGACTGGTGTGTACGGTTGCAGTGGATGAGTTCGCAGATGGCGGGTTTTCTGATGGGTTGGGAATCAAAGAACATAATTCGTCTACTAGAGCGCTAGTGTCTTCATTATGAATCTCCACCCGAGATAAGGCATCGGCGTTTGTATTGGATTTGCCTTTCTTATAGATAACGGTGAAATCGTATTCACTGAGTTTCAGCCTCCATCTAGTCAATCGCGAATTCGGTTCTTTAAGATTCATCATCCACTGTAAAGGTTTATGATCTGTCAGTACTCTAAATTTACGACCAAACAAGTACGGTCTAAAATATTTGGTGGCCCAAACTATGGCAAGAAGTTCCTTTTCTATGGTGCTATAGTTAAGCTCGCTTTCATTCAAGGTTCGGGATGCAAAACACACAGGTTTGTCGGAACCTACAGGTCCTTGAGATAGAACAGCACCAATAGCGACGTTCGAAGCGTCTGTCGTCAGTAAGAATTCCTTATCAAAATCGGGATACTGCAATATGGGGTCATTCGTTAAGAGAGTCTTGCACTTTTCAAAGCTGTTAATGTACTCGGAGTCTAATACAACTTTTCTACCCTTTTTTAAACACGCTGTGAGAGGTTTCGTAATTTTTGCGAAGTCCGGGATGAATTTGCGATAGTACAAGGCCTAAAAATTGCTTAATTTCTTTTGGAGTCCTTGGAATGGGGTATTTTACTATTGCGTGAATTTTATCCGGATTGGGTTTTATTCCATCGCTACTTATTATGTGTCCGAGATAACTAGTTTCATGCCTTAAGAATTCGGATTTATCCATTTGGATCTTAAAGTTCGATTCGCGAAGCCTATTGAAAACTTTCTCGAGATTGGTCATGTGCTCTTGTAGTGACGTGGAAAAGACGATGATGTCATCAAGGTAGACCAGGCAAATGTCATTTTGGAGACCTCTGAGGACATTGTCCATAACCCTTTGAAATGTGGAGGGCGAATTCTTAAGTCCCATGGGCATTCGAAGAAACTCGAAATGTCCATGTTCGACATTGAAAGCTGTTTTCTGAATGTCCTGAGGGTCCATCTCTACCTGGTAGAAGCCGCTAGCCAGGTCTAGGGTGGTGAAGTACTGGCACCTACCCAGTTTGTCAAGAACATCGCTAATGTTCGGGATAGGGTATTTGTCGTTGATAGTTTTTTCATTGAGCTTTCTAAAGTCAACTACTAAACGCCATTTTTGCTTGCCCGAGGCGTCCATTTTCTTAGGTACTACCCAAATGGGTGAGCTCCATGCTGAATCTGAAGGCTTTATTATTCCCTGATCTAACATTTTTGAAATCTGTTCCCTAACCTCCTGACGATGTATGAATGGGTATCTGTAACTTTTTGTGTAAACCGGGACCTCATCTGTAGTCTTAATGCGATGTTTTATTTGGTTGGTAAAGGTTAACGCTTCGCCTTCGATGTAAAACACGTCAGCATATTTTGAGCAAAGAGCTAAAAGGTTGACTTTCTCCTCCTCGTTTAAATGATCTTTTCGTAATCGCGTTGTCACTTCTTGAACTCGCTTGGTACAATGTTCGGTACGCGTGCACTCGATATTAAATAAGCTTGCATGCACTGGTCGGTCAAGTGATATTATAATATCATTCGGGCTCGTATTCTCTATCTCTAAGTAGCCGCGATTATTGTCTACAATGGTAAGGCATTCGCGTACGGTGCAATTGCATATAGTCTGTTCACTAACTAATGCTGCACCGTTTGGAGTGTCGATCGGTACTCTGACTAACTTCGAAGATTGAGCAGGTATTATGTCCTCATACAAGTTAACATTGCAGGAATTATACATACGGATTGGGTTTGATGATGTGCGCGTTATTAATCTCTGATCTTTTAAGTCTATCTTGGACTCCCATTTAGTTAGCAGATCTAAACCAATTAAACCATCGAAATATTCATGAAAACGATATACAAATAATTTGATAAACTCTGGATCGTTAAATTCCGCGAAGCAAGGTAAACTTATAGAATAATTATTTCTACTGACCGCGTGTACATTGGTAACTTCAAACGGGTCGTAATTTAAGGGAAAATTCTAAAAATGTTTCTCTACAGCTTCTGGACTTATAAAAGACTGATTCGCGCCGGTGTCAATTAGTAGTTTCAAGGGTGGTTCTGATATTAATATGTACGGCAACTGACGCTGAGTTTGGAGATTCAACTCTATTTTTGCTTTTTTGATTTCTGTGCCTCCTGAAAATCCTGACTTATTTGACTTGGACCTGCCTGAGGATCAGTTGAATCTGTAATCTTCCCTTGAGCACTTATATCGCTTAAGGTCGGATCATGGTTGCACTCTACTATGGCGAACGGGCTGTAATCGTAATAAATGTTTTCGTAATTAAAACAGGTCGGGTCGTAATAGTACTCCGTCGGGTAATATGAGTCGTCGTATGACGCGCACTCATTCATGTTCATTTCACGATTTTTAAAATAATTAGTTGGTGGTGGATTGCCTGAGTTCTGCCAATTATGACCGGATAACATGGGTCTAGGTGTAAAATGCTGTACCCCACTCATAGGTTTAGGGCCTTGAATATGATTTTGCGCCGGAATGTTTCTTGGTGGCAAACGGAACATGTTACTTTGAGCGTTATAATTTTGAGGTACCGCACGGAATATTTGCTGTGTCCGATTAGGCATGCGGTTTTGGGGCTGCTGATTAACGAAGTGAGGGTTGAACCTAAATGGTTGTGGTGGTGGTAGTTGGCTGGGCCTAATTGCTATGGGATTGGGCCAGTTGGGACTTGGTACTGCAAAATTATTACTACGTTGAGGACCCGGGTTGGTATTTGCGTGGGGTGTTATAGGGCTAGAATTTTTTTGTGTAGTGGATTTTGAAACCTCACTACGTTCCTGTAAATACATAACGTTAAGTTCTTCCTGTACATATTCAAGGGCCTTTTCAATAGTATCAGGACGCATGCATCTTATGCGGGATCCCAATGGTTCCTTTAATCCTTTTACAAAAGCCTGCATAGTAACTTTTTTGTACAGTGTACGTTTTGCTTCCACTGTAGTAGGAATTTGCTCATGTAATGTTACATACGTCATCATCGTACTAAACAAGGTTTGGCATTCCTCATAGAATTCCTGAGGTGTCTTATTTCCCTGCGTAGCTAAAGAAAGGTCTCTATACAAAGCTGTTTCATCCCGTTGATCCGAAAAGTTATTGATTAAGGCTGTTCTAATCCCTAGCCAACTGTCAGGTATGCCGTTGGAGTTGATGGTACAAGCAGCAGAGCCTTTTATTTTATTTAAGATGCCATTTAATAGGCATAAGTTATTTAGCTCGCTACCTGGGGCATTACTAATATATTGAGCTACTATTTGATCGCATATTTTAATAAACCTAGTCAAAACATTTGGGTTCCCGTCGAACTCCGGGACCATACGAAGGGTCTTGAAAATTGTATCCGGGTCATGGGCCATATCTATGCTATGTATACTACAATTTATGCTATTTTCACTATCACTATTTAAATCCCTACTGTTATCTATAGCACTCCAGCGAGCCGTACGAGATGCGGGCTCCTGGGAATTGGAGTTCTTCGGGTGGAAAATCTTGGCACTTGGGTGGTACTAGGACTAAAAAGGAAGCAACACAGGAACAATTCAAGTGTACTTACAAATTTTTCATCTCTGATTCTCTCGTGAATCGAAGTCTGGATTCTCCTTCCGGAACTGCAGCTGGACCGTAGATTCGGATATTCGGCGGCGGGGCTCAATAGCCACCCAGGCGATTCGCGTACGCAGATATCGATTTTAGAGATCCCTAAGCTCGCAAACCTGCCCGCGAATATCCTACCGACTGCGCCAATTACGTTAGCTGCAAGCGGAGGATTTAAAAAAACCAAAAATGATTTTACTTAATTTATTTTAAAATAAAAGAATTACATTAATTATATCTTAAATTAGCCTAGGTGCCTATTCGAAGTATGAATATGGAATCCAAATTTACGGAGTTACAATAATTGGCAAATCTAGGTCCGTGCGTCACAAAGTGCTATCTCAGCTCGCCGTTTGACATCGTTCGATTAATTGCAGCGTATGTTTCTATAATAAAAGTATTGGGTGCTGAATTGGCGATTCCCCTTATGCAGCTGCGTGTAACAACCTACAACAATAACCAACAACAACAACATTTACAACAACAAACAACATCAACAACCAACAACAACAAACAAAAACAACCAACAACACTACCAACAACAACCACAACCAACAACAACAACCACAACACTACCAACAACAACAATCAACAACAGCAAACAAAAACAACCAACAATACTACCAACAACAACCACAACTAACAACAACAATAACAACAACAACCAACAACCACCACAACCAACAACAACACCAACAACTAACAACACAAAAAAACACATAAAATAGATGTTTCACATCTGCCGGCCGTCCCGTGACGGCTAATATTTTTATTTCGTAATTTGAAACTCCTTGGTGGAATTCTTATGTATGTTTTTTTTTAATATTTTTTTATGGAAATTAAAAAAAAAACTGAAAAGTATACGCACGGTATTACCGCACGCTGTATACAACGGAGCGTGTGGTAAAATAGGTACTTAGGTGGGAGTACCTATTTTACCGCACGTTCCATTATAGGGTGCGTAATTTTTAAATTTCGAACAATGTATACAGGCTTCGTAAATGCATTTTTTGAGCAAATGTGTTGAAATAGTAATTTATGATACTAGTGCGGTAAGTTGGTTTTTACAAACGAGTAGACGAATGTAAGCCTTACCATAGTCACGAGTTTTTAAATACGAATCTGCACGTGTGTCATATTCGCCCCTGGGCATGTAGGGCAGGGAGGAACAGGGGTGGGTTTTAGTCAGTAAGAGTCTGACACGCCCTTCCGGTCCACCCTAGAGCGGAAGAAGTCATAAGATGATTTGCCACCCCCCAAAAAAAAAAAAACGTGTGTCATATAACGTTTTTCAACACATTTGCGAGAAAACAGTACCTACAATAGTTAATGAAAAAAAACTTTTGTTTTTGATGTGAAACATTTATTGGCGCGGCTTGGCAGTAAAACCGGCTCGAATGACGAGACAAAAAACGGCATGACGTCGTCGTGCCACGAAGCCCCCACTATGCTACCGCTCTCGACTCCCTTCTCCCTAGAAACATCTATGCGAAAAAAAGTAAAACAACAACAACCAACAACAACAACAACAAACATCAACAACAAAAATTAACAACAACAACCACAACCAACTAAAAAAACAGCAACAATAAATGATAAATGATGTTTATTCAGTAAATAGGTTACAAGGAACACTTTTACACGTCAATGTCTTTTGTCAGTTTAAGCAAGATGAAGCCGGTGTTTCCTAGCTGACTACCCTGAGAAGAAACACCGAAACAAACACAGAGGTCAAAGTCTCTTTTAATAAACAACAACAGCCAGCAACATAAAACAACAAACACAACAACCAGTAACAACAACTACCACAATTAACAACAACAACCAGCAACAGCAACTACCACAACTAACAACAACAACCAACAATAACAACCACAACTAAAACAACAACAACAAGAATGCCTAAGGCATTAAGTCCGCCTTTGTACTTTAGTTGCATGAAGTGTAAATAAATAAATAACAACCAACAACAACAACAACAACAACCACCGACAACAACCACCGACAACAACCACCGACAACAACAACACTACCAACAACAACACTACCAACAACAACAACCACCACAACCAACAACAGCACTAACAACCAACAACAACCACAAAAACAACCAACAAAAACCACCAACAACACTACCAACGACAATCACAACCTACAACCACAACTAACAACAACAACAACCGACAACAACTACTCTAAAAACAACAACCACTACCACCACCAACAACCACCACAACCAACAACTACAACACAAAAAAAACACAACACACAAATTAGATGTTCTACATCTGCCGGACGTCCCGTGACGGCTAATATTTTTTTTTTTCGTAATGTGAAACTTTTTGGTGGAATTCTTAGCTTTATATGGAAATTAAAAAATACCGTAAAAGATATGCACGGTTTTACCGCTCGCTATACAACGGAGCGTGCGGTAAAATAGGTAGTTAGGTGGGAGTACCTATTTTACCGCACGCTCCATTATAGGGTGCGGCAAAACCGTGCGTATCCTTTACGGTTTTTTTTTCCTTAAAAAAACATAATATAAGAATTCCACCAAGGAGTTTCAAATTACGAAAAAAAAATGTTAGCCGTCACGGGACGCCCGGCAGATGTGAAACATTTATTTTATGTGTTGTGTTTTTTGTGTTGTAGTTGTTGTTGTTGTTGTTTGTTGTTGGTGTTGTTGTTGGTTGTAATATTTTAACTAACAATATTTTTATATGTTTGTTTCAGTGTTCTAGTAATACTCGTCAGCAAGTTTCACAATAAATCCAACTTTTAATTTAGCAAATAAAGTTCTATCAGATTTTTTAATTATATATTTTTTCTCCTCTCCATACATCGCACACGTTTTCTCATAGCACATCTGACATTGGCAGAGTCATTGTCCCGTATTATTATTATACTCTTTGGGCAGAATTGTCGACATCGGCACCACAGATGACTATAATAGTAGCAAGCTAATCGGCACGATTGCCAAAGACAAAAATAGAATAGAATAGAATATTTTTTGATAGACATTTAGTCTTATTTTCATAAGTATTATTTTCATACCTCTGACTTGAATCACTAGACTGAGTCTTGGTCAGTCATCTTTGAAGGGCTGACTTTTAACACGCCAAGTTGGATGCTCCAGGGTAGCCCGCGAAATTCAAATTTTCTTACGTTTTTTGCAATTTCCAGGTCAGTGTCAGGTTGTATCTTGGTCAAAATTTGATTCGCGCCCGTAGCAAGTATGTATTTATAGAACTGTAATCTTTAAAATCATCAATACAACTCTTTCAGTTAGTATTAGTACCAAATGTCATGATTTCATGAAATACTACATTTAGCACTAATACTAACTGAGAGTTATATAACTAAACTAACTAACTAACTACCACCTACTAATTAACTAGATATTTCTAGTTCCAGTTCCAGTTCTAGTAATATCTAGTTCTAGTTCTAGTTCTAGTTCTAGTTCTGGTTCTAGTTCTGGTTCTGGTTCTGGTTCTGGTTCTGGTTCTGGTTCTGGTTCTGGTTCTGGTTCTGGTTCTGGTTCTGGTTCTGGTTCTGGTTCTGGTTCTGGTTCTGGTTCTGGTTCTGGTTCTGGTTCTGGTTCTGGTTCTGGTTCTGGTTCTGGTTCTGGTTCTGGTTCCGGTTCTGGTTCCGGTTCCGGTTCTGGTTCCGGTTCCGGTTCCGGTTCCGGTTCTGGTTCCGGTTCCGGTTCTGGTTCCGGTTCCGGTTCCGGTTCCGGTTCCGGTTCCGATTCCGGTTCCGGTTCCGGTTCCGGTTCCGATTCCGGTTCCGGTTCCGGTTCTGGTTCCGGTTGCGGTTCCGGTTCCGGTTCCGGTTCCAGTTAAAGTTATAGTTATAGATAACTATAAAGTTATAGTTATAGTTACAGTTAAAGTTATAGTTATAGTTATAGATATAGTCGCAGTCGCAGTCGCAGTCGCAGTCGCAGTCACAGTCGCAGTCGCAGTCGCAGTCGCAGTGTCATGATTTCATGAAATACTACATTTAGCACTAATACAAACTGAGAGAGTTATATTGATGATTTTAATGATTATAATTGTAGAAGTACATAATTGCTACGGCCGCGAAACAAACTTTGACCAAGATACAACCTGACACTGACCTGCAAATTGCAAAAAACGTAAGAAAATAAGTTTTTTGAAGTGAAACTTCTTTAGAATCGTTGTGATTTCAAACCGGATGCAACGGAAAAGACAACAGGTAAGAGACACAAATACAAAAATGTGTAGGATAAAGCCAAGAAAGAATGAGACAGAAATATACAGTTATAGTTATAGTTACAGTTATAGTTATAGTTATAATAGTTATAGTTATAGTCATAGAACTATCTAGTTCCAGTTCCAGTTCTAGTTCTAGTTCTAGTTCTAGTTCTAGTTCCAGTTCTAGTTCTAGTTCTAGTTCCAGTTCTGGTTCCAGTTCTGGTTCTAGTTCTGGTTCTAGTTCTAGTTCTAGTTCTAGTTCTAGTTCTAGTTCCAGTACCAGTTCTAGTTCTAGTTCTAGTTCTAGCTCTAGCTCTAGCTCTAGCTCTAGCTCTAGCTCTAGCTCTAGCTCTTTGGATGCGCAGCTTCAGTGGAGCCCCCATATAGATAAACTGTCCAAAAAACTTAGCTCTGCAGCATACGCCGTAAGGAAAATTCGTGGTTTAACTGATTTAGAGACAGCTCGTTTAGTATACTTTAGTTATTTTCATAGTGTGATGTCGTACGGCATTCTGTTGTGGGGAAATGCCGCCGATATTCAGACAATTTTTGTTTTACAGAAAAGGGCTATTCGTGCTATTTATAAATTAAGTCCCAGACACTCCCTCAGAGACAAATTTAAAGAGATTAATATTATGACTGTTCCCTCTCAATATATTTATGAGAATCTCATGTATGCACATAAAAATATTAATCTGTTTAAAAGATACAGTGATATCCATAGCATAAATACTAGGAACAAACACAAATTTATTGTACCAAAAACCAGGCTCAAGAAAAAAATAGGTGGTTCGTTTAGATGTCAATGTATACGTTTCTATAATAAACTTCCTAGCCAAATTCAAGAACTAAGCATAAATAAATTTAAATCATTTATTAAACGTAAGCTATGCCAGAAAGCTTTTTACACAATTAATGACTTTCTTGAGGACAAAAAGGCGTGGGATTGAGCTGCTTCAATGATATACATGAGCCATTGTTTTCATATGTAAAAAAAAAAAAAAAAAAATGAAAATTTTTTTATATATATATTTTTTTTTAATATTCGTTTTTGACATGAATACTTGTATAGTATTGTATTATATTTTTTTATTTTATTTTTTTATTGACATTTTATATTTATTATTTTTTTTGACTTGAATACTTTGTTAAGTATTATATTTATTTTTATTTTTTGATTGACATATTATGATTACTATTTTGTTTGACACAAATATTTACTTTGTAAAGTATTATATTTTTATTTTTTTTTGATTACTTAATTATTGTAAATGTGAGGACTATGTGGGTTATTATTATTATTTTCTCCTCCTTTTTACAGTAATTTTCAACGTTGTCTGACAGTTTGAGTACTTTTGCGGCCTACCCAAATGTCTTTTCTTTGGTATTGTTCGTCATGTCATTGAGCTCCTTAGTGGTTTTTAAGTTGAGCTATTCGACTATTGACAAATGCTTGCACTGACTGGACAGGTCCACTCAAATATGTTTGGTTCTTTCTTCAAAAGACCACTACAGACACTAAGCTGCATGGTCCTCATATAGAATAATGTGAATGCGAGAACTATGTATGTCTTTATATTCATGTAGATTTTATGATTGTCTGGCAGTTTGAGTATTTTTTGCGGCCTACTCAAATGTCCTTACTTTGGTATTGTTCGTCGGTTCGTTGAGCACCTCAGAGTTCTGAGTTGAGCTTCGCGATGACTGACAAATGCTTGCACTGTTTGGACAGGTCCACTCGAATTCGTGTGTTGCTTTCTTCATAAAGCTCATCCCAGACATAAACGTACATGGTTCTCATAGGATCTAACCAGTCCACATTGTATGGATTTGAACACTAAAAGAGACTTTGACCTCTGAGTTTGTTTCGGTGTTTCTTCTCAGGGTAGTCAGCTAGGAAACACCGGCCTCATCTAGCTTAAACTGACAAAAAAACATTGACGTGTAAAAGTGTTCCTTGTAACCTATTTACTGAATAAACATCATTTATCATTTATCATTTATCTAGCTCTAGCTCTGGCTCTAGCTCTAGCTCTAGCTCTAGCTCTAGCTCTAGCTCTAGCTCTAGCTCTAGCTCTAGCTCTAGCTCTAGCTCTAGCTCTATCTCTAGCTCTAGCTCTAGCTCTAGCTCTAGCTCTAGCTCTAGCTCTAGCTCTAGCTCTAGCTCTAGCTCTAGCTCTAGCTCTAGCTCTAGCTCTAGCTCTAGCTCTAGCTCTAGCTCTAGCTCTATCTCTAGCTCTAGCTCTAGTTCTAGTTCTAGTTATAGTTATAGTCGCAGTCGCAGTGGCAGTCGCAGTCGCAGCCGCAGTCGCAGTCGCAGTCGCAGTCGCAGTGTCATGATTTCATGAAATACTACATTTAGCACTAATACTACTGAGAGAGTTATATTGATGATTTTAATGATTATAATTGTAGAAGTACATACTTGCTACGGCCGCGAATCAAACTTTGACCAAGATACAACCTGACACTGACCTGCAAATTGCAAAAAACGTAAGAAAATAAGTTTTTTGAAGTGAAACTTCTTTAGAATCGTTGCGATTTCAAACCGGATGCAACGGAAAAGACAACAGGTAAGAGACACAAATACAAAAATGTGTAGGATAAAGCCAAGAAAGAATGAGACAGAAATATATAGTTATATGTAATTATAGTTATAGTCATAGTTAGAGTTATAGTTACAGTTACAGTTTTAGTTATAGTTATAATAGTCATAGTTATAGTCATAGTTATAGTTTATTTATTTATAGTTATAGTTACAGTTACAGTTAGTTCTAGTTCTAGTTCTAGTTCCAGTTCTAGTTCTATTTCTAGTTCCAGTTCCAGTTATAGTTCCAGTTATAGTTATAGTTATAGTTATAAATAGTTATAGTTATAGTTATAGTTATAGTTATAGTTATAGTTATAGTTATAGTTATAGTTATAGTTATAGTTTTAGTTTTAGTTATAGTTTTAGTTTTAGTTTTAGTTTTAGTTTTAGTTTTAGTTTTAGTTTTAGTTTTAGTTTTAGTTTTAGTTTTAGTTTTAGTTTTAGTTTTAGTTTTAGTTTTAGTTTTAGTTTTAGTTTTAGTTTTAGTTTTAGTTTTAGTTTTAGTTTTAGTTTTAGTTTTAGTTTTAGTTTTAGTTTTAGTTTTAGTTTTAGTTTTAGTTTTAGTTTTAGTTTTAGTTTTAGTTTTAGTTTTAGTTACAGTTGCAGTTGCAGTTGCAGTTGCAGTTGCAGTTGCAGTTGCAGTTGCAGTTGCAGTTGCAGTTGCAGTTGCAGTTGCAGTTGCAGTTGCAGTTGCAGTTGCAGTTGCAGTTGCAGTTGCAGTTGCAGTTGCAGTTGCAGTTGCAGTTGCAGTTGCAGTTGCAGTTGCAGTTGCAGTTGCAGTTGCAGTTGCAGTTGCAGTTGCAGTTGCAGTTGCAGTTGCAGTTGCAGTTGCAGTTGCAGTTGCAGTTGCAGTTGCAGTTGCAGTTGCAGTTGCAGTTGCAGTTGCAGTTGCAGTTGCAGTTGCAGTTGCAGTTGCAGTTGCAGTTGCAGTTGCAGTTGCAGTTGCAGTTGCAGTTGCAGTTGCAGTTGCAGTTGCAGTTGCAGTTGCAGTTGCAGTTGCAGTTGCAGTTGCAGTTGCAGTTACAGTTACAGTTACAGTTACAGTTACAGTTACAGTTACAGTTACAGTTACAGTTACAGTTACAGTTACAGTTACAGTTACAGTTACAGTTACAGTTACAGTTACAGTTACAGTTACAGTTACAGTTACAGTTACAGTTACAGTTACAGTTACAGTTATAGTTATAGTTATAGTTACAGTTACAGTTACAGTTAGTCGAAGTCGAAGTCGAAGTCGCAGTTCTAATTGCAGTGTTTCAGTGTTCTAGTACTAGTTCTAGTTCTAGTTCCAATTCTAGTTATAGTCATAGTCATAGTCATAGTCATAGTCATAGTCAGTTCTAGTTCGAGTTCTAGTTCCAGTTCTAGTTCTAGTTCTAGTTCGAGTTCTAGTTACAGTTACAGTTATAGTTATAGTTACAGTTCTCAGTTGAAGTGAAACTTCTTTAGAATCGTTGTGATTTCAAACCGGATGCAACGGAAAAAACGACAGGTAAGAGATATTGTGCATGTTGTCGGTACTTGCAAATATATTTATAAGGTTCTACCTACCTGTGGTTATTAAAGCAGTCTTGTTGAAATCTGCGTATCATTCACATCATGGTGACAGCGGTGCTAAATAATTATTAGGATTACACGTGAGATCATAGTAAAACGGTTATTCAAAGTTTTGATAAGGCAAAAGAACAGAATAAAAACACGAGTAAACATGGAACATGCGCGTCCGCGTTTTGGAAGGAGGACCGGCCAGCCGGGCGGACACGTGGCGTAAATGGTTACAGCAGTTCATGGTGTTTTTAAAGGCATCGGGTGTTCACAAAGAAACATCGGACGTGCAAGCAAGTTTGCTGATAAATCTGATTGGCTCGGAAGGTTATGATGTCTATACGACATTCAAATTCACAAAGGGCGAGAACAAAGAAGATTTTGATACGCTCGTGAGCAAGTTCAATGAGCATTTCAAAGCCAAGCATAATACAACTATGGCACGATTCAAGTTTTTCACGAGAAATCAGGAGCGAGGTGAATCAATAGATGAATATGTCACAGGCCTCAAACTGCTCACTCAACACTGTGAGTTTGAGCATCTCGAAGAGGGGCTGATTAGAGACCGGATTGTTTGTGGTGTCATTGATGGCACGCTGCGAGACCGTCTTCTCAGATCCGAAGATCTCACTTTGGCAAGGGCAGTCAAAATGTGTCAGGCGAATGAGATGTCGCATGAAGAAAAACGGCAGATTGAAGATACCAAGGCTGGGTGTAGCGAAGGGACAACGACCATCGATGTGGTGCAGGGGTGGCGGCGGCGGCGGCGGCACGCGCCAGCATTGCGCGGGCGCAGCGAGGTCGTCATGTACTTCGTGTGCTAGTGATTCTTGTGATGGTTACCGGTGTCCGGCTACAAATGTGTTGTGTTATTTATGTAATAAGCGCGGTCATTATAAAAAAGTGTGTCCGAATTTGAAAAAACGTGTTTACCAATTAGAGGAGGATGATGTAAGTGAAGAGGAAATGTATCATATCTCTGTTATCAAAGGGCTCAACAACTCTAAGGACGCTAAGTGGTATGAAACTTTAATATTATCTGTGAATGGTAGGAAAGAGAAATTTAAGTTAGACACAGGGTCTGACTTAAATGTGCTGTCTTTGAATACTTATAACAGACTAGGAATTCGAGTGGAAACATTACATTGTGATAATATAAGGGCTCAATCGTTTTGTGGCAATTACATACCAATAGTTGGATCATGTGTTATTGAATGGGTATATAAAGGAGAAATGTATAGCCTTCATTTTGTAATTTCAAAGCAAGAATGTTGCAGTTTACTAGGCAAGTATGCGTGTGAACAATTAGGTATAATTAAGCGGATATTTTCAATAAATATGCAGAGATATGATGATCTTTTCCGAGGATTAGGTAAATTGCCAGGTAAATACAGGATCGTTACTAGTTGTGATGCGCAGCCGTCGATCTGTCCAGTTCGTAAGATACCCTTAGGGGTGCGTGACAAACTATTGGTAGAATTAAATAGGATGGAACGGATAGGAGTGGTTAGGAAAGTAACACACCCAACACCGTGGGTTAATGCGATCGTAGTAGCAGCTAAGAAAGACGGTACTATTCGAGTGTGTCTCGATCCCCGTCCGCTAAACCGCGTCGTACAGCGTGCGCATTATCCGTTGCCGACGCTCACGGAAATAGCTACCAAACTACAAGGAGCACGTTACTTTAGCAAATTAGACGCTAGGTCGGGATTTTGGATGGTACAAATAGATGGCGAGAGTGCGGATTTGTGTACGTTCGGAACGCCATTTGGCAGATACCAATTCTTGCGTTTGCCATATGGCATTAATTGCGCGTCAGAGGTATTTCATTCAAAAATACGGCAGATTCTGGAGGACCTAGAGGGTGTAGACTCTTTCGTCGACGATGTCATTGTATGGGCATCGAGCAAGTCGGAGCATGACGCGAGACTTAAGCTGTTGCTCGATCGAGCACGACAGGTAGGCATGAGATTCAATAAGGAGAAATGTGAATTTTGTGTTGAAGAGGTAACCTACTTAGGACACACGTTTAGCGCAGCAGGCATGCGTATAGACAAGAATAAATTAAAGGCAATACAAATGATGCCAGGTCCTCATGATAGGCAGTCATTAGAACGTTTTTTAGGCATGATTAACTATCTGTCAAAGTTCATACCTAACTATTCAGATATAGCTTCACCGCTACGTACATTGTTAAAAAAAGATTCAGAGTGGTTGTGGGATGAGGTGCATGAGTCAGCTGTAAAGCGGTTGAAAGACTCGGTGTGCGGTGCGCCTGTATTAGCACTGTATTCGGCGCGCAAACCGGTTAAACTCTTATCAGTAGATGCGAGTTCACGTGCATTGGGTGCGGTGTTATTGCAGGGCGGCCGGCCAGTTGAGTTTGCCTCGGCGACATTAACTGACACGCAGTGTCGCTATGCGCAGATTGAAAAAGAGTTATTGGCAATTGTGTATGCTCTGGAAAGATTCCATCAATACGTATTTGGGCGAAGTAATGTCACTGTGGAAACAGACCATAAGCCACTCGAAGCTTTGTTTAAAAAATCATTAGATTGTATTCCAGCGCGTTTGCAGCGTATGATGCTGCGCACACAGGGATATGATTTCACAGTGGTGTATAAGCCGGGTAAATACATGTTTGTGGCAGACACATTGTCGCGGGCAGCTTTAACTGATAACATAAAGGAAAGTATTTCGGAAGAAATCACCGAGCAGTCATGTTTCTTATTACAGAATGTTAGATTTAGTGATAGTAAAATGCGCCTGATTAGAGATGAAACAGCCAAAGATAACGAATGCCAGACAATAATAAAATATATTAGGAGCGGATGGCCAGCAAACAAATACGAAGTAGTTGAGTGCGTGCGAACACATTGGTCGTATAACCAGAGTTTTGAGTATGTGGATGGTGTAATATTTAAAGATAACCTAGTGTACATACCGCGAACGTTAAGAACAGAAATGTTAAAGCGATTACATGACGGGCACATGGGGGTCGACAGGTGTAAGCGTAATGGTCGTGAAGTGATGTTTTTGCCGGGAATGTCACGAGATATAGAAAACACTGTAAGACGATGTACTGCATGTTCTGAACGGAAGCCACGACCCACACGCGAACCAATGCAACCACATCACATACCAAATATGCCTTGGGCAAAAGTAGGTTCGGATATATTCCAGTGCGGAAAGAAATATTTTCTTATTACAGTAGATTATTTTTCAAATTTTATTGAGGTTAATCCGTTGAAGAGTATCGGAAGTAAGGCAGTAATCGCGGCTATGAAGGATCAATTTGCACGACACGGTATTCCAAGCGAGCTTGTGACCGACAACGGGCCAGCATACGCTTCAAAGGAATTTGTAGATTTTAAAAACAAGTGGGGTTTTAATCACATTACTTCCTCGCCAAACTATCCACAATCGAAAGGTCGCAGCGAGCGAAGTGTGCAAACGATTAAAAATATTTTAATTAAATCAATAGAAGCAAAATCAGATTTTTATTTAGGGCTACTTAATTTTAGGAATTCACCGCGTGACGGTATCAGTTCGCCTGCGCAGTTACTGATGGGGCGTAGACTAAATAGTACACTGCCATCTCATATTACAAAATTAAAACCAAGTCGCGACAACACTGAAGACTATAAGAGCATTATTCGTAAACAGGAGGAGAGCAAACAGTACTATGACAGACATGCACGAGCATTATCCACATGAAACCAGGTGACGCGGTAATAATGATTGATGGTGATAAACGAAAAAATGCAAACGTGCAAACACGAGCAGCACAACCAAGATCTTATTTTATTACCGACCGCACAGGAAAGCGATACAGACGCAACAGGCGTCACTTAATAAAAGTGGAAAACTCCACACAGGACACAGACATCAGCGGGGGAGAAAAAAGCAAATGCGAGCCTATACCAGATGATGAAAAGTGGTCCAGTGCCGAGAGCGACGACAATGATATAAACATAAGTAGGGATAAAACAGCGGCAAGTACAGAACGCGCGCACAGAACGGCGGCTGTCATAGCACGTAAAAAACTAGGGCAAATATTTAAACACTAATACCAATTAAAAAAAAAAAAAAAAAAGATAAAAAAAAGGAGAAAAATAGTACATAATTATGTATAAGTGTACCAATAGAGTAAGGTTTAAAAAACAATGAAAATGTACATAACTTTATTTACGAGTATGTCCTAGATGTATACATGCGATTATATAGTTACATATTTATTTACGGATTAGAAGGATAGAAATAAAAAGGAATAAAATATTGTTAAAGTAATTTAGAAAATTGTTTATCTATTGTAAAATGCTTAAAAATATTTGGGGAAAGATATTGTGCATGTTGTCGGTACTTGCAAATATATTTATAAGGTTCTACCTACCTGTGGTTATTAAAGCAGTCTTGTTGAAATCTGCGTATCATTCACATCAAGAGACACAAATACAAAAAAGATGTAGGATGAAGCCAGAAAAGAATGAGACAGAAATATACATTTACTGAAGTTTCACTTCTATCGTGTGTGAATCGCACCCCCCCGGGTGGGAAATCATCCTATGACTTCTTCCGCTCTAGGGTGGAGCGGAAGGGCGTGCTCTTACTGACTAAAACCCACCCCTGCTCCTCCCAGCCCTGAATGCCCAAGGGCGAGGTAACTCTTTCGAATTTATCCTCAACCCCCGGGCAGGCATCGGCCATGATGGGCTCCTTCTCTTTGCTGACAACTCTTTGAGGCGTGCGTGGAACACTACGCGCCGTCGACTCTCGGGCCTGGTGCTGATCGGGCGGCGAGTTACCCACTACTCGCCGTCCACAGGCCCGGGTCTACGGTGGCCGGAGATCGTCTCGCGGCGCCGGAAGCCCCTGGCGTCTCCTGCGGCGGCTGCTGCTGAGGGCGTTAGGGTGACTCTGCCGCTCTTCGCGAGTATTACTGCTTCGCAGAAGGAGGAGACGGCTTCCCATTCCCTCTCGCTCCGTACCATGGCCTGAACCAGGGCACGGCGCGAGTGGTCACTGCCACCTATCGCATCCACGAGGACACGGCGGTGCTCTGCCCAAGCGGGGCAAACCTCCACCGTATGCTCCACCGTGTCCTCTGGGCGATCCTCGCAGTGGAAACACCCGGGGGTCACCTCCGCCTTGATCCGAAACAGGAACCTCCCGAAACAGCCATGTCCGATGAGGACCTGCGTCAGACGGAAGGTGAGGGCGCCGTAAGAAAATAGGGTGGAGCTTTCATCTTAAGTATACGTGTAAAATGTTAGTTTTAAAAATTAAAAAAAAAAATTTAAAGTGTAATGAACGGCCTAGACGTCCAATTGAATGGCGAATTCAACCAGATGGCTGCGACATCTCTAAGTGGTCTGCGTGACTGATGAAAGAGATGACGCTGAGATGCAAATTACAGATAAAATAACTTGCACGGAATTTCCTAACAATATCCTATTTTTGGTGGATACCTAATTATTTATCTGTAATAGCTAATTAAAGAGGTGCTACTTCAGGATCATGCGCAAACTCATAAAATTAAAAAGTATTTGACCAAAACCTACGTGTTGAACACATGGCTGTAGTGCTATTCTGTAAAATCTCACCGTGAAAACTTAGGTGAAGTGAACGTGAAGTGAGCTGTCAATCCATACAATCAAGGTGGAATGACATTTCACTTCACGCTCACTCCACTTAAGTTTTCACGGTGAGCAGCCGGTCGATTCTGTTAGCAGCTCACCGAAAACTTTGGTGGAGTGAGCGTGTAGTGAATGGTCATTCCACCTTAATTGTATGGAGTGACAGCCCAATTCACGTTCACTTCCCTAAGTTTTCACGGTGAGATTTTACAGAATAGCACTACAGCCATGTGTTCAACACGTAGGTTTTGGTCAAATACTTTTTAATTTTATGAGTTTGCGCATGATCCTGAAGTAGCACCTCTTTAATTAGCTATTACAGATAAATAATTAGGTATCCACCAAAAATAGGATATTGTTAGGAAATTCCGTGCAAGTTATTTTATCTGTAATTTGCATCTCAGCGTCATCTCTTTCATCAGTCACGCAGACCACTTAGAGATGTCGCAGCCATCTGGTTGAATTCGCCATTCAATTGGACGTCTAGGCCGTTCATTACACTTTAAATTTTTTTTTTTAATTTTTAAAACTAACATTTTACACGTATACTTAAGATGAAAGCTCCACCCTATTTTCTTACGGCGCCCTCACCTTCCGTCTGACGCAGGTCCTCATCGGACATGGCTGTTTCGGGAGGTTCCTGTTTCGGATCAAGGCGGAGGTGACCCCCGGGTGTTTCCACTGCGAGGATCGCCCAGAGGACACGGTGGAGCATACGGTGAAGGTTTGCCCCGCTTGGGCAGAGCACCGCCGTGTCCTCGTGGATGCGATAGGTGGCAGTGACCACTCGCGCCGTGCCCTGGTTCAGGCCATGGTACGGAGCGAGAGGGAATGGGAAGCCGTCTCCTCCTTCTGCGAAGCAGTAATACTCGCGAAGAGCGGCAGAGTCACCCTAACGCCCTCAGCAGCAGCCGCCGCAGGAGACGCCAGGGGCTTCCGGCGCCGCGAGACGATCTCCGGCCACCGTAGACCCGGGCCTGTGGACGGCGAGTAGTGGGTAACTCGCCGCCCGATCAGCACCAGGCCCGAGAGTCGACGGCGCGTAGTGTTCCACGCACGCCTCAAAGAGTTGTCAGCAAAGAGAAGGAGCCCATCATGGCCGATGCCTGCCCGGGGGTTGAGGATAAATTCGAAAGAGTTACCTCGCCCTTGGGCATTCAGGGCTGGGAGGAGCAGGGGTGGGTTTTAGTCAGTAAGAGCACGCCCTTCCGCTCCACCCTAGAGCGGAAGAAGTCATAGGATGATTTCCCACCCGGGGGGGTGCGATTCACACACGATAGAAGTGAAACTTCAGTAAATGTATATTTCTGTCTCATTCTTTTCTGGCTTCATCCTACATCTTTTTTGTATTTGTGTCTCTTGATGTGAATGATACGCAGATTTCAACAAGACTGCTTTAATAACCACAGGTAGGTAGAACCTTATAAATATATTTGCAAGTACCGACAACATGCACAATATCTTTCCCCAAATATTTTTAAGCATTTTACAATAGATAAACAATTTTCTAAATTACTTTAACAATATTTTATTCCTTTTTATTTCTATCCTTCTAATCCGTAAATAAATATGTAACTATATAATCGCATGTATACATCTAGGACATACTCGTAAATAAAGTTATGTACATTTTCATTGTTTTTTAAACCTTACTCTATTGGTACACTTATACATAATTATGTACTATTTTTCTCCTTTTTTTTATCTTTTTTTTTTTTTTTTTAATTGGTATTAGTGTTTAAATATTTGCCCTAGTTTTTTACGTGCTATGACAGCCGCCGTTCTGTGCGCGCGTTCTGTACTTGCCGCTGTTTTATCCCTACTTATGTTTATATCATTGTCGTCGCTCTCGGCACTGGACCACTTTTCATCATCTGGTATAGGCTCGCATTTGCTTTTTTCTCCCCCGCTGATGTCTGTGTCCTGTGTGGAGTTTTCCACTTTTATTAAGTGACGCCTGTTGCGTCTGTATCGCTTTCCTGTGCGGTCGGTAATAAAATAAGATCTTGGTTGTGCTGCTCGTGTTTGCACGTTTGCATTTTTTCGTTTATCACCATCAATCATTATTACCGCGTCACCTGGTTTCATGTGGATAATGCTCGTGCATGTCTGTCATAGTACTGTTTGCTCTCCTCCTGTTTACGAATAATGCTCTTATAGTCTTCAGTGTTGTCGCGACTTGGTTTTAATTTTGTAATATGAGATGGCAGTGTACTATTTAGTCTACGCCCCATCAGTAACTGCGCAGGCGAACTGATACCGTCACGCGGTGAATTCCTAAAATTAAGTAGCCCTAAATAAAAATCTGATTTTGCTTCTATTGATTTAATTAAAATATTTTTAATCGTTTGCACACTTCGCTCGCTGCGACCTTTCGATTGTGGATAGTTTGGCGAGGAAGTAATGTGATTAAAACCCCACTTGTTTTTAAAATCTACAAATTCCTTTGAAGCGTATGCTGGCCCGTTGTCGGTCACAAGCTCGCTTGGAATACCGTGTCGTGCAAATTGATCCTTCATAGCCGCGATTACTGCCTTACTTCCGATACTCTTCAACGGATTAACCTCAATAAAATTTGAAAAATAATCTACTGTAATAAGAAAATATTTCTTTCCGCACTGGAATATATCCGAACCTACTTTTGCCCAAGGCATATTTGGTATGTGATGTGGTTGCATTGGTTCGCGTGTGGGTCGTGGCTTCCGTTCAGAACATGCAGTACATCGTCTTACAGTGTTTTCTATATCTCGTGACATTCCCGGCAAAAACATCACTTCACGACCATTACGCTTACACCTGTCGACCCCCATGTGCCCGTCATGTAATCGCTTTAACATTTCTGTTCTTAACGTTCGCGGTATGTACACTAGGTTATCTTTAAATATTACACCATCCACATACTCAAAACTCTGGTTATACGACCAATGTGTTCGCACGCACTCAACTACTTCGTATTTGTTTGCTGGCCATCCGCTCCTAATATATTTTATTATTGTCTGGCATTCGTTATCTTTGGCTGTTTCATCTCTAATCAGGCGCATTTTACTATCACTAAATCTAACATTCTGTAATAAGAAACATGACTGCTCGGTGATTTCTTCCGAAATACTTTCCTTTATGTTATCAGTTAAAGCTGCCCGCGACAATGTGTCTGCCACAAACATGTATTTACCCGGCTTATACACCACTGTGAAATCATATCCCTGTGTGCGCAGCATCATACGCTGCAAACGCGCTGGAATACAATCTAATGATTTTTTAAACAAAGCTTCGAGTGGCTTATGGTCTGTTTCCACAGTGACATTACTTCGCCCAAATACGTATTGATGGAATCTTTCCAGAGCATACACAATTGCCAATAACTCTTTTTCAATCTGCGCATAGCGACACTGCGTGTCAGTTAATGTCGCCGAGGCAAACTCAACTGGCCGGCCGCCCTGCAATAACACCGCACCCAATGCACGTGAACTCGCATCTACTGATAAGAGTTTAACCGGTTTGCGCGCCGAATACAGTGCTAATACAGGCGCACCGCACACCGAGTCTTTCAACCGCTTTACAGCTGACTCATGCACCTCATCCCACAACCACTCTGAATCTTTTTTTAACAATGTACGTAGCGGTGAAGCTATATCTGAATAGTTAGGTATGAACTTTGACAGATAGTTAATCATGCCTAAAAAACGTTCTAATGACTGCCTATCATGAGGACCTGGCATCATTTGTATTGCCTTTAATTTATTCTTGTCTATACGCATGCCTGCTGCGCTAAACGTGTGTCCTAAGTAGGTTACCTCTTCAACACAAAATTCACATTTCTCCTTATTGAATCTCATGCCTACCTGTCGTGCTCGATCGAGCAACAGCTTAAGTCTCGCGTCATGCTCCGACTTGCTCGATGCCCATACAATGACATCGTCGACGAAAGAGTCTACACCCTCTAGGTCCTCCAGAATCTGCCGTATTTTTGAATGAAATAAGCAAATGCGAGCCTATACCAGATGATGAAAAGTGGTCCAGTGCCGAGAGCGACGACAATGATATAAACATAAGTAGGGATAAAACAGCGGCAAGTACAGAACGCGCGCACAGAACGGCGGCTGTCATAGCACGTAAAAAACTAGGGCAAATATTTAAACACTAATACCAATTAAAAAAAAAAAAAAAAAGATAAAAAAAGGAGAAAAATAGTACATAATTATGTATAAGTGTACCAATAGAGTAAGGTTTAAAAAACAATGAAAATGTACATAACTTTATTTACGAGTATGTCCTAGATGTATACATGCGATTATATAGTTACATATTTATTTACGGATTAGAAGGATAGAAATAAAAAGGAATAAAATATTGTTAAAGTAATTTAGAAAATTGTTTATCTATTGTAAAATGCTTAAAAATATTTGGGGAAAGATATTGTGCATGTTGTCGGTACTTGCAAATATATTTATAAGGTTCTACCTACCTGTGGTTATTAAAGCAGTCTTGTTGAAATCTGCGTATCATTCACATCAAGAGACACAAATACAAAAAAGATGTAGGATGAAGCCAGAAAAGAATGAGACAGAAATATACATTTACTGAAGTTTCACTTCTATCGTGTGTTTATCGCACCCCCCCGGGTGGGAAATCATCCTATGACTTCTTCCGCTCTAGGGTGGAGCGGAAGGGCGTGCTCTTACTGACTAAAACCCACCCCTGCTCCTCCCAGCCCTGAATGCCCAAGGGCGAGGTAACTCTTTCGAATTTATCCTCAACCCCCGGGCAGGCATCGGCCATGATGGGCTCCTTCTCTTTGCTGACAACTCTTTGAGGCGTGCGTGGAACACTACGCGCCGTCGACTCTCGGGCCTGGTGCTGATCGGGCGGCGAGTTACCCACTACTCGCCGTCCACAGGCCCGGGTCTACGGTGGCCGGAGATCGTCTCGCGGCGCCGGAAGCCCCTGGCGTCTCCTGCGGCGGCTGCTGCTGAGGGCGTTAGGGTGACTCTGCCGCTCTTCGCGAGTATTACTGCTTCGCAGAAGGAGGAGACGGCTTCCCATTCCCTCTCGCTCCGTACCATGGCCTGAACCAGGGCACGGCGCGAGAGGTCACTGCCACCTATCGCATCCACGAGGACACGGCGGTGCTCTGCCCAAGCGGGGCAAACCTCCACCGTATGCTCCACCGTGTCCTCTGGGCGATCCTCGCAGTGGAAACACCCGGGGGTCACCTCCGCCTTGATCCGAAACAGGAACCTCCCGAAACAGCCATGTCCGATGAGGACCTGCGTCAGACGGAAGGTGAGGGCGCCGTAAGAAAATAGGGTGGAGCTTTCATCTTAAGTATACGTGTAAAATGTTAGTTTTAAAAATTAAAAAAAAAAATTTAAAGTGTAATGAACGGCCTAGACGTCCAATTGAATGGCGAATTCAACCAGATGGCTGCGACATCTCTAAGTGGTCTGCGTGACTGATGAAAGAGATGACGCTGAGATGCAAATTACAGATAAAATAACTTGCACGGAATTTCCTAACAATATCCTATTTTTGGTGGATACCTAATTATTTATCTGTAATAGCTAATTAAAGAGGTGCTACTTCAGGATCATGCGCAAACTCATAAAATTAAAAAGTATTTGACCAAAACCTACGTGTTGAACACATGGCTGTAGTGCTATTCTGTAAAATCTCACCGTGAAAACTTAGGTGAAGTGAACGTGAAGTGAGCTGTCAATCCATACAATCAAGGTGGAATGTCATTTCACTTCACGCTCACTCCACTTAAGTTTTCACGGTGAGCAGCCGGTCGATTCTGTTAGCAGCTCACCGAAAACTTTGGTGGAGTGAGCGTGTAGTGAATGGTCATTCCACCTTAATTGTATGGAGTGACAGCCCAATTCACGTTCACTTCCCTAAGTTTTCACGGTGAGATTTTACAGAATAGCACTACTGTTAACAGAATCGACCAGCTGACATTTTTCTAAGGTGACCAAGACAAAAATGAAAATGACCAAAATGCTTTTTGACAGGTTTTTTTTTTTGGCGGGATTTTCTCGAGTGCAGTTCAGTGGCTGTTTTAATTATTCGTTTATTGATTACTAATGGATATTGTGATGTGAAATTGGTGTAGTTTTGTGTCTCAAGTGTCTACGCAACTGGAATATTGTATCATATGTGGAATCATTGAAACAGGCGCGATCTCGGTAAAATAGAACTGAGAATTTTATTGTAGTATTGACTAACTCAGTGAAGTTTGCCGAGAAGGCTGACTCAACACATTTGTTGCCAATCACTGCAAAAAACATTAGAATGTGTTACATCTGCATTCTAATGGAAAAAAAGTAAAAATACACTACTAAAGTCGAGGCGGTATGGTTTATGACCTTAGCCTGCCTGAGAAAGAGTGAAGAAAAAAAAAATGCTTTTTGACATGATGGAATTGACATTGACAGAATGAAATAGACTTCTGTGAAGTGATAGGTATTTGTGAAAATGTGAATGTTGACGTCTGAGTCTGACTTAGTTGACGTGATTTTCTCATTTATTTAAAATTCTCATTTATCGAGAACTAGAACAAAACACCACTGCATTATAACAATCAGAGGTCGTATTGTGTTTCGTGGTATTTTGATTATCGAGGAATACCAGCATTAGTAATGTAAAAATAATAATATGTTTAAAATATATACCGTAATCTGACAACTTTTTTGGACCTGGAAATTGTTAAATGTTTTTGTTTTCAAACAATTTGCCCGTACAACAGCTATCAGCCCAAGCATTCTCACAAGACAAACCACCCAGTAAGACTGCGCAGTGGATAAAGATTATTATAATACACTAACCAATAACTTTATCTGTGAATAAAGAGTTATTATAAAGTTTTCGACCAGTGAAGTAAAGTGGACAGTATGGAAGTCCCAGAATCCAGTGGGAGTAGCCGATCCAACATGGTGCAGCCGACATCATGGTGCCATCCTGCAAACAGAGTGCATCGTTTTTTCGCACTATTACTTATGTGTTTCCTTTGTTTTGGTAAGCTACAATCTTAATGTTAATTTTGTAATATATTAGGTGTTGCGTGGATTATGATTTCTAAAAAGTTATGTGTCTTTAATTGAGATACTCAATTATAGACACAACACTGTGACCGTTCGTCTTAAAATGTGGGTCTATTGTATAAGGAATACAATATCCCTTAAAAAGATAACAAAGAAAATACCATACAATGCATTTGCTATACTATTAATAAATAGACAAAAATCATATTTTTCTGATAAATTAAAATAAATCATAAACTCTTGAATAAAGTTCTCTTGAGGATAGCATTGATTTTAATCATTTCCTGTTTCAGGGTCCTATTTCTGTTATGACACTCCTGGAGCATTGGCTGACAACTTCAAGAATGACTCACACTTGAACACATCCCAGTTTGCATTGCTTTATTCTATATATTCATGGCCAAATGTGGTATTGTGTTTCATTGGCGGTTATCTTGTTGATAGGTAAGTACTAATTATTCATTTGCTGTTTATCAGTTCATTATGAAACCTAACTCTATTTACCATTATACTTATGTTATGGCAATATTATAATATTTTATTCACATCTGTACTTGAAACTGCTGAATCTTTTTTTTTTTTAAGTTATTTTGTGTTTTTAATACTTTTTAGCTTATTATGCTACTGAACTCAAAAAGGATCGTAACATATTTTTTTTAAAACTGCACAGTTAGGCTCGGATTTAGACACAGTTTAACAATCTTACAGTTGGGAAACGCCTTTGATGTCAAACAACACCGCCGCCCATGTAGGTACTTTATGCTAGCAGTTGCAAAAGTGCAAGGGTTGACTAAACAGAAAAATAAAATAAATGTGATTATTATGTAATAATTTTTTTTTTAATTTCTTAAGTGCGTAAATTTATGTAATATATATGTGACACTTTATTTTTAGAGGTTCTCCGTTTTCCATTATTAAAATAATTATGTAATGTGTTCACATTTGGATGAACAATCTTATCATAAAAGTTTGAGGGAAATATGAGCATGGTCGTGTTTTAAATTCTACTTTACTTACAATGTTAATTAATTTCTCAAAAATATTTTTTCCAACAAATGAACTGAAATTCTGCCTAAAATGGTTTTCTAGTTCTTTACAGTAGTCAACAAAATCAGCTGGAGGTAACTGTAGCTCGCCAAAAGAATCACACGAAATATTGTATGTATGTTGGCATAAGTAAAAATTACTTGTGGGTTCATCAGTATAAGTTGTATAATTTGATTGTCGATAAACATTTGTGTTTATCTATGCCATGCCACAATACATAACCACAAACATATGGTTTACGAACTTTATTTCCTCATAAGAATTAACAATAATTCACTTACTGAGAAACAAGATTTACAATTTATGTTTAAATAACAAGCGTACAGAAAAAATATTTTTTAGCGGCTATGCATATACTCGTAACACAATGAATATCACCAACCGAGCAAAAACAGATACAAAAGTAAAAGTTACAACATACTAGATGTGGCATATAAGGCAGCCTACTGACTAATTGAATATTTTTATTTTACTTTTTTATTATTTTATTCGTTTTGTATAATTATTTACTCATAATGTGTGATTTTAGTTGTTTTTTAAACGCAGACATACTTTTCTGTTCTTTTAGAGCCATCGGTATTTTATTGTACATGTTAACTTCCCTCATATTCAATGTTTCTTTTTCCGTAATTAACTCTTCTGGGTGGGTGTGTTATTAAGTCGTTGAAGTTTCGAAGTCAAATTTTTTGGACTTGATGTTTTTTAGTAAAATTAAGCAATATACGAATATTCTATGAATTATTTTACGTATTAGACTACACGTATAGTACATGTATGTTTGGGAAATGGTCATTATTTTCGTATCTTCGTATATCTTTTGAGTAGGAGTTCGAGTAATTGAATACAATTTTGATTAATTTATTTTTTGCTGTCTGTAGACACGTCCTAGAGTGGTTTTAGCTGCAATTCCCCAGATTTCAATTAAGTGGTCAATGGTGCGGATTCTGTTGTGCACAAACTAAACTTAATTTAGGCTATTCCTATCCTTTTCTCTCTAATAATACAAGAAAGAGACGGACGTAAATTAGACCTGTCAAATTTAGTTGAACTAATATTTCCATACAAATTAAGGGTACACGTAAAAACATGTCGAATAAAAACACGGTGAAGCGAAAGGCGTAAACTAGTTTGCCATCTCTAACTTAGTTCATAGCTATAGCTATCCTTTTCTCGCACTGCCTTTTAGTAAAAGATAGCGATTCTCTCATTTTAGTTTAGTTAGGAATTGGCATCAATGTGTGGATTAACTAAGGAATTCTAAATCATGTATCGAATTTTCCAAGGAAGACACTTCTTTAAACTGTGAAGAGCTCCTGTAAGTGATATTAGTTTACATCTGATGTTATCAATGTGCGGCTTCCAACTCAGGGAGTTATCTAAAATTTAACCTAGATATTTTTCTTTGGTTTTTCTTTGAATTATTTGATCATTTCTTTTTAGTTCTATATCATCTGTATTTTTTTTTATTTTTTAGAGCTATTTTATCATAATTATTTTTTGTAGTATCAATGATTAGGAGATTAGTTTGGAACCAGTCATTTAGAATATTAAGATCCTTAAGGATATGCGGTTTCATAGTTTCGACGTCACCTTTAAGGCCAATTTGGAATTTATTATTAATATAAATTTGGAACAAAAGTGGTCCCAGAATGGAGCCTTGAGGTACACCGAAATTACAAAATTTTAACCACTTTGGGATTTACCTATTTTGAGTATTTGCTTGCGATTTTGTACATATGACTTAATTAGTGCTTTGCTTGTTATAGGTACCAATAAGAGACAACTTTTGTATTAATAGATCAGCCCCCTTAGCCAAATAAATTTTATAATAGCGCTAACGCTAACGCTTCGTGCAAAATGTATGGTAAGGACAGAACTGTCACGTGACTCACGCCCAGTAATGTCGTTGCCATACATTTTGCACGAAGCGTTAGCGTTAACGTTAACAGAAAAGTATTTTGTCTAACCCCCCAGGTCTAATTGTGTCGAAAGCTTTTTTGAGGTCGATGAAAATGCCTAAAGCTGTGTGTTTTTCATCGATTTTCTTTTTTTTTTTCTTTTTTTATCCAATCTTGTCTTGGAGGATTTATTACTTTAATTTTTTTGACTTGATAGGAAATAAGACTAATTGGTCCGATAATCTCCCATAGGTCAGTTCTACATCGTCTGTATTAATACTGTCTTTGAATCACTGTTATAATTTTGGGTAATCCAATGTTTATTTCATGTTTATTCGTTAATTCCGCTTTGATAATAGGGGGAGATTCATAATGTTTAATCTCCAGAAATATTTGCATATGGTCGGAAATCGCAGATTCAATTTTTTTAGTATGGTTTCGGTTGTAGTTGTTTCGCGGGTACAATGGCAACGATTAATTTTATTCAATATTTTGAAGTTACTTTCTTTCAGTGTGTTCTTGTAGTTGCGTGTTGCTCGGTCTGAGTTAAGGGCCTACTACCAGCCAAGTGGCGCGGGCTCATTGAATAAAAAATCGTAGCATAGCATAGAAAATAAAATATTTAAGAATCCAACGTCACGTTTGTTACAAAGAGGATAAAGTATTTTTACGATGTTAAAACAGATCTCAGAATGTTTCGTATCCAAAGTAGTAGGCAAAAGTGTCAGAAACGGCCGTTATTGGTACTTTTGCCTGCTATGCGGTGCTACGATTTTTTATTCAATGAGGGCGCCACTTGGCCAATAGTAGGGCCTTAAGCAAGTCTAAGTTAAGGGACTACTACCGGCCAAGTGGCGCCCTCATTGAATAAAAAATCGTAGCATAGCCTTGAAAATAAATATTACAGAATCCAACGTCACGTTTGTTACAAAGAGGATAAAGTATTTTTAAGTTGTTGAAACAGGTCTCAGAATGTTTCGTATCCAAAGTAGTAGGCAAAAGTGTCAGAAACGGCCGTTTTTGGTACTTCCTGTTGGGTACAGTGTTCACTTTTAGTCGTCTTTAGAAGTAACGACATCTCGGACATTTGCTTTCGCAATTCAGATAACTCAGTTCTTACGAGTATCAAGTCATCGTCATCAGGTAATTTTCGTTTGTTACGGTGGGTAATCTGTGGAGTGATATCTGTATACAGGGTGTTAAAGAAATTGCGTGCCATAGCTTAGGGGTAGGTTCAGTATCGATAATTCCTTTATAGAGCAGAAAAAAAAATTGCAATGTAACCTAACGTAACCTTTTTTTTTTTTTTTGTTGCCGGGGTGGAAAATCCTCATGGATGTCCTTCGCCCGGGGCGGGCGAAGGGGTCTGTCAGACTTACTGACTAAAAACCACCCCGGTGTTCTGTCCCACACTTGGACCGGGGATCGTGAGAGCTAGTACGACTTCCATGATCCCCGACTAGTGCCGGCCCGCCTATGCGGGCCACCTCTGGCCCGCGGGGAGAGTGAGGTGTCCTCCCCCCGCGACGTCTAATAGGGGCGCGCGTGGAACACTACGCGCCACCGCCTCGGGTGCTGCTGGATGGGAGGCGGCGGACGACCTCTTGTCCGCCGGCCCGCCGGACCCATTTAGGGGGGCCTATATCCGCCCTCCGCCAACGCCCGGTACGCCTGCTGCGAATCGGGAGAGTGGCCACGGCCTCCCTCTCCCTCTCCGCAGCCTCCTTCTGCGAAATTACGGCTTCACAGAAGGAGATCGCCGCATCCCACGACTCGGCGCTCCCGACCATTGAACGAGCGACGGCCGGCAGCGACAGGACGCGGCCCACTTCGGATACGAGGGCACGGCGCTGCTCTTCCCATGCGGCACACTCTGCCAGTGTGTGCTGCGCCGTGTCCTCCCGACAGTCGGTGCTGCGCCGTGTCCTCCCGACAGTCGGTGCAGTGATGGCACCGAGCGTCCGGCTCCCTGTTTATGCGACACAAGTACTTCCCGAAGCAGCCATGCCCCGTGAGCATCTGCGTCGCTCGAAACGACAGGGAGCCGTGCTTCCTCCCGAGCCATTCGTCGAGCACTGTTCGGATCGCGTCGATGGTAGCATAGTGCCCGAAAGCCTATCCCGCCATTCCGCCACCATGACCTCACGGAGCTGTGACCGACGCAACTCGATCTCGCGCTGCATCGGTACACCGCCCCGCGTCCGCACCTCCTCGCGCCACCGGTACAGCGAGGCGAGGACTCTTGCCTCCAAGTCCCAGGGCGGAGATCCGGCCAGTGCACAACCCGCCTCGTAGGAGATCGTGCGATATCCCCTGATAGCCCTGACGGCCATCGCCCTATGCGGTCTTCGCAGTATCGCGATGCTGCCGGCCGTCAGGTCTGAAGCCCACACTGGGGCCCCGTACAGGGCCATGGATCGCACGATCCCCAAGTACAACCGCCTACAGGCGGTGCTCGGGCCCCCCAGATTGGGAAGCAGCGTTGCGAGCGCGTCAACCTAGGTGTTAGCCGCCGAAAATGGGGGCCAAAATCCCACCGGCTGTCGAGCACCAATCCTAGGTACTTCATGGTGGACTCGACAGTGATTTGGACTCCCCCGACCACGATGTGTGATCCGGCGGCGGCGCCCGTCGTGGGCCATGAAAAACCATGGCCTCCGACTTGTTTAGGGCCACCTCCAGCCCCAGAACCTAACGTAACCTTTTTTTTTTGTTGCCGGGGTGGAAAATCCTCATGGATGTCTCGAGGCTCTCAGTGAGTAGGGGTGCCCAGGCATAAAGTTTCCCTCGGACTGTACGATAAGGGCGCCCCCACGGATTTCCATCCAGGGTCGCCAACATCTCTTCCCTGAATCGAGTCTTCGACTCGCCAATGGCCAGCCACAGAGCCTTCTTCGCCGCGCGGTACACCTCATACCGCGCGGCTTCTTCTTCCGGAACCCGACGACGTCTCCTCCGGTATCGGGTGTACTGGCGCCTGACCTCCACACAGGTCCTGCGCATCTGCGCGATTTCGGCGGTCCACCAGTACAACCGGCGCCTTGTGAGTTGAGTGCGGACACGGGGCATAGACGCGTCACAAATTTGCGTCAACGCCCCGCGGAACCACTGCGCTCCTCTTCGACGTCGACGGGTTCATTCGTCACTGACTCCCGGACCCAGGCCTGGATGATTGCGGCTTCCTCGAGAAGATCCCTGTCGATCTGTTTAATCGACCAGCGAAGACCGTCCGTTTGCAGGGCCGATGGTCGGCCGCCGCCCGCGGTCTGGGTGGAGACGCTGAAATGGATGTATCGATGATCTGACAACGTCTCCACCTCCAGGGCGACTCGCCAGTCGCGGACACGGCCCGCAACAGCGGAGCTAGCGAACGAGACGTCCACTATAGACCCGCCCCGCTGCCGCACGCACGTATACTCCGAGCCCCGATTCAGAACGGTCAGGCCGGTCGCAACGGCCCACTCCTCCAACACCTCACCCCTAAGATCGGTGACCGGAGATCCCCACGCCTGAATGCCACGCCGCAGACTTGGCGTTGAGATCCCCGAGCAACAGCACCGGGCGAGGGTGGAACCGGCCTACGACTGCACCTTACTCGACAAGGAACCTCTCGAAGTCGGCGAGACTCTTGTTGGGCGAGAAATATGCCCCAATGATGGTGATTCCCCCCGCGAGAGCGGCCACCCACCGCGTCCTCGGGAGGGACTGCCAAGAGTCCCGCCAATGATGGCCACCGAACCGTCCAGGTATCTGCCCAGTTATCGCGCGGAGGGACAAAATACGGCTCAGCGACCACAGCCACGTTGATCAACCACTCCGCCATGCTCTGGAACAATAGATCCTGAGCTCTGGAAGAGTGGTTGATGATGTTCGCCTGGAGGAAATGGAATTGTGCCATTACTGACAGTCCATTTCCCCGGCATCTCCTCTTTCCCTGGGTCGGGAGTCAGCTGCTTGGCAACCCTATTTTTTCTACCTTTCTTGGGGGTCTTGCAGGCTTTCGCACCAAGTCTGTGCTCCGCAGGCTTTCTTGCAGCTTCACAAAGGCTGCAGTTTGGTGCCGCGGAGCACTGGGCCGACTTGTGGCCGGGTTGGCTGCAGCGATAGCAGAGGTCGCTGCGGTCTGTGTCTGCAGTGCATTGTGCCCGGACATGCCCTTTGTCCAGGCAGCGGTAGCACTGCATTTCCCTGGGTGGCAGGAGTTTGACACTCGCTGACACCCAGCCCACCAGCAACCTTCGCCATCGCCATTGCCATCCGCGACCCTGTTTGCGGCCACCACTCGGCACCGCACCCAGACTGTGCCTAGCCCGGCAGCACCGCTGCGAATTTCACCCGCCTGCACGCTTTCGGGCGGACACCCGCCGTTTCGGGCACTGGCCGCCACTACCTCCTCCGGTGTCACCGAGTCGTCCAGCCCACTCACGCGCAATTCAGCCGCTTTTGTGGGCCTGGACACCCTGACATCCTCCGGTTTGAGGACCTCCCTTAGTTTGGCGGCCAGCTTGTCCGCCCTCTCATGCCTTGAAGCGCCCGACACTTCGAGAATTTTGGCCCTGTGGCTGCCGTCCGAAAACCAAAGCCGGCCGGGGAAGAAAAGTCGCTGAGTTTAAGCTTTGTCTTCACCTCCGCCAGGACCGACTTGAAGGTAACCCCCCTTCCTGAGGCCCACAGCCTCGGAGCGTGGGGTCCTAGCCTTGGGAGCCCTTGTTCTCTTTTTTGGGGCCGGGCCGGCAGGTGCCGCCGAGTTAGCAGGTGCTGGCTGCGCTGCCTTTTTCTTGCGGCGCCGTTTCACCATCGTCGTCCAGGGTACCTCGGCGGGAGATGTGGCCGCCGGAAGCGCGGTTAGTTGGGGAGGGGGTGCGGGAGCACCCGCCGCGGGCTTCTTGGGTCCCTCCGTGGGCTTTTTGGCCCCCTATGCAGGCTTTTTGCCCACCTGCATGGACTTTGTCCTTGCGGACTCCTCCATCCTCCGCTTATCTGCCGCAAGCGGCGGGCGGAGGGTTTCGGCCGGGAGGAGTCTCAACTCCAGAGCCTCCAATCGGGCAGACACCATGCCACCGCACTGCATCATGCAGATGCGGGCCACTCTCTCGATGTCGAGATCCGACATCGCAAGTGCAGACGCAGGCGGCGACGCAGGTTCAGGGGCCGACGATGGTGCGGCAGGAGGGGAGGCAGTGGCCGCGGGAGCTTCCTGTCGCTGCCTCTGAGCGGCAAACTCCCGCTTGAGATCCTCCAGTTCGGATCGGAGACGACTATTCTCCTCCCATAGCTTCGCCGTCTTCTCCGAGGTCGCGTTAGCTTGCGTGTTCTGTGCTGAGCTCACGTAATGCGTCGTACGTCCACCCAGTAATAGGACATCAAGGAGCGCTGTCCGAAATTAAACGCATTATTCATTTATTATACATAAAACAACAAGTATTATACTAAAACACGTATACTAAAATATAAATGATTAAATTATCTTTAAAATGGTGAAGCTTTCATATTAATACGTTTTATAGTTTTTGCGTGATTCTCAATTTTTTATCCGCGTTAGACATAACTTTACAAATTAATTACACTAAGTTATAAAAATATAATTTCAAATATTCACATATCAAATTACGACGGAAAGTGTCTAGAGTAACATATTTTTTTTTCAACGATATAAGACTTCGTTTAGATGTGATGTTCAATTAAAAACCATTAGAAATCGTATAACTGTGCCTTAAGCAAAAGGAATACTATATTACGATTACTAAAGATTCAGAATGAGTTGATGAATATTAAATAAGTTTTTAAAATAACTTGTAACACGTCTGCTCTGTACGCAAGCTATTCGCGACAATCATAGAAACTATTCTTCTATTCTTGTAAAACTCGCTCGTGATTTACACGGACGCGTCTGCCCTCAGCGTTCGAGTGCTCAAAGAGATGAGACGTTTATACGGCACCAGGTTTTAAGACAAAGTCTCACCCAAGGCGTCAGGGCCGATTTCATCATTCGCTATAGAAACTAAGTTTTACTGAACTAAGCATATCGTAAAATATAAAAACCATAAAAAAAGATTATAGTGAGTTAAAAGATAGACATATTATTATGTTGTCGCGGACTTTTTTTAGAACTTTAAAAGGAGAACAATTCCGTCATACTCGTACATAATTTTTGCGTAACTTTAACCGTTTACGCAGCGCACGCAACTGAAGCTCTCAAAAGGTTTTTTTTTTTCGTTATAACTTCAAAAATAAATTAAAATAAAATAAAAAGTAGTTGGTAGGTAATCGAATTATTTATTGTTATTACTTAAAACAATAAAATGCCCATTATGTTATTCGTTAAATAATCAATACACAAACAGTTACGACTAAACAATATTAAAAAACCTCACTACTGACGTGTCTGCTACACGCTACGAGCTGTCAACGATTACTTACCGAGTTGTCAATTTAAAAAATCACCATATTATTAGATTAAAACAATAATTGTTTCTATCTAATAAAATGGTGGTTTTTTTTTAAAGTTCTTTTTATGATAATTTGCAATTACATGTATGGCAAATTATCGAAAGAGTGATAAAAACAATCGCTGTTTACATTCTGAAGTAATTTCGTGGCAGTGGCGTTCTTTGGACGAGCGACATAATGCAGAACTGCAAGTCCCTTTCAATGTTCTTGCTGCTCGTGGTGCATTATGCGTATTACATGAAATCTTATTTCTTCTCCACCCTATGTAGTCTATGCCTAGGGGTAGCGGATAAATTCTGAAAATGAGTTACCGCACCCCTGGGCACTCAGGCAGAGAAGGAACAGGGGTGGGTTTTAGTCAGTAAGAGTCTGACACGCCCTCCCGCTCCACCCAGAGAAGAAGTCCATTCTCCAATCTCCACGGGAGAAGTCATTGGATGATTTTCTTAATTTAAAATTTGATGTACATAACTCGTTTTGCGAAAAAATGTGGGTTAGGAGTTGTCAACGTATGACCATCGAATTGGCATTGTTGTTTTTCCCGAAACTTCGCGAGAAATACCCACACAAGGCCACTGATGCATACTCGGTACGCGACACATCAGTAGTGCTATTCTGTAAAATCTCACCGTAAAAACGTAGGTGAAGTGAACGTGAACTGGGTTGTAAATCCATACATTCATGGTGTAATGACAGTGCACTTCACTTTCACTCCACCTAAGTTTTCACGGTGAGCTGTTTACAGAATCGACCGGCTGTTTCTCGATGACTTGTCACGGGTGGACTGTACGCGTGTTTTTTTTTTTCATTTAAAATCCAAAAGTTGGCATTTTTAATGATTTATAAATTAAATTACATTGTAAATTGTACAAATACAAATATTACGTAATAGGAATAAAAAATAAGTTTGTTAATATATGTAAAGTAGTTTTTAATTTCGTTTTGTTGTTTGAACTTATCATAGAGTAAGCCTGATTATGTCTAAATATAAGAATAAATGTAAATTGAAGCGTAGCCGAGCTTTCCGAAACTATTGGTACCTAAGTATATCTACAACCTCTTAGTAGATACATTATTTTTCTATGTTGTTTATTTTGTTATCGTTTTGAACTTCCTCTTGAGAATTTTGTTTGACGTAGGATGGAGACCTAGGTGACTGATGATGTCACCTACCTAATGGTGGACTCCGAAGGTGGGTATAGGATCTTTTTTTTTTAACCTTCAAATTTAACATATGAAATAGGTTTGCTATAAAATAGGCCGAAAGTTCGTTACATTAATTTACATTTTAGAGTTGCAACTAATACCTAAACCACAGATAGTATAATACTAGCGTACAGACATCCCATACAGTTGCAGTAAATTCATTCAACTTGAATGAATTTACATAAAATCTTGCCAATATTTTCTCACACATTGAGGAATTACTTTATAGTATTTTTGGCACTTCATAAGAGTTTTACTGTTTCAAAATGTTTCAATATACAAATTTTAAAGAGGCGAATGGTTTAACTTTAAAACTTCAAACAGCGCCATCTAGTGGCACAAGAAATATAAATGCCTAAGGATTCGTTCCAATAAATATCTAAATTTGAATAAGGAGCCAATTATTCCACAATTTTATGCTAAGGGTAGTTTATTAAATAAGACTACAGTTTTTACCATTTTTTTTTTTCAAAATACTAATGTTACTTAAACTTCACTATGAAATCGATGCTTAAATACGCCATCTATTGACATTTATTTGAACTAAAGTTTGTTTGTTCGAGATGAGACCCCGTGCCTAAACTAAGATAACTTAATATCTTGTAATGTAGGTATCAGCGCGCACCCTTATTTGCATTCAGATAATTTAATTATACATTAGAGCCGGAAAGCCTAATATAGTTAAAAAAAAAAAAAAAAAAAATTAAATTTCTTTTTTATTGAACAGTTGCTTTCTTTTTTTTTTCTTTGACGGCACTACGTAGAACCATCGTGGGATAAATGTTGAAAGCTAGGTCGCCCTAACTATTTAGTTATTGAGAACCGATATTCACTTACCTGGTCATCATCAGACCTCCAGAATGTATCATGTGGTAGCACCCGTGCTCAATTAGATAAATGTTGAAAGCTAGGTCACCCTAACTGTTTCTGTTATTGAGAACTAATATGCACTTACCTGGTCATCATCAGACTTTCAGAATGTATCATGTGGTAGCACCCGTGCTCAATAAAATAAGTCAGGAAAGCTAGGTCAGCAGGCAAAGTGCATCATTTATTTCTAAATAAATATAAATTATGATGTAGGTACTTACCCACGCACAAGACTCATAAATTCATAATATAGGAATAAATAAAACGTACGAGAGCTCTTAGAGAGCGAATAAAATTGGCAAAAACGATGACAACTCTGCGACCCATGTGTTCTTGCTTAATCGTCAGGTTGTTTTATTGTCGAAGTCGCGGGCGAAGTGCTAGTAGTCAATACTATTGGTTAATTAAATTGTGAAATAATATTGACAGTATTAGGAATAGTTTATACAAGATACAATGTTGTCTGTTATCCTATCCTGTTTGACGAAACAAATTGTAGGTATTTTATCATTAAGTATTTAGATCACTATGCACACATTGCATTAACAACTACATATGATATGATGTTTACAATATCTGTGACCCTATTTATTCCAATTATATTATTAAAACGTTAGGCATGTTATGATTGCAATGTTATTGAACTGTAACATGCTTGCCTTAATGATTTGCATAATATTAATGAATAGTCTAAACTGAGTACATATTATTCTTTCTATTTCAGGTACTTTGGTGTAAGATTGGGCACAGTAATTTATATGACGATTGTATTTATTGGAGCTGTAATATTTGCATTTGGAGTATATATTAATGCATTCTGGCTGATGATACTCGGCAGATTTGTATTTGGGTAAGTGTGTACAACTTCTACTGAGAAAGTTAGAAATAGGAAAGGAGAAAAAAACAATCAAGCCTTTTCTGAAAGAGTATAGGTTATATTATCTTTTTATGTCTCTGTACTATTTGTTATAGAAGTGTCTGGTTTCAAACCCTGCAAACTTTTACAGAACACATTACTCTGGAATATTGTGTATTGTAAAAGTTTGAACAGTCCGAAACCGAACATAAATAAGTACTTATTTTGTTAAATCTATTTCAGGATTGGAGGAGAATCCCTGCAAGTTGTTGTAAACAATTATGTAGTCCTTTGGTTCAAAGGAAAGGAACTCAACATGGTATTCGGATTACAGTTATCATTCTCACGTTTCGGAAGTACTGTTAACTTTTGGGTCATGGAGCCTGTGTACAGATGGGTATCTACATATTATGGAGGATATGAAAGATTAGGAGTAACATTGTTCCTTGGTTGGTGTTTTGTTATTATTTAAGTATTTTTAGTTTTTCATATCACTTTTTCATGTCCTCATTAAAGTAATCTATCTTTTCAGCCTCACTAACTTGCTTCGTATCCCTAATTTGTGGCGTGATTCTTGGTTGGATGGATTACAGAGCCGAAAAAATTCTTGGACGGCAAGATGAGCAAAGCAATAGTGAACCCTTCCATCTGACAGACATAAGACATTTCAAATCAGTGTTCTGGCTTTTGTCTGTAATTTGTGTGGCATACTATCTAGCCATTTTTCCATTTATTGCCTTAGGAAAGTGAGTAACTGCCTGTAACATTCCTTTTTTTCTGTGATCTGTGTAAAATCCTTATAACAAATAATGTTTGAACTAAACAAGACTGCTAATACGTATCGTGTCTGTCTTACAGATTATTCTTCGAACGAAAATTCGATTTCTTGCCACAAGAGGCGAACAATGTAAATTCCATGGTTTATTTGCTATCAGCAGCGTTAAGCCCATTCTTTGGTATTCTCATAGATAAGACAGGAAGAAATATGACATGGGTTATAATAAGTATTGTGACGACAATTAGTGCTCATTTTATGTTAGCTTTCACATTCTTCAGTCCATATGTTGGAGTGGTAAGAAAAAAAGACCTTTTTTATTGTAATAAGTTTCTTAATTTGAATTTACCACCTGCTAAAACTAATCATTATTTTTCCAGATTACCCTAGGCATATCTTATTCCCTACTAGCCAGTGGTTTGTGGCCCCTTGTGGCTTTAATAGTTCCAGAAAACCAATTGGGAACAGCCTATGGAATGTAAGGATATTTCATTTTTTTTTGTATGTCTAAAATGCACTAAATGCTTCTGTTTAATAATAAGTTCGATAAAAGGCACAAGTGTCATAGGCTCCGGTACGATAGGACTAGGATCTTAAGTCTTTCGATTACCCTTTTTTGTATTGTGGGAAATCATGCAATGACATCTCCCGGGCTAGGGTGGAGCGGGAGGGCGTGTCAGACTCTTACTGACTAAAACCCACCGCTGTTCCTTCCCTGCCCTGAGTGCCCAGGGGCGAAGTAACTCTGTTTCGAATTTATCCTCAACCCCTGGGCAGGCATCCGCCATGACGGGCCCCGTCATTTTTGCTGACAACTCTTTGAGGCGCGCGTGGAACACTGCGCGCCGTCGACTCTCGGGCCTGGTGCTGATCCGACGGCAAGCTACCCATTACTCGCCGTCCGCTGGCCCGGGTTCGATAACCCCTTGAGGTTTATCGAAAGACTTAAGATCTCTATTAGAAACAGGATCGATTGGCAATGGCATCAATAAATCAATAAAAGTTTTTGTATAAAATGCCCGATTCCTTGGTCAATTATTCCAAAAAAAATAAGTCTCCTAAGAAGAGTTACCTCTAGCTCCAACGGTTACTGTACCTGCCCTTATTGCCCAGTCTCAAAAATACAGCCTGTAAAAGCAAGCAGTGATTTTATAACATCATCTACTTGAACAAAGTATGTTAGATACCTATTATTAAAGTGTCAAGTGCGAGTCGGTCTCGCGCGTAAAGTATTCTGAACGAATAATACTACTAATAATAGGGATGATTCAAGGGTAATAAAATAGTAATTCTATTTAGTCCGTAAGTTAGATAGATTATCAAAAAATATTGGACACGTATATTTGCTTTATCAAATCAATGAAAAAGATAAAACGCATCAAAGTTCGGGAGTGGGGGCTTGTTACGTCACTTGAGTAAAATGTACTACAATTTTAACTAGTGTCACGTCATGCGAAATTTCAACGCACTGTATCGTCTTCATTTTATGGGTGCCGTACCCGAAGGGTTCAAACGGAGCCTTATTGCTGTCACTCACGTGTCCGTCTATCAGTCTGTCTGTCCGTTACATAGGTTCACAGTCACATAGGTTTTACAGCCAAACAGTTGGAACTAGTCTCAGTGACGTAATTACCCTTAGGCCAAGAGGGCTATGGACCGGGGCGGCAGACTGCCAGGGGCGACGAATGCTATCCGCTGCCGATTTTTCAAGTTGGATAAGCACTACTATTTCTACTTTTCTAGCCACCCCGTAACTTTTTATCTATCACAAGAAAATCTTATTTGCCCAAATCGTGTAGCTCAAATTTTAAATAAGCAATAGCAAAAAAGAGTATTTCCTTTTTATTGTTAAATGTGAGGTAGGGTAAATATTTGGCCCGGGGCGCCAAATCTTTCAATACGCCACTGGCTAGTCTTCAAATTTTTACAGTATAAGCATCTTGTTGACCCAAAGCCATACAAATAGCCAAAATACATTTGGTATGAAACCCTACATGTACGAAGTCCGACACGTACTTGGCGGATTTTTAACCGACTTCTTTTTTATTATTATTGTTGATAGGCACGCGTTTGACCACTATCTCACCTGATGGTAAGCGATGATGTAGTCGAAGATGGAGGACGCTTGCCTAGAAGTAACCTATTCACTCTTGACTTAAAGACTCCCAGGTTGTAGCTATCAGGAAACACAGACTCCGGCAGGGAATTCCACTCCCTAGCTGTACGCACAATGAATGTGTTGTCAAAACGTTTTGTGCGTGTGGGTAGGAGATTCACCATGTACCGGTGGCAAATCGCCGTACGTCTTGTGGTCCGTTGATGGAACGGGTTTGGCGGAATAAAATTATGCAATTCCGTCGCACACTCCCCAAAATGTAACCGATAGGAAACCGACAGGCTAGCAACTCGGCGTCTATGCTCAAGACTTTGGAGTTTCGACTCAACGAGCCTATCATTGCCGATGATCCCCTTGGCTCGTTTCTCAATTGACTCAAGGGCATCAAGCTGGTATCTGGCAGATCCGTCCCAAAGATGAGAGCAGTACTCCATACACGATCGAACTTGCGCTTGATACAGTTGGAGCAGCTGTTTCGGCGTGAAGTACCGTCTCACTTTTGCGAGGATCCCCAACTTTTTGGCAGCCACTTGAGCCTTTGCCTCTATGAAGGGACCAAAATTGAGGATAGATGTTAAGGTAACACCCAGAAGATCAAGTTGGTCGGTTATCGGCACGGTTACACCTCGGAAAGATGGAGACGGGTGAAATTGGCTCCTTTCTCTTTTTTTTAAATTGGCTCGGTTGGAGAGACCGGACCTAAAACCCGCTAGCTCGTGCGTCGGGCACGTATTTCTCAGCAACAGTGCCGACAGCACTGTTGCTGTCGGCACTGTTGCTGCATACCCAAAGGTACCAAGTTTTAGCAGATCGTTAATATACAGCAAAAACAATGTTGCTGAGAGCACCAACCCCTGAGGAACACCGGCATTAATAGCCAGCAGTCCGGACGAGCAGCCATCTATGACCACTCTGATAGACCGATCCCTCAGGAAATCTGCAATCCAATCACACAAGCGGGCAGACCGAAGGAAGGAAGCTTGCCAATTAGGCTGTCGTGCCAGACCCGGTCGAAGGCCTTCGAAATGTCAAGGGAGACCGCAAGGGCTACCCCTTGTTTCTCGATGGCCTCACTCCAGATGTGAATGGCATACGCTAGAAGATCCCCAGTTGACCGATTTCGGCGGAAGCCGTATTGTCGGTCACTGAGGATATCGTTAGCTTCTAGGTATGCCAGGAGCTTACCATTCAGTATACGTTCCATTCTCTTACAGAGTATGGAAGTTACCGAGATGGGCCTATAATTCACTGGGTCAGCTCGACTACCCTTCTTGGGCACGGGTTGCACATTAGCCTGCTTTCAAGCCATCGGCACTTTTTCAGTCTCAAATGAAAGGCGAATTTGGCGTGTCAAGATCGGAGACAACTCAGGCGCACAGGTCCTCAGTACAATTGCCGGTATGCCGTCGGGGCCACTAGCCTTGTTCACGTCTAGGTTACGCAGTACCCTAGACGTGAGCCTAGCCTGGGTCTGCCTGCAATGGAACAACTATTCCGACCCAACTTCTCTAAATTGGCTACACTGAGCATCGTACCGGAACACGGCCAGGCCGCTTGGCGGTACGACTTTGCCCAGTGGGTGGTCGCAAGCCATCGGTCGAAACCTACCACCAGTTCACCTGATTAGCACCACCCGGGGACCACGTGTAGGGACTCAATGGGTATACCTAACTTAAAGGAGGAGGTTCTATGTTCGACTGTATCATATAGAATATACTCCCGAGGGACCACCCATATAATTTTTATCGAAATTGCTGTAGCGCTTTTTAAAAACTTAACAAAAACGAAAAATACGTATACATAGATGACGTTTTGGTTTTTTAAATTACGAGTGTTTAAATTCCACGTTCCATGTTTTTGGGGTATAACAAATATAAAGTGAAAAATAAAAATCTTTTTTACAAAAAAAAAAAAAACAACCGACTTCCAAAAAAGAAAATACAATAAATATTAAAAAATAACTTTATTTTCGGAAGTCAAATTTTTAAATTTTATTTCTTCGTTTTTTGACACCGACATCCGAAACGAAAGTTATTTTTAAATTTTTAGTGTAGGTACCTATTTTCTTTTTTGGAAGTCGGTTGTTTTTTTTTTGTAAAAAGGTTTTATTTTTCACTTTTTAGTTGTTATAATAATAAGACATTTATTTCAGTCGTAGTCCATATACTGCTAGTAACACAAAAACCCTTATAAGCTATTGTTAGTACATACAACAAAAAAGCCACAGAAATCACAAAGTGGCACCGCACAGGAATGCCCGTTTATGCCAAGCCCTGAACGCGACCACCCTCAGTGTGAAGTCTCCAGTGCCGCCACCTCGGCGAGTCCCAGCGGTCCACGAACACACTCAGAAGGCTGTTCGAGCTGGCCCGCAGGTGCCTGATAAGGGACGCACAGCGCTCGCATTATAGCATGATAACCATCCACGCTTTTCATCGCAAACATTGCTGAAGCGCTGCAGTGGCGCGGCAGCCCGAACAGCACCCTGAACGCGTTATTATATTGTACTCGCAGAGCACTGTATGTATGCTGCGTGTATTTAGTCCACAGGCTGCAGGTGTAAAACGATTGACAGAAGGCCTTAAATAACTGCGGGCCAGCATGTTACAGCGCCCTGCGCTCCCTCTCCAAATCAAGGTTGATACTTAAAATTAGACACTGTTTAAGCTGGCACCACAAAGATACAACGGAGGAACATTAGCGACAGATTTTTTACCAGCCTTAAACACCATCACTTCACTCTTCTTCACATTATATCTGAGTCCATGGGTTCGTGCATACTTTTCACAAATACTATGCAGTCTGCGCATGGCACTGATCGACGGGCTCAGCAGCACCATGTTGTCCGCGTAGCTGATATTATTGACGCACTGACCATCTATATGGCACTCTATGTTTGTTCTGCTGAGCTCGCTGATCAGCTCGTTCATGTATAAGTTAAAGAGACGAGGAGAGGTTAATCCCCCCTGCCTCACCCCGCACTTCAACCCATACACGTCCGAGTGTGAGACCGCCCACCGCACAACATTCCTTTGACTCGAGTACCAATATCTCAACATTGCAATAACATCACGTGGAACATCTGTTTCATTTTTCATCTTCTGCCACAGTACATCATATGATACCAAATCGAATGCCCTGGACAAGTCCAGGTAACAGGCATAGACCGGCGTATTCCTGGCTGTATAATACTGCACACTAGTCTGCTTGAGGCACATGATGGCACTCTCGGTCGAAAGGCCAGGTCTAAATCCAAATTGAGCATCATGAAGTTCCATATGCCTATCCAGGTGTTTGTCAAGCAGACTGTCCAGCACTTTTGCTATCACAGTTGCCAGCGAAATGGGTCTGTAGTTTGCCAGGTCTGAGACATCCCCGGTCTTGTTTTTTAAAACCGGAACAACCACGGTATGCGTAAGTTCCTCCGGAAGGTAACAATGACTCACACATAATAATATATACCCCCAGAACTAAAAACAACAATAAAATGGAACCTGGAATTTAAACATACTCGTAATTGGAGAAAACCAAAACGTCATCGAGGTATACGTATTTTTCGTTTTTGTTCAGTTTTTCAAAAAGCGCTGAAGCAATTTCGATAGCATTTATATGGGACCACCTCGGAGAGTATATTCTTTCGGATAAAAAAAGAATTTTGAAAATCGGTCCACAACTGACGGAGAAATCGGTGGACATAAATAAAAAAAAAATACGTGCAGTCGAACATAGAACCTCCTCCTTTTTCGAAGTCGGTTAAAAAATTAATAAAAAATAACTTTAATTTCCTAAGTCGGTGTCAAATAACGAAGAAATAAAATACAAACACCGACTTCCGAAATTAAAGTATTTTTTTAATTTTTAGTGTATTATCTTTTTTGGAAGTCGGTTGTTTTTTTTGTAAAAAAGTTTTTATCGTTTACAATAGAAAAAACGTGACAATAGAAAAAATAAGTATGCAATATTTTTTGGTTATCTAACTGACGGACTTGTAAAGTGAATAAACGAGATAACAATAAAACCATAGATTCTTATAGGTTTTCCTGTAGAACTATTTTCTATGTATTTTTTTTTATTTTTTATAATAATATTTCTTGGCTTAGTATTTTTAGAGATAGATAAGGGGGGTAATGGTCATTTTATAAATAACTTTAAAATTATTTATTTAAAAAATATTTGAGATCGAAACCCTAAAAACACTCCCGAAGAAAAGCGAACCTCCTTTTTTTGAAGTCAGTTATTGTCATACAGTAGGTACAGATTATACTCTGTGACTTTGTTGTATGTTTGAGGTAAGTAGCTTAGTGTTCGCGTGTTCGTACGATTGAGTGAATGTTTAGGTAAGGTTTTTTATTTCCTCAAAGTTTAGTGTAATAATTGGTGAATGTGTAAGTGCAATAGTAGGCTCGCCCATAATGCATGGGACTTAAACATAATTAGAAAAATGCGGGTGTAGGTACTGAGCGCTATTACTATAGGTAGGTACACTTATGTCTATCCATACAGGGAATATCTGGGTGCGCTAATATTAATATTCTGATTTATATTTAAAACTTAAGCGCGTACACGTAACGTTGTCATCCTGATTGCAAGAATTCTTTTTTTATTTTTTCAGATGTCAAGCAGTGCAAAACATGGGCCTAGCTACTGTTATTATCTTTGCAGGAATCATTGTTGATAAATATGGATACTTGATGTTAGAAATGTTTTTCCTGGGGTGTCTCTTTGGTATGATTCAAAACTATTAAATGAAAGTTTAGGTTAATTATTAATGAACTTGAATTTAATTAAAGTCTTTTTTTAGTGTCCCTTATCGCGGCTGTGCTCATATACATTATTGATTCAGCAAACAATGGTGTACTGAATATGTCACCAAGCATGAGAGATTCCACGAAGATGTAAGTTTGCCGCTTTACAAATGTTTTGCAATATTCAAGTACCAATGCACTTTTATACCAACGGATTGTTTTATTCAATATGATTATTGCAATAATTCCAGGGTTAAAGAAACTGACGAAACTGCAAATCTATTAGATCATGAGGACTATACGGACCAAGAAGAAACTGACTCGAGGAGGCCATCGGAGTCACTAGACCAGTCAATTAACACACGAGACGTCGCCCAAGAACAATCTGATAGAATACGCAGCAGATACTTAGCACAAATATTGCCAAACAGCAATGTTTCAGAAAGACAATAGACAACGTGATATAATTTTGTTATCATAATTACCTGTAAATAATTATTGTCCTATACTATGTACTACATTTAGATTTAGATTTAGACTACGTACCTATTTTAATTTAATAATCAATAATAAAAGAAAATATCAAAGTGTGAAAGTTTATTGCGTCTTAGAGATTTTAAAGTAATTGGGATCCCACCAAAGACATTTAAAAAGACCAAAAATCTGGTTGGCCTTAAAAGGTAAATACATAAACTCGCGCCCTTTTCATAAGGGCGTGAAAGACAGACTACAGAACGCCATCTGCCACGATTAGAGATGGGTGGCGGGAAAAAACCCGACGGGAAATTTTCCATGTTTTTTCCCATTCGGGAAAAAAGGATAATACGAAAAAAAAAATACACTGAAATTTTCATTATTTATCATAATTATTACGAATCTTATTGTTTTTTCATCTTTAAGAGCTTAGGCGGTGAAAAAACCTACGCTGCGGTTGAACATGTGCACTATAATAATATAAAAGCTATCTTTGCAGCCCTGTTTGTAGTTAATCTTTTTTTTGTGACTGTGTAGGTACCATATGTCGCAGCTATCTGGTTGAATTAGCCAGTCAATTGGATGCCTAGATCGTTCATTAAACGTTCAATTAAATGGCTGAAGGACAACCAGCCAAGTCATTAAACGCAACGTTTAACCAAATGGCTGGATGTCGTCTAGTCATTTAGTTAAATTGGATATTGATGAATTTCTGATACCACTGATGATGATTATTTGTGTACAAAAGGCAATGTTAGGATGCAAGAGCGAGCGAAGCTAGCTCAGAACATGGGGCACCCCGACTCAGATAGGTTCGAAGACCGCGCCATCCCCTTCGTGGTTTTTTTTTTTAACCATTTTGCCCCACTAACTGGGCTCCGTCTGCGTGTCCGTTTCGATGGCGCGGCCACGGAGGAATTAAAAAAAATATGCTAAGGTTTTGTAAAAGTTGATTCCCAAAACCATAGATTTGTCAAAGTTATGGTTAAAAAGTTAAGGGTTTGAACGTGACCGCGCCATTGAAACGCGGAGAACCGCGCGGCCACGGAGATCTTTAAAAGTAATCGTTGCAGAGATCTGAAATTTCGGTGAATTTGTAAAAAAATTGTAAAAATATAGAAAAAATCCTAGGTTCATATTTTAGTAGCTGTAAGCATTGGCGTATCTAGGATTGTTTTCCAGGGGGGGCCCGGTCCCTGAGATGCGATGACTGATGAAGCTGAGTCGACGCCCTACTGTAGTCAGTGAACACGATTAACATCATATTTCATAAATAGCTTGACACTTCTACTAGGAGGTTACAGCCTCCCATGCCCTCTCGCTACGTACCATGGCCTGGACCAGGGCCGGACGCGATGGGTCGCCACCGCCGATCGCCTCCACGAGGTCAAAGCGGTGCTCCGCTCAAGTGGAGCAAACCTACACCGTATGCTCAGTAATGTCCTCCGGGGGATCCACACAATGGTAACACCTGGGCGTATCCTCCCCCTAATCCGGAACAACCGTGTCCGATGAGGACCTGCGTCAGGCAGAAGGTGAAGACGCCATGGCACCTCTCCAGCCACTTCTCAAAGTGGGGACTTATCGCCGCAATCGTGGCGTGCCTAGCGCTGGGTTGCGGCAGTCGCTCACTCCATGCCGCCATGAGGTCCCGCCGCTCTGTCCACCGTGCCGCGACTTCAGCGGAGTTTACCTCCTCGCGCCACTCCCAAATGTGCGTGAGAACTTTTTGAAGGCAGCCCCGGCCTGCTCCAGTCGAAGACGAGTACCAGGTACTTCAACGTCGATCCGACGCTGATGTGGACCCTTCCTACCGTTATTTGGAAACCCAACAGTGGCGCGGTCCGAGGACCATGAAAACATATGACCTCGGACTTATGCAGGGGCACCTCGAGTTACAATGGCCGGATCCCCGCACGTCACTAGCTCAGCCGCCACCAGGTGCGACCCCCCCTGCGCCAGGACCAGCGTGTCGTCAGCGTAGCATACCACGCTAACGCCGATATGGGAGGTCGACGCGCAGCACCCAGTCGTACCCGATGTCCCACAGAAGCAGCCCCAGAACCGATCCCTGTGGGATACTACACGACATCTCTCACCGGCTCCACTCTCCCCGGTGCTGGGGTAGATGATGGACCTATCCATCAGATAAGCCTCGACCACGCGGCAGAGGTAGGTCGGCAACTGCTGATACTGGAGTGCCTCCCTGATGCAACTCCGGGACAAGGTATTGAAGGCTTTTGCGATGTCGATAGACACCACCAAGATGACCCCACCTCGTACCACTGCATGGGGCGTCGTGAGGACTCGCACGCGCATGATGGCGTCCACCGTCAAGCGCCCCCTCCGGAAACCAAACTGCCTCTCCGCTAGATCCGGCCCCAGCCGCTCGACGAGGCGGTCAGCAATGACTTAAAAAGCTTGCCCACCTCGTCGATCGGCACGATGGGCTGATAAGCGGACGGAGAGTCCGCAGGCCACCCCGCTTCCTAATGAGGACCAGTTTCCCCGTCTTCCAGCGTTGTGGGAACTGGCCCTCTCAAAGCATGCGCTTAGGAATCCCCTTAGTCGAGCCTCCAGGACAAGACTTTTTCAGGTAAGCTGTCGGATTTTGGGGCGGTATTCTTGGCATTCAGCCTACATGAGAGTGGTCTCAGGGTGTTTTACAATGAACTGTGAACTGCCACATGAATTTCCACATTTCTCTTAAGTGTCTAGCCTTGAATTTCGAACCGGTAAGCCAACATCCTGGGGTGGGCACTAGACCATTCTGGGGTGGGCACGGCCCACCCGGCCCCGCCCTATATACGCCAATGGCTGTAAGACTAAAACCCCATGGCCGCGCCATTGAAACGGTGAAGACACAACGAACACGTTATCGCCGATATTTCGCTGAAAAAGCATCGCAGAAGTCTGGAGATTTTTGTAAAACCTAGATTTGAATTTGTGAAAATTTGTAAAAATACACAAAAAATCCTAGGTTTATACTTCAGGAGCTGTAAGACTAAAACCCCGTGGCCGCGCCATTAAAACGGTGAAAAAACTTTTTTACAAAAAAATAGAACCGACTTCCAAAAAGAAGGCAAAATAACATTAATTTCGGAATCGGTGTTTCTGGTTTCGTGTCTTCGTTTTGCAGCTCAAACCTCTCCACTAAACGACTGCGCCCATTTCTGCGATGTTTTTCCATAAGTACATTTTGAGTTTTTTTTTTGGGCAAAATCCCATCACTAGCCATGATCAATATTAATTTACTCCTTTGCTAAAAAACGGGGCACATAAGGAAATTTACGTTCCAAGGCCGCTTTCATTTAATTCAGTTGAATTTAATTGTTTGACGTAGTCTTTAGATTTAAAATCTGAAATTAATAAGCGTGAAGTTAACTCTGGAAATTTATTCATAAATTTTCGATGAATTCAATAAAATCGATGTAGGTACTTGTCCAAACAATAAAAAAACCGGCCGAGTGCGTATCAGGCCACGCGCAGTGTAGGGTTCCGGAGTCGCCCGTTATAACAGGCGGACGTAGAACGGAGCTTTATGTTTATTATTGCTAAGAACATATTAATTGAGTTCATGGTTTTACGTTTAAATAAAAAACGACCACCCAACCTAATGATTTTGTAAGACTTATCCAACGATACTCCACAATATAGGATGTAATGTTACTATAATTATATACTTACATCGATACAAAAGGTACTTGCACACTCAATATATGGGCCCCCAAAAACGGTCGCTAGCACATAGTGTGACGTAGCAACAAGGAGGCAACATATTCTGAGGTGCTATTAACTGCCAATGACTTTGAGTGGTTAGCTTGCGTGTTCTGTGCTGAGGTCACGTAACGCGTCGTACTTCCACCCAGTAATAGGACTCGCCCATCAAAGAGCACTCTCCGAAATTAGACGCATTATTATTTTATTAAGTAGGTATACATAAAAGAATAGGTATTATAACAAAACACTAAATTAAAGTATAAATAATTGTTTAAAATGGTGAAGGTTTCATAAAAATAGGTTTTGTAGTTTTTGCGTGATTCTCAATTTTTTATCCGCGTTAAACATAACTTTACAAATTAATTACACTATGTTATAAAAATATAATTTCACATACCTAACAAATTACGAAGGAAATTATCTACAGTAACATTTTTTTTGTAAATAAGAAATAATACTAGTCGTTTATGGGTGCGAAATCTTCATGCTACAGTATAAATAATCAAGCATTAGGTAGGCACACTTACTTTAAAATTGTGTTACAAAATCAATATTGTAATTCAAGAAGGCTTACAGGTAAAAAAATAAGTTAGTAAAAGAAACGCTTTTTAGAAATAAAAATCATTTATTTGCTATAAATTAGTAAACAAATATAATATGAGCCTTTGTATAAGTCTTATAATATTGTTATTTATATTGATACCGTTTTCACTTATGTTACCTACTCCTAAAACAATGCCTAAATAAAAAGTGCGAATTTCCTACGTGAGAGCTCGAGTTGAATATTCAACAGTGAAATAATATTATTTTAGGTGTTCATTTTATTCTGTGCCACAAGCCACAACACAACAAATAATAATATTTACTACCGCAACGTTTATATAGGTCTCGTATATGCCTTAGTACGCGCCATAAATTTAGTATACATCTATGGTACGCGCAGTTCACTAGTGTCATAGTGTAAAAATGTGACAGTATAACTATTTCCTACGAATATTATAGGAACAAAGTTCTCTACTTGCGATAGAAGTGAACTGGTAGATATCGTCACTCGAAAACGCGTTGCCCCCTCCATGCGACTTTCTTCTTTCGAATTTCAGATTGTTAATGACACTTTCTGTGAATTTAGCCACAAAAATAAAAATCCATGATGACTGCTGCGAAATTTTTTTTTTTTTTTCATCATGGGTGTCGTTTTCATTGTTTTCGGGTGCTAAAGCTGATAGTGAGGTCAAAATGTAAATCCAAGATGGCGATTATGAAACTTTTCTAATTCTTTGTTATGGGTGTCGTATTCATAGTTTTCGAGGGTGCTAAAGCCAATAGTGAGATGTGTATAACTCCAGCTTCCTCATATGTGATAGAATAATCCTACCTATGCCAATATTTAAGGCATAATAGCAGCAATCAAAGTTCAAAGAATTTTATTATTTGTTGTGTTGTGGCTTGTGACACAGAATAAATAGTACTGTTACGAGCTGGGTGTGGGATAAATTATTTTACACCGATTAACTAACCAAATATCCTTAATTAACTTAACAACTTATTTACACAAACACTAAATCGCTAATAATCTTCGTAATCGCTTCCGTTCGCATCCGTAGTCGAAAACAGACTGACTCACTCGCCGCCCGTTCGGCCTATTTATACAGCCATAGAAGTTTCCAGAACATTTTCGAACTATCCTATAGTGGAATATTCTAGAAACATCTATGAACTTCTACACAGTACCTACCACAATGGAATGTTCTCGAACGTAGTGGAAACTTCTAAAAACTTCGACGACATTCTCGAACATTCCAGTGTAACACGGTCGACGTAACAGTACTAACGCGGTTGCTGTGGGTAGGTACACTCGGCTTCATATCAAGCTATACATTGCCAGTGTAAGCTTATCTCGCATTGTATATGATTTCCGTACAACGAGAGGTCAGCTTATACTGGCAAAGTACAACTTGATATGTAGCCGTGTATATCTAATTTATAATGAATAGTAATGAACCAATGATAATTATCTTACTTCTAAATGCCCATTTTGTTTTATAATATTGTAAGTATCGGTATTACAAGTATTTAAAACTAAACTCTGAGATTTTAATGAGACTAAACTAACAGGTACCTACTGATTATTATTTTAATAAACTACTAGCGACCCGCCACGGCTTCAACGCGTGCAATAAGTTTCTTTTCGATGTCTCATACAAACCTTATCCTAACAATTACGAACACAACAAAAAAATAATTACTTATCCAATTTGGTGCAGTCGTTCGGCAGTTATGCGCGTACATACATTTCGGCGGATTATTTTTATTTGTACAGATTTTTGGCTCAGCCGATAACAGAACTTAGCGGGGGTCGCGGGTTTGGAAAAATTGGCACACGGCCGACCTCCAACACGTTCCTCTCGGGACTGAAGGACATGGAGCGAGCGCATGAAAAGAGGAAAACACTGGATTTTGGAATCAGTGGTATAGATATTTAACATTATGTCGGCCGTTTTATATCCTATTTTTTACGCCCTTTAATATGGCATTAATTTATTTATCAAAATTAATTATAACTCAAATAAAATTAGAAATAGATCATAATTTAGACTTGTCTTTGAAATTTAATTGGATATAGTAAAGTGTAAGAAATCGTGTATAGCATAGCCGAAATAGCTAGATCGAAGTGTAAAATACGTAATTTTTTTTTTCAACATTTAAATCCGGATAATCTCGGCTCGGCTGAAAAGGCAATGCCTTTTTGAAAATTTTTGAAGCCGTGTGACCGGGTATACAATTTTTGCGAAAGATATAAAATCTTTGACGAAAACCAAAACGGATTCCGTAAAAATCGTTCAACAACTCTAGCTGTTTATATGCACGAAGTAATTCTTAATATTATTTCGTTTATTCATTTGTAAATACATATAAATTATATTTTTAAATATCGGGTGTTTTTTTAGAGGCCTTTAAATTCACATAATTACAGGTAAATATTTTTAATATCAATGAAATTAGTTTTATTTGAGGGATAAGTTCATGGCATTTATGTTTAAATATGATTTCAGGCAAATGACCACCGCAACTAGCGCGTATATGGCATAATCCGGAAAATCAATGCGAATGTCCGAGTCAACTTTTTCGTGCTTTTTTTTTTCGGCCTCCTCGTTCGTGCGATTTGACGCCCCAGCTCCAGATTATGCCTTGTATCCTATTCTATTCTTCTATTCTATCCGCTAGTCGCGCTGGCCATTTATCCGAAATCTTACATATACACAAATGCCATAATCCTGTCTCTTAAATAAAGTCAATTTCATTGATATTAAAAACATTTCCTGTTTTATTTCAATTTTAAGTTCTATACCTCTAAAAAAACACTTTATTTCAATGAAAAAGTTAGAAAAACATTTAAAAATATAAAAAATAGTATCCCACCGGTATCGGGAACAGGGTCCAAGTTACTGGCGGCCAGGGCTCCAGAGAGAGGAACCGCCTGACAATGCGAGCCGTGTCCAGAAGTACTGCTTTCTGAATCAAGCCCTTGATCCAGCCGCCTACCGAGAGCCTCCTGAGGTGTTGGTCGAGGCTCGTGGCTGTTAAGCCATTGGCTGACACGACGACTATCGGTACAATGATCGCTGAGTCCACATCCCACATGTCGACAACCTCGCGAGCCAAGTCAATATACTTGATTTGTTTATCTTTCTCGGCTTTCACGAGGTTCTCGTCATATGGGACGGTAATGTCAACAATCATTGCATGCCTCTTGATTCGGTCCACCACCACTGTATCAGGCTTATTGGCTACAATAATCCTGTCAGTGATGATGGACCGATCCTATTACAATGAGAATGAGATATTATGACCATTATCGAGAACTGCGTCGGGCACATACCTGTAGTACGGCACTTCCGATTCCACAAGAGAGTATTTCAGAGCAAGTTGCTGATGGATAATCCCGGCTACAAGGTTGTGCATAAGTAAGTACTCACCGTTAGCTAGACGAGAACAACCAGAGATTATGTGGAGGATTGATTCTCCCGGATGATGACATTGCCGACATATGTCAACCGTGCCGTCCTTCACAATAAATCTCCGGTAGTTTTTCGTTATGATAACTTCGTCCATAATTGCACAGACAAAACCTTCGGTTTTTCCAAAGAGGTCACCGACACGCAACCAGGCTACGGACGCTAGTTGATCTACATCGGTCCCATGTAGGGCCCGGAAAAAACCTCCGTGAAGTTCCTTACTCTGCCATACTTCCCTGCGATCGTTAGTGTCAAGCACTAGAGGTTTGCGCCAGTTCTCGTTAGCCAAGGAGAGTGTGGTAAGGCCCTTGTCCACCGCCACTACATCTCGATGCATACCCACGTCAGCAGCTAGGAAATATTCCCTCAGACTGCATACCTCGCGGTTGTGGAGGGTCTTAGCATTTAAAAAGCCTCGGCCTCCACATTTCCGCGGGATATACAGTCTCATCACTGACGAACGTGGGTGATGCATTCGGTATCCAGTTAGTATCCAGTGTACGGACCCGCCAATCCAAGGCGTCAAGTTCTGTTTGAGTCCATTTGAGTACGCCGAAAGAGTATATCGATACCGGCATGACCCAACCGTTGAAGGCACGCACCTTGTTTCCACCTGAAAGAAGGCTATTGAATACCTTCTTCAGGCGGCCAAATAAGCGCTCCCTCAACTATTGCTTCATGTCAGTAACATTGATACCTAACGCTTCCGACATACCCATATACTTTTAGGTTTCGGATGAAGAGAGGGATTTTAGGTTTTTGGAATCCGAGAGTTGAGTTCCCACGGATTCCACAATCTCCCCTCGCTTTACATGCATGACTACACATTTGCCCACACCAAACTCCATCCTGATGGCACTACTGAAGGTTTTAGTTACCTTCAGTAGCTCCATCAGTTGCAGATTGTGGGGGGCAAAAAGTTTCAAGTCATCCATGTAAAGGCAGTGAGATATTACCTGACCGCCTCTCTTCAACCGATAGCCTAGACCTGAAGCCTCCAGCAGTGTGCTTAAAGGATTCAAGGCTGGGTAGAACCAAAGCGGACTCAAACTGTCACCCTGGAATATACCCCGCTCGATCCTTACCGGTTCGCTATTCCTTGGGATTTGTCGACATCCTGGATAACGAAGAATCGTCCTCCATTGCCTCATACACGACAACAGGAAGGTGCGTAGCGATGCATCAACTTTACACAAATCTAACACCCTCATGAGCCATGTATGAGGAACTGAGTCACAGGCCTTCTTATAATCTATCCAACATGTCGACAGATCCTTTCGGGAATGCCGAACCTGTTGGCTAATGGCCATATCGATGAGGAGCAGCTCCTTAGTACCGCGGGACCCATTCCTACATCCATTTTGAGAGGCAGACATGATACAGTTACTATCTATATGTGTGTTAATCTAAGTTCTCAAATGTATGTAAGAAGCTTATAGACCGTCGGTAAGCACGTGATCGGTCTATAATTTTTAGGTTCCGCAGTACTACTTGTTTTATGGAGCAGGTGGGTTATTCCTGTTGTAAGGAACTCTGGTAGCGAACCAGACTCCAAGGCTGCCTGGTATTGAGATGCCAAGCGAGCGTGCGACCTTTGTAGCCACTTTATCCAAAAATTGTGCAGCCCGTCCGGCCCAATTCCATTCCAATTAGGCAACGGACGGACTGCACGGGCTACATCTTGGGGGCTGATAGTGATTGCCCAGTCACCTTCGGTGTGACTGACAGGCACAAAAAAAATTGACAACTCCAGAGCAGCCACCAGCACCTTATTCCTATTATGCATGGGCAAACGAGGCAAGCGTGGCCTAAGTTCGGGTGGTATGTTGCGATATTCCCGAATAGCACACTCCAAAGCACTCCTCAATTCGTCATTGCACTGGGTACTTACGTTTGTCATTACACTCCTCGTCAGCGTGGCTGGGAGCATGGTTAGACGGTGGTACCACCACTGGTACCACAGCCTGAGACGGAGGGGTAATGACATGACTACCCATATCAGTTCGGAGGCGATCAAGTACAGTATCATCCAAAATATGATTACGCAGGATGACCCGCACCTGATCCGACAGTCGTTGGGCCGAAACATTGACGGCTGGCTGAAGCACCTGAAACAAAGAGAGCATCCGAACCCGGTACGCCGTCAGGTTGTTACCTCCCTCTGTAGCCCCATAGTATGAGCGCATGACTTTCTCATTGATGGATTGAGTCCATCTCATGCGCTGCACACTTCCGCCGGGAGCTCCTAAGCCGCTCGACGGCCGGTGTACTCCCCGTCGACGCGCAGGTGGTGGTGTCGTCGGCGGCGAGAAGAACTCAACGCTGGAGCTCGACGCAACTGCCACGGCCGGTGTCACAGCACTCACGGTGGGGCTGGGTTCCGGCGGCGGCGAGGCGGAGCTGAGCGACGAGGCCAGAGGTGGTGGACGTGCTTTGCGAGTTGCGGCTCTCGTCAACATCTTTTCCTTCGACGTCAACTTGTCAATTTATTTATTGCCATATTATTGCTGTATCGTTTATTCACGAGATTAATTATTGTTTTCATTATGGTTTGGTTCATTTTTGTTGTCTATTTGGATTTCCTTCTTGGTTTGGATTCATTTGTATTAGTTTAAATATTTAATTTGGTTCAAAAATCACGTACTTATAGGAAAATTTTATGTCACTTCAATTGACAGTCGAGCCACAGATTATTATTATTATTATGAGCCTGTGCTGTCCCACTGCAGGGCAAAGGCCTCGCTTCCCCCCTTCCACTTTTCCCGGTCTTCAGCAATTTTGGGCCAGTCCTTTGAGAAGGAATCCAATTCATCCCGACATCTCTTTCTGGGCCTGCCGCGTTTTCGTTTCTTTGCGTTCGGGATCCACTGTGTGCCCACTGCTCCTCCGACATGCGGCAGATGTGACCAGCCCAGTTCCACTTTAATCTCGCAGCTGTGTGGCTAACGTCCGCTTTTTGTGTTTTAGAACGAAGTATAGAGTTTCTAATTCGGTCTGTGAGTTTGACACCTACTTCGTTCCATAGGGCGTTGGCAGACTCCAAGTGCAGACTTTTGACGATTGGTAAGAGACCACGTTTGCGCCCCATAGGTGAGAGTGGGAAGAATGCACATGTCCATAAGCTTTCATTTTAGAGAAAGAGGTAGAGGTCCCTTCATTAAGTGCTTCATCGACCAATAGTTCTTCCAGGCATTGTCGGTGCGTCGCGCGATCTCTTTGTCTTGTCTTGCCTGGAAGGAGACTATTTGGCCGAGATAAACGTATTCAGGAACATATTCAATCCTCACACTCCCAATTTCTATGCGGCGCTCGATGTTGTTCGTCATTAGTTTTGTTTTGGTCATATTCATCGAAAGTCCTACCCGGAGACTGGCAGTGCTCAGTCGCTCGAGCATGAGGCCTAACTCAGCTGCTAAGAAGGAAAAGAGGACAATATCGTCGGCGAAACGTAGACCACCCAATCCTAAGCTTGGAGGCGTGGCTATGGGATGCGTACTGGAGGGATGTCCGGATGCTAGCGCCTCACAAGAGGGCCGCGCCGTTGGGAGACTTGAGCAAGCTGTTCGAGCCTCCTAACGGCGTGGAACCTGGGGGAATTTAGTTAATCTCTTTCCGCCGACGACAATTCCTTTGTCTTCTCAGTATGGATGTAATTCTTGAAAGATTTCTTCAAGAGTGGCGGTGAAGAGCTTTGGAGATAGCGGGTCGCCTTGTTTGACTCCTCTCTGAATAGGAAAGGGTGGTCCGGTGGTATATGTGCGTATGGCTGCTGTGCTCTTGTGGTAAATTATTTGGATCAGATGTACATACTCGTATGTGGGATGTATCTCATGTTTTTTGAGCGCAGAAAATATAGAGTCGTGGGCTAGACTATCGAAAGTTTTTGAGTAATTCACGAATGCGAGGTATAGGGGCAAATTAAACTCTTGGTATTTTTCAATCACCTGATTTAAAGACTGTAGATGGTCAACAGTCGAAAGGTTGCGGCGAAATCCAGCCTGTTCGGGAGTTTGGTGGAGGTTCAGCGTGTCGATATGCAGTTTTGTAATGTTTTAATAAATATTTTGTACAGATGAGAAACTAAGCTAATGGGTCGATAAATTCCCGATATCTGATTTATCTCCTTTCTTGTGAAGCAAGATTATATTTGAGTGACAAAGGTTACTGGGAAAGGCGCCTGTTCTAGGAATAGTGTTGAAAAAGTTACAGATATGTGGTAATAAGGTTGGTTCTCCAATTCGCAATGCTTCAGTAGTGATACCGTCTTCACCCCCCGGGGCTTCGGTTGTATAGCATGCAAATGTAAATTAATTATAATAATAATATTATAAATGATAAAAAATATGCAGTAGCAATATTTTTAGATATGACCAAGGCATACGACAAAGTACCTACAGTTTAATATTCTACCGGACAAACTCTACCTACGGTATAGGAATTCGAGGATCTACTCATAAGTGGTTTGCGTCATATTTGAAGGATAGAGAACAATACGTGGAAATAGAACACTTCATTAACGACAAAAACGCATAGTACATGTTAGATTCGACAAAGTATTCTTAATTCATCAATTCCCCAGGGTAGTGTTATTGGATTGGTTTATATTTATAATCTACATCAATGACCTTCCCAGAATCATGAAAGATCCATGCGTGCCATTCGCAGACGATATATCTCTGCTCACCACATGCCAACCCATAGCAATATTACCGAAAAACTCAATTTAATACTAAATAAAATAAAAAAGTGGATGGAAGAACTTAATCTAGAAATTAATTATAAAAAAACCAAGCTTACGACTTTGACGATGACCTTCGGCAAAAATCACCACTACCAGTCAACTTCAAAATGAACGGCACGGAAATCGAAGAAGTAAATGATTTTACATTAATATGACTCACTATAGACACACACATTACCTGGAAACCTCATATAAAATTCACATTATGCACTTCGAGAAGTGAAAAAAACAACCGACCTCCAAACTGCACTTACGACCTACTACGCCTATGCTCATTCATGGCTCAGCTATGGTATAATAATGTGGGGAAATAGCACGGACGCCCCTACGCTTTTCATTATCCAAGACAAATTAATTCGAATCATTTTTATTACAGATCAAACCGAAACTTGAAAACCATTTTTCATAAAACATAGACTACTTATTTTACCATTTATTTATATTGTAGAATTATGTAAATTTGTTAGGAAATATATGATTTTTTTTTAAACCCGTGGATGTTTATCAACATCCCGACCGAACGGTTAGATACAAGGATTTGATAATAACCTCTCTCTCGCGCAAGAATCTGCATTCAAACAGTCCCTGAAATATCTAATAAACTCCCAAATGTCGTAAAGAATGAAACTAGTGAAAAATCATTTATAAATCGACTCAAGCAAATATTATTTAAAAAAACTTATTTTATACTAAGTAAATGAATATTTTAATGACAATAATAAATGAGTAGGTTTTTTTTTTATGTTTGATAGGCTCGCGTTTGTAGTGGTATGTATAATGATCTCAATATGATTAATTTTAAGTAAGACATGTTAATTGTTAGTAATTTGTTATCTATTTTATTTCCAAAATTGTAATTATTGAATTAGCTTGACATTGTAACAATATATTTTTTTTAAATTAGTTTTATGTTTTGCTGTGCCCTACAGGGTCCATAATTGTGTCTTAGCTGCCATTATTGTAACATCTTAATGACATTATGGTACGCAACTACAGATATGAATAACTGTACGAAGGGTGACCACTTTCCCCTGGAGAATTACAACCGTAAAAACTCAAATTAAAAATATAAAAAAAAAACAAATACCTATTTAGGTACTTAACATTTATTTTACCATACATTGTAGGGGTTATGTAGTTATATATTTTAGTGCACAAATAAAGTACAGCATGTAACAAAAACCCTGTCCGATCCAATAAAGAAGTGTTACTGGTTTAACATACGTACTAGAAAAAGTTGTGAAAAAAATGTAGCCTAAAAAAACCAAAAGTTAAAGATTTTTTACTTTTATAAAATATGCGAAATTTAATACCTACTACATATGGCAAGTTTTCGTAAGTTGACAACATTCCACCGGCCGCCGGCCGGCGAAATCTTTTCATTTTTATTTTACCTATTTTTATTTCAAACGATTCCGCCCTGCATTAGCCGCGCTGTAGGCACTCTGTCTCGCTCAGGCATGTTTGACACGAAACAATAGATAAACTTTGTCGAGCGCTCAGTGTTGCCTTTGATAAGTTTTTCTTTTTTTTTAATTAATTATTTTTGTTGGGGATAAATAATTATCTCGTATCCATTAAATGATTTCGTATATGTGTACGCAGTACGATACCAAGTAATACCCTTCAGGATCGGACAGGGTTTTTGTTAATGCTGTATATTCTATCTCTATAGATAAATACATTAATTAACATGATATCACTAACAGCAAGTCAGTAGTGTCACAGGGAATATAATTCAACAAAATCGCGCGATCTTAAGACCGTCAAGACAATATGGATGATTCCAGGGTGAAATAATAATAATTATGTTTAGTCCGTAATTTAGATTATCAAAAAATTTTGGACACGTATTTTTTGCATCAAATTAAAGAAAAATGACAAAGATAGAACGCATCAAAGTTCAAGAGTGGGGGCTTGTCACGTCACTTTTGAGTAAAAAGTGTTACGGTACACGGTACAATTTTAACTCAAGTGTGACGTCATGCGAAATATCAAAGCCCAGTGTGTTGAAATTTCGCACGACGAAGAAAAAATAAATGTCCAATATTTTTTGGGTAATCTAACTGACGGACTAATTTTATTTTTGTAGTCATCAACCCAATTTTTTTACCATCCTGGTACATGTAAATACTTACATAGTGTTTTCTAAGAAAATGAAACTAAAAAAACAAAGAATGTCGTAAAAACCCACATTTTACACAAATCTCATTCTTACAATTCCTATTTTTAGGTTACCGTATCTACCCGAAGGCTCCAAACGGAGCCCTATTGCTGTCTATCACTCAGGTGCCCCTCTGTCCGTCGTCTTTCACACAGGTTTTACAGCCAAACGGTTGGAGCTACAGTCTTCATCACAGTAGGTATAGCATCTAGTTGATCCAAAGCCTTACAAATTGTCAAAACTTGGTACGGAACCGTAAATGAGCGAAGGCCGACACGCATTTGGCCGGTTTTTAAGCGATGTTATATCTTGTTACAGATAAGGTACCTAATTACTTTATATATGGTGTACACTTCTACAGTACACTCTATTAAGTACAAATATAACATTAATATGTTGAAATAACCCCAATTGTGCTTTTCTTTAATACCTACTTAATATTTCACAAGTGTATACATATATATTATTGCTATCGTATTCTTAACTTATTATTTAATTAAGGCATTGCATATCACTTTAAAGTGTGGTGTCCGTCAAACTGATGTCCGCACCATGGAATTTAGGTTTGTTATGTCTCAAAAACCTACTAGTACCCTATCAAATACTTCAGTCTATGAAAGGGGTGAATGAAGATTCACCCCTGCCTGAAGAGGCGTTTTTGCAGAAAATTATGACGGAGTATTGCCGATTGTGACGAATCGTGGGAGATTCAACTTTATTGTAATAGTATTAAAGTACACTCTGGCTGAGCATTGGGCATCGTGTAGAATGTCTAGGTATTCTATACAATATCTATAGAGTTATGGAGAACAGGGCGGTAAGTCCCGCAACCTCTTGGTTGTTGGTTGTTTCTGGTCTGGGCAACCGCCCGATAGTTGTAGTCGGGCTGTTGTATCTGTTTAAATCGCGCGGAGAACTTTGATTGTGCGATGTAGGGTTTGTGTGACGTGATGACGTCAGGTCTGTTTGTAGTTCGCGGATAAATTCTAAATTAAGTTACCGTGGCCCTTGGCATAGGCAACTGAGGGAACAAGTGTGGGTTTTAGTCAGTAAAGTCTGATACGCCCTCCCGCTCCACCCAGAGCGGGAGGAGTCACTGGATGATTTCCCACCCTCCAAAAACAGAAAAAAGTTCTGTTTGTAGTTCATATGTGGCGGCATAGATGCCGCTACATATGTACAAGATTAAACAGATTGCCCGGAACTGATATAAAAAAAAAAATAGAAAATCTAAATTAATTCTACATATAGCTTGCCAAAATTTTATAAAATCCATATCACGATTTGCTTCTTCAGTCTAACCATGGTGTGGATGTCAGTTCGACAGACAAAAGTTTTGATAAGGCACCAAATACTGTTACACATATTATATTATGTTTGAATCAAATAATATATTATCAATATAAACAGGTGTTTTGTATTATTAAAGCAACCCATTAAACGTCCAACTAGTAATGTGTATAAAATTGGTCAAAATAATAACAGATTGGCAGCTATTTATTGATTTATATTAATTTTCTATCATGCTCACTAATATATTTTGAACTTATTTTCTACAGGCCATTCAATACCATTTCCTGGTAATTTACTGTGAATGAATGGTGAAATCCAAGTTAAATACCATCTTGAACCAAATACTTCTATTATATTTAGCTTCCAGCCTTTATCATGAATGAAATCTTTAGAGTATGATTTTGTTTCAGGAACTAATTTACCTCTGAGCACATTATTGAAATGGTAAATGAATAAAAATCCAGTAGTAAGTCCAATTAACACATTCATCAGTAATAAGAAAGCAAAGAGGCTTTCAGTACCATAATCAAGAACTAAGGCACCAATTGGACAGATAAACTTCATTAGAAGAATACGGTTCCAGGTCATGAACAGAGATACATATTTAATATTGAGGTAAAAAATATATATTGTACCTATGAAAATATAAAATATGAGGCACATGAAATATCTCTGATTATAGTACCCAACACAACATGCCAGAAATCTACAGTGATGGTCCCTTTTCAGAACACAAATTTCACATGTGTCACAATGCCAGGCACGAGGTGGTCTCAAACATTCGCACACACTGCATAAAGTCCATTCTTCTTTATTGAAATGTTCAAGGTTTTTGCCTTTTATTGTAGTATTTGTAAACATTCCATAGATTATATTACTTAAAATATTAAATGTTAGAAAGTTTAACAAACCAAAATGACAAAAGAAGGCTAGGCTCCATTGCTCTATTAATGTAGGTAATACAATATAAGTATCAAAGTAGGATACAGGTATAACTAGCGAAGTAATTGCAAGATAATGGCCATGTTCTGAAAACCTTCTCAACAGCTTATTTTTTATAAACTTCAGTTTTATAAGCATTTTGAATTACCATAATTATCTGGTTTACTAAAATTTGCAGGATGGATTTTCTGAAACAGAGCAAAAATATATTGGGTGGGGGTGGATTCTTCGTGAGATTCTCCGTGTCTAGGAGCTTGAAAGGAGGGACTCATCGCTGTCACGAGACCGGTTAGACTAGAAGACTATTGTGTAACAATTTTACTATCCTAACTACCTAAATGTATGTTAGTTATAAAATCAAATTTACCTTCTATAGGTACTAAGCTTCATAAAATCATAAAAGAGAACCTTTTTTTTTTGTTGTTAAAATCAATTATTCAGTATTTAGACAAAAAAACAAACAAACACAATAGGTATCGTGTATTAACAGACAGTTGACTGCACAGATTACTAATATGTAGCTAGCTAGTTGACTGTCAGTGTCAAACTGACAGTAGATCAGTGTTGCCAGGGCCCTTGAGTCGTAAGTTACGTTTCGTTCCTGAAATGTTACATTTTGATACAAAAGTTACATTTTTGTTTATTTTTATGTATTTTTGGAGTCGGAGGTAAATATATGTCAGCAAATTGATGCCAGTGTCAGAACATTTTGACGTTTTGTGATAGCTAGGCTCAATTGTGCGGTGTGAAAAAATCGTCTCCGCGCGGGCTACCGGAATGTACTAAAGTAAAAAATGCTAAACAAAATTTTATACAGTGGCCAAACACAATATTATACGGAAACTTTTTGAAAAAAAAATACCAAAACCAGGACTCGGGTGCGCGAAACACGCACCAGGCACTGGTAAGGGTTGTAGGTGTCTGATAGAATTAAAAAAAAAGTTGTCGAGTAGATTTTTGAGAAAAAAGATTGAAGTTTAAAAAATTTGAAAAAATCAAAGTGAAGTATTCGAAATGTCAGTTTTTATTGTCTCGCGCACTTTTCTCATAGTTGTACGACAACAAACAATAAGACAACGAAACGATGTGACACAGTGCCTTCGTACTCACAAAACATGTTATGAAACCTTATCCTGGTAACCATGATTGGCAAACGCCAAAACGTAAATTTAATCAAAGATTATCTAGTGCTAGGGTTGTAGTAGAAAATACGTTTGGAATACTTGTAACAAAATTTAGAATATTTAAAAACAACAACAAACAACAACAATTGTGTGACTGTTTTGGTGTACTTACAGTAAAGTTTTATTTTATTCGATTCTATTCTAATTAAAACCTGAAAAAGTGAAACTTTTGACATAACGTGTATATTATTACATAATTTCTTATTCACCGCCCGCAACAGTGGACGACTATGACGAGAACTACACATTAATAACCTGTGGTTCATGGAGAAGTGAAACTGAAAGAACTTGCGCTGTTCGTGATATTCCACCTTTACCACGCTGATCCGCACTGAGTGCTCGTGAAATAAGAGACGAATTCACGAAATATTTTGAAGATAATTTATTTATTTTAATTTGTTGGAGAGAAACTCAAATTTGGGTTAAGTTCACCTATGTACAACAGAGGATATTTGCGGTGAACCACTTTTCAACCTTAGTTCTAAGATTATAAGGTTGAAAAGTAGTTTTTCGTAAATGTCGGTGATGGTACATGCATGCCATCTCAATTTAAATATTGTTTTAATTTGTTATATTTATTATACAATAATGAATAATCCTACTATCTTATAATTCCTAAAAAAATATTAAACATGGTTTTGCCTCTGTCACACTTGAAAGATGTGACAATAGCCAAAACAAGACAAATATCAGTGTTTAAATACTTTTTGAATAACGGTAATAAATTAATATAATAATAAATGAATACTTACAGTATTTGTTGTTTCTTTACACTGCACGCCTTCTTCAAGAAACGAGTCCATAGCTGTTTAAGCAAACCCTAAGGGTTTATAAATTTCACCCGAGCCTGCGCCACTGTGTGTAGAAAGAATCCTTTACTTTCTTTCTATAGGTTCTATAACTGGACATAAGTGAATCGTTTTTCTTTTTTAACTTGACCACAGGAATATTCAAAATTTCACTTATTCGCGTCCAGGCATCATGCACTTTATTTTTATTTTTGTGACCAGCCGGTCGATTCTGTTCACAGCTCACCGTGAAAACTCAGGTGGAGTGAGCGTGAAGTGAACTGTCATTCCACCTTAATTGTATGGATTGACAGCCCACTTCACGGTCACTTCACCTAAGTTTTCACTGTGAGATTTTACAGAATAGTTCTACTTGTGTTTGAACTGCCAAAGTATTGGTTCAACTTGGTAACACTCAATCAATGTTAGTTCAAGTTCGTTATTCTACGACGTCGTATTAATTTTTTCCGCGTTTCGAGCGCTACCACAGAGTACTTTTTTATATATAGCGCTACTGCGAAGAGCTGCGAATGGAGATGCATTCGCGTTCGCGTGCCGCGAACCAAGCGCGATCCCTTTGACGTGGGACAAAAAACCGACACCAATCGGGGAACGGTGCGAAGCGCGAACGCGAAGGCGCGAAGTTACGCGAAACCATCTACACTCGCGTTACATGGTTTTCGCGGCCATTCGTGACGCGAGTGTAGAGCGCGCTAAGACGCGCCAGTTTTGGTATGTTCAATTCGGAAGCGTTCGTGAACTGTTTGCAATAAAAATCTAGTATTTCGAATCTCGTTGTTCACAAAAGTTAAGAAAATTGCCATAGATATAAATATTACTTACATGTTACGTGAGGGAGTCAAAACTTACGAAAAATGTAAGAAATGTAACCGTCTGGCAACACTGCAGTAGACATGAATTCGATATATAAAAAAAACGCAACTTAGATCGGATTGTGTTAGTTATCATACCATATTGATATCTATATCAACATAACCGATATCACAAAAACTGTATCGAGACAAAACTGTACAATGCGAACGTACAAACAAAACGCAAACTACACAAACGATAATATGAACCATATGCGCTACCTCTCTTTCTAAGTATATATTATTTTACTGGTTTAAAAGAGATGAAGCGAATATGAGGTAACTTTAGCCATGTTTGCATGGTTAATGGCGTGCGTAACAATATATCTTACTGCGCTAGCAATAACGTTTAGTTTCTATTATAACTATAGTTACGATAACGCTTTTAGAGTCCATGTTTTAGCGGTTGGCGACGCTGCGGCTACTCGACATTAGTGAGACACTCAGTACTCTACAAAAAAAGGAACTACAGATTGAAGTAATAAGGTTTAATTTGATCCTGCAGACTGTTTGATTTATACCTGTATTGATGTACTGAATTACTGAAAAAGTGTGAGTTTGCGCGTTCGTTGTTAGTTTGCTCATCTAAATATCGTCATTAACGTTCGCAAACTGTACTACTGATACTGATATCTGAAAACCATTTTCGATATCGATATGCAAACTGTTTAGCAGTTACGTAACCGTTTGCGGAAAAAACCGATGACGCCCATCTCTAATTGACAGTCAAGTGTCAACTGTCAACACGAGGCTTTTTGGCGGGATTTTTTCGCAAATTTGATCTACCAACCCGCGAGGTGGATTATGGACATTATGGTCAAAGAGTACTATAAGTATAATTACGGTCCTCACCCTCTCACAGAGAGCAGGCCTGTGCCCCAGCAGTGGGGACATTAAAAGGCTGGTGATGAATGTGATGATTGACTGTGATTGACTACCTCAGCAAGCTTGCTGAGAAGGCTGACACGATACATTTACTGCCAAATAATGCAAAAACATTACAATGTGTTACATCCGCATTATAATGCAACACAGTGTGACTGTACTCTGTAGCAAAAAAACTATCTTAACTAACTTGACATTGGCTAAATGCAGAAACGCAGAAACTTGGCAAAATGCAAAAACGTAGAAAAAGTGCGAAGCCAAAAAAATTGTGTCCGGCCGGAGAGGTCCTATTAAGTCAATGTGTATGTGATCAAATCTATCCACTGGTGGATATTTACCATAGCTGGATTTTGCATGTCTATTTATTTTTGATTTTTGACAATTGATGCACGTTTTAGTCCATATTCCAATGTCTAGGTTCATGTCTGGCTAAACAGGAGTGGTAGTATCCTCCAGGTGGTACGAGGACTAAAACACGGTTACTTTTCTTGTGTACTGTATTACAGAATTCTACAGGAGAATAAACGGTCAACTCAATTCGAAAATAGCGAGAATCCAATGTAAGTGCTATCGCTCAGTAGCTCGGACGATTTCGAAGTGTTGTCGTTGCCACCGGCCGGTGCGCGCCTGCTGCTCAAGCGCCCCTTGTCTTCAATGATTACACTGGAAGAGGACAGATGGTGTTGTAAGCGCGTCGGACTATCCCCTTTTTCGTCGTTACGTCTGCGACTCTGCTTATTCCGTCCTTCCCAGGTATGAGACGTACGATACGACCGAGTGGCCACATCAGTGGTGGTGACTGCTGCTCTTTGAGTACTACCATGGCTCCCTCTTCAAGTGCCCTATCGGAGTCCGTCCACTTGGTTTTCTGTTGGAGGTAAAAGATATACTCGTTAGAGAATCTATTCCAGAATTGTTGCTTCAGGTGCTCGATACGCTGGAAACGTTTTAAGCTGGAGATGTTCTGGTTGATGACTTGCGGATGCGGCAAGGATGTGAGAGATCTCCCAATAAGGAAATGGGCAGGAGTTAAAGGGTACAGGTCGGATGGATCAGTGAAAAGAGGAGTGAGAGGACGAGAGTTTAGTATTGCCTCGACCTGAATCAGACACGTAGACATCTCTTCGTAAGTGAGATGTGCGAAGCATTTATTTTTGTATACGCCTTAAGTGATGTTTCACGGATTTTACGGCAGACTCCCATAGGCCACCGAAGTGTGGGATGTATGCCGGAATAAAGTTAAAATTGATACCTGTATCAGCCATTTCTGAAGAATAATCCTGTTGTAATATGCCAGCTATTTCATTACAGGTGCCAATAAAGGTTGTACCATTGTCGGAGTAAATGGTCTTTGGTTTACCACGACGAGCAATGAACCTGTTCAGTGCTGCAATGAAAGCATGTTTTGTTAGATCTGAGACAAGCTCCAGATGAACCGCTCTTGTGGCTAGACAAACAAAAACACTTATGTATGATTTTACTTATCTACATCCTCTACCTTTGCGGTCAGCTAGAAGGATGGGTCCGCATTGTCTGTGCCAGTCTCTAAGAAAGGGAACTCTAACTGAACTCGTTCCTTAGGCAAGTCACCCATAATGGGTTGAACTGTTCTACCGTTTAATCGCTGACACTTTACGCACTTATGAACAGTTGATTTGGCAAGGTTTCTACCGCCCAAAGGCCAATACTCGTGTCTAATTGTGGCTAAGAGTAGCTGTGGACCAGCATGGAATAGGCGTAAGCGGTAAGTAATAAAAATAAGTTTAGCAAAGTTATGTTTACTGCAAATAATGATAGGGTGCCTGACATTATAATTGTGGCAAGAATTATTTAGTCTGCCTCCAACTCATATAATACCAGACTCAATAAAGGGTGATAATTTCTTAAGGCGATTTTTAATTGGTAATGGTTTACCTGATGAAAGCAGGTCGTACTCTTCAGGAAACATTTCTCTCTGAACTGTTCTAATTATGAAATCAGCGCTTCAGGAAAACTCTGATTTAGTAAGAGTAAGACTATGACTATGTACCCCTTAATGAATCTAAATACGTATGATAATAGACGTTGTAAATGTAGATAATTTGAGGAATTATTTATCAAAGTTTGAAATGAATTACTGTGCATATCTTTATAAGGATCAGTGATAGGTAATGATTGGTTGTTAATGTTAATAGATAATGTTAAGAATAAACAGGAGTGGTAGTATCCTCCAAGTGGTACGAGGACTAAAACAGGGTTACTTTTCTTGTGTACTGTATTACAGAATTCTACAGGAGAACAAACGGTCAATTCAATTCGAAAGAACTTTTCGATGTCTGATGATATAACGTATTTATGCTGCCTAAACCTCAACAATATGGATATTAAGTCATCCTAAACTACAGGCCCTATGCCTTGAATGTCGTTAAATGACTTACCAGATGTTGTGACGGCTGATGCGTCGAAGACAACTCGAAACTTTGTCGTTGTACCTCTCTGAAAACGCCATGATGTGGAAGGAAATATGCATGGGACGAAGAACGCTGAGATACTTCGCTCATATGACCTAATGCTTCATACTCCTGCAAGAACTCTACGTAGCGATGCTTAAGTGATGGGTCTCTATCAAGCCTACTCTCTAACGACAGAAAGCGACGTTTAGCCATCTCAAAAGAGTTACCCAATGCTTCAGGGGGTTCTTTTAAGGGGATGGTGACTATGAAACGACCATCAGCATTAGGCAGTTATCACACTGCCACGCATCACGCTGCATGTTGCGTGTCAACGCACCTACGCGCGTACTTGCGGGAGTGTTTTCTATACAAACGGAGATTCTTACAATCAGTCGCCTAGTAGTGTTTATATAGTTCTGTTCAAATGCTCGCTCTTCGGACGTGAAATTGAACTTGGGTGAGATTGAGTCAAGTTCCCAGAATCTTGAGAGATCCATGAGTGCATGTACGTGTGTGGTATGCTTGTTATTGACGACACGGTTGGCGCAGTGGTTGAGCGTTCGGCTGCTGCGCTGCGTGTCGCGGGTTCGATTCCCGCACGGAACAAATATTTGTATGACCTACAGATAGTTGTTCCGGGTCTGGGTGTCTTGTGTATGTGAGTATACATGTTTGTGAACGCACCCACGATACAGGAGTAATTCCTAGTGTGGGACAACGTCTTTTAAAAAAACAAAAAAAAAAAAAAAAAAAAAAAAAAAAAAAAAAAAAAAAAAAAAACATACACACTGATAAGTTGGTTATGTTAGGTTGAGGTATGGCACCTGATATGAGCCTGCGCCATCCGAGCTTATAGTCTCGAAGAGCGTCGGCATATGTCTACCTAACTGTATACGGTTACGGCTTAGTCACAAAGTTTGCCGTGCTTCCATTGTCAAGTAAGACTCGCGAAGTATTAAGTTTTCCCTTACTTGTTAATACGGAGAAGCTTTTTGACTTACTGTTCGATGACTTCGGCTTTGATTTTAAATCCCTAGTCTCCTCAAGCGTTTCTAAAAGATTACAGCGGTTAGAAATGAATTTAGTAAATATTTCTAAGAATGGATACTCAGAGTGCTCCTATGTTCTTCCCACTGTCTGCTAGTGACCGAGTCCAACTTTGATGCCATTAAATGTATAACTATTTCACCCCAATGCTGTACGAACAGCCCCAGCGTTGCCAGTGACCGCAGGTTCTTGCTAGTTACATCAACAATCGGTCGTAAACCCTGACTACTCTCCTTTTGAAGTGGTTCCACATTAAATAAAGCTTGAATGTGATTATTTATTAATAATTGCTTGTTATCGTACCTTTCACACAACAACTTTACTGCCAGCTGAAAAAAATTTCTTTAATGAGTTGGCGTGACGCGCGCGTGCCGGGACGACTTAGATTAGGTATGTATTGCCCGGAATATATCTCTTCTGCAGGTTTCTGTTATTTAAGGTCTCGCAGTGTCATTTGACATCTCGCAGTATACGTATTTGTTGGTATTTGGAATTAATATCTTTTTAATTTGGTATCTAGGATTGTTTAGTAATGTTCTGAGTCTTCGCTTTGTTCTAGTGCTAACTTCTCATAGTCTAATACGCTTGATTTAAGTACATTCTACACTTTCTATACGTGATAATGCATCTGCGACAACATTGTCCTGCCCATTCACATGTCGTATGTCGGTCGTAAATTCGCTGATAAAGAGTAGATGCCTAATACGTCTTGGACTTTCTTTGTTATTATTTTTACTTAACTTTGTGAACGCAAATGTTAAGGGTTTGTGATCCGTAAAAATGATTATTAACGTGACCGCATTCATGAGACTCGCTTTGCATTTTGAGAATGCTTGTTCAGCATGCTGTGACCATTCTATGGGTGTTTTATCATTCTTTCTAGCCTTGTGAATATATTTATTTAATGTGTCTAAATACTCAATTGCTCTTGGTAGATGATTTCTATAAAAATTTACCATGCCCAAAAATTTTCTTAGTTGAGATATATAGATATATTTTGGGGCTTGGGGTATTCTGTGATGGCTTGTATTTTGCTCTCTACCAGTAGTCGTAATTTCGTATTCTAGGAATTCTACTTTAGAGGCTTGGAAGGTACATTTTTCTAGGTTTATAGTTATGCCGAATTCGTTTAGGCGTTGAAAAACCTGTTCTAAATGCTCACAGTGTTGTGCGGAATTTTCTGAGCTAACTAAGATGCCATCAGAGTAACAGTATAAGAAGTCTAGACCTGATATGACGGTGTTTGTCATAAACCGTTGAAAGGTTTGCGCTGCATTACTTAGTCCGAAGGTCATGCGCTCAAATTCGTATAGACCAAACGGTGGGTTTACTAATATGTTATGGTAGGCTTTCTTTATATCTATTTTTGAGAATATTGTCTTTCCAGTTAATAAATAAGTGAAATCCGGTACGCGAGGTATGGGGTACCTATCCGGTTTAGTAATCGCGTTTAGTGCTCTGTAATCGCCACAAGGACGTACTTGCCCGTCTTTTTTGGGACTAAATGTAAGGGACTTGCCCAAGCTGATTTAGACGGCCTACATATACCTATCTCTAGCATGTTTTTAAACTCGTCCTTTGCTAATTTATATCTCTCTGGCGCTAAGGGTCTAGGTTTACAAAATACTGGGGTACCTGTAGTTTCAATATAGTGGTAGACGGTGTGCTTGGGTGCCTCTTTGAACGACATAGGTTTGAGAATAGTGTTGCCCAAAATCGGTCTTGGTCTTGCAGTCTTGGTCTTGTTCTTGCATTTTCGCAAGACCAAGACCAAGACCGCCTTATTGTAGCAAGACCAAGACTGAACCCTGCAAGACTTGAGCAAGACAAGACTTAAGCCTGCAAGACTCTTGCGTCTTGCAGTTAAGACAAACTGAGATTTGGGCGTTATTAAGTAGGTATTTGGTTTCAATCCCGATTTTGAGAGACGTTCCCCAGTATCAAAACCGTAGGTATCGTCATAACACTAAACTAAGGGCTGCAGTTGTATCTGCAGTTGGCAACGTGCCGCTCGTCTGAAAGAATCCTAAAAGGTATTGTATTGATTAGGTAGGTAAGTACTTATTATATTTCCACTATTTATTAAGTAGGTAGCGTGTTAATACTCACAAATCTGTTACCATCATCCCATGTGATAAAATGTCCCTAGAATAACTTTCTAGCAAAGTTCATACCTTGTAGGTATCTACGTATAATAATATATTATGCTTGTTTATGTCTAATGTGCCGATCTAACGTTAGTACTCGTAGTTTGGTATGTGCTTAAAATTATAGCCAACAAAATTATATAAACATTATGTAGGTACCTACTTATGTTTCAAAGTTTATATTATTCTTCTATTCAGCAAAATTTAAAACTAACAGCGAGTCGAGTAGGTCTAGTAACAGTGTCTACGGCAGCCAATGTTATGGTACAGACGCCAGCACATCAAGCTACTACAATTTGTCAAATTTCTTTAACAGATTTTCAACTTTATCACTAAAGAATTAAGGTTCAAGGTTGATTGGGAAAATGTGACGTTCTGCGAATAAACTGTTGGTCAGTCGGTGTATTATATACCTACTTATTTGATAATTTACCGACAAAGACGCCGCGGTTTGCAACAAGTGTATCACAGCATTTGACACTGTTTGAGCGCCGCATTCGCCGACAAAGAGTACGGACAGAGGCACACAAAATTGTTACCTATTTTGGTAGGGTTGGTACAGGAGGATAAAATTAAATGACCTTGAAGATGTCTCAGCAGTAAGTAGGTATAAATTGAATGCTCTGAGTTTCTTGGATGATTATAATTCTGTAACTACATACGTCTTACAGCGCGAATCATAATCTAAAATCTAAACTAACGTGTTCAATAAATAGCAATAGGCTAATAGGTATTTGCAAGAGTCTTGCAAGACTTGCGAGACTCTTGCTGCAAGACCAAGACCAAGACCAAGACTGAGAGCGCAATACCAAGACCAAGACCAAGACCAGGTGTATTGACGCAAGACCAAGACCAAGACTGGCCTAAGTCTCGTCTTGGTCTTGCATTTGGGCAACACTATTTGAGAATACCCGGATATTTTTTTTAAATGTCATGAATGGGATGATCATTTCGTAATGTTGAAATTGCTGGTTCACAATTGGTTTACGATCTTTCCATACGCTGCTAGGTCAGTTATATTGTCTACTAGCTGCGCCCCACGGTTTTACCCGCCTAGACCGGAATAAAAGCAGTAGCCTATATGTTAATCCAGGCTATAAGCTATCTACATACTAAATTTCATCCAAATCGGTCCAGCCGTTTGAGCGTTTAAGAAGTAACAAACACACTCACAAACTTTCACATTTACTCGTATAATATTAGTAGGATAAGTCGTTGACCATTAATGTCTATAATTAACTTAAGTACCTATGATAATCTAAAAAAAACTTTTTTACAAAAAAAACAACCGACTTCAAAAAAAAATACTTACACTAAAAATTAATAAATAACTTTAATTTCGGAAGTCGGTGTTTGTATTTTACTTCTTCGTTATTTGACACCGACTTCCGAAATTAAAGTTATTTATTAATTTTTAGTGTATTTTTTTTTGAAGTTTGTTATTTTTTTGTAAAAAAGTTTTTTATTTTTCACTTTTTAGTTGTTATACCCCAGAACTAAAAACCCCAATATAATGGAACGTCGAATTTAAACATTTGGAGAACGCCAAAACGTCATCGAGGTACACGTATTTTCCGTTTTTATTCAGTTTCTCAAAAAGCGCTGAAGCAATTTCGATAAAATTTATATGGGACCACCTCGGGAGTATATTCTTTCAGATAAAAAAAGAATTTTGAAAATTGGTTCACAACTGACGGAGAAATCGCGTAACATAATAACAAAAAAAAAAAAAACATACAGACGAATTGAGAACCTCCTCCTTTTGGAAGTCGGTTAAAAAATCAACTCCTAGTATTGGTTGCTTAACATCCCATATGACAAATGTCCACTTGAAAGGTCTTCTTAACTTTAAATCTAGTGTGATTGATTTGGTTCCGTATGTTTTTAACTCGGACCCATTAGCTGCGAATAGAATTAAATCCTGACTGTAACTATAAGAGTTACAGTCAGGATTTAATTCTGATTTATTTTTAATTGCGCATTTAGGTAGAGGTAGTATGCATGCTCCTGAATCTATTAGAAACTTGAGGCGAGATTTTTTGTCACTTACAATTAGGCGGTGATCCTTAACTGCACAGCTCCCCGCCACCTGCTGCAGTTCTCCTAGTTTTCTGACTCTGTAGACGATTTCTTGATCTTCCAGTTGCAGGGTGCGATGCATTTTCGTGCTCTTCCTCTGAACCTGAGGTGGTACGAGCATAGCCATTTGGGAATATCGGTTTTTTTTTTTATTTTTTTTGTTTTCACAATTTTACTCGCCAAACTTTCCAGTTTGATGGCGAGAAGCGCTTGATACATACAATTAAATAGTTAAATTAAAACTAACCTTAGTACTAACAATCATCATCACCACTTCGCCGAAGGATCGGCCACACCACCACGGACAGATCGCGGACGAGCCGCTAACACCATACACTAACATATTTTATGTACGTATCCGTCTTTAGGTGTCTTTAGGAGCCGCGTCCGCAACCCGCCCGCGCCGGCCCGACCAAATCCCTAGCGTGAATCACAGATTAGGTACTTAATTGTTATTACAAATTAGGTACTAAATGACACCATAAAGTGTGAATTTATTTTTCAGTAATGGCAGAATTCTCCTCGTTATCGAGAAACAAACTCCTTGATTTTAACATACCTTTACTTAATTTTGGGTTTTGTCTTAGCAGATTTATTTTAATAAATAATTTGGGCACCACATATTTTGAAGTTCTTCCCCCGTAATAATTTATTATTTTCGGTTGAACTAGTCTTTTCAATCTTACACTTCTTGTATTATACTTATTCTTAACAGGTACTATAAACTCATCACTATAATAGTGTTCTAGGCTTATCAAATATTCGACTTTCTTATCAATTGGTAAGATTTTACACATGGGAAATAATTTTTCATATTCTTTGTTACATTTTTTCTTAACCTTTTTGCTGACTAGGAACTTGATTAATCTTATCTGTTTAATTTTTTTATGTCTTGTAGTACGTTTTAAACGTCCGGCCATACACAATAAGTCCATAACTGATTAGTGAGTCAGCAAGTGCATAATATACAATCAATAGCGTCTGTTTATTCACCACCTTGTTCAACTGATAGAACTTCCCCAATACAGATCTCAACTTGTTACAAATATCAATTACATGCGTTTTCCAATTAAAATTTGAATCAATATTTAAATGTGCTAACATAATCCAATTTCACACATACGCAATTAACCTTATCATTATGCAGGCATTCGTATGTAGGTACGAGTATGTCCTATTACATTAAGATCCTCACTTTGTACAGTTTTAGCTCGTAGATTGTGTGGCGAGTGTATATGCATGCATTTTGTCTTAGACAGATTTAATATGATTCCGTTATCATGTGCCCATTTGGTGATACATTCGAAGTCTTCTTGGTACGTACTGTTGTACCTCCGATATATCCTTCGAAGCATAAACTACACACATGTCGTCTGCATACATAAACACTCGACACTACAACATTCGACACACTGTTCACGTGCATAATATAACCTACTGGCCCAAACACTGATCCGGTCGGTACACCGAGATCCACACCCGCCTCCTCAACTGTCACCAGCTATGATTGTGCGTATTTTTCTGCTAGTCAGATAGTTTTGAACCACTTATTCGTGGGGTCACGTATTCCGCATTCATCCATCGCCTGTAGTAGTATGTCGTGATCCAGTGTGTCGAAAGCCTTTTTATAATCAATAAAAAGTGCTACCAGCTGTTTGCCAGAGTCTAGGCAATCATTAACATAGTCACTAAACGCAGTTAGGGCCGAGGTAGTACTGCGCCCTTTGCGGAACCCATACTGTGTGTCCGACAATATACTCGTACCTACTATGACATTCTAAGAATTTATTAATTTGGCTAACAATATTTTTTTCTATTATTTTATCGATGACAGACAGTATGGCTATGGGTCTATAATTTACATATTCTAGGTGGCTTCCAGACTTATAAATAGGGCGTATAATTGCATTCTTTAGTTCATTAGGATAAAAACTCTCAGTCAAGCACAAATGTTCATAAATTTTGCTAAAATAGGACTTACTTGTTTTCGCAGGTATTTAATGTCTTTTACCCTCACTCCATCCAGACCGGGTGCTTTTTCACACGACAACCCATTTATTACTTTTTCTATGTCTGACGAGCTTACAGGAATATACCTAAAATAAAACTCACCTCACTCGGCTGGACATAAATATTTCTGTCAAAAAATGTTACGTCACAAATATGTTTAATACTTTGTATTTCCTCAGTAAAAGTTTTTGCAAAATTTGTACAGATTTCAGTAATGCTGTCTGTTTTTCCTAAATGCCTCAATATCACATCGTCTAGACCAGTTTTGTTTCGACCCAACCACGAGTTAATGTTTACCCATATTTTTCTAAAATCCCTATTACACTTTTTTATTTCAGCTTGTGTATATCTATTTCTTGCCACATTTACAATTTTATTTACCTTATTTCTAAATAGTATAATTATGCTAATCGCTTATTCATGTTTTTTGGTGCAGCTTTCCACATTCTAAATAAGTTGTCCCTGCGACACAACATTTTATATAAATAATTATCTATCCATGGTTGTGTTATATGACTGGACTGTTGGTCTAGTGGTTAGTGACCCTGACTGCTATGCCGGAGGTCGTGGGTTCGATTCCCACCCAGGACAAATGTTTGTGCAATGAGCACGATCATTTGTTCTGTGTCTGGGTGTAATTTATCTATAATATGTATGTATTTAGAAATATATAAGTATGTTTATCAGTTGTCTAGTACCCATAACACAAGCTCTGCTTAGCTTGGGACTAGATGGCGTTGTGTGATAGTTGTGGAATATTATTATTATTATTATTATTCTTTTGTCATAATTTGTGACTGTAACCGTACTATCCTTATAAATTTGGCAAAATACTGCACACAATTTTTGGTACAACAGTACCTAATGGGCATGATTCTACGAGTAGTTGCGTCCAGTCATATGCATCTAGCTTTTGTTTTACAAGTTTGTCACTAATAATTTCTCGCGTTTTGTTACCACTAATCACCTAAACACGTATTATTGCTTACACTCGTAGCCAGCGCTAGTCCGATGGTATGATGATCGGAGATGTCTGTCTCGAGAACATACGAAAACGAACCGCACTCATTACGTCCTGCTGGAACCCATACATGATCCAAGCATGACGCCTGAAGCTGCCCGTCCACGATTGCCTCGCGCGTTATCTCTGCACTCGGTATTACGCACTGCAGGCCGCATCCACACAAATTGTTTTTGTTGTTTGTTGAAGTTGGATTTACTACATCATTCAGAATGTCTATATTTGTGTCACCAATCACAATTACATTTTCAGATGCACAAATAGATCTGACGATAGCTTCTAATTGTTCTATGAATAGTAATTTATTTTTCCTAGGTGGTCTGTATAAAGAAATTTTATGCGTTATGTTTTTTTCTGTCCTAAGCTGGCCATGCAGTATTTCTACGGCGGAAGCCGTAGAAATACAGTTTCCATTCTTTGAGCATCGAAGATAGGGCTTTCTTTTGCGTATATCAATATTCCTCCCCCTTTGGTAGTTTCTCTTGCGTGTATGAATGTATTATATCCCGGTATTTGATAGAATGATAGTTCCTCCTTCTTTATATTTATTTCACTTAGTATTACTAAATCCATTTTATATTTATCTTGTTCCAACAAGACCAGTAATTCATTGAAGTGTTTCCGAATTGACCTAATGTTCAAATGAAAAATATGATAGCACCCTTCATTGAAAGCTATATCATTATTTAATGATGGTATGTCTTAATATCTTTTAAATGCAACATCATTATGAAAATCATATTTTCGATCGAATGTTGATATAAAGAAATCACCTAGCGTGTACTCGCCGCGCCAATCGCGTGTATTTATTTACAATCCTCGAACTGTTTCAAATCTCCTTTCGATCCTAAGTTGTAGATCTTTTTTTCCTCACTATTTTTTTTTGCAAGAATATTACAGTCTTGAACCCAGATGTACTGAAAACCTTTTGGCTTTAGTTGGTTTTTTACAATCCATAGAAGTTGACGCTTATAGTTAGGCAAATCTTCGTTTATGAATATTCTCTTATCGCTGCCATTGGCGTAGACTTTATTATTGGTAATCTTATTTTCCTTTCTCGCTAGCATCCATACGTTGCGGGCACTTTTAGAGCGAAGTGCAACCAGTACAACTTTGGGTCTTGTGTCGCCGAGTTTTGTTTGGCCTACCCTCTGTGCATCTTCAATATCATCTGGGTTTAAGTTTAGCTTTTGAGCCAAATCTCCTACCACCGATTTAAGGTTTTCCTGATTGTGCATCTCTAATCTGTGTATTTCTATATTCCTTTCTTTCTCCCTTATCTCCAACTCCTGTACTCTTTCTTCCAGGGCTTTATTGCACTTCTCCAAGTAGACGTTTTTATGCTCCAAAGACTTTTTTTTTTTTAGATTCTTCCTTATATTCTATCAAAGTTTGGTACATTTCGGAATAGAATTCAACGTTTGCAGTCAGATCAAGATTTTTTTTCTCAACACTGTAGAGTACCTACAGCTTTTTATTTATTTCCGCCAGTACATTTTCGCCTGATGCTTCACTAGTATTTATCGCAAGTTTTGGGTCTTGAGTTGGCTTCGCCTGTACGGGGCTACTTTTTGCTTGCTGGCAGTCATCACAGGTTGCCGTTAACAGAAATTGTTTATTGTTTTGCATATATTTTCTGTGATACACCGTTTCACATGCACCTTTACACTTCACTATGTCATCTTTGGTCAGAGACACAAATAGTTTACACTTTTTGCATTGAACCATTTTAACGATGTGGTTTAGTTCACAGTTACGAATACGATAGTTAAAAGGTACTGTTTACAATAACAACTTTGCCTTATGACATGCGACCGTACGACAAGCGCGCGCGCAGCGGACTGCGGGTGTTATGCGCGGTCTTGAGCTAGAACGTGATCTTGGCAGATATCTGTGTGAGCTCGTTGATCTTCCTCTGCGGTTCTCCATTTCATTTATTTTCAGGTTAATTTTGGCTATTTCTGCCATTATTGTCGCTATGTCATATCCTGTTGTCTGCTCCGGACGGCTACGAGTTACTTCGCTGACTTGCACGGGTTGGTAAGTATCCATTATTTTATCAGCTACCACTGCTAATTCTTCCAGGTTCTTCGCAGATGTGACGGTGAGTACGGCACGAACTGACGACGGTAAGTGTCCTTGCCATAGTATACTAAGTGTGTCATCTTCTATTTTTCCTCTAGATAGTTCCTTCATGTGGCGCAAAAGTTGACTGGGTTTCTGGTCTCCAAGTTCTACTTCTGACACTAATGTTTTTACTTGTCTCTTTTCTGACTCTTCGTATATTTGTAGCAATCGGTTTTTTAGCGCTTCGTATTTGTTGTTTTCTGGAGGCTTTGCTACAATGTCTGCGACTTGCTGTATGGCTTCTTTCGTGAGTTTTGATACGGCCATGAAGTATTTGTTTGTGTCCGATGTCTTTTGTGGTGTCAAAACGGCTTCAACTTGGATGAACCATAGCCTCGGATTGTCTGTCCAAAATTCTGGTATTCTGCTCGAAACTGATACGGTCGAAACAGTGGAGAAATCGGTCGCAGGTTTTTCTCTTTTTGGTGGTGTGGTCATTTTTTGTTACTTGCGCGACGCGTGGTTTGCGATAATCGTAGCGATAATCTGTATGTGTCGAATGTCGAGCGTCGGGCGTCGAGCGTCGGGGTCACCACTGTAATATATGTGTGTAGCGTGTAAGGTTTCGTGTTCGGGATAACACAAGTGAAACGCTCGAGAGTCAATTACCAACTGTATTCACAGTTCTACATTGTGCTTATGCAGCTATGTGTCCCCACACAAGCATACGTTTCAGTTGCTCTAACCTCTCGTCCAAGTTTACATCTAGGGGTGCTTACATAAAGAAATAGGTTTCCGGTACAGACAAATCTGTGCGGGTCGGTACGGTACCGATCGGTGCAGGGTTAATAATCTACATAAAGAAACAGGTAAATCTGTCCCTAGTAGAAGCTAGTCCTACTAATATTATAAATGCGAAAGTTTGTATGTTTGGTTGTCTTTCACGCAAAAAGGGCTGAAGGGATTTGAATGAAATTTTGCACACAGGTAGGTCATAGCCTGGATTAACTCGTAGGCTACTTTTTATCCCGGTAAATGACAAGACTTAGCGGAGGTTGAGGTGGAAGTAGAAATCCAGAGACGGCCTGAACGAGCGGATACGCTCAAAAAGTACCAGGAGACCATGAAACATGAGAAGTATTTCCAGGGCTGAAATCATGAGCGGTAAAAACTCACAAAGTACCAGGAGACCAGAATCATGAAGACGTATTTTCGGGGCTACAATCTGCCTGGGGGTGGAGGATAAATTCGAAAGAGTTACCTCGCCCCCGGGCGCGTAGGGCAGGGAGGAACAGGGGTGGGTTTTAGTCAGTAAGAGTCTGACACGCCCTTCCGCTCCACCCCAGAGCGGAAAGAGTCATAAGATGATTTCCCACCCCCCAAAAAAAAAAAAAAAAAAACAATCCTAAGCTGTATAGCTTCACAAACCACCAGGAGCCTAGAATCAAGAAGAAGTGTTTCCGGGGCTTGAATCCTGAGCGGTATAGATTCACAACCTACCAGGAGATCAGAATCACAAAATGTATTCCGAGGCTGGTATTATGAGATAGGTAGAAATTAACAAATTACCAGGAGACCAGAAACATAAGAAGTATTTCGAGGACTGAAATCATGAGCGATAAAAGCTCACAAACTACCAGGAGATCAGGATTCACGAAAAGTAGTTCCGGAGCTGGAATCATGAGAGGCATAGATTCTAAAACTACCAGGAGACCATAGTCATGAATCAGTGTTATCATAGTAGTAGTAGTAGTATTTTTGGGGCTTAAATTCTAAGCGGTATAGATTCACAATTTACCAGGAGATCAGAATTATGAAGAAGTAAAATTTCCGAGCAGTACAGATTCAAGAACAACCAGGCCATCAGAATTACAAATGTATACCAAGGCTGGGATTATAAGAGGTAGAGATTCATAAATTACCAGGAGACTAGAATCATAAAGATGTGTTTCCGAGGCTGGAATCATGAGAGGTATAGATTCTCAGACTACCAGGAGACCAGAGTCATGAATCAGTGTTTTTGGGGCTAGAATCCTGAGCGGTATAGATTCACAAAATACCAGGAGACCAGAAACACAAAGAGTGTTCCGGGGCTGAAATTATGAACGGTATAGATTCTCAAACTACCAGGAGACCAGACTCATGTAGAGGTATTTTCGGGGCTAGAATCGTGAGAGGTAGACTTATTACCAGGAGAACAGAAAAAATCCAAAAATCATAAAAAAGTTAATTTAACATAAACAACAAAACTTAGGCGTCAAACGCAGATACAAACGCAGGTAACCCGGGCCTGCGGACGGCAAGCAGTGGGCGGGTCGCCGTCCAATCAGCACCAGGCCCGTGAGTCGACGGCGCGTAGTGTTCCACGCGCGCCTCAAAGAGATGATTGTCAGCCACTACTGACGGGGCCCATCATGGCCGGTGCCTGCATGCCCAGGGGTAGCGGATAAATTTGTAACAGAGTTACCGCTTCCCTGGGCACTCAGGCAAGGAAGGAACAGGGGTGGGTTTTAGTCAGTAAGAGTCTGACACGCCCACCCGCTCCACCCAGAGCGGGAGATGTCATAGGATGATTTTCCACTCCACGAAAAAAAAAGGTAGCCCATATATATAGGACCAGGCCCGAGAGTCGGCGGCACGTAATGTTCCACGCGCGCCTCAAAAAGATTTCAGTAATACCTGACGAGGCTGGCAGGGCCGTCCATTGAAAAGAGATGTTCGGCGTGGCAAACATTATTGCTTAGGTGAAATCCGCAAAATTTAATCGTTGTCCAACTTTGCTAAGCCCTGCGAATGTTGGAAATTTTCATGATTCTATTCTATTAAATTTAACACGGTAAGATTAACAAGATAGGTACCCCGACACACTGAACGAGTGTGTGTGCCCCAACAGTCTTTATGTAGAACTTTGACGTTCAAAAAGTTCTGGCTTTCAGCCTTATCTGACTTTTGATTTTGATTCCTACAGGGTTTTTTAACTTATAATTACCTACCACTTTTCACGCGGGCGAAACCGCGGGCGGAAGCTAGTATTAAATAAAATAGAAAATTGGTTAATTAAGAGATGGTGTAACTGGCATGTTCAACATCAGGTAAGTAATAATATAATATTAATAATAAATCTTAACTGAAGCGTCAATAAGATTACAATACTTATTTATTAGTTTTAATCAGGACACGAGACGTGCACGGCGTCTTCTGTAACCTGTGTCTGTGCCATCTAGTGGAGTAAATTCGAAACTTTTACCATTTAAAAACTTTTCATTGACATTTCCGTGCCATACATGTATACACACACGCATCATGCACACATACCCGGGCCTGCAGATGGCGAGTAATTAGAGTAATGGGTAGCTCGCCGTCCGATCAGCACCAGGCCCGAGAGTCGACGGCGCTTAGTGTTCCACGCGCGCCTCAAAGAGTTGTCAGCAATAATGATGGGGCCCGTCATGGCCGATGCCTGCCCAGGGGTTGTGGATAAATACCAAACAGAGTTACCGCACCCCTGGGCACTCAGGGCAGGGAAGCAACAGGGGTGGGTTTTAGTCAGTAAGAGTCTGACACGCCCTCCTGCTCCACCCTAGAGCGGGAGATGTCATTGGATGATTCCCAACCCACAAAAAAAATAAAAAAAATCATGCAGCACGTATAACGTAGACTGGCATCTAGTGATTTTACTGTATAAATAATTGATATTGACATTTATGTGGTTCCTGCACGCACCCTATAAAATAATAAAAAAACTAATCTCTTTCTAACACTTATCGGTGACGTTTCTGTTGCTATGGAACTTATTTCTTTTGTCCCTTAAAGGTTGTTTATCAAATAACGAGGCTATCAAAACTTCGTTAACCACATCCATTTTCATACAACACACAACATAAACCGGCAAATGCTTGAACCCGTATGATTCGGCAGGGTTTAAATTTGTCGGTCCCAACTACCTGTTTTTTTATAGGTGAGCGTATTAGATAACATGGAAATATTATAGCTGTACCCATTGGTACCGACCCGCACAGATTTGTTCGTCCCGGAAACCTGTTTCTCTATGTCTAACAGAACAGCCTTTAGACAATTTTGTGTAAAGGCTGTTTGTTCTGTTAGACATAGAGACCAAATACTTTCCTGTTAACGTTAACGCTTGAAGTATTTACTTTAAGCGTTAACGTTAACAGAAAAGTATTTTGTCTAAAGGCTGGGGGTAAGACAAAATACTTTTCTGTTAACGTTAATGCTAACGCTTCGTGCAAAATGTATGGCGACGGTATTACTGGGCGGGGGTCAAGTGACAGTTCTCTCCGCAAGTATTGTCGTTGCCATACATTTTGCACGAAGCGTTAGCGTTAGCGCTATTATACAAGTTATTTGGCTAAGGGGACAGAATAGGGCGGTGTTATGTGCTAACGACGGTCGTAAGTAAGAAAAGACAACGGAGCCCCTTATTAAGGTGAGTTGGTCGACGGAGCCCAGCTTCGCAGGGCTCCTACTTCTGAATGGTTAAACAAAATAATAACCACATAGGGGATGGTAATGGCACATCGCCGTACGTCTTGTGGTCCGCTGATCCCGTCGCACATTCCCCAAAATGCAACCGATAGAAAACCGACAGGCTAGCAACTCGGCGTCTATGCTCAAGACTCGGTACATGGTGAACATCCCACCCACACGCACAAATCGTTTTGAGAACACATTCAATGTGCGTACAGCTAGGGAGTGGAATTCCCTACCGGAGTCTGTGTTTCCTGATAGCTACATCCTGGGAGTCTTTAAGTCAAGAGCGAATAAGTTGCTTCTAGGCAAGCGTGCTCCATCTTCGACCACATCATCGCTTACCATCAGGTGAGATGGTGGTCAAACGCGTGCTTATCAAATATAAAAAAAGACTTCGGTTTACAAGGGGTCGTTCAACGACTGATGCAATGTTGTTGCAATGCTCACTCAATTAATCGTCCTTACACAATTACAGGTTCAATAATGCGTGTCCTATCACTGTTTATTTACACAAAAAGCATGAAGCAAAATAACATATAGCTACATTACATTATTACGTGAGCCTCCCGCTAACGTAAATTCGCGCGCAGCGATTAATATATTTACGCACGCGACTGACAACAAGCGCTATGATGAGACAGATCACCGCCCGCACCCCGCCGCGCCGCTCCTGCTTGCTTTGCTTATACGAGTTTACGAGTGCGTCGAGTGAACGCGAAGTAAAACAAAATAAGCAAGTAGCAAAAATCAAAAAGTGAGAGCCACGAAAGCATTTGCTTTTGAAAAGCAAGTTGCTTTACGATATATTAACCTAACCACCACTAAAAGACACATGTCCAGACACGAAACCTCCTAAAAAAAAATGGCGTTACTTTATGGTCTTCATTTGACGTTTGACGTCTTCATGCTCACCGCGCCCTCTCCCCACCTTCACCCCCTTTAGCTCCCCACATCACGACGAAAGTTTAGGTTCAAAGTCTGGGTCCAAAATTATTTAATTAGTTATTTCTTTTGATCGTTTATTTAGTTTTTGTTAATATTTAAAACTTTCAAACATGTCGAACAGTAAAATATTTAACGCTCTGAAGATCTTACGAACCCGCAAGGATCTGAAATATTTGACTGGTAAGAATTAACTGAGTGACTTTCTCGGCTAATTAATTTTATCGATAAAACTATCAATAACTTAATTTTTGTAAAAATCTAGATTTTTATGTACTGTAGAACAAGTTTAATGGTCTTATTAACTTTCTCATCCTCACTGTTTTAGGTTCACACAGCAGAACCTATGCTGCTGCAGGTAGTCAAGTTCATACCAAATGTAAGAATGTCAATGGCGTTTATGTGGTTACTCTTGATTCACCTAATACTAAGGTAAGTACATATAAATATATAATTATATTAATTTTGACTCAGTCAGTTTTATTTTCCTATCATACACAGTTTTACACACTAAACTTGCTTAATGTTAGGAAAACCAACTGTTCTTTAATATATGTTTAATTAGAACAATAAACATCATAACAATACAAAGATAATATACTAAAAAGCTTGATGGTGGCTAAGTTTATTTTTGTTATTCCTACCATAAGTTAGTAATAAGGCTGATATAATAATTTTTATTTAGTTGGTGCCTACAATATTTCAATTTTCTATTAGTTTAAAAGTAAACAGAAGTTAAAAGCTTAAATGTTTGTACATAATTTAAGAATGGCTGGACTGATTTGTTAATTTTTTTTGATGTTTCATAATAATTCGAGTAATGTTGTTAGGAAAAGAAAAATTGGGAAATTAGGGTATAACTGAAAGTGTGTTTTCTATAGGAGTTTTGTATAAATTTGGACAGGACAAGACAATGTCTCTCAGTACAGGTAGTAAAATAATAATTTGTCTGTACTACCCTTTTTCTTATAAATGGTGGTAAACTTTTATAAGGCACCTGTAGTTCTGTAAAATATCATCATGAAAACTTAGGTGAAGTGAACGTGAAGTGAGCTGTCAATCCATACAATCAAGGTGGTATGACAGTTCACTTTACGGTCACTCCACCTGAGTTATCATGGTCAGATTTTAAGAGAATCAACCGGCTGGTCTTATAGGGAAAAAGAGCAGGGAATGTGGGATTTTCACCTCTCTAAAACCAGCCAGGTGATCACTATCAGCACATGGAAAAGGTCCCATGACATGTTAAAAGATCACCCCGAGACCTCCTTTGTACAACACTTATTAGGACACATCCCTGAGGAGATTGTAAGGGGGTTTCTCCTGAGCCTCGTCATGCATGGCAGCACATGATCACTATGCCACTGTCTTGCCTGGGAACACTTGGTGGGTGGACGGAGTCCCCAAACTTAACACCTGTGGCCCCGGAGTCCCGCCCGCCTTGAATAATGCAGACGAGGTTTCCGCGTTTAAGGCAACGAGGCGGTTGCCTTCCCAATACCTCTCTCCAAGTGGGGTCGGTCCTCTCATGACCCGGTTTCTCCATCAGCATAGCCTTCACACACTCGTCGAGCGTGTGCTGTGCAGTCTAGGTCGCCTCTGCAGTGGTGGCAATTTACCGTGGCCTCACGCCCAAAACTATTCAGGTACTTACCGACGTACTCGCAACCGTGCCCGGTCCGCACCTGAGTGAGCCTGTAGGAGATGAGCTCACTTCTTGCCAGGCTTCGAAGTGCGGTAGGACAGCGTCGACAACGCGCTTGCGCGAAAACTGTGGCTGCTGTAACCGCTTGCGCCACCGCTCGAACGCGTCTCGCTGTTCCAGCCGCCTCAGCCTTACAATAGCTATTCCTAGCACGCTATTTCCGCCTTGGCGCACGGTGCGGATCCGGTTATAAACCCTCGCGTCCATATTCGCGAGAATGTCCAGCGGTGGAAAGTGTACTAGGAGTGTTGCTGCCTCAAAAGATACCGTTCGGTATCCACGTGCGATACGAATAGCCATTTTCCTCTGAAGGCTGTTGATTTTAGTCCTGCAGCGTTAGTGGCTGGAGAGGCGCCACGGCGTCCTCACTTTCCGCCTGACGCAGGTCCTCACAGAACACGGTTGTTTCGGGAGGTTCCTGTTTCGGATAAGGCGGGAGGAAACGCCCGGGTGTCACCATTGCGCGTATCGCCCAGAGTACTCGGTGGAGCTTTGGAGTTTGGGCGGAGCACCGCCGTGTCCTCGTGGATGCGATAGGCGGCAGTGACCTCTCACGCCCGGCCGTGGTACGGAGCGAGAGGGAATGGGAAGCAGTCTCCTCCTGCGAAGCAGTAATGCTCGCGAAGGAGGAGGCGGAACGGGTGAGGGAAACTCAACGGAGTGACCCTCGCTCCCCCAGCCGCAGCCACCGCAGAAGACACCCTGGGCGTCAGAGGTCGCAGAACGATCTCCGGTCACCGTAGACGCGGGACTGCGGACGGCGTGGAATGGGTAGCTCGCCGTCCGATCGCACCAGGCTCGAGAGTCGACGGCGCGTAGTGTTCTACGCGCGCCTCAAAGAGATGTCAGTCACCACTGACGGGACACATCATGGCCGACGCCTGCATGCCAAGAGAGTTACTGCGCCCCTGGGCACTCAGGCAAGGCAGGAACAGGGGTGGGTTTTAGTCAGTAAAAGTCTGACACTCCCTCCCGCTTCTTCATCCAAAAAAAAGGAGGGTGCTTGATTATTAGTATGTTTGGATTACCATTTTATATTACATATGCTGTTTTAAAAAAAAACCGGCGAAGTGCGTGTTAGACCTCGTGCAGTGTAGGGTTCCGTAGTCACCCGATATAACATGCGGGCTTAAGTAGGGGGCTTTATGCCATGATCATATTAATTAAGTTCACAATTTTACATGTTACCTGTTTTAAATATTGAAGAAATAACAACTTTTCCTAAGTATTTTTATATTTCTCTAAGGATTTGTTGTTTGTACGAAAATTCCCAAGTAGATACCTACATTTTATAAGTTGGACGACTATTACTCTTAAACTAACACAGCTAACTTAGCCGTTATAGTTTTACTTCAAAGTTCGTTACGTACAATAAATTATACTACCATCACGAAATTTTTCAGATTTTTCAAACCATAGTTTTTACAGGTGGGGGGAAAATATCACTTAAAAGTTGAATATGTCGCAAACGAATCCTGAATCGAAAAATAGTGTTCACAAACCCGCAATGATTTTTAAATATCTATCCAACGATACACCACACTAGGATAGGCGAGAAAAAAAAAGTCGTCCCCACTTGACATACTACGGGAACTACGAGCACCTACCACAAAAAAAAATCTTTTACTTTTGTTTCGTTTTCTTGGCGTGATTAATATATTATATACCCATGCAAAATTGCAGCTTTCCAACAGTCTCTAAGCTATGCCTTGGACGGACATTCAGAAACTATAAGTGTTCCTTGTCCTTGTTAGGAAAATGGAACCCTAAAAATTGTGCGAAATACTACCGTGAGAAATTAGGTCCACATCTTTAGTTTATCCTACTAATATTATAAATGTGAAAGTTTGTGAGTTATGTCTGTTACTTCTTCACGCTCAAACGGCTGGACCGATTTGGATGAAATTTAGTATGTAGATAGCTTATAGCCTGGATTAACATATAGGCTACCTTTTATTCCGGTCTGGGCGGGTAAAACCGCGGGGCGCAACTAGTTAGAAATAATTGTACCTATGTTTTAGGTGAATTCATTAAACACTGCTGTTATGGAAGAGGTTAGTCAGGTACTGAATGAGATTGAGTCCAACCCCTCAATCCAAGCTGCAGTAATAATATCAGGCAAGCCAGGATGCTTCATTGCTGGAGCTGACATTACCATGCTGGAAGCCTGCAACACCAAAGAAGAATTTGTTGACTTATCTAAGAGAGGTTGGTAATATTAAAATTATGACTCTACACAAGACACAAAGGAACTTTTGTTAAGATCGACAATCTGATGATGACGTTTTTAAATTTATTTAAAAAAACGAAAAGATCACTAAATTGAAAATTTATAATATTTTATTTTAATTGTTTGAAAATACTTCCATGTATACATATATGTGAACGTCCAAGCAAAAAGGTTGAAGTTCTCGGCATTAAGTTGCCAAGATAGGTACGTAAAGTTTTTTTTTTTTAGTTTTGTAAAGTTGGGCGAAAAATTGCATTTCACGATTTTAAATCATTATTAATTAATGCGCAATTATCTACAAGTGCATATAGTAAATGACTTTATAATATTATGATGTTACTAAGTACCAGAAATTTTAAGAGAAAAGTTAATTGAAAGAAACTGAAAAAATGCTTTTTCTCAAATCAAGATTTTTTTAGAGTTTCAACATCAAATCTCTGATAAAAAAAAGTACCAGTTATTGAATATTTTTTTATTCTTATTATCAATTGATTATTCTAGATACCAACTCAATACCCCACTACTAGACCCTTTTTGCTTGGACGCCCACATATAGTACAAGTACAAACAAAAATATATTGTAATATTTAAGTAAATGTAAACACCCTTGAGCTCTGTGTTGTATGTTGTTGAGCTCTGTGAACACCCTTAACTAACATAAAGTTAATGCTGCATAAAAACTCCATTTTATTTTAAAAAAAAAACCATATTTCTTGAAATAACATTGACCATTTTGTGTCATTTTGTTGTCATACAGGTCATGGAATTTTCCATAGGATTGAAAAGTCACGCAAACCCATCATCGCCGCTATCCAGGGCAGTTGTCTCGGTGGTGGCTTGGAGACAGCCCTCGCCTGTCATTACCGTATCGCTGTTAAGGACCCTAAGACTGGATTCGGTCTTCCTGAGGTCATGTTAGGACTGCTACCTGGAGGAGGCGGCACACAAAGGTAAAATAAAAATTTGCAAAATATGTATTTAAAAAAGAAAGCTCTTTAAAATGACTAATTGACTGAGTGTCGTCTGTATTTGATGTGGTGGATACTATTATAGTTATCTTTATAAGAAAAGTTATTTTCTAAGTATTCAAACCCAATTCCCATAAGTGAAACAGAATTTGGGGTTAGAGACAAATCGAAGTATAATAATTCCCCTTCATTGAAAAGTTATAATGTTACGAAAACGTTAATTTTGAGCGAAACCTGTATCCATCTGTGATATTTGGGATAAACAGCCAAATTACAAATTCTGCTCAGATTTGCCCTAGTATTCAATGGATATAATTTCTTCAGATGGAAATGATTGCAATAGAAATTAAAATAAGGAAGCAACCATGACCTGCATGAAGATTAGATTATATAATACTTGGCAATGAAATAATATTCTGAGCAAGGTTGCCAAAGAGACATAATAATATCATATATGTAACTAACTACTATATGTGCTGATATTGATTGCAGAGTACATTTACATCTGAACATTAATGTACTTGACAATCAGTTCATATTAAAATTATATCAGGTCACATGAATGAACACACTGACCAACTCCATACATAGTTGGTCAGTGTGTTCATGATGTGTATGTGTTCATGTTCATGTACACGACGATACATTAAGATGGCATATAAGACCTATTTTATAATTACAAGCTATGTGTACAATGCAAAAGTGATAAGGCATAAAATGATGTTTGATTTTCAGAATGCCAGTGCTAACATCCATACCTACGACTTTGGACCTAGCTCTCACCGGCAAAACTGTCAAAGCAGATAAAGCAAAGAAGTTGGGAATAGTAGATTTGTTAGTTGCCCCACTTGGTCCAGGTAAATTTAAGACTGTTAAGAAGTCTCTTCTCTTTGCTACGAAAGTTAAAAAGTTTCTTAAATATGTAGTTTCAAAGTAAACTTTAACCACAACATTTTATAGTTTAATTTATGATTGGGTTCTAAAATAAAAGCAAAATTGCTTTGAAAGATGTGTCATATTACAACTTTTTTTCTTACTTTTCATACAGGTTTGAGTTTGCCAGAAGATAGCACAATGAAATACTTAGAAGTTGTAGCAATTCAAATTGCACGAGACATTGCAAATGGCAAAATAAAAGTAGATAGATCAAAAAAGGGATTAATACAGAAAATCACTGCCAGTATTATGCAAATGGAGGCTGTGAAGAATATAATCTTCAAAAAAGCTAAAGAGCAGGTCATGAAAGCTTCTCGTGGTCTCTACCCAGCGCCATTGAAAGTAAGTTCTAAATGACGCAGTTTGTCAATAGGCTAGTTACTACAATATTAGATGGGTGGACTAGCACCTCAATAGAGAATAAATGTATTAAATGTTTTTAAATCATTAAAATTTATTAATACAAATCCGGAAACGAATTATCAGAGTAACCGCTTCCCTGGGCACTCAGGCAGGGAAGGAACTGGGGTGGGTTTTAGTCAGTAAGAGTCTGACACGCCCTCCCGCTCCACCCAGAGTGGGAGATGTCATCGGATGATTTCCCACATCCCAAAAAAAAAGGAAACGAATTATAAGTTTTTTTTTAGTAACAAGCAGTAGTCGAGTTTTTCAACTATGCTTGTTACTAAAAATAAACCTACAGTTGTCTATTACAGTTTTTTTTTTCACGTGTATTTTTTGCTATAACGGCAATCAAAATAAACACTGAAAATTTTATTATTTTATTTGTTAATGAGATATAATATACAGTCCGCTGACAGACAGATGGACAACAGACAACAACAGGAGGCTGGTTAACCCTGAGAATGTTACTAGATTCGCCTTGTTTTCCTGATTCTGAATGAGAATAATTCTGCATAATAGGGCAGGTGCCTTTTTGGAATGTATGGGAATAGTTCTAGGCGATTTATGGCTTTTCTATTGCTCAAACTAAAGTTGGTCCTGGATCCTTATTAAAAACAGGATCTAATTGTAACAATTTTTTTTTTGTGAAAATCGCCCATTATTTTGTTGACTGCTGTATGTGTTTTTCAAAGTCAAGATGCAGTTAGCATTAAGGTAGTTTCCTAAAAAAATCTAATTAGTCCGTCATCGTCAGTTAGATTACCAAAACATATTGAACACGTATTTTTTCGTAACGTACGTGCGTAAACAAAAAATGAGGACGATACAGTGCGTTGAAATTTCGCTTGACGTGACGGTGTGCGACACTTTATACCACAAAGTGACGTAACGAACGGGACTCCTGAACTTTGATGCGTTTTATCTTTGTAATTTTTTTATTGGTTTGGTAAAGCAAAAAATAACTACGGACTAAATAGAATAATTATTTTCATACCCACGAAACTACCATAATACTCAAAAATGTAAGCACAATTTCCTAAGAACGTTTTCCTGCTAGCTGTAGCTGGTTAATGCACCTTAACCGTAGGTATCTGTTTCGTTACTGCCCCATCTCAAAGCCCTGTATTCAGCCAGAAACGGACAAGAGTTTCACTCATGTTCTTTCTGTTATGAGATAGATGTGTTTTACAACTCTGATAATTTGATTTGCCAACAAGTATGTATTGTGCCCCTGTGCCCGTGCTCCCCCCCCTAAATCCGCCCTTGGTGACATTATTGTGATTTACAACATAAATGTAGTGTTTTTGACATGCTTAACATGAATAAAATATTTACTCCAGATCCTTGAAGTAGTAAGAACTGGTGTGGACAAGGGCCCTACTGCTGGATATGAAGCGGAAGCCCAAGGTTTCGGAGAGCTCGCCGTCACGCCTCAGAGCAGAGGTCTCATTGGGCTGTTCAGAGGACAAACTGAGTGCAAGAAAAACAGGTTTGGAAAGTCCAAAGTTGATGTCAAAACGGTGAGTTTAAGTTTCTTAATCATGATAATCATTGTATGATATATAGCTTTACTTTTACCATTTTGCTTTCTTTTTTCAATACTTCATCAAGGAATACTATAGGTACGAAATATTTACATAATCTTAAAAAAGTAAATTATTCAATAATGAAATAAAATAATTATTTTTTTATTTATACAAAAATATTCTTTATCTTCATAGTAGTAATGGTTATTACCTTGGCTTAGATCGGAGTACTCGGTGCTGGTCTGATGGGAGCCGGTATTGTGCAAGTGTCTATCAACAAGGGGTACCATGTAGTCATGAAGGACGCCACCAACCCTGGTCTCTTCAGAGGTGTCGGACAGATATCAAATGGACTGGCCACTGCTGTTAAACGGAAGAGGATGTCTGGGTAAATAATTCATGAGGTTCCGTACCCGAAGGGTAACCAACGGAACCTTATTACTAAGCCTCTGCTGTCCGTCCGTCCGTCTGTCAGCTGGCTGTATCTCATGAACCGTATTATGGTTCATGATGTAGACAGTTGAAATTTACACAGAGTTTGTATTTTTATTGCCACTATAACAATTAAAACTTGCGCTTCAGCGGTTGTATTTGTTGTGTTTGTAATTACCAGGACAAGCTTTGTATGAAACAAATTTTTGGAAAATCCACGGAAAATTAAATATCACCCGTACGAAATTAGGGCGAGCCGCTATTATAGTTTGAAATAAATAGCGCTTTCACTAAAAAATTCATAAACTGTACAGACCTATCAATAGAAATATGATAATTTGACAAACTAAGTTTAGTCTGCTAATGTTGGTTTTGTATAATCCATCTGTTACTTTTTTATTTGCAGCCTGCAAAGGGACAAGTACTTGTCAAATCTTTTGCCGACTCTGGACTACGATAAAATGAAGAATTGCGACTGCGTCATTGAGGCTGTGTTCGAGGATTTGAGCGTCAAGCACAAGGTTATTAAGGAACTGGAAGCTGTGATCCCTAAACACGCGATCCTCGCTACGAACACCAGTGCTATCCCGATCACGAAGATCGCGGCTGGCAGCAGCCGTCCCGACAAGGTTATTGGTAAGGATCCCGTTTTTTATTTGAGCTACCTATTATGGAACTAGTGTATGAAAATCGATTGTTATCCGTTGGTGGAAAGATAAAACTCGGATTTTCGTTAGGACACTTGCTCGGACTTGCACTAGCATCAAACTGAAAGTCAGTACAAAAAGTTCCATGTACCGTTATTCTGCATAGTAGAAAGATAGAAAAAGTAAAAGAATGAAAAATCATTGCCATTTTCTTTTTATATTCAACTTGAATATAATCCGTACACAGGCATGCACTACTTCTCCCCCGTGGACAAGATGCAGCTGCTGGAGATCATCCGCCACCCCGGCACCAGCGACGACACGGCGGCCGCGGCCGTGGGCGTGGGGCTGCGCCAGGGCAAGGTCGTCATCACCGTGGGCGACGGGCCCGGCTTCTACACAACGCGCATCCTCTCCACCATGCTCAGCGAGGCCGTCAGGTACACGAAGATTCAAAGTTATGGCGGCTAGGAACACGAGGAGAGTTGCTAATCAGTAGCCTAGTACTGCGCAGCGTCTAGTGCTCACTTCACAGCTGCCGTTGTTTGAATATATTATACACTTAGCTACTTTTCTCGTATGGGCACGAACAAATAGTTCATGCTGTAAGGAAAAAAATTGTAGCCTCAAACAGTCCATAGGAACTGTTTTTTAGTGTTGATTAAATTCTCGTCGAACCCTAAAAAGTATTCGAAATCACGGCCTCTCTCAAATGATCTCATCATGAGTGTTTTGCTATAATGTATTACTCCTTACACTAAAAATTAATTTCGGAAGTCGGTGTCAAATAACGAAGAAGTAAAATACAAACACCGACTGGAAATCGATTGTTTTTTTGTAAAAAAGTTTTTTTTTCACTAAAATGAAATGCCATACCTATCACATTTTGTATTAGAATTTGCCAGATTCAATAGCTTGTTCCCAAATCCAGTCTGGTCTTTGTCCGAGTTTTTATAGTATGCTAAATAATGTTATTATTTCCAGATTGTTACAAGAAGGTGTGGACCCCAAGACTCTGGACAGCCTGACCAAGAACTTCGGATTCCCGGTCGGTGCCGTCACGTTGGCTGACGAAGTCGGCATTGATGTCGGCTCACATATTGCCGTCGACTTAGCTAAGGTAATGCCCAGTAATTTATTTACCAACCATATTTAATTAAAAAAGTCTGAATATATAATAATTATCATTTATTCTGAACACTTCCAGGCCTTTGGCGACCGCTTCAGCGGAGGTAATTTGGAGGTCATGCCCGACTTTGTCAAGGCTGGATTCCTTGGCAGGAAATCTGGCAAAGGTTTCTATATCTACGAAAAGGGATCCAAGAGCAAGGAAGTGAACCAGGAAGCTGTCAACATCCTGAAGGAGAGGTACCCGTTGGAGCCCCGCGGTGCCAACACTGCAGAGGACCAGCAACTGCGCATGGTGTCTAGGTAATAACGAACACGTCAAATATCTAAAAAGAAGAAGAAATTAAAGGAAGAGATTAAAAGAACTTTTTTTGGCCACTGTAGTCTATAAATTGCTTTAAAAATTATATACCGTAATTTATTTTTATAGATTTGTAAACGAGGCTGTTCTCTCTTTGGAAGAGAAAATTCTACACAGCCCTCTGGAAGGCGATGTTGGTGCTGTCTTTGGACTTGGTTTCCCGCCGTTCACCGGTGGACCATTCAGGTACCGTATTTTATAATAAGCTGTAAGTACTCTTTTATTAAATCTATTTTACCCATAAGAATACCTCGACTTGTGGTCGTCTTCCAGATGGGTGGACCAATTCGGTGCTGATAAACTGGTTAAGAAGATGGAGGAGTTCCACGGTCTGTACGGAGCACCTTTCAAGCCCGCTCAAACCCTCGTGGACATGGCCAGGGATGGCAAGAAATTCTACAAAAACTAAATTTATCCATTGTTATTTGTTGAATATTTTTAACTTCGTCAAAAGTTCGTGGCCCTTTCCTGTGTGGCTGACTATTTATCCAATTGGTACTGTTTCATATGTATTTGTAAGTGGAATTAGTTATGTATGTAAGAGTTTCGTCACCATCATATTGTGAAATTATGCCATTTGATATTTATCACTTTTTGTTTTGTGTGAATATTTATAATTAATCATTTTAATTCATAAGATTAAGTGAATATTACTAGTAAGTACATAGATAATAGGGAAATCAAAATTTATCATTTTGATACATGAGAGTTTTATCGGTGTATAATTTATATATATAATATATTGTTGAATGTTGAAATCCTGATAGATTGCTTGAAAATTACTAAAACTGCCTTTGTATTATATATTTAAGTATACATAGAAGGATGTTAACTTAATAAATTATTTTATAATAAAATATGTTTTTTTTTTAAATCTCCGAAACTGTGGTAAGAAAACGTTTGTTTTTTCTGCTTTAATAATTAATTAATAAACCACCTTCAACACTCTGTAATCACGTGTTTTATAGCGGGGCACTGCAGCACCCGAACTATTAGTTATGTAAATTAAAAAGTAACATCTATAGCGCGATTCTCAAACGTGACAACACATTTCTTCATATTTCGGCCACAAAATGCGCAGAGGTGACGAAAATCTAAGAAAAGCTGATTGTGGTTGGGAACACCGAAGGCAAATGATCGCGCGGTGGATCACCAACAAGATTGACCGATCAAGTAAAAGACTCGTCCTCCTCCAAATTCAATACGGTTATAAAAGACGCGCTGGACAGAAACCGGTGGAGGTAAATCATCCGCTCCAGATGAAACTCTGATGCTGACCACGATCTTCAGACATGAGAGAGCGACCACAGCACGACTCACGAAATTCCCTTCTACACACTATCTAGATTCAAAGTATTTGCTAATTGGCTGGTGACTTTGTTGTTCAGTTCGTCTTGGCAGCTATTAAAAAGTCTAAAAATAATCCTTGACATGCACGGTCAATGGTCAACATACTGAAGCGCTGCTACGAGGCCCATTTACAGGGGAATTGGTATTTGGGTGCATTTCTTAATAATATGGCTTACTGCACTTCGTCCGCGTGGATTTTATACTTACCTCTGCGCAATTCAAGGCCTCCCACCCATCCAAATATTATCTAGTTTTGGAAAATTAATCATTACGATATTTATTATTTTAATTTTATGATATATTTTAGACGATATATCTTTATTTTTCTGTTTTACATACGTTACATACAATATGTTAAGATTATAATTGTAAAGATTCAAGTTCTTCAAACATATCAGACAGATCATGTGTTTTTGGGGAGTTTGTTGGCCATTTCTTCTTCACAGCTAAAACACTAAGAAGTGGTGATATATACCCTACGGGATGTAGAACTTCGACGTTCAAAAAGTGCTGGCTCTCAGCCTTGTTTGAATAAATTACTTTTTTTTTTTGTTTAAACTTGGCCCCACACTAGGAATAATTCTTGTATCGTGGGTGCGTTCACAAACATGTAAACTCACATATACATTTGATTTTTTTTTTTACTTGTTCTATAAATGGATTTTTGATACTAACTCTTTTTCCCCTTTTCACCCTGACAGGCGTTATTTTTGAAGAAATCTTTTGATACGTTTCGATTGTTTAACTTTTATACCAACTTTCGAGCTAATTGAAGTAAGCAATGAAATCATCCCCTAAAAATTTTACCACCCGTTGTAATCCCCTTATGGGTTGATTTTTGAATTCTTCGTAATCCTTCCCGCGACTACGACCAAAGGATTTTTACAATTAACTCTTGACACGTCGATTGCACACGTGTGCAGATAACAATAAAAATATATTGTGTCTGCTAATTCGTCGCGCGACGGGTTTAGTAGTAGCTCTGCAAACTTCAAGACCTAACTCCCTTTTAAGATTAGTCTTGCTATAATATTATTGTTGCGATCTTTAATATGGTGGAAGCGCCAGGGTAGCCCACGAAATTCAAATTTTTGATTTGAATTGATGCCAAGTGTGTTGAGGATAAATTCGAATGATGATTTCCACAAAAAAAAAGTCATCATGATTTCATGAAATACTTACATTTGACATCAATTCTAACTGAAAGAGTTTTATTGATGATTTTAATGATTAGGTACTGTTCTGTAAATTCGTACTTGCTACGGCAGCGAATCATATTTTGACCAACATACAACCTGATACTGACCTGCAAATTGCAAAAAACGTAAGAAAAATTGAATTTCGCGGGGAACCCTAGAGCTTTCACGTAGGGTCGGGCTCGGGCGTCTTACAGTGAACCAGGCATCTACAGTTAACCATCCCCCCGTCCCCGACTCTGAAGCTATCACCAACCGGATAATCAAACGCTTCCTCATCCAACTCGGTTTACTCAATGTCTTCGATAGTACGAGAATCTTATTGAAGCAAAGAGTAGGTAATTCACAACGAGCAGTTCGGTTTTCGGACTGAACTCTCATACTTCCAACAAATTCACCGAATCGTCTACGATTCGGTGAATTTGTTGGTGCTAGAGCGCTTAGGTGCTTCAGCACCTAAGCGCTGGTTGCCAGCGTAACGCGATGACTGGAGTCTTGTTATTTGATAAGCGAAAGCTTTCGACAGGGTCTGGCATAAGCCATTGTGCCAATTTATAAGTTACTAACGTCTGCCACGGCTTCGCGTGCATGAATTTCTAAAACTATCATAAGGGAATGTACTCCCGGGATTAAAAGTATCCTATTTTCTATTCCAGGACACGTTCTACCCGTGTGCTCATCCAAATCAGTTAAGGCGTGAAAACGTAGGAAACAAACAAACTCATAATCGCATTTATAATACTAGCTAGAAGGATTAGGATACCAACTATTGTGTACCAGACCGTCTCGTACTCAACTTGCGAGACTTTTGTGCGAAACTTTTTACGCTGTTCACCAGTGTTATCCCCAAAAGTAAAAAGTCCCAGTTGGCTCTCACTCTTGCTGTCCTTCCCCCAGCGACGCCCTAGGTCGAGGTCCGTACCTCACAGGGGGTGTCAGCGTGTAGTCGCTAAGATTTTAAGGTTTTGTAGGCCCCTGACTGGAAACCTTAATTTCTATTAAGGAAGCCACAGGCGGGTCCGGATAAGCAGACGACAACCTCAGGTTGACCTTCGAGAGGCCACTCATTATTTAAAAAGTAAAGGAGTAGGCTACGTAAAAATGTCTTTACGTAGATAGCAGCACAGCTTCGCTCGTTAAAATCTGGACACAGATCGACCAGCAACCATTTAACATTCACCTTTCTAGAGGTGGGTAGATGACCCCCCCTGCCTGTACCTCGCTGCGCCCTTGTTCCCCACACATCTACCTTGCACGTGGTTACCACACGAACTAATTGGCAGAGAGAAAAAACAAATACACCTCTTCTTCTTCTACCTTAGCATGATCTGGCAACGTCGCATTTTCGAGATTAGACGGTTTTTTTTTTTTTTTTTTTTTGTGGGGTGGGAAATCATCCTATGACTTCTCCCGCTCTTGGCGGAGCGGGAGGGCGTGTCAGACTCTTACTGACTAAAACCCACCCCTGTTCCTTCCTGCCTTTGAGTGCCCAGGGGCGAGGTAACTCTGTTTCGAATTTATCCTCAACCCCCGGGCAGGAGATTAGACGGTGGTGATTAAATGTAGATGTTTCAAATAAATGTACCTACCTAATAACAAAAAAATAAAAAAAAACATGGTGTTTTTACTATTTTATACAAAAATTGGGTAAAAAGTAGTCGTTATGATGTATTACGTAGGGTGGTTCAATGTGGATGCGAAAATACCCCGGTGCACACCATGAGTATCTGCATTGAACCAAAATATCCCATTTAACATAAAATATGTTTTTACCTTAGAACCAAAGAGAAAATAAGGAACGAATGCAAGTTTGTAGTGAAATAAATAAATTGATTATACACAAAAATTTAATAAACCGAATGAATATGAACTTTCGAAATTTACCTGGTTCACTGTGAGACACTACCTCTACCTTTTCACCACTTTATGGGTTGAAATTAACGAAAAACAACGATTTACGTTAGTTGCCAACTTATGCCGAAATATTAGTAATTTTAACTTCAAAAAGTTTCATACCCCTTTTTAACCCCTTATGGGTTGAAATTGTAACAACACCATTACGTTAGCTTCCAACCATAAGTCTAGACAGTAAATTTAGTGATGTTTACTTCGAAAATGAAGGACTATCCATACACAACTTCATCCTCCTTCTTAACCCTTCGGGGGTGGAATTATCAAAAACGCTGAGACACGTATAAATTAATTTTCAATCGTCTGCCTTAACACAAAATTTGTAGAGCCTAACTTCAGAACTGACGGACTTTCATACAACTTGGAATTTCCAAAAATCCTTCGTTAGTGGATGCCTACACTGTTTATGGTATGTATGTGCAAAATTTTGCGGTTTGGGCTGTGCGTTGATATATCAGTCAGTCAGTCAGGACTTTGAATTTTATAGATATATATAGATATACAGATTTAAAAAATATGTAATTCGTTCGGAACCTCTTTTTTTTTGCGCGCGAGTTCGACTCGCACTTGGCCGGTTTTTTTTTAGGTTCTTTTGTGTTTTTGGTAGGTACGAAATTTTCCGAGAAGGTAGGTACATAATATTTTATAATTTGGCCGACTATTACTCATACCAACAAAGCTAACTTAGCCGTGATAGTTTTCCTTCAAAGATCGCTATATATACTACCATCACGATTTTTTTCAGATTTTTCATACCAACAGTACCTATAGCTTTTTCAGGGCAGGGAGGAACAGTGGTGGGTTTTAGTCAGTAAGAGTCTGACACGCCCTCCCGCTCTACCCTAGAGCGGGAGAAGTCATTGGACGATTTCCCACCACCAAAAAAAAAAAACCAACAGCTTTAAAGTTTAATGTTTTCCAAACAAATACCGCTGGCTGAAAAGTTGTGTGGAAATCGGTTGTCGTGGTATGGGCCATGTGATACGGAAGAATGAAGAATATTCGTGAGGAAAGTCCTGTGTATGGATGTGGATGGCTATAGGAATAGGGGAACGCCAAAGAAACGATGGATAGACTGTGTTAAAGAGGATATGGGTAAAGAGATAACGGCTAATAGAGAAGTATGGAAGAAAAAGATACCTATGTTGCGCCGACCCCAAATAAATTGGGATAAGAGCAGGATGATTTCGCAAACAAATCCAAAAAATTGTGCACAGCCCCGCAATGATTTTGAAAGACCTATCTAATGATACTTACTCCTCACTCTATAGTGAAGAGTATCGTTGGATAGGTCTTTTATTTTTTAGGGTTCCGTACCCAAAGGCTCTAAACGGAGCCCGTGTCCGCCTGTCCGTCTGTCTGTCTGTCCATCGTCTGCCACAAACCCTTTTTGAGAATTTAAATATATTAAAAAATTCAATAATGTCATCCAGTTTGAATAAGGCAGAAAACAGTAACCGTAAAACGTCAACACAAGTCACTTGTAATATCTGCCTAAGTTAACATAAAAAATACTGCAAGTAACCCCACTTCTCCCCCACAACAGATGATTTCCAAGCAAAATTTTGTCTCAAGAAACAGTCAAATACCGGCTACCCCAATATTTGTAGAACATAATAAAGATAAAGAGGCAAATATATCTACCGAAAACTCTTTCGAATCTTTGCCACTGAATGAAAATATCGATATTTTGTCTCATACTTTGAGAAGAGATCCGCAAATATTTAGAAGCTGCCCAAATATTAGATCCAACAACTTTGATGTACCTACCTAATAGAAGAATTGGAAAAGTTTCTGCACTGGCGGAAAACTTTGAAAATGCTGAAAATGAAATTGTTTACTTACTATCGGAAAACTGCTTTCTTAAAAAACAAATGTCTAAGTATGGCACTCAAATAAATCAGCTTAGAGATATTTGTAAATCGACCCCCAAGAGAGCCTCATAAAAGAAAATAATTAAAGGTTCTATCCAAACTAAATTGGACTTTTGAGAACTATTATTTAGTCCAAACGCACAATTCTCAAAAACAAAAAACGACGACGAAATTAACAATGACGTGACCAAAAATATATTGGTGGAAACCCCGAATAAACAATAATATGGAAACTTAAAATATACAACCCAATTTAAACGCAATACAAAAAGAAACATTTACATAATTGGAGACGAAAAAGTAAGAGGTCTATCCGCACAATTAATACACACGAAGACTGGTAAATGGGATGACAATTACAAATTTACAACATCGAGGGTAAAGTTCAACCATATTCTTCATCATGCGAGATCCTACGAAACCTTGATAATTTATCACGCACCCTATCTGACAATGACATTGTCATACTCTCGGTAAACATGATAAAAATCCCTATATGTTGTTAACTAATCTGTGTAGAAACCTGTGTAGTTTGAGCAATTGTACAGTGTTGATGTTGAATGTTTCAGAAAATAGGTATCTTAACCTCTTAGACTCCGAAACTCACCTGTGAGTTTGACAAAAAAAATATTTTAATTATGTTAAAAAAAAAGAATCGGCTGGCAACCCGGGTTGTCGTCGGGCTTCAATTCGACAACCCAGGTTTGTCCGCGGAGTCTAAGAGGTTTGTCAAAAAACTTAACCATGAGCTAAAATTGTTTACAAAAAACTTTAAGAATTTCATAAAACTTCTGTTTATCATGTCAAATCAAAACAAGATTGCCAACATAGTAAACTGCGAATCTTACACCAAAATATAGCCGGCATCTGCAACAAACTAGATATGATAGAATTAACTTTATCTGAATTAGTAGAGAAAGGCATGGAGGTGGATATACTATGTTTCAATTAAAGAAAATTATAATTTGTGGTGATTGGAATATTGACATATTAAAACATAACTCCGCAACAAAGGAGCTTTTAAGCATTCAAAGTTGTAATTAGAAAAATTACAACTTTGAAGCACACATAAAATCACCAACTCGGGTGAACTTTTGCATCGACCAAATCGCCAGTAACATAAAAAGTGTTCAGTCAGAAATTCATCACCTCGGCATGTCAGATCAAGAAACAGCACAAACGGTAACTATAAAAGCGAATAAACGCAAAATAATATCTTAAGGGTCTGAACTAAAACGTGACTACTGTTCGGAAAACATCCAAAAATTTTGTGGTTGTATGTCTTCTCTTTCGTTTTCGGATACATTTAATTCAGACACTCTAACAGAAGCCTTTAATTTGTTTTATGAAACATTTACATTATTTTACATTCTGTGCTTTCCGGTGATTAAAGTTAAAGTTAATAATATATCAGTCACACAAAATTGAATAACAAAAAGTCTAGCAAAACGAAACGTCACCTGTACCTAAAATTCAAAACTAGTAAAATTAATAAATAACATAATGAGAAACATTACAAACTTTATAATAATTTGTTTAAACGATGTACGCAGAGAGCTCAGAAACTTCTGATTACAATACATAAGAACAAATGTAAAGCTATTTGGAATGCTATCTCCTCAACAATAAATAATAATGACGTATAAAAATGACATTGACAAAATAAATTTTAATAATGTGACATATAGTCTAGCCATTACACATTCGTAATATATTTAATGACTATTTCATTAATTTGACATCTAATCAGCCGGTAAATTCTAATGATAATAAGCTTAAATCAAAATAATAAAATCAAAATTCTATTTTCCTGAATCCTGTAGATGCAATGGAAGTATATAAAATCATAATGTCCCTAAATAATGCCAAAACTAGTGGATATGACGGCATCGCCACACAAGTTTTGAAGGCTTGTGCTAGTTGGATATGTTATCCACTAGCACATGTTATAAACTAATCGTTTTTGGAAGGTGTATTTCCTGATCAGCTCAAAATGGCTATTGTAAAACCACTATTTAAAAAGGGAAATAAGTCAGACCCTAATAACTATCGGCCTATCACCATATTACCCTCTATGTCTAAAATTTTGGAGAAGGCTATGCTTACCAGGCTAAATCATTTTCTCTGTACACATGATATATTATGCAAAGAGCAATTTGGTTTCCGTAAGGGTAGGTCAACTGCTCTTGCGATTTTTAACTTGATGAAACTTGACAGAAAACCTAAATAATGGCGATCCAGTGGTGTCTCTATTTTAGGATATGACTAAGGCCTTTGATTTTGTAAATCATTCTAAGCTCTTAAATAAGTTGGAATTCTACGGCATATGAGGAAAAACATATGAATAGCTATCTGGCTATCTATGTGACAGAAAACAGCGTACAGAAATTCGTAAAGTTGTAAAGACGAATGACAGAATCTATTCTAAAGATAAATTCACTTCAATAGCACTAATAAAGTGTGGATTGCCTCAAGGTAGCATTCTCGGCCCTCTACTTTTCTTGTTTTACATAAATGATCTTCCGGAGGCCACTATGCAGAAATGTATCCTTTTCGCAGATAATACAACAATTGTTATAAAATGTCAGGATGAAAACAATTACAAATTAGTTATAGAAAAGACCCTATACGATATTTATTTTTAAATTATTACTTTCCATCCAAGTAATAAGTTGGATAGAAAGACAAAATAATACAATTTCAATCCTATAATTCCAAACAATTAGCTTCGGCTATAATTTATAAAGATGAAAAGGTACAACAAGTGGACGAATTAAAATTTTTAGGACATAAAGTAGATAATCATCTAAATTGGAAAAGTCATGTGGAACATATTTGTCAGAAACTTGATAGGTTTGTGTTTGCATTAAAAAAACTCAGACAAAATGTTTCCGTAGAAGCTGCTCTTTCGGCTTACCATGGTTATGTGTCATCTGTATTAAGCTATGGACTAATAATGTGTGGAAACTCGACTGACGCCGACAGAGTTTTCAAACTTCAGAAACGTTGCATCCGGGTTATAAACAGGGCATGGTTCTTAGATAGCTGTAAACCTCTATTTCAAAAGAATAAAATTCTTCCACTGCCCTGTATATATATAAAAGATATCTGCATTTTTGTAAAGAGAATTTATATTCTATATTTGCATTACTTCAAGCAACGTAATTTCAAAACCTATATAATAGGTTTTGAAATTACGTAAACCACCAAGTCATAAAGATATTTATAAGAAAAAGGTGTTTTTTTTTTTTTTTTTTTGGGGGTGGGAAATCATCTAATGACTCTTTCCGCTCTGGGGTGGAGCGGAAGGGCGTGTCAGACTCTTACTGACTAAAACCCACCCCTGTTCCTCCCTGCCCTACGCGCCCGGGGGCGAGGTAACTCTTTCGAATTTATCCTCCACCCCCGGGCAGGCACTGGCCGTGGCAGGCCCCGTCCTTTGCTGACAACTCTTTGAGGCGCGCGTGGAACACTACGCGCCGTCGACTCTCGGGCCTGGTGCTGATCGGACGGCGAGTTACCCGCTACTCGCCGTCCGCAGGCCCGGGTCTACGGTGGCCGGAGATCGTCTCGCAGCCCCCGGCGTCTCCTGCGACGGCTGCTGCTGGGGGCGCTAGGGCGATTCGGTCTCTGTTGAATCTCCCTAACGTGTGCCGCCTCCCTCTTCGCGAGCATTACTGCTTCGCAGAAGTTGGAGACGGCCCCCCATTCCCTCTCACTCCGTACCATGGCCTGAACCAGGGCACGGCGCGAGAGGTCGCTGCCGCCTATCGCATCCACGAGGACACGGCGGTGTTCTGCCCAGGCGGGGCAAACCTCCACCGTATGCTCCACCGTGTCCACGGGGCGATCCTCGCAGTGGAAACACGCAGGGGTCACCTCCGCCTTGATACGACACAGGTACTTCCCGAAACAGCCATGTCCGGTGAGCACCTGCGTCAGGCGGAAGGTGAGGGCGCCATGGCGCCTCTCCAGCCACTCCTCAAAGAGGGGCACTACCGCCTCGATGGTGGCGTGCCCAGCGCTGGGTTGCGACAGTCGCTCTCTCCATGTCACCATGAGATCCTGCCGGAGCTCGGTCCGCCGAGCCGCGAGTTGTCGCGGCAGCGGAGTTTCGCCCCGGCGTTTGGCCTCCTCGCGCCACTCGTACAGGTGCGCGAGGATTTTTGCCTCCAGATCCCACGGTGACAGTCCGGCAAGGAGGCTCGCCGCCTCACGGGAGATCGTGCAGTATCCGCGGATGATGCGGATGGCCATGACCCTCTGGGCCGCGTTCATCTGGCGCGTTGAACGCTGCGTCAATGAACGCGCCCACACCGGTGCCCCGTAGAGGGCCATGGACCGCACGATCCCCGCGTAGAGCCTCCGGCAGGAGGCGTTTGGCCCCTTCAGATTGGGTAGGAGCCGCTTCAAGGCGGCCCCGGCCCTGTCCAATCTGGGAGCCAAACGTCGAAAATGCTCGACGAAGTTCCACCGGCTGTCGAGGACGAGTCCCAGGTACTTCATCGTACCCTCGACGCCGATGCGAACCCCTCCTACCGTGATCTGGGAACCCTCCGGTGGCTCGTTCCGATAGCCATGAAAGCACATGGCCTCGGACTTGTGCAAAGCCACCTCGAGTCCCAGTTGCCGGATCCTCCCTATGACTGTCGCAACCCCGCGTGTCATACGGTCGGCCGCCGCCTCGTGCGACCACCCCTGCGCTAAGACTAGCGTGTCGTCAGCGTAGCACACTACGCTGACGCCAATGGGGAGGTCGCAGCGCAGCACCCAGTCGTATCCGATGTTCCACAAAGGCGGCCCCAGGACCGATCCCTGTGGAACACCGCACGACATCTCTCGCCGGTTCCATTCTCCCTGATGACCGGGGTAGATGACGGCTCTGTCCGTCAAATACGCCTCGACTACGCGACGGAGGTAGGGCGGCACCCGGTGATACCGGAGTGAAGAAAAAGGTGTACAATATGTGTGTAATGATTTATAATAACAATCCAAATGAATATATTTTTACTTTTACAAGATAATATTTTTAAAACAAAATTGACAGAATGGCTACAAAAGACCTGTTTCTATAGCGTTAGAGAATTTATGCAGTTAAGAAATAATAAACGGTAAAATTTTATTTAGTAATGAAGTTAATTGAATGTTTGAAAATTGTATATGATAACAAGAAACTTAATGACTTACTTGATATGTGATATTAATATAAATAATTTGCACGCTTGCTTGCCGGCAGAATACAATGACTTAATAGGACATATGATCTTCCTTTGTATAAATATATTTCTTGCAAATTAATATTTTGATTTGATTTGACAATCTTTTTTTCCGAAGAGTTTTCCTTGACTTATGAACTTGAAATTTGGTGAGAATGTTAATTATTACGTATATTTTAGTATCAAATTCCAATATTTGGTACGGAACCTAAATGTGCGAAATCCGATACGCACTTGGCCAGTTTTTTAAATTATTTTTTGTCTGTTTATATGAACAAAAAATAAAACAGACTACATGTACGGGAGCCAACATAAAAAAAGTCAAAATTTTGTTGGTTTATCTGTCTGGCGTGATTAATACGTACTTAAATTTTAATATATTATATCCATTAGACCATGTAAAATTGCAGCTTTCCAGTACTACCAGTCCTATGTTAAGGCTCGGATGGACAGACGGACATAACGAAACTATTGTTACGAGCTTGGTATGGGATAAATTATTTTACACCAATTAATTAACTAAATATCCTTTATTAACTCAATAACTTATTTACACAAACACTAAATCGCTTATAATCACTATTCTCTTTGTAATCGCTTGTATTCGCTTCCGTAGTCGAAAACAGACTGACTCACTCGCTTTTTTTTTTTTTTTTTTTTTTTTTTTTGTGTGACGTCTTGCAGGTCAGCCTAGGAGGCTGTCGTCTGCTTAACCGAGCTTGCCTGTGAAGGCTCTAAATTATTAAAGCCTCCAGCCAGGACTTATTATTTCTTATAAACTAAGTGACTACGCTAAGGGCACTCCCTGCGGAGTACGGGCCTCGGCTTAGGGCGTCACTGGGGGGGACAGCAAGGGAAGGCTGGATCATGTTTCCATTAATTGGGGAATCAGTTGGCTCAGCGGCGCGTGCTGGCAAGAGACTGGGAGGGCATTGACTGGGTCTTCGCGACGGACCTCGACGGCGAGGGCGGAACGACGGCGGTCTGCGTTTGCGTAGTGTGCTGGTTTCCCTACGGCTCTCCTGGAGCAGAGTGGTGGGGTCATCAGGTATGAGTAGGGTATGTCTGGGCCGGCGCACCTTGGAGATGCGGGAGGGTACGTATCGGGCGGCCGATACAATTAGGGGGTTTCGATGTTTCTCAGCAGTATCCATGAAACGCTTGGTGAGTCGTTTCAGGAACTGCTGGATAGTAGGGAGTCGGAAGTCAACATGCAGCTCTTCATTACGGACAAAGTAAGGAGCTCCCGCCGCGTTGCGGAGGAAGCGGTTTTGAAGAGTCTGCATTTTGTGTAAGAGGTAGGGCTTGGCGTGTGCGAAGACAGGGCCAGCGTACGTCATGATTGGTCGAATGACCGTGGTGAACGTACGCATTTTGCACTTGAATGACATAGTGCTATTTTTGTTTAAGATGCTATGAAGCCTACCTTGCGCAAAAGCGGCCCGCGAGCGGGCCTCTCTTATGTGCTGCGCGAAAGTTAGGTGTTGGTCGAGTACGACACCCAAGTACTTAGCCTTTTTCTCCCAAGGAATAGGTTTATCGTACATGGTGATCGGGGGGGGTGGGGGTATTTTGTGTCGGGGTCTCGAGTAGAGGACAGCCTGACTTTTATCGGGATTTACCTCGATTCGCCATCTCCGAAACCACTCGCCCAGTGTAGTTGCGGAGGACTGGAGAATGCGAGCTATTCGATTGGGTGCACGGCCAGTATAGTAGATGGCCGTGTCATCAGCAAATAATGCCAGATGTGACATTTTACTTTTTGGGATATCGCTGGTGAACAGCGTGAAAGCTATGGGGGATATTACGGAGCCTTGAGGGACTCCTGCTCTTATGGGGTGAGGGGAGGAGAGTGCTCCCTCAATACGATAGCGGAAAGTACGATTCGACAGAAAGTCTCGTAAGATGAGTACGAGACGGTCTGGCACTCCTAGTTGATACAGCTTGTAAATTAAGCCATTGTGCCAGACTTTGTCGAACGCTTTCGCTATGTCGAAGTACAAGACACCGGTCGTCATACCGCGCTGGAACCCAGCGCTCATATGTTCTACGATCCGATGTACTTGTTGGACGCACGAGTGTTCGGTACGGAAGCCGAACTGCTCGTTTGGAATGAGATTATTAGCCTCGGCATAATCCCTGAGCCGCTTATTAATAAGCCTTTCATAGATCTTGCCGAAGCCACTAAGGAGACTAATGGGTCGGTAGCTGGAAGGGTTGGATCTGGGCTTGCAGGTTTGGGAATACCTATGACAGTGGCCTGCTTCCATGCTTGGGGGAAAATATTATTGCTTAAAGCGCCATTGAAGATGGCGGTCATAAGCAAAATTAATTGGGCGGGGAAGAGTTGGATAACTCTGTTGGTGATGCCGTCAGCGCCGGGGGCCTTCCGGGCCTGGAGCTTTTTGATGATGTCCTCCACCTCGTCTGGAAGTGACGGGGGGTAGAGGGTCATCTGGGTCTTCGGCGGGGGGGAGGGAAGCTCTCCTTTCAACTTCAGCGTCCACCCTGTCAAGGTGGGCCTGGTCAGCTGGTTGGAGGCTGGGTGAGCACTGGGACTCTAGGCTGTCGGCCAGGCACTCCGCCTTTTCAGAGTTATCGAAGGCGACACTCTTGTCTGGACGTATGAGAGGAGGCATGGTAGCCTCGGTCTTAGACCGCATCTTTTTCTGGAGTTTCCAGAAGGCCTGATGGGTGGCTCAAGTTCGCTCAGCATCTTTCCCCAGCTCGCAGAACGATGCTCACTAATGCGACTCTTTACAGCTCGCTGTAATTTGCGCATGTGAGCCTTGTTTGCGTCGCAGGGGAAAGCGCTGTACGCACGGATGGCTGCGTTCTTCTCGGTTATCAGAGCCCGCACATCGCCCGGCAGCACCCAGCGACGATCTTCTGTCACCGGTACCACCTTTGAACAATCGTTCAAGACAGATTGTACGTGCTCTGTAAGCGAGTCGATCGCTGCCGTCGTGTCAGCGACTGAGTTAATATGGTCGGGAATGGCGTCCAGGTGAACCGACGTGGTAGATTTCAGCCTATCGCTTACTTTCTTCCATTCGGTAATCACCTGGGTCATGGGAGGTTCACCGGGGTCGGGTTGACCCGAGCGGGAGCCCAGGTGCATGATCACTGGGCGGTGATCAGAGGAGAGTTCGTGTATTGCCTCTATCGAATGCAACCGGAGGTTAACATTCTTCAGAAGCGCCACATCGAGAACATCGGGCGTGTGAGTGGGGTTATGGGGGAAGTGAGTTTGACTCATCGGAGCGATGACTCACTCGCCCGCCGTCCGGCCTATTTATACAGTCATGGAAGTTTCCAGAACATTGTCGAACTATCCTATAGTGGAATATTCTAGAAACATCTATGAACTTCTACACAGTACCACAATGGCATGTTGTCGAACCTAGTGGAAACTTCTGGAAATCTCTACTACATTCTCGAACGTTCCAGAGTAATACGGTCGACGTAACACTATTATAGTTTATACTAATTTAGTAGATGCCTTGCCCTTGTTAGGACTACGGAACCCTAAAAATGACCTCTCTCGCTCCTAAATTGCAAATAACGAAATTGTCGTTCTTGACCGGGTTTTAGCTATGAATAAATTCGTCAAAGAAAAGGTGTACCTACCTATGGAAGTTTTAAGGTTTTCGGTGATCTTGAATGACTAACATTAACTCGGTACAGAGATACGTTTTCTCAGTAGGGATTTGAGTTTCAATACGAATTGTCCTTCCTCTTACTTAATCCCTCAGCCGTATTTATAACACCCTCAATTAGAAAGGGAGAAGGGTGTTCCCGAAATCTCTTCTATTTTATGGACAGGAAGTGTTAGTAGGCTATTGAGATATTCATCATAGAGTAACATTACCTCTCTCTACCTCCAGCCCTTCCTTTTCTTGTCAGCATCAGACTTCGATACATACTCGTACCTATAAGTATATACTAGGTACCTATAGACCTTTTTGATACTCTTATTTAAGAACATTCAGTAACTCATTGTTATTTAAAGTCGGTAGATACCTACCTTCTCTGCGAAAAAGCTGCTCTACTTATAACATAAAACTTGCAGAACAAGTCCCTAACCAGAAAAGCTGAGAATAAATGTCGTGATAAGTCCCACTTGTTGCAATAGTCAGCCTCCCTCTGCTCGGTAACCATGGATACGGTGCGACCGACCACCCTCTTCCCTCCCCTCTCACCCTCGGGTCCTCCCGGCCTCTTGTGAAGTCGAGAGCTTGCGTCATCGCGGGTAATTACACATCTAAAGCTTTTGATGGAACAGAGCTTTGTAGGGTCAGACGCTAAGGCAATAATTCATTTCCGTTACGGTTTCCGATTTCTCATGACTAGGAAATTGTTTTAGTATTAAGTTTTGGGGCTATGGTATCATTGAAATTGATACTGTTTTGGTGGGTAGAGAATTTTCAGTTTTATAGCCGTTAATAGGGCAGAAGAATTAACTGATATGGTTATGAGCTGCACAGTTAAAATGTAGTTAAGTCAAGATCAGGGTGGCACATTTTTAACATTTATTACATACCTATAGTTAGGAAGGTTAAAGAGCAACACTAGGCCTCTGCAGACCATGGGTCAACACCTACATTAATAATCAGTATCCGTCCAAACTGTCACAGGGAAAAAGAAGGTCATCGCGGTTGTCAGGTGGTCAAGGCACGCCATGCCACGACAAATAAAAAATAATTTTATCGGGTTATTCTTTGATGTAGGCATCTCATGATTGATTTACCGATTACGAGAAAAAATTGTATAGTGATAAGTATCGCTAATTGTATCGATTGCGATATTTGTGATTCCTATGAAACCGCTATGTTTTCATTATCTTTAGAATTGGTATAATAAAATATATCTAAAATTGTCAACATCCTTTTACACAACACTACCTGCAATTTTTGGATGTGGGCTATAATGATATGTACCTATTAGTTTTGCCCGATTTGTTGAAATTTAAATAAATAAATCAACTTAATTCAACTAAATAAACTTGAGTAAGCATGTCCAAGTATGTGGAATAATGAATATATCGCAAGAGTATAATAATGTTTTCCTTTTATCTGCGCTGTAACATTTCAATAAATGGGTCACTTTTCCAGCAGACCGGGTTTTGCCAAGTCCTCGCGTCGGGGTTAAAAGGAATTGAATCAATTCAGTGCTCGCTCCCATCGAGCGAGAATGGAGTGGGTGGCTTCCGAGAAGCCCCTACCATTGCATTTTATTCTTTATCCTATCCTAAGTGTCGGGACTCCGGACGGACCTCATTGTACTTTATCAGTAGATAGTATCTAGATGTTACCAGTAGGTACCTACTTCTTTTTAGGGTTCCGTAGTCGTTGACAAGGAACCCTTATAGTTTCAGTCTGTCCGTCCGAGACATAGCGTAAAGGCTGTTAGTACTAGAAAGCTGCAATTTTGCATGAGTATATCCAACGCCTTTAAGGTTCTGGTGAGACTTTCGGTTCTGCAGTGCCTCGGGCGCGGGCGTGTTTGTTGACGCGAGATTGGGCGACTTTTACGCATTAAAGCGCAAGAAGTCGGCCTCACTGATACGTCAAATTATAAGACCAGAGTTGGCAGTACATATTTTATGAATAAAATTAATTTGGATTTTGAATGATGACTTTAAATTGAACTATTGTTATTGTATTTGCGATACGTTTGCGAAATATTAAATATTTTTTGTTCTAGTCGGGTGCCCCCCGCCCCTCACTAAAAGCTAAATAGTTAAAAATCTGGAAATAATCGTAATGGTAGTATAAATAACGAACTTTGAAGGAAAACTGAGTTAGCTCTGTTAGAAGAGTAGGTAATAGTCGCGAACTTATATAATACTTACTTGGAAAATTTGGTAACCCGTAAACTTTAATAACTGAAATGTTATTTTTACAATGTAAACCTCTATAATTGGGGCTTTTTGGGTGGATTTCAAAATTTTTGTACCGTAACAAAAATGTTACAAAAAATAGTACTTGTAACAAAAAAATGTAACAAAATGAAGTCATAAAGTTGGGGACATATTTAAAAAACGAAAAGAAGGTTCCGAACAAATCACGTTTTTTTTCAGGTTTTTTTTAACTATACTTTCTTATACATTTTCCTGTAATCTTTTAGTAAAGAACTACCTTCTGAATTTTTTTCAAAATTTTAGGCCCAGCAGTTTTGGAGATAAGGGCGGGAGAAATGGTCATTTTTCATATATTTTCTGAAATAACTTAAAAACTTAAATAAACTTCATTTGATATGTAGCACGGTACAGATAGTAAAACTTTTTTTTAAATTTTCTGAGTTGCACCCCAAAAGTGACCCCATATTTAAACATAGTTGTTTGCTTTCGTAATCGAAAAATTAATACTGAATCTTACTAATATTATAAATGTGAAAGTTTGTGAGTAATTTGTTACTCTTTCACACAAAAACTACTGAACGGATTTCGATGAAACTTTACAATAATATAGCTTATACATCAGGATAACATATGGGCTATCATTTATAAATTCAGCCTTAACTTAAGGTACCTAATTTTTTCAAATTAAGAACGGCGGTACTGTTCGTTCACCAGGTATGCTTACAAAATTGAACTGTTAGGCAGAAGTACACACTGCCTAACAGTTCAATTTTGTTACATTACAAAAACTGTAACAAAATTGAACAGAAACCACATGTGTAACGTAACCCAAAATTCATTTACTCGGCATTATGAAATCCAAATGTCGTCAGTTTTCGAGCATTTTACGAATCATCTTTATACCTCAAGGGATATCTAAAATAACTAAATACCCTTGATTTTTTAAGTAATAACCTCTTTTACTTTCCCACAGAAACATATAGTGAGACAGGACGGCGCACGCGACTAACAGCTGATAGGTCATAGGCGCGCGCGCGCGAATTTCATACGGCTGTTGTGTTATTGTGATAAAAGTGAATGAGTATAAATAAAATTTTTCTTTGGGAAACTTGTTTGTTGTCATGAGTACAATCACATGTTTAAGTATCGGTCACTAATTACCAGTCACCCTATATATATAATCAGACCCTGCCCACCTTCTAGTGTAATAACACTAGTCAGCACAAATTGAATTAACCCAAACATGATACTGTTATCTTGTTTAGTTGAGGAGTTGTTATGGATGGTCACCTTCCAGTTCTTTTTTTTTACTAATAATAACTTTATTCATAAAATACATTATGCACAGTAACAGGTTCCCTGGCTCCCAAACTAGGTTTATTGCCTGTGACTTGGGAGTCAGTTCCTCCAGTAATACGCATTCAAATAAGTATGTTTAGAAATTGTCCACATAGATGGTTGCAATCATAACAGTGTGTGTGAGGGTGTGCGTATGCGTATCTGTGTGTGAGTGAGTTTGTGTGTGTGTGTGTGTGTGATTTGTGTGTGTGTGTGTGAGTTTTTGTGTGTAGTTGTGTGCGAAGCTGAAACACAATGGTGCTATCTTATTTGGTTGCAGAGATCCTTTGGCCACATTCCAACTCCCCTGTAATAATAGTTGTAAGTGATTATATAAATAAAAAAAATAAATAAAAAAACTCCATCATCAGACCCTGGGTACTACCAAGTGTAAAATCACTTTTCAATATACATCAAATGTGTCCAAATACGATGGTGCTATCTTTTTTGGTTGCGGAGATCCTAGGGACACCTTTCGGCTCCATCATCAGACCTTAGGCATCACCTAGTCGAACGTAACTTGTCAAAACACATGCAATGAGACCAAACACGATGGTGTCATCTTGTTTGGTTGAGGAAATCCTTTGGCCACCTTCCAGCTCCATCATCAGACCAGCTTCATACTACTATATTATTTCATTGGGTACTTAATTTTATGAGTACTTAATGCAAGTTTTAGCTTAATCAAAGACCAGAAAGTGTTTGAAAAATGGGTTACTAATTTGTAACCGAATACAAACCCAAACTAAAGCAAATTAATATAAAGTTTGTAAAAATATAAATTTCTCATAAGTTTTCCTGTAATCTATAAGTAAAGAACTATTTCCTGTATTTTTTTTCAAAATTTTAGACTCAGTAGTTTCAGAGATAAGGAGAGGGCCCTGGTAAATTTTCGTTTATTTTCTTAAAGAACTCTAAAATCTAAAACTCTAAAACGATTAATTTTAAAATTATGAAAAAAAAAAATTTGAGACCCTCACAATCAGCTCTTCAATTTGATATGTCGCACGGTACAATTTGAAAAACTTTATTTTTAAATTTTCTGATTTTCCCCCCAAAAGTTAAACCCATATTCCAAATTAATTTAAGTATTTACGATACTCATCCGTGTTGGGGTCATAGAAATACACCTGTGTAAAATTGGCTGTGACAGACGGACAGACAGACAGATAGACGCACGAGTGATCCTATAAGGGTTCCGTTTTTACATTCAGATGTTCGGAACCCTAAAAACAGTGTGGGACAGAATTTAAATCAAAAAGTACAAAAAATTTTAAATCCATCCTTTTACTTATTAGACTAAAAGGAAGGATTTCAAAAAAATTCTATTAGCCTTCTTTTATCTAATAGCCTTCTCTTTATACAAAGTAATCATTTTGAATATCGGTCTCGACAAATTGTGACACGTTTACAAACACTTCTTCGCGGGGCCTACTGTAAATGAGACAATAACCCGGAAATTGGGAAAATATGTAAATGAAAAGCCTCTTTAAGCGGGCGTCCATTGATTACGTGAGGTATTCAGGGGAAATCACGTAGTGATTAATAGTGATTAATGTGAGTAATTTACCGTAGGTGCCTATCACCAAAATTATGTGACCTGCAGGTGTATTCGCTAACTCAGTTGACATCAATTTGATGGGCACTATGCATTTTATTGCTCGGTGGATATCTATTATAATAGGCACTATATACGGTTTTCCTATACGTCAAAGCAGCAATGTACGGCAAAGTGCCTATCAAATTGATGTCAACTGAGTTAGCGAATACGCCTGCTGTATGGAGACGCAAGCCATTGGTGTTCATATAAGGAGGAGGACAAAGATTGCCCACATTTATTTTAATAGGTGTTATCATTCAGAAAACATTAACTGAGAGTCCTGAAACTGGAAGTGAAGACAGACAAACTTTAGCAATGCTAGATACTGCCGTATAACTTGTCTTTAGGTATAGGCCTAAACAGTATCGGTTACACCTTACATTCAGCAACAGTTACAATGCCTATAGATCCTTGGCGATATGCCTGAACGCACAGATACACGACTTTTAATTATTTCAAACTAGCTGCACCCCGCAGTTTTACCCGCCTAGACCGGAATAAAAGGTAGCCTATATGTTAATCCAGGCTATAAGCTATCTACATACCAAATTTCATCCAAATCGGCCGTTTGAGCGTGAAGAAGTAACAAACATACACACTCACAAACTTTCACATTTATAATATTAGTAGGATTTAACATCACGTCTAAAAGACTAATCTTTTTTCTTTGAAAAAAATATGTGTTACTCTAGACATTTTTTTTCGTAATTGGATGTGTGAATATTTGAAATTATATTTTTACAACATAGTGTAATTAGTTTGTAAAGTTATGTCTAATACGGATGAAAAATTAAAAATCATGCAAAAACTATTAAACGTGTTTTTATGAAACCTTCACCATTTTAAAGATAATTTAATTATTTATCTTTTAATATACGTGTTTTAGTATTGTACTTGTTATTTTATTTATAATAAATTAATAATGCGTCTAATTTGGGACAGCGCTCCTTGATGGGCGAGTACTATTACAGGTTGGACGTACAACGCGTTGCGTGAGCTCAGCACAGAGCACGCAAGCTACCCAAATAGCAAAATTTTAACTTACGGGTGTTCCAAGACCTATATTTTTTTACTCTTATAACATACTTACAAACTGCTGTAAGTGTCGATTTAGGCGCACTTTGTAAGAGATTTCTCACTTAAAGTCAACTTATAACGCTTTTATTGAAGATTAGTTTACACTTACAATTATCTTGTTACTGCTGCTGTAATACCAAAAAACAACCGACTTTCAAAAAAAAAATACACTAAAAATTTATAAATAACTTTAATTTCGGAAGTCGGTGTCAAATAACGAAGAAGTAAAAATACAAACACCGACTTCCGAAATTAAAGTTATTTGTTTGAAGTCGGTTGTTTTTTTTGTAAAAAAGTTTTTTTATTTTTCACTTTTTAGTTGTTATACCCCAGAACTAAAAACCCCAATATAATGGAACGTGGACTTTAAACATTTGGAGAACACCAAAACGTCATCGAGGTACACGTATTTTCCGTTTTTGTTCAGTTTCTGAAAAAGCGCTTAAGCAATTTAGATAAAAATTATATGGGACCACCTCGGGAGTATATTCTTTCAGATGAAAAAAGAATTTTGAAAATTGGTTCAGAACTGACGGAGAAATCGGGTAACATACATACAAAAAAAAAAAAACATACAGATGAATTGAGAACCTCCTCTTTTTGGAAGTCGGTTAAAAATAAACTATAAGGGTTTTAAAACGGCATGACTTGAGGGACTTAGAGCGCTCTAACGACTGTTCCTATAAGTGTAATTCCCCTTTATATTGCTTTCTGGAAGCTCATTATAGGAGTATTTATCACAACGGCCGGAAGAAGTGTCTCGAACACTTCTTCCGGCCGTGGCTGTAAAAAAAAAAAAATTGTCAACTCATGTAAGTATTATTGTATTTGTAGTATTTTTATTTCCCGTAATCATTTAGTTCATTTGCTTGATAGTTACTTAAATAACTTGCGGAGTACATTTCTTCGAATGTACCAGTGACGCATCGCCGTACGTTTTGTGGTCCGATAATGGAACGGGCTTGGCGGAATCAAATTATTCAATTCCATCGCATACTCCCCAAAAAGTAACCGATTGTATGGAAATCTACATAAGTCTGTATTAAGTCTGTATCGTGTGGACGTACTATAAGTGACTGACGACTGCCGTCCTCAAGTCATGGCTATGACATATTATGTCTCATAATATCACTGCGTACCTACCTACTAACTCGGACACTTATTAACTGGATCCTTGCCATTGTCTTTTCTATCTGAGGGACGGCTTGCCGTAACGTATTAAAAATATGGGTCAAACAAATGTAATAAATAGTAGCTAGCCCCTGAATCATGTTTAATTTATTAACTGCAGCAAAGTATACGTACCATGTGTTGTAAACTCCCTGAGTTTGGACGGCGCTACTATTGGCTTTGCGCGGGTAAGATCGTCGTAGAGACGAGTTGTAAACGCGTAACGCTGTGAAAGCTTGCGTTAGAGATTCGTAGCAGCTGTTACGCAGCATTGTTAGAAGATGCGTTACGCTGCAAAACCGGGTCGTTGCAGACGCGTTAAGATGTGTAGCAGCCGCGCTACGTTGCGCAGACGTGTCGTAGCAGACGTGCTACGTTGCGTTGGCGCGTCGTAGCAGATGCGTAGCAGACGCGATACGTTGCGCAGACATGTCGTAGCACACGCACTACACTGCGTAGGTGCATCGTAGCAGACGCGTTGCGATGTGTAGCAGACGTGTTGCTATACGTCTTGCGTATATGATTCGTAGCAGGTGTTGCCAATATAACCTCGTCGTAGAGGATGCGTTGCATCGGTGTTTCAGTGCATGGGCTTTAGTAAAAGATAAATAAAATTAGTGCAATATTGTGGTTTTTGGATGATTGAACTGTCTAAAATTATATTTTTTCAAATACCTACTAACCACTTGAATCAACCACATAATCATACAATGAATAGTCTTATTAGACTTTTGGTTAGAAATAACTAATATTTTTACGGTTTTCTTTACGATTCACTATTAGTTAGTTATTTTCTAAACATAACATTGTGGTAACTTACCTCTTCAAGCTTTAAAGGTTTGTTACAATTTACCTCCTCAATATAATAAATACGCACGTGTACCTATACCTACGTGTCAAATAGATTTTTTTTTATAAATTCATAAGAACAGGTTCAATTTGCACTTGCACTATTGCTAATTTGACCACTTGTTGCGAAATGTTTATTTCGGAATTAGTAATAAAACCCTGCAGTCTTTTATCAATAAGTAAAACTAAACAGAACAACATCTGCTAACAAAAAAAACGAGAACGATTCAGTCCACGTCACGCGACGATTTAACGAAAATATTTAATAACTTGAACAATTAAGTCGAATTATCTTTTTTTTGTTTGAATATCTACCTGGATATATGCCATATAAATTCCCGTTTACTTATCATTTTGCACGTTATCATCATCTTTGTTTTTCCCGATGGCTACCATTTCTATCATAATGTTTTCGAGAGTATGTATGTAAGTATATATGTCAATTTCTTGTCTAAAGACTGGATGGATTTTAATAAATGAGGTTTCATTATATTGGTCCTGACAGACGAAGAGACATAGTATGCTAGGTAAATATGTATTTTGAAAAAAAAAAACAAAGTTGCGACCACCATTAGGTAAGTGTGGTCTGTTCTTTTTTCTGACATGGTCATGTGGGGTACTTATCCAAAATAAAGCGTTTACGGTGAAATGTACAGGGTAATTCCTGCGAAATTAAAATTTTCTCACGTTTTTCGCAACTTGCAGGTCAGTGTTGGTCAAAATATGATTCGCGGCCGTAGCAAGTATATTTACAAAATTATAATCATTAAAATCTGTATTGATGATTAAAAAAATGTGCGTAAAAATAAATAAAAACAGATGCATGTCGCGGTTGTGGCAAGAAGGCGTCCACTCAGCATAATGATGTGCCGTATGAACCCACAGCACGGCGCTGATTTTCAGTGTCGCCTAGGACGTGACGTACCAAAACCTGTTGCTAATGTAAAGATAGATACAAAAAATAAAATATATACAAATAGGTAGAGTAAAATACTTAAAATAAACAACTTAAAAATATTATGAAGTGAATAAAACATAAAGAGCGCCCGCAAAAGGTTGTAAAATCATCACATGGGTAACCAAGTAATTAGCCTAGGACAGGATAGAATAGATGAGTTCATATTATAATTGTTTACTGATTTTGCTGTGATAGCCCTAGTTTATCACTTGTGGCTTCGAATCACAGCCCTATCGATAGATACTACCGGTGCACGTGTAGACGGGCACACCAGTTATGTATGGAGGCTTGCTTATTTTGGTTTTGGTTTCATGTTTATGCTTGAGTTTTTCAGTTCTTGATGGAGTGTGCTAGCTAACAAGTGGCGGATAATTTATTTAATTATATGATTTTATTTTGGATTCTGTTTTACATAATTATGTTACATACTTAAATGTTAAGATTGTTGCATACAATTATATAGATTCAAGTTCTTCAAACTTAACAGACAGATATGTTGCTGGAGAGTTTGTTGCGGCACTTCTTCTTCACAGCTGAAACACGCGTCAATTGGTGACTGGAGGTCGTTTTTGGGGAACTGTCTTTATGTAGAACTTTGACGTTCAGAAAGTGCCAACAGCCGTTCAGAAACTCTCAACCTTTTTGAATAAATGACTTTTGATTTTGATTTTTGGGGTTCCGTACCCGAAGGGTCAAAACGGAGCCCTATTGTTGTCACATACGTGTCCGTCTGTCCGTCCGCCGTCTGTCACAAATTTTTTTATGAAGAATTTCCCATTGACTTATGAACTTGTTTGGTGATAATGTTTATTATTACGTATACTTTACTAACAATATACCAATATTTGGTACGGAACCCGACACACACTTGGCCAGTTTTTTTTTCAAGCAAAAAGGGCCCTGGCCCCTTTTTTTTTATTTCTTTTTTTCCCTGGCTATAATGCTTTTCTATTATCATTAACACTAGCACTTAATATACAGGTAATTTCATTGTAGGTAATGTCATGTTTAGTAAATGACTATGATGCTTTTAAGTACCAGAAATTTCTTTTTTGCTTAATTTTTTTTTCTTTTTCTCAAATCAAGCTTTTTCAGAGCTGTTCAACTTCAAAAGTCTGATAAAAAAATTGTGCCAGTTTTTGAATATTTCTTAATCCACATCAATTGTCTATTCCAGATACCGAATCTAGTTTTAACTTAAAACCCCACTACTGGAGCCCTTTTTGCTTGGAAGCCAACATATTATTTATCTTACTGTGTTTTAGTAAAAAAATTGGCCAAGTGTGTGTCGGGTCACGCGCTGTGTAGAGTTCCGTAGCCGCCCGTTTTAACATGCGGACTTAGAAGGGGATTTATGTTTATTACTATGAACATATTAATTGAGTTTACGGTTTAACGGACATTAATGTTTAAATAAAACCCGGCCAAGTGTGAGTCGGACTCGCGCATGAAGGGTTCCGTACCATCGTACAAGATCATACGCGTCTACTTGTTGTCATTATTAAGATCGAGCAAAAAAAGCCAAAAAAAAAAACACGTTTCTGGTACGTTAGTAGTATTTTAAATTAAAGGGACTCCCCCTTTAATTTTAAATTTGGCAAACTTTTCCCACTTTGTATCAAAATATATTTTTTTTACACTAATCTAATCAAGCCTGCTGTAATCACCGAAGGGGTAACGTTAAGCCAGGAGTTAGCAACACTGTTCGCCACGAATGTTCAAGCAATTTGTAACAGGCCAGCCTATTGCCAAATCCAATTCAAAGACAGTGAGGAATTAAAGATGCAAAAATCCGATAAATTGCTTTCTCCGCGCTGGGAAACACCCAGACCCCGCGTTCAGCTGTTGCACCTCCAACCTCCATCGAGACTAGACCAAGGAGGTTCATGCTCTATGACACTCGCTAACGTAGATCTACTAGTAAATTACTTACTACCAGTTCCGCTTACTGATTTTGTCTCAAACTCAATGTTAGCAAACCAGTTATTTCTTGAGTGAACACGTCACGAAATTCCATCCTTCTTAAATACCTATACCATTTCTAGGGTTCCGTATCCGAAGGGTCCAAAACTCCAAACGGAGCTCTATTGCTGTCACTCACGTGTCCGTCTGTCTGTCCGTCGTCTGACTGACACAAAATTTTATTTCGAAGAATTTTTTAACTTCCCATTGACCTATCTGTGGTATATGTATATAATGTTTATTACTACGTATATTTTACTAACAAACATCAATAATATAATAAACATAATATATATAATAAGCCAGATTTTTTCTTTGATAATTCCCTCATGTTGCAGAACCCTTAATGTACGAAGTCCGACACGCACTTGGCTGGTTTTTATTTATTTTCGGATTACCTTGTTGGTACTTCTCTGGTTGCCTCCTTTTCAAATCTTAGCTTCTTCATAGGATTGTATTATACTTGGACAAACTGCAATTGCCCAACTATTCCTTAAAGCACCTCTTCCGGCTCTCCTGTTTTCAAGAATTTGTGAACGCCTTTTTTTTTAAGTATTTTGATACATGCGAATTTGTCGGATATATCCGGCACCGCAGATTAATAATAATTCATAAATCAAAACAATGAGGTAAATAATAAATACAAGTGACTAATTTATGTGCTTACTATATTGGCTCGTTGGTAGGAAAATCCAGTTCTTAGTTGGATCGCTAGATCCTACTTGATATGATAACGGAGGGATAGTATTATGCTACGCGAGTTACAAATAACGATGAAACATCGCTTACCATCAGTTGAGATAGTGATAAAAAACCAAATGACGCCAAAATTCATTAATAAAAAATCGGATATATTATAATTTGTCCACGTAAGTTTGTTACCATGCATTTAATAATATCAACTTATTAACACTGAATAAATAACCGAACATGGTCCTTAACTTAAATCAAACCTAGGTCAAGGAGTGTTTCACGTCTAATCTGATTAAATCAGGGTCTAAGTAACAATAATTTATTGTTACCGTTTTGTAATACCTACATAACATACCTATTACAATAAGTAATACTAAATTTAACTGGTGTCTGGTAACCTGCGGCTGTATTAATTTAAACTAAAGATAGGTACTTTTGTTCACATGGGTCATCACGTATTGATAAAGACAATTCGTCTCGTGTCACGTGCGCTCGTTACATAAACAAGACTCGATTATATCAATCAATCAACTCTTAATACTACTCCGATCAATTTAATCAACAGAGCAGAATTGCTACGAAGCCTCACAGTTACTCTGTCAATACAAAAAGTTTAATAACCGATATTGCTCTTAGAGACTGAGAAGCTTTTGTAATGAAAAATCTCCTGAGTATACGAAGTAGGTACTTCACAGATTCAATTCTTCTATTAGCATTCGAGTGACGGCTCATGCGCCGCGGCTAATCTTCTAAATGGAGTCAGCTACATAGTGAACAGTCTCTTGTATCGTCGCTACGCTTAGGTATATAAAGGTTGCGAGAGAGGCGGCGGCGGGCGTAGTCCGAGGCAGGCAGTGATTTAGGCACACCGCGTTGTCGCGACCACACAGTTCTGCGTAAATTCACGGACATTGTCCGAAAATTAGTAACAATTAAGTAGGTGACGCTGTGTTTTTGTTGAACGTCTGCTGTTATTGTGTTTTAAGTTTTTTATCCTGACACATTTGGTAAGTGTTTCAAACGACGATGTTCCGAAATTATTCTTAACTTTTTAAAACCATTTTTTCACGGTGACAGGGTTAATAATCATCTGTTCTGGAATTTAACTAATTGGTACGCTATAATGGTAGCTACTAACATACACTAAGTTTTAAAGTAGGTATTTTATTTAAGTAGGTAGGTACTACTCCAATCTTATAAGCTCTCGTGAATGCGCCAAAAAATTAACAAGGTTTTTTACTACAAACAAATTGTTTCAAATACGTAGGTACTTGCTACTTGTTATCGAGAAACACCATTTTTTTTTTATCTTGAACTAGATATTAAATTATGCAATAATATCAATAACATAATTTTGATAATATCGTAAACACCAACGTGTTTATGTTACGTCATTTTTATCAAAATATTTAAATCCAATAATAGGTAAATACATAGATACCTATAACAAAGTTATTAATTTTTCATATTGAATCCCGATCTCAAAAAGGATTCCAGATTAACTCTCAAGCGGAGCGAGCCTGAGCGAGGGTGTTTAAATTTTGAAAACCTAAATGCAGTGAGGGATTCAAACTTCAAACTAGCCCAAGGCAAATGCACCTTTAATAATAATAATAATAATAATAAAAATGTTTATTTTTCTTCCACAAATAACACTTAATAACTAAAACTTAAAAATATAAAAATGTATGATTATGTAGGATATGTTCATTTGTGGGAGACTGGTGCCTAAACTAAGCCGTGACTTGTATTTCAGGACACCAGGGACTCCACCCTATAGGAAAAAATATTATATAAAAAAATAATAGAGAATGCCGTTACATTTATGTGTTATAAGGGCAAACTATTTGTTGGAAAAGAAAAAATAATAAAAAATAAATCTTAAACTTCTAAAAAGTGTAGTGGAGTTCAAGGTGTATGTGAGATGTGGGTGAGAGTTTGATGTATTTTGTGTTTGACTGTGTGTGTTTTTGTGTGTAGTGTATAGTGTGAGAGGATATGTGAGTGGGTTCATGTCTAACTAGACGAATGGTTCTTACGAGTTTATGACCAGTAGCTCTTCTGTTTTCGTGTAGTTCAATTTTTGTAGCCAGTTAGTCAATATAAGTTTACATTTATATTTATTATAATTTTTATTATATTTATTAAAACTTTATCCCCGAAGATCATACCATAAGTAGAGGCAACAGGCAAGAGGTGTGGTGGCTAGCCACCGCGAGCGGCGCTGCTAGATAGGTACAGGTAGCGCGGTCAAGTCGAGTTTCCATAATTTTCCGAAGAAAGATGCGCAAAAGCGAGCTCGAAAATTTTAGCAACTCTCCTCGGATAGGTATACTAGGTTTACTTACTAGGTAGGTTACTAGGTTGGGTTTATAAACATTTTTAGTTGTTTATTTCTGAAAGTGTTTGTAGAATATTTTATTGTAATCCATGAGCCCTTTGCCTATGAGATCCTAAAATTAGTATGGCATGCATAACGGTAACATTTCATTCACTAATCCCAGCTACGGGCTACCTATTCCAAAACTTGTGCAAGCACCCACTCATTTAACTGCTTGTTAAGAACTAAGTATTGTGAAGCAACTTATAACAACCCACTCCAATTAAATTCACTGGGAGAGACGAAGAAGCAAAGAACACTGGAACACAACAGTAGGTTATTTAAAGAAATCCAGTTTTATCGATATTATATAGCTTTAAGATGGGTAGGTACTGCTCCCGCTGTTGTAGTTAGGAGGACTATATATAATCTATATAGAAAGATGAAATAAATTCTTACTTTAAAGACGAAACTTTGTAGACCAAGGAAATGTTGAGCTATGGTTTGAATAAATTCTATTCAGTGCTTCCCTGCCTGACCATTTGATGCAATTATCTTCTGTAATTTCCTCATACTGCAATTTCCCTGTGTGCAAGAATTCTGAAGTTACCCTCCGGTCCCCAGAGACACTAGGGATTATGTAGGAACCGGTGATTAAGTTGGAAAACCGTAATTTAGATCTTCTATAGGCTGTATGAGGTTATCCGCATTCAAAAAATATTTATCAGCACACGTAGCGGACCTAAGTAATTGATCAATTAGATTTTATCTAATGAGATAACCCAAATTAAGTTGTTGCCACGCCTACAGTTACGGTATTTTAACTTGGGATACCCGCAACTCCACGGCCAAGGGCGCGAATTGGAGACATAGGTACCTATCTCTCCAATTAATATTTCATAATTTTTGCCTCGACATTCTTCCTGGCATACCTTTCTATTGTAATTTTATTAATTGCCTATTCAATTACTTAGTTGAATGTCTTTCATTTGCAAATGTTAATTAGGATAGTTAGCGTTTCATCATAACTCTCTGTGGTGTGGTCGTTACCGAACCCTTGCTTCGAGTGCCCTCTCCGACCTACAAAGAGCTCGGTAACTGGAGCAACGAGCAAGTTCTGAAACATAGTTACGTAGATAGATATAAATTCCAAGGCTGTGTACTCTATTAGTCGTCCATTATGGGTTCGTTATCTCTTCAAACTTTGCTAAAACATAAAGTCAATTTAAACGTTAAAGCAGGGAAATATCACTGTGTTAGCTCGGGTTCGGTTGGTTCGGACATTCGACGGTCCGCTTCGGCATTGTCGGCTGCAATTGGAGAGCTCTACATAGACACTCCAATTTGATGCCAACGCGTTCCAACAACACTTGACATTTTCGCAGTGTGATTCTGTGATTTGTTTGATACCTACGAAACAGAACGTATGACAAGACAACGTAGGTACCTATGTGGTATTTAAACATATGATATAATTATGGCATATTCCAGTTTCGCTTAAGTTATCTTTATTAAGTTATTCTAATCTCTTTAAAATATGACCTACAATTATCTTACGTTTGTGGAGGGTCATGAATACTATGTATTTATTATGTTACGTCTTCTATTTATTTTGTCGATTCCACATTATGCAAACATTCATGACATTAGTCAAAAACAGGTTTCAAACGAGATTTTTATTTGAGATAACATAAACCTTTTAAAGTCTAAGAAAAACCTTAATTATATTTTTCATTTAAAATCTTCAATTTGCTTTTAAGTATGTTTTGCTAAAGCATCATTTAACTTTCGCACATACACCGGAAAAAAACTGTCAGCATTCGGCTGATTCATTCATTCTATGAAGTTTTACTCTACAAAATGAGGAATTACCCGTTTGGGGATTAACCGGTACGCAGCGTCAAATAAAGAGGGTTTTTCCTTATGCAGGTCCGCAATATTTAACATAAAATTTGAAGAGGAAAGTTGGATGGATACTCTTTTTTAGGGTTCCGTACCCTAAGGGTAACCAACGGGACCCTATTACTAAACCTCCGCTGTCCGTCTGTCTGTCTGACAGCGGGCTGTATCTCATGCATGATCCGTAATAGGTAAACAGTTGAAATTTTCACAGAATGTGTATTTCTGTTGCCGTTCTATCCGTTACCGTTTTTAGGAATGTTAGAGATCGCTTCGAAGAGTACTAGAGCCGCGAAGGACGACAATTTGAATAATGTTATTTTCAAAAAGTAATTTTTCCATGTCTTCAGTCTCTGATTTTGTAATTTAGCGTGTAGTAGTAATATTTGTTAATCTTTTATGCATCTAATTAAGTTAGTTTTTTCTGAGACACCCAGTATTTAGTCTTTGTAAAGAAATCAACATTTTTTTATTACAAAATGACTCAAAATCTCACTTAGGGTCGGGTGTCTCACAGCGAACCAGGCATCAAAAAAAAAAAGGCATCTACATTTAACCACCGTCTAATCTCGAAAATGCGACGTTGCCAGATCATGCAATTATAGGTTAAAGAGGTGTACTTAATTGTGTTCTCTCTCTGCCAATGAGTTTGTGTGGTAACCGCGTACAAGGTGGATGTGTGGGAAATCCCCACAAATCCACCTTGCAGGTGGTTACTTATTAGATTAGCCCTAATTGCTGAGTAGGTAGTATCTGTCTCCATACCAAGATCTGCCATCTTGCACCAGATTAATATCACGGCAGTATACCCAAGGGGCTATCAAAGGGGGAGGTAGACCTACGTTAAGCCAGTAATGCTTTTTGCCGTTAATCGGATAGAAATACAGACTCCAGATTGCTACTGAAAAAATCCGAAACTTAATCAAATATCTCTTCTTCTCTTAACATATAAAAAAAAAATGTAGGTTTATGCGGTGATACTGTTACAAAATAATGTCTGAGGATTCAAAGAAAGTTAAAATCAATTTCATATTAAGCTTTTTTTAAGAAGGTATTTACACCACTCAGCAACCCAATTAGCAACTTGGAATTATATCTCAATTAATGATTTTAGCTAGGTACCTGGGTTTATTAAACATTGGTTTGAGGTTTAGAACCGTAACATCCTGTTTCTACACAATACTTCCGTCCGTTGGTTTTATAAAAAAATATATTATTTTAAATACGTGACAGGTGCGACCTCGGGTTATAAACTGGTTTACCACGTCAATAATGTTATTGTAATTATGAATTATTAAAGCATAGACAAAAATCTCGTTTTGGTATTGTGTCAGGTCAGCATTGATTTTAATTTAGGGTTCCCCAGACGAAGTATTTCGCAGAAAAGCTAAAACTTCGACGATATAGGCTATTAAACTCTGAATTTCCGTTTCTAATACGGAGAAAACCGACAGATATGTAGCTTGTTTTCCACTACGCACGATATTTCATACAAACTGTAAACTTCTTAAACTTGGAAATTAATGAACCGATTGTAATTAAACTTGGTACGTAGACGCAAGGTACCCAGCCAGGTCTAAAAAGTTAGTTACGAACATTTACGTAAAAGATTTCAGACAGACATTGAGAACAATTTTAAGTTTCCTATGGAATGTAAAAAATCAGTCTCTCTTCCTCTCTAAACTCTTTTTCTAAAATGTTCGCAACTAACTTTTTAAAGCTAGGTTCCTTGCATATGTGTATAAATTTCATTAAAATCAGTTCAATCATTTCCAATGATAAGGACTTGCGAGTATATATGAAATACCGCGAGGAGTAAACGCTCTTAAGTCAGTTTTCAGTGCACCTGCTGAAAACATTCAATATGAATAAAAGATCTAGTCCATCGAGTACAGTTTCGTATCTTCGGATACCTACAAGTACTTCCGTAGATTCGTCTACTTTTGCGGAATAAAATAGTTTTTTTTTATTCCAAATAGTCATTAACCTTTTCATTTGTGTTGAAACATTACCTGCATGAAAACGAAAAAAAAAAATTAATCAGCCTTACTTGTATTTAAACAACTCCCTAAGCATATGCTTAGTTTGAATACTTATTAGCAGGTTCATAATTCAAGTTTGCATTTAAAATTCGCTAATCAGTATTTAGACTACGCATGTGGTTAGTTATTTTATAAATAAGGCTGATAGAATGAACTGAACCTGAAAAACAGAGTTATCGCACAAAATAAATAACCTTAGCGGAATCAGTGGTAACGAGCGAAGCGCCCGCTTCTCCAACTTTTTCAGCGATCGCGTGAGTGTCGGCTTGCCTTGGCCCTAAACCTAGCGATCGATGACGAGAATCCGATACGTTTCGATGAATTAAACATACTGTGCTGGGAGCCCTCGGACTCAAGAAAAGATAAAACTACTGGAGTATAGTGAATTATGGCCACAATTTCATTGACTACCTACCTTAATAAATTCCAGCGTTGGTTTCTCGCACGCTTTGCTTTGCAAATAGGAACCTACCTACACCTATTTTCTCTTCTATTTATTTTGTGAACCAGCATAAGTATCGTGTATTGTACCTATAAATACACATATATTCTTGGTATCTACCTAAGTGACGTGCGAGCTGGGTGGCGTCAAGGCATCCGTTCACTTCACAGTGTCACTGCGGAAAGGCTACGGTTTATGGCATTCGTCTTCTTCACGGAAGTGAATAAGGATCGACCTACTAGATCTGGATTAGGCTGATAGGTATAATGTCCGATAGCATTTTTACACCACCATTGTGCTCTCTCTGCTCGTTGTTTTTGTAGAGAGCACAAAATACTGAATTTTCGATGAAAATTACATAGTAAATAAAAAATATTCCGTTTGCGTAAAATTAATAACTATGTTAATTGCTAAATCGAATTAAGCGTTTCGAATTTTAAATTAAATAAACATAGTGTGAATGGCAGATAACTTAACATTACCAACTGTCAGCTCTGTCATATTATTAGAGTTGCATGCCTGCATTTACTCGGGCACTCGGAGACGTCGAACTCTGTGGCTCCTGCTCCTAGCAAATATTACGTATAATCTACGAGTATGTATAAATTCAGAATAAACTTTTCATTTGACAAGGCCGAATCGCTTGTCACACAACTTAGTAACTACCCACATTAGTAGTAGGTACCTATCTCCTATCATAAAAAGACGCCGATCCAAAATGCTTCGGTAACGTTTGAGTCAAAAACTGTTAAGTTATAGTAAACACAGTGGCTAGTGGAGGCAACGAGGTCCATGCTTAACCTCGCACCACTTGCTCGCCGGCGCACGCTCGACGACTTGCGCAAGCGCATGCGCCTGCGCCGCTCTCTCGGCATTGAACAAGGACCACCAATTCAAGTCTATGTATACGCATTATTTACCTGACAACCGGCAGCATTTCTCACTGACATTGAACGTGTGATATAATTAGTCTTATGTAATATGTGTGATATTGATACGGTCAATGTCACCAGCATCTAGCAGTCTGGTAGAGCAAGGTAATACGTTCAGTGACATAGTTAATTCTCACTGTTCTTGTCATCGATCAACTAAATGAGCATAAATGTTTTGTTAACCTTTCTGTATTGCATGATATTTCAGGGAGCAATATTTGAGGTAGGTATTGATTACTGAGATGCTAGATGCTTGATTCTTATTTTTTTGTGGCCGATGAGTTAACATTATAACTACCCAATCGTAAATTGTCTTTAAGTACATCGCCTTGTACCTAATTAGTGTCCGCCTGAATCACGATTTCTAGCCGAAACTGAAACCGTACCCGAATGTTCAGCTCTATTTCCAGTTTCGGCCGAAACCGAAAGTCACTTTTTAAATTCACTGAAAAACCGGCCAAGTGCGAGTCGGACTCGTGCACCGAGGGTTCCGTATCTACTTGTAGGATGTAAATAGTTCGTCCATCACGGGAACAGAATCTCGAACAAACTTAGCTTTGCCGTTAGAAAACTGTTGTCCCCATACTATACATCGACATAGGTTGCGGTCAGTTTACCAACAGCAAATAAGTTTGTAATCACAATTTTTCTTGTTGTGTTGTAGGTAACTACAAATTTACGGTTCTCGGATTTTTTTCTTTACTTGTACTCTCTGCCAATGCTTCTTTTCATGATTCTTGGTCAACGGGAAGTACCTTATATGTTCTGATTCCCTTAAGAGTATCAAAATATGCGGCATAAACGGCCGTATCTTTTGATTGCGTTGACTTGGAAGTTTCATATGTTTACTGCTCCAAGGGGTTGCAGACCTGGGTATTTGATATTAATTTCAGCTTGATACCTCTACGCGTTCCTGAGAAAAAGGGTCTTGACAGTCGGACAACAAAGTGATCCTATAAGGGTTCGTTTTTTCATGTTGAGGTACGGAACCCTAAAAAATTTTGACTTGAAAAAGTTTTCAGTTCATTGAAAATTCAGCCCTAACTAATATTATTAAATACTAAATAAGTTAATAAAATGACGATTACACACAAATAAGACAGTCAGTTTTTCGGTAGGTATCTATCTCTATCACAACCTTAAGCTCAAAGACGCTAGTTTCGGTTAAGCCTTTGGTTGTTTGGATTGGACACTACTTGTAATATTGATGTTCTTTATTTCGATGGCAGCAAAGTAGAAAAAGACATATACAAAATCGCAATTTTACAGGTGAGCATACTTAGTAAAAAATTGTGACTATTTTGAGAGTTGTGGACTGATTAACATGAAATTTTCTATGATTCATTAAAATAACCTTCTTTATTGATTTTATGAAAGAATTAATCATTAGATCGTTGTTTTACTGAAATAATGTAAATGTACTTTTTTACTCTGAAAAGTCTTCTACGTAGAAGACATGTGCCTGATATCCGTTTCTACGTTATCTAAAATATCGAATAACTAAGATAACAATCTCCAGTAATACATATATGGATATTTAAAGAAAATCTAAGCAACATGCAATCAATATTTCGCTTTTTTTAACCAAATTTTGTAGTTAAATTTATCAATTTACACATTTCACTAAATGAGTTATCTACCACCAAACTTCATCTATCTATGTCAGTTAAATAATTTATTTAGTTCTCAAACCACGCGAAATAAAAAGGTTATTAGGAGAAAATAAATATTCGCGATTGACAGGTGACAGATGACTTTTTTACGTTTAAATCATCTGTCAATATTCCGAAGTAAAGACGACCAAATTCAAAAGTTCGTTTCTATTGCGATATTTTTTCTAAAATGAGTGTAAATGTCTTTATTTACGTGCCAGATTTTTGTAGTTATTTAATACAGACTTGTAGAGAGGGTTGATGTACCTAAGCTATATAGAAAAAACACATTTTGGCAAAAATGTAGATGTCCGTATTTACTTTGCGGTTTATTCTATACTTACTAAATAATGATAGTAATGGACCACGTAGGTTCCCGGAAAACTTTGCTTTTCCATTCAGTAATAATATCTAATCCTTTCCATAAAATATCTAATCTCAACATTTCTCTTCTAGCTGCCACAATGTCGGATCAGGATACAAAACTCAAATTCGGTTTGTGCAATTATGCAATGAGCAAATGTTTTTTTTTTATGTTTGTGTTGTATTGTTGCCATCTAATTTAATATGCTTATCGTAATAATTTTGAATCGCGATTTTTTTATTTTATCTACCTTTTAAGATTTACTTACGGTAATTGTTCATAATTATCATAGGTATAACGTAGGTAAATATAGTAAGTAGGTACCTACGTACCTTACGTACCTACGCAACGTATTGTTGTGGCATTGTTACGACCTACCTAGGTACCCGTCCCACATGCTTCATAACAATTAGCTTTTAATGGTAAAATAATAATAATTAAGTAGCTAGCCTAATAGCTTAGCTATATATAGGTATTATGGTGCTGTATTTCTAAAACTATGCTACTTGATAATACATTAGCCTGGTGGTCGGGATTGCGATCATAGTACATTTAAAAAAAAAAATGTGTAGGTACCTACTACCCAGCGTAATAAAGTAGTTTTTGGTAGGTACCCTTTTTTTTCTACCACTTTTTACTTAGTCTTATCTTCGCTTAAACCAACCCGAGTAAGTATTTAATGTTTTAATAAAACCTCAAGCTGGTAAAAAACTACCTACGCCAATTAAAGTTTCAGCTGGTGAATGATAAACAAAGCACCACCACAACGAATAGTTATAGGTAATACAAGAAACAGCTTGAATTGGACTCTAATAGCGTAGGTAGGTATCTACTGGCTTTTTTTTACCAAATAACTGCTTTGTATTATTGAATTCAGTGCTAGTTTAGCTAGGTAATCCTGATTCCTGCATGTAGGTACCAGTTATTATATTATTATTGTTTTACTAATAAGATATAAGTATTATTTATCATGTCGAGCAGCGCAGATATATCTATAATTCTATTATTAAGTCATGCCTGGCGGAATGTTTCAGAAGATCGGTGGCGTAGCTCCTACCTATAGATGCTGGCGGGAAAAATTCCGAATCATTCCCGTCGAATACTTCGGAAGTATTCCGAAATATTCCGAAACTTTGGGAATATTTCAACTGTCAAAAAAAACCAGGAAAATTGACCTTACTACCTATTTTTCAACATTTTTTTATGTCACGTATACATATAGTGACTAATAATACTGTTCTGAAAACTGCATCAAAATCGGTTCAGCCAAACGCGAGATGATCGCGGACAAACATACATAAATACGGTTCAAACTCATAACCTCCTTTTTTTAAATCGGTTAAAATACCAAAACCTGCTCCTAAGTATAACACTTTTCTGAAAACCGCATCAAAACGTGTTTGCTTGCAAGGTTTGCCTTTGTTTGTTTTTATTGACTGGGCTATTATACGCGTTAAGTAGGTAGGTAATGATTAATACCTACCTATGCGACTCGCGAATACTCGCGATGCGTACAGAGGTACATACAAACTAACCAAAAACATAAGTAACCCTTTTTCAAAAAACAAATCAAATATGCTAGGCCTGGTTTTTTATTCCACAACTGACATTTATAAAAATAGCATTCGATTTCGAAATAAGTAGGTACCTACCTAAAAACAAAAGAATAAATCGCAGGCTAACATAGATCTACCTATAAAAATATCAACATATAATTCCCATTGAATTATTTGGGCGAAATATTCCGCGGAAACATTCGATTGCGGGGTACGAATCTTTCTCGCGCGGGTGAAAACTTCTCCGGGGAGCATTTCCGCTCTTACCGCACCTCGCACCGCCATCGCCTGCACGCACGACTCGTGGCAGTCGGGCGCGCGCGGCGTGGCGCCAGCGCGGCGGCAGCGGCCGGCGCACAGAGGAGCAGCGGCGGCGGTGATCGACGATCGATGCAAAATACGATTTTTCAGCAAAAAAAAAAAATCTTAGTTAAATTCATTTTGAATAATTCGGATTTAAAGAAACTTTCCCAGAAGTATTCCGGAATTATTCAGAATATTTCAGAAGTTTTGCAACTATACTCCTACCAGGACCTGCTTCCTTGTTTTTTAATGCTTTCTTGTTCCCTTAGAATAGAATAGTTACATTATGCAATTTCATAGATAAAAACCTACACCATTATTAAAAATGGTGGCTTAGTTTAATTAATTTATAAAATTAATTAATTAAATACAGCGGATTCTAAATTAAAAATTTCCATAGTAAATTTTGAATTAAGAACCTGGAATTTAAATTAAACTTATTGTTAACACAGTAAGTTCAAATAAAATAACAATTTTAATGATTTCAGAAACGATGGAGGCCGGCGATTTTAAAGATTTCGCGAAAGCGATGACCGACTACATTGCTGAATATTTGGAAAATATCAGAGACAGGTATCTATTCTTTTCTCTTTATTAAACAGTAATAGGTAACTGAATGAAGTTTAGGGAACCTCAAAAGCAACGCTTAGTAGATACTTACCCCTGCCAGGGTCGCGGGACTGTTCGAAAGTTTCACCGCGGCCCTGGAACACAAAGGGCAACTAAAGGAACACTGGTGGGTTTCAGTCAGTAAGAGACTGACACGCCCTCTCGCTCCACAAAGAGCGGCAGAAGTTATGTGATGATTTCCAACCATGAAACAAAAAAAAAACTTTTTTACAAAAAAAAAACCGACTTCTAAAAAAGAATTACCCACACTAAAAATTACAAAATAACTTTAATTTCAGAAGTCGGTGTATTTGCATTTTATTTTTTAATTTTTAGTGTGGGTATTTTCTTTTTTGGAAGTCGGTTGTTTTTTTGTAAAAAAAGTTTTATATTTTTACTTGTTAAACCTCAGAACTAAAAACCTCAATAAAATGGAACGTGGAATTTAAACATACTCGTAATTGGAGAAAACCAAAACGTCATCGAGGTATACATATTTTTTGTTTTTATTCAGTTTTTCAAAAAGCGGTAAAGCAATTTCGGAAAAATTTATATGGGATCACCTAGGGAGTATATTCTTTCGGATAAAAAAATATTGAAAATCGGTCCACAACTGACGGAGAAATCGGTGGACATACATAAAAAAAAATACATAAGAATAAGAATAATAAGAATAAAATTTATTAAAACCATTGTTTTGTTTACAAAGTAAGAGATACATTGGTCCCCAAACTAGGCAGCGCCTGTATCTTGGGGGCCGGAGTTGCGATTACATTATAAAAGACATGTTGTAAATTAAAAAAAAAAACAATAACTAGTATGAAGTATTTAAAGATACATAATGTTTTGGTAATTAGGTTACCTTTTAAAATTAAGCCTAGGATAGAATTAGTGTAAACTAAAATAAAATAACAATTCTGTAATGTTTGTGGTTGTGTGTGATGGTGTGAGTGTGTGTGGTATAGATTTGTAAGCGGTGTATTGGAACCACAGGTTTAATGTGCGTACGTTTTTGATATCCGTACGTGTGTGTGATTAGTACAATCTTGAAATGTTTAATTGATTACATTCTCGGTTTCGGTGTAAGAGAAGGTGACAAGTAATTTTTGGATATCTTTTTTACATTTGCAATTGTTCAAAAAAAAACCTTTGGTTTTACAGGATTTATTAATTTTTATTGTAAACATAAGTCTAAGAGTAAGAAGGACAGCGTCTAGCCAAAATACTCTTAAAATTAGGAAGAGGGATGTGTAGAACGCGTTTGGAAATAAGTTTTTAACAATCAGGCATATTTTTTAAAGTTTTGTGAGTATGTAGTGTGGCGCTTAGAATAAATAATTGACGCACTCGTAGAACAGGAAATTCATTATAAAGCAAGTCTGTTGGGAACCTGAAGGGCTTTTTTAACATTACTTAATTAACTGCTCTCTGAGCTCTTTCTATTTCTAAGAATGTGGTTTTAAGCAGTGGTTGGCAGAGACAAAGATATATAATTCGGAGAATTTTAGTAGGTGTGCAGTCACGTAACTTTTTCATGATGTAAATGAGTTTCCTGACGCGAGCCGAAAGTAGATGTATGTGGGGTTTAAAAGATATATTTTCATCTAAAGTAATACCGAGGTATCTAAGAGAGGCGGTGCGGTCTATACTGGCACAGTTACAGTCTGTGAGTGGATGATAATTATGGCTACAGCATGTGTGGGATTTAAGTGTTAACAGTCGAACATAGAACCTCTTCCTTTTTCGAAGTCGGTTAAAAAGTAGGTTCTTACCACTGAGGTAATAAGTACTACGACTTATTTAAAGAACCTTAAAATCGGTGCCTTATTTGTTTGCTGAAGCTTGTTGACTAGATTGTACCACCTGGATATTGCATAGAATCTTTTAAAGAAGTCTTTCTTATTTTCTTCTGTCCGTTTTCCAGGCAAGTAGTCCCGTCGGTGAAACCGGGCTACTTACGTCCGCTGGTGCCGGAGCAGGCTCCTGACAAGGCGGAGCCCTGGACCGCGGTGATGGCCGACATCGAGCGCGTGGTCATGTCCGGGGTCACGCACTGGCACTCACCGCGTTTCCACGCGTACTTCCCCACTGCCAACTCGTACCCTGCCATCGTGGCTGACATGCTGAGCGGGGCCATCGCCTGCATTGGATTTACTTGGGTATGCTTTAATTTGTACTTAAACTTTACTTTTATTTTTCAATTTTTAGTTGTCATACCCCAGAACTAAAAACTCCAATAACATGGAACGTGGAATTTAAACATACTTGTAATTGGAGAAAACAAAAACGTCATCTAGGTATACGTATTTTTCGTTTTTGTTCAGTTTCTCAAAAAGCGCTGAAGCAATTTCGATAAAAAGAATTTTGAAAATCGGTCCACAACTGACGGAGAAATCGGCGGATATACATAATTTTTTTTTTTAGAAAAACATACATACATTCGAACATAGAACCTCCTCCTTTTTTGAAAGTCGGTTAAAAAATACCGTAATAGCTACACTAGACGGGTAAAATTATTACCTTAGGCTTACTTTGCCCATACTGGAATACAATTCTACGTACCGAAGTCAGTGTCAATGTCACATACAGCACAAAGTTAATTCGAACAAGGAAAACCGGTTGCATGTCATATTCGCTCGCGGGCATTTTTTGCGTAAACAAAATAAGTAGGTAGGTAAATATAGTAGGTACTAAGCTACAACTCAAGCTAAGACCCCCGTCTTTAAGTCGAGGGTGAATAGGTTACCTACTTCTAGGCAAGCGTGCGTCGACTACATCATCGCTTACCATCAGTGAGATTGTGGTCAAGCCGCAGCTGGGGTCAAGCCTATCAATGATAAAAAACAGTTACTACACTTGCAAGTCTTGCAACGTTTATTGTAGGTATCTAGGAACCTACCTATTGTGCTTGATTCTGAATTCTGATTCGATTCGATTGTAGTCGCAGCTGCACATAATATGACGATTGTCTGGCCATTGACTTACTACCTTCTTTACAGTAACAGTAACAATAGATATACAGAAGACACAGAGGTTTGGATTTTCGAAATCCACACTTCTATGCTACCTAGTTTTAGCGTTGATATAAAAACTGCATTTATATAATAAGTACCTATTTATGAGTCTCACAAATATCAGGCGAAATGAGGATGTTCATCCAGACTTCTGTCTTCTCTTCGGGGAGTACAGGCACGGGCATGATGTGATATGATGATAAGAGATGAAATATTTCAGATTGCGAGCCCTGCGTGTACGGAGTTAGAGGTGGTGATGCTGGACTGGTTGGGCCAGATGTTGGGCCTACCCGAGTCGTTCCTTGCCCGGTCGGGAGGAGAGGCCGGTGGCGTCATACAAGGCACCGCCAGCGAGGCCACCCTGGTCGCTCTACTGGGGGCCAAGAATCGCACTATGATACGCGTCAAGGAACAACATCCTGAATGGACCGACACCGAGATTCTGTCTAAACTCGTCGGTTATTGTAACAGTAAGTTGTCCATTGTAGTACCTACCTACTATAAATACACAAGCTGCCATCTGCTTAGCCGTTTTCAAGTACCTACGTTGGTGTCACCCATTTTTGACCTTCACAACCCATTTCTTTATTGGGTAACATGATACCCCATGATAGTGATACCAAGGGTTACTGGTATGACTGGCTGTCAGACTTTATCTACGAGTAAAAGACGTGCTTTCAGAGGCACTGCCTAGAGGTACGTAAAACGTAACGTATCGGCAAACAAAATTAGCAGTAAGTAATTCAAACATTTTTCTTTTATTCGCAGAGCAAGCCCATTCTTCTGTGGAACGAGCTGGTCTCTTGGGTGGTGTAAGGCTTCGTTCTTTGCAGCCAGATGGAAAGCGGAGCCTTCGTGGTGATACTCTTAAGGATGCCATAGATGAAGACGTTCGCAACGGCCTTATTCCCTTCTATGTATGTTTTTATAATAGTCTCAAAAAATAAGACTAAAAGAAATAATAATACAAACTTAAGTTATACCTACATCGTTATTGCAGGTCGTGGCTACTTTGGGTACCACATCCTCATGCGCGTTCGACGCCTTAGAAGAAATCGGTGAGGTGTGCTCGTCGCAGAACATTTGGCTGCACGTGGACGCAGCCTATGCCGGCTCCGCATTCATCTGTCCTGAATATAGATACCTCATGAAGGGCGTTGATAAAGCGGATTCCTTTAATTTTAATCCGCACAAATGGATGCTGGTTAACTTCGATTGTTCCGCCATGTGGCTTAAGGAACCGCGTTGGATCATCGATGCTTTCAACGTTGACCCATTGTATTTGAAACACGATCAGCAGGGATCAGCCCCTGACTACCGTCACTGGCAAATACCATTAGGCCGTCGCTTTAGAGCGCTTAAGTTGTGGTTTGTCTTACGTTTGTACGGCGTAGAAAATCTCCAGAAACACATCAGAAAACACATTGCATTGGCTCATCTATTTGAAAAACTGTGCAGCGCTGACGAAAGATTCGAAATTTACGAAGAAGTTACAATGGGACTAGTATGCTTCAGACTGAAAGGCGGTAACGAGCAGAACGAAGAATTACTCAGGCGTATAAATGGTAGGGGCAAAATTCATTTAGTTCCATCTAAAATCGATGATACTTACTTCCTCAGGGTAGCAATTTGCTCACGCTTCAGTGAAGAGAGTGACATTCATATATCTTGGGAGGAAGTAAAAGCTTCTGCTGATGAATTACTCAAAGGCCGTTAATTATATTTTGCACCTGAACAATCAGCAATAATTCTGAAGTTAATACAAGCAGTTGCTACACTACTTACTGCTAATAAATCAAATTTTGGATTTCGGAAAAATATTGTACCTGTCCGTCCACACAATTCAAGCGAAGGGGGAGGTGGGGAGGTATGTACCTACGCGTGGGTCGTGTGGACAGACCCTAAAGATGCTGACAATCCTGAACATTCTAAGTAACAGAACAACGATCATTTATTTTGAACAACAACACAGAGAGCCAAACCACGTCACCGATGATAGTTCTCCTGGTTTTATCAAGAATGCTAAATCAATTCCCTACCATGTTGAGGTCAGCTTCCACCGGATGCAGCTGAATACCAATAACGATCATTTCATACAAATTAATGTTCAGGATTATCAGTAACTAAAGAAGCTATTTAAAAACAGACGTCTGCATTAACTGGAATACTTATTAATGCAGCCGTCTCCATAGGTAATATATAAATTATTACAGAAAGGGAAATTAATTGCTTATCACGTTATAGTAGAATGTCACTTGCACGTCTTAAAATGACGAGGTGAAGTTTCAATTTACCAGGAATTGATATCAAAAGTGGTAATTAATTTTCAGGTCCCTTTATATAGATATTTGAAAGTTATTAAAAAACCTATCTGTATTATAAATGTAGAGTCTATTGTATTAGAAGCACCAGTTTATCTATCTAGAGCTGTGATAAAAATGTTTTTTTTTTTAATGAATTGCCGTTTACGACTAAAAGTCCGTAGGAAATGAATACCTATTAATAATTAAGTCTGATGTACCTATGTTCGTGTCATTTAATCATCAGTAGGTACATACCTCTAACTTCAGAGGATTACTGCATAGCCAACCTTGCCATTAAAGTTTTTATTAGGGCCTATGTTGTGTTCTTCACATCTGGTCCATATAGAGTAAGATTAGCAATGAAAGTCGAATAACACTTCATTTTTTCAATAAGTAAGAATTGTTATCTAATTTCAAATAAAATACTGTCGTGCTAGCGACACGAAGAAGAAGAAGGTGATACAAAATCTCAACTATTAAAAAATATATGCACAGAAGTCGTGTATCAAATAATTGTCTATTTAGTGGATTCAAAATGCACAACACAAAGACAGTAGGTATTAGTTGATTTTTGTGGCTTACCATACCTACCTACCTGTCGTTATGCTACATTTATCGCAAATTGAGAATAGAAGCCTAAAAAAATTTATATAGACCGACTCATTCATACACAATTTGTTATTATTATAGTGTTGATTATTGCCTATTGATTCAATGAGTTGTGATAATTTAATATCGTGTTAGACCAATACGACCAATATTGCCTTCTCTTATTTTTAATGTAGGTAATTCAGACTGTGCGTACAAATATATCTCGTTCATAAAAAGCTTGCAAAACGATGCGGTAGCCTTTTGAATGAACTCATGTCGTCTGCAAGTGTACCTATTTAGTGAAGCGCCGATATGCGGCGACAGAGAGGTGCAAGTCTTGGAGGCAATTAAATAAATTTCCTTTATGAAATATTGTTTCGGGCGATAACGTCCACTAAACCTTTACTAAATGAGAAAATTTTGGTCTTATTAGATGCCGTATACCTTAATCTAGGTCTGTGCGTTTTTCTTTTTTACATTCAGTTAAGACTAATTTAAAAAAAAAAACGCTCGAGCATGTTTTTATGTCAAAAATATAGATATAGAGATGCTAATAACTTATATCGTGCGCAATATTTCTTTAAAATAAAAACTTATGGACCTAGTTTTTCAATAAGTACATTTACTTACAACATTTCCAAAAATTATGAATATTGGAATAAGTTTACTGAGGGAAAAATGATATCGCTTTTTGTATGAAAATTTAGTTTCACAATCCTCTTGTAGCCAAAACTCTTTGTTATTGGTACATATCAGATTTATTTATTGTCTTCTTTTAAGCAGTTTGTAATCCTCCAATAAAAGTAAATACCTAATCTTATATTGTTTAGCTAACGTCATCTCGTTAGCTTGCATTCCTAATAATTCTTAGAGATATTTTATTTTTATTTACATTGTATCTACTTATTATCCTTATTTGAAGTGTCGATGTGTAATGTTTATCTATCATGCTTAAAATGTGTCTATTTAAAATATATCTGTTTGTTATTTATTGCATTGACTGCGTATTAAACAATATCTTATAACAATAATGAAGCTTATTATTTGGAACTCGTGTAGCCTACGTAGAGCAGTGGTGGCCCAGTGGTATTGGCCGCAACTTACAAGTTGTAGGTCGTGAGTTTAAACCCAGGCAGGCACTTTATTTTGTGTAAATTATTTCGTCACCACTGCTCTCAAAACGGTGAAGGAAAACATCGTGAGGAAAACGGCATGTCCTAGAACCAAAAAATCGAAGACATGTGACATCCACCAACCCGCACTGGGCCCGCGTGGTGGATTACGGCCCACACCCTCTCACAGAGAGGAGGCCTGTGCCCCAGTAGTGGCGACAATAAAAGGCTGATGATTTTTTTTGTGTACCCTACTGCTTACAGTTTAGAACCTAGTGTAGGTACTTACTACAATAAACTGATATCAAGGGTGTAGCTCTCTGCCAGGGTCGTGGGAGTGATCGAAGTGTCACCCCGGCTCTGGCACAGGCAACTGAAGGGTGAGTTTAAGTCAAAAAGGCCGCCGACACGAAGTCAGCGGGAGCGGGGCGGTGGTGGCGGCGCGGGGAGCGGCGCGTTTCAATGCATAGATTTACAATATGGAACTGGCCTCGAAGGCAACGGCGCGGGGAGCGGCGTACGAGCGATGCGCATCAGTCTAGTAGTAGTCTAGTAGTCTCCGGTACCACAGTATAAATATAGACAGTATGGAAACTAAGCCTATTTGTTGAGCTAATTACCTACGCTCCATATGAGAGCGCTTTTTTTTCCCATTAGAGAGCTAGGGTTGTCACTGTTAATGTTTGGAATAACATTCTATGGAAGATGCTTCAAAATTGCCGCGCAATTTGAAAAACATTAAGATATCCCACAAAGACCCGTACCCTTTTTTTTCACGTCGCAAAAATTTTCATGGTATTCGAGGGTGTTAAAGTGAAGTCAAAATGCGCGGCGCTCGGCCGATAGCTAGTACACCCTGCGGCAGCGCACCTTACCGCGTTTCAACCTGAAAATGCGTGTGATGTAAATGAAAAACCATTAACATTTTAAAAAAACGTCATTATTTTTCATAATTAAATGATTATTAGGTACCTTTCAAGATCAGCAGGGAGTTTAAAAAATGAAAGCCCCGGATTTGAAGAAGCCGAGTTCATACAACAGTACACTGCGCAATACGCTACTGGCATTTTAAAACGGTCCGTGGCTCAAGAGATAACACGACCACTCGTCTCGATACGGCAGCCGCAACTGCGCGCACCGCGACTATCGCTTAGGGCTAGCGTAGATGCGCGCGTCTGTGTGAGTGTGCCGTTTTGACCGTTTGTACGTAGTTTCCCTACTGTCCATATTTATACTGAGCCGGTACGCTGCCGCGCCGCCGCACCGCCGCCGCCGCCCCGCTCCCGCTGACTTCGGTCCGCGGCCTTACTAATTAAAACCCAACCGTGTTCGTTCAGTTGCCCGTGCCAGGGCCGGGGTGACACCTTGGATTCAGGGACTTCGTTCGCTCACTTTCCTCGCTCACTCTAGCCCCCTTCATCCCTTTCGAATCTAACCTGTCCGTGTCAGGGTGGTTCGCTTGCTGTTGGATTAAAATCAAAAAAAATATCTTTACCCTGACTCTAAAATACAACGTGGAACGAGAGGTGAATGATTGGGAAAAAAAAGCACTGTTAACGAGAGGAACAAAACATTCCCAGTCGTTTATAACATTTATTATGTTTCGAGCAATATGACATAAGTACTACACGTTCTTAATATTCTGTTAACAGGTACCTATGTATTACCACAGATAGTATAATGCTAGCGTAGTATTACAAAGACTATATGCACTCTTGCTTTAGGCGGCAGTACATACTCGTACATAGTAATTCAACTCAACTCTCTGATTCCATACACCATAAATCCCTCTGCTCAACCGAAACCTACAAGTATATCGGGGGGGGGTGTATGTCGGAAGCGTTAGGCATTAATGCTGCTGACGTAAAACAGTCGTTGAAGGAACGCTTCTTTGACCGCCTCAATAAAGTACTGAATAGTCTTTTATCAGGCGGGAACAAGGTGCGCGCCTTCAACGGCTGGGTTATGCCGGTATTGATGTACGTACTCTTTCGGCATACTCAAATGGACTCAGACGGAACTTGACGCTCTGGATAGGAGGGTCCGAACACTGCTGATCACAAATCGGATGCATCACCCATCTTCGGTGATGAGGCTGTATATCCCGCGGAAGTGTGGGGGTCGTGGCTTCTTAAATGCTAAGACCCTACACAAACGCGAGGAATGCAGCCTTAGAGAATACTTCCTCGAAGCCAACGTGGGTATGCATCGAGATGCGGTCGGTGTGGACAAGGGCCTCACCCCGCTCTCCTTGGCAAACGAGAACTGGCGCAAACCTATGGTACTATGGATACTAATGACCGCAGGGAAGTATGGCAGAGCAAGGAGCTTCACGGACGCTTTTACCAGGTCCTATTTGGACCCGATATAGACCTCTTAGCGTCCGTATCCTGGCTGCGCTTTGGTGACCTCTTTGGGGAAACCGAAGGTTTTGTCTGTGCGATTATGGACGAAGTTATGATGACGAATAACTACCGGAAATACATTGTGAAGGACGGTACGGTTGATTCCCCGGGCCGGTGGCATGCTGTCGGGCATGCCACCGGCCCGGGGAAGCAATCCGACACATTATTTCTGGTGGTTCTCGTCTAGCTTACGAAGACTATTTGCTTAGACACAACCTTGTAGCCAGGATTATCCACCAGCAACTTGCTCTTAAATACAATATTGTGCAATCGGAAGTACCGTACTATAGGTACCTACTCGTATATGCCCGACCCAGTTCTCGAAAATGGCAATATTACATTGTATTGGGATCGATCTATCATCACTGACAGGACTATTGTTGCCAATAAGCCTGACACAGCGGTGATAGATCGAAAAGAGCGTCGCACAATGATTTTTGATTTAGCTGTCCCTCCAGACGAGAACCTCGTGAAAGCTGAAAAAGATAAGCAAACAAAGTATCTTGATCTGGCTCGCAAGGTTGTCAACATATGGGAGGTGGATACAGCAGTCATTGTGCTGATAGTCGTGACGGCCAATGGTTTCATAGCCAAGAGCCTCCACGAACACCTAAGGAGGCCCTCGTTGGGCAGCTGGATCAAGAGCTTGATCCAGAAGGCAGTACTCCTGGACACGGCGCGTATTGTTAGGAGATTCCTCTCTCAGAAGCCCTGACCACCAGTATCTTGGACCCTATCCCGATACCGGTGGGCTGAGCTACCACATCTTCTCGACACAGACTGCGGCACCGCCGGTTTTCGATGCAATCCTACCGGCTTCTAATACAATCCTGCCGCGTTTCAATCATGTTGATGAGGAGACAATAGGGTTGTCATAATCAGTAACCAGTGCAACGATCGACTGAGGAGCGCACTGGAAGATGCGCTTCGCGAGTATAGATCGACTCCGACTCAACTTACTCAATACTTTATTGCATTCCATATGTGTTAAACAGGTGGTATAACATAATAAAATACCAATATGGACCCTGTCGGGCACAGCAAAGTAGAACCTGTTTTATCACGGTCACCTATGCACAAAAAAATAGGGCGCTAGTGTTTGCTCTGGCGTCACTGCTTAAGAATGTTTTTGAGAGCAGCGAGGACCTCGTTGATATGCCGAGTGCGTATCCTGTATTGTGGGGCTGTTGCGGCATGTCGTTTAGCAAACGTAAAGTTACCAAGTTGTGACGTAGCTACTCTACCAAAACCTACCGTCCCGGCCTGGTAGTGTGGGATCGAGAGGCGTATTGATAGGGCTAGAGCACTCATTGGCAAACTATACTGCTTCAGGGAAGGCAATACAAGACCAAACGTGACGCGCTTCGTGAGGCGGGTAGTTTTCGGGGACTGGAAGCAGTCCTCGAGAATACATGTCCCGTGTCACGGAACGCGTTGACTTCCTGAAGCAGAAAGTTTGTGCATGCGCCAATCGTATTCGGCGGTATAAGCGTCGGGTCGACCGGTACTCGCAGAACCGCATGTTCCAGAGTGATATGAGAGGTCGGTATACAGAGCTTGGGAGCGAACTGAACAAAATGTGACTGACGTGCTCCGCCCCGATACTGCCGCCGCGAATGCATTCTGGTGCAACATCTGGTCGGTGCTCGTCTGTCACACTGAGGGTGGTTGGATGCGTAATGTCAAGCGCGTGTGTGAAGCTATACCAGACATGGAAAAGTAACTATTAGTCCCTTCGATATAGCCAAAGCAGTTCGTCCATTAAGAAACTGGAAATCTTCGGGACCGGACGGACAGCATAACTTCTGTCTTAAATGGTATAGCAGCTCACACGCGCTTCTGGCATCTCAATTTCAGGCATCCTTAGAGTTTGGGTCGCTGCCTCAATTTCTAACAACTGGTGTTACCCACCTGCTCCATAAGACAGGTAGTCCCGCGGAACCCAAGAATTATAGACCGATTACATGTTTTTCGACGGTCTTTCAACTTCTTACATCCATCCTGAGAGCGAAAATTAATCTACACATTGAGAGTAATTCAATTATGTCTGCCTCTCAGAATGATGTAGGAACGGGTCCCGCGTTACTAAGGAGCTACTCCTCATAGACATGGCCAGAAGCCTACAGGTTCGTCGATCCCACGATGATTTGTCGACATGCTGCATAGATTATAAGAAGGCTTACGACTCTGTTCCACAGACATGGCTGATAAGGATGTTGGAGTTGTACAAATTAGATGCAACTCTACGCACCTTCCTTGGGTCATGTATGGGGCAATGAAAGGCAGTCCTTAGCTATCCAGGCTGTCGACCAATCCAGGGGAATGATGAGCCTATATGGATTTAACGGGGAATATTTCAGGGCGACAGTTTGAGTCCACTTTGGTTCTGCTTAGCCCTGAATCCTCTAAGCACATTGCTGGAGGACTCGGGCCTGGGCTATCGGTTGAGAAGAGGTGGTCAGGACATATCTCAAATTCTTAACATGGATGATCTGAAACTCTTTGCTCCCAACAATTTGCGACTGATTTATTTATTTATTTCAGTAGCGCCATCAGGATGGAATTTGGTGTGAACAAATGTGCAGTCATGCATGAAAAGCGAAGGAGGATTATGGAATCTGAAGGGATTTAACTCTCGGATTCCATACACCTTAGATCCCTCTCCTCGACCGAAACATACAAATATGTGAATATGTCGGAAGCGTTACGCAATAACGACATGAAGAAATCGCTGAAGGAGCGCTTCTTAGCCGGCTGAAAAGGTATTGAGTAGCCTTTTGTCAGGCGGAAATAAAGTGCGCGCCTTCAACGGTTGGGTTATGCCAGTTTTGATGTAGGTACTCTTTCGGCATACCTACTCAAATGGACTCAAACTGAGCTCGACGCTCTGGACAGGAGGGACCGTACGTTGCTGACCGCAAACCAAATGCATCACCCACGATCATCGGTGATGAGACTGTACATCCCGCGAAAGTGTGGAGGTCGAGGCTTTTTAAATGCTAAGACTAACCGCGAGGTGTGCAGCCTCAGAGAATACTTTCTAGAAACCGACGTGGGGATGCACCGAGGTGGTCGCAGTGGACAAGGCCCTCACCCCGTTGTCCATGGCTAAAGAGAACTGGCGCAAACCTGTAGTACTCACTACGATGACCGCAAGGAGGTATGGAAAGGCTCTTCACGGGCGCTTTTATCAGGCTCTTCATGGGCCTCATGTAGACTTCCTAACGTCCGTGGCCTGGCTACATTTCGGTGACCTCTTCGGGGAAACTGAAGGTCTTTTCTGTGCGATTATGGACGAAGTTATCTTGACGAACAACTACCGGAGGCCTATTATGAAGGATAGGACGGTTGACGTGTGTCGGGAATGCCACCGTCCGGGTGAGTCCATCAGACATTTATTATCTCTGGATGTTCTCGTCTGGCTAACGGCGAGTATTTGCACATACATAACCAAGTGCCCAGGATTATCCACCAGCAACTTGCTTTGAAATACAAACTTGTGGATTCTGAGGTACCTACCGTATTACAAGTATGTGCCCGACCCAGTTTTCGAAAATCACGTTGTACTGGGATCGATCTATCATCACTGACAGGACTATTATTGCCAATAAGCCGGATATACTGGTGATAGACTGATTAGCGCGCCGCACAATGATAATTAGTCGATGTCACCATCCCACATGACGAAAACCTCGTGAAAGCTGAGAAAGAGAAGCAAATCAAATACCTTGACTTGCCACACGAGGTTGTCGATATGTGGAATGTGGACTCGGCTGTCATTGTGCCGATAGTCATTATTGCCAACGGCCTGATGGCCAAAAGCCTCGGCGATCACCTGTCGAAGGCTCGCATTGTGAGGAGGTTCCTGTCTCTGGAGCCCTAACCACCGGTAGCTTGAACCGTGCTCACGATACGCGGACTACTATTTTTTTTATATTTTTAGAATTTTTTTTTAAATATTGTATTAGGATTTATTTAGAATGTATAAAATATGTTTCTATGAATAATAATAGTAAATTTATTGAGCCATTGTTACAATTATTACCTTAAATTTATCATAGCTTAGTGTCGGTTACACACCGCCACTAAGCAAAGATAAATTTACTTTTAGTAATGACATTAATAGTCTTACAGTGGTCCCCAAACTAGGCGCCGCCGCATGTATTTTGGGGACCGGAGTTGTGAAAACATAAATGTAGAGCTATTTTTCATTCATTAAAAGAAGTTTGTGTAGTTAGATAAAAATAAAAACTTTTTTACAAAAAAATAGAACCTACTTCCAAAAAAAGTGCAAAATAACTTTGACACCGACTTCCGAAATTAATGTTATTTTGCACTTTTTTTGGAAGTCGGATTAAAAAAGTTTTTTATTTTTCACTTTTTAGTTGTGGTTCCCCAATAAACTATGTTAACAATTCATAGACATACGTTAGCTTAGCAGCAATCGCGGTTGATTTGCTGTCAATTTTTGAAGAGTTCCGTTGTCTGTCTCCAAAACCCATCATCAGATCTATATGAAATTTAAATGGGAACAAACCCCTTTCGAAAAAAAAAATACAAACATCCGAATTGATAACCTCCTTCCTTTTGAAGTCGGTTAAAAAATAAAAAAATCACGAAAGTAAAAGAAATAGTAACAAATGAGATCAAACTTGAGTTAAAACTAAACTTACACTTGTGTTAAGTACACAAAATATAAAACAAAGAATATAAGTTAGTTGGAAAAACAATAAAAATAAAGATAAGGTGAGTGGGTGTGTGTGTGGTGTGTAAGTGTTAATGTCTGTGATGGAGATGGGATTCCGAGTTACATTATGTGAGTACATTTTCCGTTTCATCGTATGACAGACCTACTAGCCATTTTTAACCGATTTTCGAAAAAGGAGGAGGTTCTATGTTCGACTGTATGTTTTTTTTTTTTATGTACTTATGTCCGCCGATTTCTCCGTCAGTTGTGAACCGATTTTCAAAATTCTTTTTTTTTCCGAAAGAATAAAAAACCACCATATAAATTTTATCGTAATTGCTTCAGCGCTTTTTGAGAAACTTAACAAAAACGAAAAATACGCATACCTAGATGACGTTTTTATTTTCTCCAATTACGAGTATGTTTAAATTCCACTTGCATGTTATTGAAGTTTTTAGTTCTAGGGTATAACAACTAAAAAGTGAAAAATAAAAAACTTTTTTACAAAAAAAAACAACCAACTTCCATAAAGGTACTAAAAATTAATAAATAACTAACAAGTTAAGCTACTGTGGGCCTAGTGTGAGTTTTTTAACGCGCTCGAACGCGTTTGCGTAAACGTTCGCTTGTGTCAAATCATATAGAAAAAAAGAGGTTACCCGCTATTGTCACCAGGCGGCGCTTATACAGTTTTAGTACAAACTAGCTGTGCCCGCGACTTCGTTCGCGTGGTTGTCGAGAACAAAACAACGTCGTTTAGATAAGAGTATATCACCTTTTTGATGATTTAGATAAGAGTCCTGACTTTGGTATAGTTGATTACGTTAATGCTTCTCTATATACTATGTTAGCGGTGGAATTACCCGGAGCATATAAAAAAAGGTTGTTTGGGTTACTAACACGTGATAGAGAAACATAGAGTTGGCCGTGTGAAAAACAATCAAAAGTAAGGTCTACACCCGCAACGGATAACGTCTGGCCTTGGGCTTTATTAATAGTCATAGCGTAACAGAGGCTTACAGGAAATTGCACACGTTTGAAAGTAAACGGAAAATTATTGGGGATAATGGGTATCCTGGGAATGAAAACAACATCACCGGAGCCGCAACCTGTTAAGATTTCGGCTTCGATGACATTTCGTTGGAGATTTGTTACTCTCAACCGAGTTCCATTGCATAGTTTTGGTGGGCTTAAATTTCTGAGTAGAATGATTGGTACTCCGACTTTTAAATAAATTTTGTGTGCTGGAAGACCTGGTGTATTTAGAGAGTCTAAAAACTCTACTGGATAGTGGGTGGCATCTCCTTCTTCTAAAACCGTGTTAATAGATAAATATTCCCTACTTTCTCCAGAAACATGTACCAATATTTGAGAATTTATTGCTGCTGCTTGGTCGTTGCGAGGTGCCAAAATAGCTCGTTGGCATAGCCAAGCAGCGTCATGGTTCGAGATCTCTGATGGATCTCCGTATACAGAGGAAATGAGTTCCTGCTGTGAGGCAACAGAAGAACACAGGCTTTCGACTAAAGTTACTTTACCTCCTTCTTGAGTCGGGTATGTGCCGTTACCAATTTGAAGTAGTAAATTTGAGAAAACCTGCGCGTTTGCGTCACCTCCCAAATATGCTCGCATATTAAAGCTCAAATTAGTTAATATGACACTACGCCATAAAATAGAGCTCTTTAAACAGGCACCTATTTCATCGGCCCTCGTTCCTCTGGGTATTATAGGGAGTGTCTGCCTGAAGTCTCCACAGAATAGCACCGTTAAGCCTCCCATCGGTCGGTCATTTTGTCTTATATCTCGCAACGTTCTATCTACAGCTTCCACAGCTTTACGATTTGCCATCGTACACTCGTCCCAAACGATAAGGGCGCAATCGCGTAAAACCCTTGCTTTATCACTATTGCGAGACACGTTGCAAACAGGGTTTTCTGTGCGGTCCAAGTCGATTGGTATTTTAAATGTTGTATGTGCAGTTTTTCCTCCTGGTAATAAAGTGGCAGCTATTCCTGAGGAAGCGACGGCAAGGGCAATTTTGTTTTGGCTCCTTATTTGAGCCAAGATAACTTTAGTGAGGAAAGTTTTACCTGTTCCACCAGGTGCATCTAAAAACAGCATTTCTCCTAATGAATGTTCTACACTACAGCATACTCTATCAAAGATTTGACGTTGTTCTGTCGTCAAATTTGAACAGCCATTTCGCAATATTTCTGCTAACTCTTCGGGGTTGTAATTTATTTCAGATGTATACTCCCTATTAATTCGTTCCCCACCAACTGTCGGTGTCGGCAAGCCGTATTGACTGAGGGGGTTCCCTCCTATACTTGTAACTATATCTTGTATAGCCAGCAAAGCCCTATTATGGCAGCTTTCACGTACTTGGTCAGAAGTTTCACTATTTATATTTTGCTGTCTCAAAAAATCTTCGGCAAACGCGTCTTTATATTTTTGCCACAACTGCCCAGCGTCCGATAGGCCACAAAATGTCAACAAAATGGCAAATAAATGGCGCAAACGATGTGGACTATCACTGACGCATGCTTCGGCTAAAGCATCATCCCAATGCTGATCGCCATCTAATAAATGCTGTGCGCGGCAAGCAGCTTGAAATGTGGGATATTCTATATCGTCCACTTTGCGGAGCTCAGCAAAAGAAGTAGGTCCTCGCACTGTGTGAAGAAGAAGGCGTAAATAATAACACTCTGCATTATTTGGGTGCACCGTGTATACTCTTCCAATCACGTGTTCTTTAAAAATGCCGGACTCGCCTTCTACAGCAGTTCCACGTCTCCTGCGATTAAAAACACCTTGCTGCTTGTTATAAGTATAATAATGTGGCACTTCATTGTACAACAGAGACTTAGCGAAATTGTCTCTTTCGCAAAGGCGAAAGAATGCGAGCAAGGTGGTTTGTCTTGGGTTGTTCATTCTTTCTGCCACATTTTCTGGCTGAAAGTAAACTCGCTGCCCGCCTTCCAGGTGCACGTCAAGATGGATGACTGGCGGATACCTTTCATGAATAGGGAAACTCAAAATGCGCCAAACTGCCTCCGAAGAGCTTATGTATCGGCCAGATTGATACCTTGTCACTTCATCAAATTGGTTGTTATTTCTTAGTGCTATCATGGCTTGATCACTACCTTTATTAACATATTTACATATATATTTTATAGATTCGACGCTATTACAAATTTCAACATTAATGTGTGCTTGAAAAGCGTTTGACAAAACTGGAGAATACGGTACCACCCAACTATTATTTAGAATTATTTCTTGTCCACGGAATCTGACAGTAGCTGTGAAACCACCTTGTGACGGTGATCTTCGCCGGTATTGCGGATACCCATTTTCCCCAGCCATAGTTAGTTCTTTCAGTGCTCTGGGGTATTTTTTTGAGCATTGACCATCTTTCATGCACGGTGATTCCCTGTTTAAGAGGCCACATGGCCCGTGAACCATATGTGTTTTTACTATGTCATGCAAAATCGGATCTGCATTATAGTCCGGAAATTCTGCACTTATGACACTGTCTATAGCATCGGGACGAATTTTTTCTTCCAGCCACAGAAGAATGTGCGCGTGGGGTAAACCACGCTTTTGCCACTCGACGCTATACATAAAACAAAGAGTTGAACCGAAAACTTTCTCCTTTGTAAGTAGATTAATCAAGACTTTGAGTTTTAAATGAAAAATCCTAGCAATAATGTCATGTCTGTCGTATGACGCCTGTCCTGTGAGAAGTGCCTGGCAAATCTCCGTCCACTTTGGATTTGTTGTAAATGTTATAAAAAGGTCCGGCCGGCCGTATTTACGGACGTAACAAAAAGCATCTTGCGTTCGTTCGTGCATATACCGCGGACCGCCTGTGAAACTGGATGGCAAAATAACCAATCGACCCAAGTTTTCGACGTTATTATCTGATTGCATGGCGTCCCGCAAGTGCACGTATTCTTCAGCGCGTAACCGTCGCTGGTTAGTGCGAATATACACTAAACGTTCAGTTTCTATTTTTGCGTACATGTCCACAATAAATTGGCTGAACAAACCACGAAATCGTTGCAAATATACGAAACTGTTTTGCCTTATTTGTAAAAGGTAGGAATAGTATTGTTGAGCAGATATTTTTTTTTGATAATTAGTGACTCTCGTAGTAGGGTTCACTTGGTACAGCCCAAAATTGTACCCATCTTCACCATGACAATAAATTAGTGGATATTGCAGGGCGTCGTAAGCTCGGTGGGTTTCCAAAATGCGTTGAAGGCGATCGTCGCGTGTACGCAACACGATATCACGTCTCTCACACTCCTGGTCGCCTAAAACAACTGCAACTTCATCTGCGACGGGTGCATTGTGTCTTCCACGGTGTTCACCCACAGGACGTCTATCGGCACTTATAACAATTTTGAAATCATTGCTGCCTTGTGGAATTGACTCCAATGCAGCTTTGAATTCACGAACGTACTGGTTAACGTGATGCAGCAATTCTTGAAGTTGACCCAAAAGCTCAGCATTGAGCTGGGGAAAATTGTGATTTCTAACATTGAGCTGTTGCGTGTAATCGGATACAAAATAAATTTGGAGAAATTTGGGTTCATTTTCTGGCAGCAAAGATCCAATAAGGTGATAAACTTGACCTTGTACTTTGAAGGTTGGCATGAACGGTCCTTCCGTTATTTGTTTTGCCCCAAAGGAAGTCATTTGGAAAGCACTGTTATATAAACGAATATTATCCAAAAAACGGTTCGACTGGGGATGATCGCCATTCAGGAGACTTTTAAGTAAGTGTGGTGGATCTTGGAAATTTGGAAGAACAATTTTTCCATTTGAGCAGCACATTCCATCTGTCTCTTTCCTCCATTTCAAAGCATGACAAAAATTACAAATTTCTCTCATGTCACCCACGAAAGTAAAGCCAGCATAATTAATTCTAGACGAATATGTGAACCCTGATTTTTCCCTATTGTCCCAAGGTAATAAAATATTTGCATCGTCATTTTCCATGGACTCATCAGCTCCGCTATTTGTTTCTCTATTCATATGGTATCGAGCTCGTTCTATTTCTAGGCGAGATTGACGTTGTTCTGCTGTTTCTGCTCGTCTTAGTTCATCTATTCTTTCCCTTTCAGATGCAAGATAACTTTCATTGTTTCTTTGTACACCTACATAGTTATGTCTAGCTATTTGTAATCGTTCTTCTCTTTGGGAGAGAGATTCAGACTCGCGCGAGAGAGCGTGTCGCTCTCGGTCAGATGACAGACGTGCTTGGCGTTCCTCGATACTCTCTTGACAACGCAAAGTCGCGGTCCGAGTTCTTTGCGAACTTAAGCGCGACTCCCTTTCTGTGAAAGTCTCTGACTCGCGTGAGAGAGACTGGCGCTCCCGATCAGCAGACAGCCGAACTTCGCGTTCCTGGATATTCTCTTGAGAACGCAAAGTCGCGGTCCGAGTTCTTTGCGAACTTAAGCGCGACTCCCTTTCTGTGAATGTCTCTGACTCACGTGAGAGAGAGTGGCGCTCCCGATCAGCAGACAGCCGGTCTTCGCGTTCCTGGATACTCTCTTGAGACCGCAAAGTCGCGGTCCGTGTTCTTTGTGAACTTAAACGTGACTCCCTTTCGGTGAACGTTTCCGATTCACGTGAAAGAGCGATGTGCTCTCGGTTAGCAGATAACCGTGCTTCACGATCTTCTTCCGATTCCTGAGACCTACAAAGTCTCATCCTTTTCGCATTTCGGCTACGCAGCGAAAGGTTAGTTTTTTTTCTTTGAGGCATTTTCAAGGAAAATTAAAGCAATAAACAAAACTAACAACACTTATGACTGAATAGCCTACAAACTTAAAAGATCGGTGCGTCGAACAGTCTAGTGTGACAACGTATCGTCTGTTCGTGGTCGTGACTCAACGAATTGGCAACACTAACTTACTGTATAACGATTGGCACTATTGGATTCAAACTACGAAGTAAATCAAATACAATCTTTACTTCGTACTTCAAACCAATGACCAAAGTTGACCAAACGAAACCAATAAGATAAGCAAATACTTTTTTTTCGACCAATTTAGAAAATCGATAAACCAAGCAACCAAAGAACTTTTACGACACACGCAAGAACTTTTAAGACACCTAACGAAACCCAATTTGCCTAGTAAACACGGTGGACGTCATCCTCGCGCGGAAAATCTTAACACCGCGATTCAGAAAATGACGTCATTTGCACAACGCCATCTATCGGATTTAGATTTCAACTATCAACATTAGTTCTATTTTTAGTCTTAAGATGTCGTTGCAAGTACTATACTTAATTGCGTAACGTAATATTTTACTTCTTGAACTCACTAAATTAATCATATCTTTTGATAGAGTGAACCGATTTCGATGAAACAAAAACTAAGTTAATCCTCAAGTTGCGTATAATTTTTGTATATAAACATTGTCAGCATTGAATTCGTAGATTTTACGTGATGTGCGCACAAACAAACAGACAAACAGACAAACAGACAAACAGACAAAAATTTCAAAAATGATGGAAATGGGTTCTGTTACTTATCTTTTCACACGCTGGCTATTTTTTGTTTCAATTTCTTCAATGTACAAAAATGACTTTTCTACAGATTTATTATATGTATAGATATAGATTGATGTTTACGCAAACGCGTTCGAGTGCGTTAAAAAACTCACACTAGGCCCTCAGGTGACTTTGCTATACACGACAAAACCGACATTGGGATGACTCATGATTCTTACGACCGAACACTGTTGTACACTTTAATTTACAGGCGTTACTGGTTTAAACACTTTTTTCTTCCCTGGTGATCTTGAACACTGGCGTCTGCTGCCCAAGGACAGTCGAAGCAGTGGCGGCACCAGCTCGCGCGCACCACACGCTCTCCGCTAGCGCCAACGCCTTGGCCAGGGCCAGCTTGTCGATGTCCTGCGCGAACAGTTTCTCTCGTTTATGCTCTGCTACCATTCCCATCACGAACCGAAATCGTAACGCTTCCTCGACGTTACTAAACTTACAATGTGTACGTGTGTGACGCCCATTGCGTATATGTCTCTCCCTTTTTTTTTTTTTTTGGGGTGGGAAATCATCCTATGGCTTCTCCCGCTCTGGGTGGAGTGGGAGGGCGTGTCAGACTCTTACTGACTAAAACCCACCCCTGTTCCTTCCTGCCTTTTTTTTTTTTTTTTTGGGGGTTGGGAAATCATCCTATGACTTCTTCCGCTCTAGGGTGGAGCGGAAGGGTGTGTCAGACTCTTACTGACTAAAACCCACCCCTGTTCCTCCCTGCCTCGAGTGCCCGGGGGCGAGGTAACTCTTTCGAATTTATCCTCCAGCCCCGGGCAGGCATCGGCCGTGGCAGGCCCCTTCACTTGGCTGACAACTCTTTGAGGCGCGCGTGGAACACTACGCGCCGTCGACTCTCGGGCCTGGTGCTGATCGGACGGCGAGTTACCCACTACTCGCCGTCCGCAGGCCCGGGTCTACGGTGGCCGGAGATCGTCTCGCGGCGCCCGAACCCCCTGGCGTCTCAGGCGGCGGTTGCGGCTGGGAGCGCTAGGGCGACTCGGCTGTGTTCGAGTCTCCCTAGCGTATGCCGCCTCCCTCTTCGCGAGCATTACTGCTTCGCAGAAGGTGGAGACGGCTTCCCATTCCCTCTCGCTCCGTACCATGGCCTGAACCAGGGCACGGCGCGAGAGGTCGCTGCCGCCTATCGCATCCACGAGGACACGGCGGTGCTCTGCCCAAGCGGGGCAAACCTCCACCGTATGCTCCACCGTGTCCTCTGGGCGATCCTCGCAATGGAAACACCCGGGGGTCACCTCCGCCTTGATCCGACACAGGTACTTACCGAAACAGCCGTGTCCGGTGAGCACCTGCGTCAGGCGGATTCCTTCCTGCCTTTGAGTGCCCAGGAGCGAGGTAACTCTGTTTCGAATTTATCCTCAACCCCCGGGCAGATATGTCTCTCCCTGCTGCTGTACTGCCGCGTAAAAATTGTAACGCTCACTAAAGCCGCATATCTTTGGGAGGAAATGCTCATCTAGTAAATGCACTATGTCTTCATACGGCACTTCTTGGATGTCCTTTGGCAGGGCTAGATCCGCTGTCAACTTGTAAGTACCGTCGCTTAGTGCGCTGAGCAGGATCGCCCGTCTCTTGGCTCCAGCTGCATCATTCTTCGGAACTATGTCATTTGCAATAAACCATTGCGTAATTCGGCCTTTGTACGTTTTCCATTCCTTTACGTTGTGATCGAATGCAGACAAAATGCCGATACTGTTCATTTTCCGATTAAGATGTGGGTAAAAACTCGTCGCCACTGTTGAGTACTTAATACGGGGAGACAAGTGATACACGTGACAGCTATAGACACACTGCTTTATTGCTTGTTAAACATATCGCGTGGGCGCAGCCACGCACACATGGATATACATATGGGCAGGTGTTACTGTTTTGGTTCGTTTCAGAATTGGTTTTTGATAGGCAAATTATTACATTTAGAATCTGAAAAAAATATATATATTAGATATATTCTTTCTCCTTACGATGCACCCGATCAAAACACGATACAGTACAATTTTCTCGATAGAAAAAAATACCAAACTACGTTCGATTTGCAGTTTTTTCACGAGCCAAATTTCATTTTAAACAAGTACTAATACTTCTTTTTTTCTATAAATGATATCAATTTATAGGTAATTTATTTTGGAATCGATTCCATCTCATCGTATTTTTTCATTAAATTTATCTAAAAAAAAACTTTTTACAAAAAAAAATACAACCGACTTCCTTAGATAATACTAAAAAATGCAAAATAACTTTAATTTCGGAAGTCGGTGTTTCTAGTTTGGTTTCTTCGTTATTTGACACCGACTTCCGAAATTAAAGTTATTTTGCATTTTTTAGTATTATCTAAGGAAGTCGGTTGTATTTTTTTTTGTAAAAAGTTTTTTATTTTTCACTTTTTAGTTGTTTTACCCCATTCTAAAACTAAATTAATAGTAAAGTTATGCCCGAATTGATAGCCCCAACAAAAATAGGGAATTTGAACGTAATTGGTGAAATTAGGGTGTATCAGGGTGAACTGTACAAATCTGTATACCCCTTCATAGCGCATCAGCCTGATGTAATGTTGTGAAGTGATGAAAACAATATACAGACATGCGATTGCAGCAATTCTGGAAGGTTTGCTATCATTTACTGAAGAGTTCCATTGTATATCTCCGAAGTTCTTCATCAGATCCTCACCAAATTAAAATGGGACCAAATGTGAAGCAACAGCTTTCAAATAAAAAAAAAATCTTCAAAATCGGTTCACGTAGTAAGGAGTTATGAGGTAACACACATAAAAAAAAAAAAAAAAAAAAAAAAAAAAAAAAAAAAAAAAAAAAAAAATACAGTCGAATTGAGAACCTCCTCCTTTTTTTGAAGTCGGTTAAAAATATCGATTATTCAAGTTATTTTCGATCCGCGCGTCGCTTGCCAGTGTCCCGCAGGACGTCACCGAGGTGAGACCTGTGCCAAATTTTTGCGCGCGCTGCTACGCAAATAACATTGTTTATTTGAATAAAGAAATAAAATAACTTGTAAATAATTATTGTTTTATGTTATTGTGACCCGCGCCGGATAGCTTCGTGGGCACTTCTGCTTGTTTTTTCTATTTCGTGGTACTTACGCTCGTTTCACGACTGTAGGATTGTAAAACTTTGCCACAGTCCAAATATAATATCAGTAGATTCAAGTTCAAAGAAAGATAAATAGGTTACTGTTTTTCTTTTCTTTATTGTTTTAGTTTAATATGTCCTGCTCCGATTTTTTTTTAATACAATAACTTATTGTTTCAGTTCAAAAACTAATCGAAATAAAAAAGGTTTATTTGTTAAAAAAAAAAAACCAGCTAAGTGCGTGTCGGGTCACGCGCGTGGTAGGGTTGCGTAGCCGCCCGTTATAACATGCGGATTTAGAAGGGGGCTTTATGTTTATTACTATGAACATATTAATTGTAATCGCGGTTTTACGTTTTAATTAAAAACAAAAAAAGAATTATTTTTCCAAAATTGTACATATTGTTTACACATGTTCTAAATAATAAATAAATAACAACTTGATCTTATTATATTAATTGTTTTCTAAGAATTTTGTACGAAATTTAACAAGTAGAAACATTTTATAAGTTGGGTGACTATTACTCTGAAACTAACAGAGCTAACTTAGCCGTGATAGTTTTATTTAAGATCAGTGTTGTTGGTTGAAGCAAACGTTTTATTATTATCAATAGTCTGTTTAGGCATAAAAATTTGCCAATCGCCCACTGTCTGCAAGACTGTAAATGCAGCTAAACTGAAACCTATTTCATTCTTGCAAACTGTTCACATTCCATTGGGTACATAATTTTTTTGATTTTTCTTAATTTGTTTTATTTTTAACTATCCCTAGTTTTTCGAGACATTTTTGGTATAGCTAAGCAGAGCTACATCACAAACTCTATACAAAACTAAAAGTGAAGTTGTAACTTTATTATTTCATAATCGTTTAACATACAGTATAAAATTAATTATTCTATTTTTTATCAACTTGACTAATTTGCCAATACCGTTGGAATACTGTTCAGTTTAGACTGTGGCGACACTCGGGGTATACGTAACTGCAGTTTCACGCGCGCGGGCCGAACCGACTCGAACTAATGCCGCGCCGCGCACGTGTGTTCGCACGTAAATACCTATTTCGCTTGGGACACCCAGCCTTAACACACATACACAACAGTTTTGAAAAATGTAACATGTTTGGTTTTCTTTATATTGAGTGTGAGTAAGTTTTGGTTGAGTGTTTGAGCTACTGTTGTTAATCCTTCTTTCGCAAGGCCGTAGACCTGTTTAGTAGTTTAAGGTTCAGTATGTCATTTATGTATATTATAATTAAGGTTGGGTCCAGTAAACTACCCTGCCGAACTCCAAAGTTTATAGGAAGTTGATTACTTGAGTGCTCGCCAGATTTAACGTATTGTCGGCGATTGGTGAGGTAGCTTTGAAACCACTAAAGTGGTTTACTCTTTACGCCAGCTGCGTCTAGTTTAAAAAAAAATAGATTTGTTGAAATGGTGTCGAACACCCTTTTCTATGGTTGCTGATATGGAGTTAATCAACAAGGAAGCTGCACCTTCGGTTGATTTGTCTTTTCTAAAACCAAATTGTCTAAATTTAGGTTATGTTTTTCAAGAAAATTAACAAGACGGGTGTTTACAACCTTTTCAGGATTTTAGATAAAGTACTGAGCATAGTGCATTTGGTTAGTCTAGGACCAGTTTTGAGGTTTGTCTAGGACCACTTTTATGTATTAGGACTACTGCCGCAACCTTCCATTGTTCGGGGAATATTCCTGTTGCCAGGCTGAGGTTAATCAGGTGGGTTAGAGGTGTTTTTATCAAGTTATGTATTTTTTTATAAGTCTTACACAGATTTTGTCAGGATCTGGAGAGCTTTCGTTTTTTAACTGTTGTATGATGTTTGAAACTTCTGTTTCGTTAGTAGGGTGCAGTCTCAGTTTCTGATAGTTTTGTCAGTGTTGTATCAACCAGATTTTTACCTACGGATATGAAATAAAAGTTACACTTATTGGGGGACTCGATAGGGTCAATTGAGTTTGTGACTAAGTTAGATGATTGCACCTTTGACCGCTGGGATTGTACATATACTTTAGAGCTTTCCACAGCTTTTGAGAGCTTTTGTTATTTTCCTGGATTTGTCGAGTGTCATATTCGATTCTAAGATGCCGTAAGAGGTTGTTGCAGAAGTTTTGTAGCAGTTGTAGATCAGCTTTTTGGTCTCGTTTGTAGGGTCACCTCGTAATGATAAGTGTAGCCTGTCACGGTGTCTCATGCATCTTATGAGTCCGGGTGTGACCCATGACTGAATGTTGTGTTTGCTTCGGGGAAATTTAACTTGGTGTGTGTGTGTTGTTAATTTATCAATAATTCCGGTAAACGAGTCAGCAACAGAGGTAAGACAGTGTTGGTTGAGGATGTCAGTTCAATCAATTTTGGCTAAGTCTGTTAAATTTTGCAAAACGTCATCGTTTAATTTAAGTACCTAGCGATTTCCATTGAGCTTAGTGTAGGTGTTTTTGGAAGGAATTTTGGTTTTTACTATATCATGGTCTGTGATGGAGCTTTCGCAAACTATGCCTTTGGGTTTGGTATTGCTCTTTATAAATATATGATCAAGACAAGATTTTTGTCTAGTCGATTTGGTGATTACGGGCAGTATAGTATATGAAGCCATTAGGCACATATAATCATGGTGTTTAATGTTTGTGGTGCTACAGATGTCTATGTTAATGTCTCCGGTGATAATTAGTGTTGGATGTTTATTAGCAGGAAATCGTCTAGTGAAGCGATAAAGTTTGTGAGGATGACAAAAGATGGTGAACGATATAGCCCGTAGGCACAACCTACTTAGAATTTTCTAAAATATAGTAATAAATAACTGAACAACAAACATCAGATTTATACTTACGACACGTGAAATGGACAATGATAAAAATTAATATGTTGAAAAAAGACCCAGTCGTCAAAAAATAACAAAAATGTTCTAAAAAAGTAAATTTTCAAGCAATCTGATGCAGTTGATGGCAGTTATTTTAATTCAATCTTAGATTGCATGCGTAGTGAGTTATATTTTTAACCGACTTCAAAAAGGAGGAGGTTATCAATTCTGATGTTTGTATTTTTTTTAAATCCTCTTTTCGAGCTCCTTATTTTGATACCCCACATGACCATTTCACAAAAAAATACTACTCTATTACTTATGTACACTTAGTGGCGGTCTACATTTTGTTTTTTTTTTTAACTCATGTAAGTAGTCTATGTCACTTTAGGATCACGGCGTGCCAAAGAAATAGTCATCAAACAGTATAATAATAATAAGGGACATAGTCATGCAAACATGTTTTCCCTCTGTCACAAATAAAAAAACAAGTTACTAAAAGTAAAAAAAAGTAAAAAACTCTAGTAAGTATTTGGCGTGTAGGTACTTACCTATATTCTTAAAAGTTTGAGGCACTACCCGTTACAGGTTACAGGTTTTTTTTTTTTTTTTTTTGGGGGGTGGGAAATCATCCTATGACTTCTTCCGCTCTAGGGTGGAGCGGAAGGGTGTGTCAGACTCTTACTGACTAAAACCCACCCCTGTTCCTCCCTGCCTCGAGTGCCCGGGGGCGAGGTAACTCTTTCGAATTTATCCTCCACCCCCGGGCAGGCACCGGCCTTGGCAGGCCCCTTCACTTGGCTGACAACTCTTTGAGGCGCGCGTGGAACACTACGCGCCGTCGACTCTCGGGCCTGGTGCTGATCGGTCGGCGAGTTACCCACTACTCGCCGTCCGCAGGCCCGGGTCTACGGTGGCCGGAGATCGTCTCGCGGCGTCCGAACCCCCTGGCGTCTCAGGCGGCGGTTGCGGCTGGGAGCGCTAGGGCGACTCGGCTGTGTTCGAGTCTCCCTAGCGTATGCCGCCTCCCTCTTCGCGAGCATTACTGCTTCGCAGAAGGAGGAGACGGCCTCCCATTCCCTCTCGCTCCGTACCATGGCCTGAACCAGGGCACGGCGCGAGAGGTCGCTGCCGCCTATCGCATCCACGAGGACACGGCGGTGCTCTGCCCAAGCGGGGCAAACCTCCACCGTATGCTCCACCGTGTCCTCTGGGCGATCCTCGCAATGGAAACACCCGGGGGTCACCTCCGCCTTGATCCGACACAGGTACTTACCGAAACAGCCGTGTCCGGTGAGCACCTGCGTCAGGCGGAAGGTGAGGGCGCCGTGACGCCTCTCCAGCCACTCCTCAAAGAGGGGCACTACCGCCTCGATGGTGGCGTGCCCAGCGCTGGGTTGCGACAGTCGCTCTCTCCATGTCACCATGAGATCCTGCCGGAGCTCGGTCCGCCGAGCCGCGAGTTGTCGCGGCAGCGGAGTTTCGCCCCGGCGTATGGCCTCCTCGCGCCACTCGTACAGGTGCGCGAGGATTTTTGCCTCCAGATCCCACGGTGACAGTCCGACAAGGAGGCTCGCCGCCTCACGGACAGGTTACAGGTTAGGTACATACTATACTTCTGTGCCACAAACATAAAATAAATAAAAAGCATGCAATTTGTAATAAAAAATATGCAATATTTTAAAAACTGCATCTACCCTTTCGACATGAACCACTTTCTTCAAGAAAACCTGTGGAAATTCTCAAAATTTTTTTTTACCTCCCATAAAAATATTGATCAGTTGATGATAACTTTGTATGGAAATTACAACTTTTTTTTTTGGGAATATTCTATTTTTCTTAGAGAAAGTTGTTCATTTCCATGGGCAGAACCGGTTCCTAAAATATGACCACACCTTTCCGTTACACCCTGTATTTGTTTACATACGTTTGGTTGGAATGAACGCTAGCGATATCACAACTTACCGCCGCTGCTGTCGCTAAGATATCAGCAACCCAGAATTGTTCCAGTGTGACTGATTCCAGCGCTGAAATGATTCGAAAACCTACTTATTCAATGTAAACCAGCCTTCATGTTAGTCTTGAAAAAGCTCTTTAAACGAAAATAAAGAAAAATTATTCTCTTTTTTCGCTTCTGTCGCTCTATGATGTTTTAAACGTCACCACTTTATGCAAAAGCTTTCAAAATTCGAGAGTGATATGTAATTTTTAGAAGTTTTAGATGGCATTTATATCTGCAATATCAGAATGAAATTGTCACGTATTAAAGTAATATGGAATAGGGATTTTTTGAGTTTTATAAAGAAACTCAGGTGTAGGACAGGGCCCGGTTCAAATAGAGCGCTGACGACTGGTCAACGACAGTTTGCCAGTGCGGTGAGCGCAGCGGGACAAGAACAATGTATTCTAGACTCGTGCAGCATCAATCCCAACTGTCGGGAACCACGTGTCATCATTGTGGGTGCTGGAATGGCAGGTCTGTCAGCAGCACATCGACTCTCACAGTGCGGTATAAACAATTTCCTGGTTCTAGAAGCTAAAGAAAGGTATGCTATAGGTATACTTACATAATGCAATGTTTTAGTACAAAAAAGATACCAAATATTATTTTTTGAAGTAGAAGTAGTAAGTATGTACCAAGATACTTCAGCAAACTATGAGCGCTATTTGGTAAGGAATTCGTGCAGTACCTATATCCCTCTGGCACGTCACTCTTGAGGCTTACGTTAATGACTTAGGAGGCAGATGGTAATCAGTTAGTTAAGCACCGTACCTACCGTGGATCCCTTTAATCAAGCAGAAAAATTCAATAAATCCCAATTTCTACTAATAATTTGTTTTACAGACCTGGAGGACGCATTCATTCGTGTTGGCTTGGTGATGCGGTAATCGAAATGGGAGCTGAGTGGATTTTCGGTGCATGTTTACCAAACTCTGTATACACGCTAGCATCGCAAGATAGGCTTTTACAACAACCGTTACCTCGCTTAGATGCATCAAGAGGCCTATTTTGCACTAGCGAGGGACGTGCAGTTGACTTGCCAGTTACGATTACGGCGTATCATACGTTTAGGCAAATAGAACAACAAGCAGCTAGTTTATTTCGACTCGGTGGGGAAAGGCAACATGGAACTCTTTTAAATTTTATCGGTTTACGTATACAACAAGAATTACATAATTTTCCAGAAGATCAAAGGTATGACGCCGCACGAGTCATGTTCGGATTGACAAATATTTTAAGAAACAGGTGTGGAGATGATCTGTCTCTAGTCAGTGCCGATCAGTATGGCAGTTACATTGAGCTCCCTGGTGGCTGCGTCCGAGTGCCTTTAGGATATGTCGGAGTGATGGCACCATTACTGCGCGGCCTTCCAGACAATTGTACACGCTATAATAAACCTGTGAGCGTAATTCGATGGGGGCAAGGCGCAACTGGCGAAGGACGCGCAATGATAAAATGTTGTGACGGCGAAGAATTGTACTCCGATTATGTCATCGTTACAGTGTCTCTTGGATGTCTCAAATGTCAAGCTGATAAATTATTTGCTCCACCGCTACCATGCTGTAAATTAAACGCGATATGTAATTTAGGTTTTGGTCTAAGTGATAAAATATTTCTAGAATATGCCGAACCTTTTTGGGTGTGCCAGGAAGGTAACTTAAAACTGGCTTGGTCGGCAGAGGAATTACAATGCAGAACTGATTGGACACGAGGAGTGTGTGCAATAGATGAACTACCAGGCAGTAAACATGTATTGTGCGCTTTAATATCAGGTCAAGAAGCGGCTGTAATGGAATCAATGGCAGATAACGACGTCGCTGAAGGACTTACCCAGATACTGCGCAGGTTTACTGGGAATCCGTGTCTTCCTTATCCACAAATGATGTTACGGTCTCGATGGGCGTCAGATCCACATTTCTGCGGGGCATATTCTTACATGAGTTGTTGTTCCACGGTGAGTCACCAATGCGAATTAGGAACGCCAGTCCCAGGTCCGTGTGACCCAATGCCACCCATTTTGCTGTTTGCGGGTGAGGCAACAGTTCCCGGATATTTCGCGACAGCACATGGAGCACGATTGAGTGGCATTCGGGAAGCCGAACGTATTATATTACTAACGAAAAAATTCGATGGTCCTCCAAAACTTGCTGCGTAAAATTTCATCAGTAAAGGATTGTGTTTCAATATTTTTGTTTTAAAATACGCTGTTCTCTGTTTTTATGATGATGTTACTTTCGAAGATTCGTTTTATTAAATGAGGTGACCTGTTGCTTTTGTTTTATGACTTTAATTTTTTTTATTTTATTGGTAGGTTGGTAACCCCCTGACAGATTGAAATTGAATCCGCTATTGTACAGTAATTCTTACTTGTGCATTAAGTTTAATAAATAAATAAATAAAGTCACCCTGTAAGAGTAATGGGTAGCTCGCCGTCCGATCAGCACCTGCCGGTCGATTCTGTTCGCAGCTCACCGTGAAAACTTAGGTGGAGTGAGCGTGAAGTGAACTGTCATTCCACCTTGATTGTATGGATTGACAGCCCACTTCACGGTCACTTCACCTAAGTTTTCACGGTGAGATTTTACAGAATAGCTCTACAGGCACGTGAGTCGACGGCGCGCGGCGCGTAGTGTTCCACGCACGCCTCAAAGAGAATTTGTCAGCCATCACTGACAGGACCCATCATGGCCGGTGCCTGCATGCCTATGGGTAGCGGATAAATTCTTAACAGAGTTACCGCTCCCTTGGGCACTCAGTTAGGGAAGGAACAGGGATGGGTTTTAGTCAGCAAGAGTCTGACACGCACGCCCGCTCCACGCAGAGCGGCACATGTCATTGAATGGTTTCCCAACCCAAAAAAATAAAAGTAGGTATATCTAAACGAATCTAAAATGTGATGATTGACACTTTTTTAGGGTGCCGTACGTCCGAATAAAAAACTAAAGGCTATTATCACTTGCGTGTCTGCCCGTCTGTCACATCACAACCAATTTGCTCCGAATCTTCTGAACCGATAAGATGTGTTCAGATATGTCACCGAAAATTCCACAGACTAAGATTGTAAAATATGCTAAGAGATTAACTCTCGATAAATTGTGAACTGAACATTTCTTTACAATTGTATGCATCAAAATTCGATAGTGTATAATCTCTCCGTGTCTTTCCAATAAATTGTAAACTGATCCAATATAAACTATATACCAATCGGTGCAAACAGTGCCGGCCCGAGGCTAGATTTAGGTTGGAGCGAGATCAAATTTTTAACTTCTTTTTTTTTAACCTATAAACTTGCAAGGTGATAATGTTTATTATATTACGTATATTTTACACTATTATATACCAATTATATCGATAAACCAGATTTTTCCTTTGATAATTCCCTCATTTGGTACGGAACCCTAAATGTGCGAAGCCCGACACGCACTTGGCCGGTTTTTTTTAATTTATTCTTTACAACCCCGCAATGATTTTGACAGATTTATCCAACGACACAGTACCCGGTACGCTACATTACAGGAGAGGTGAGAAAAAAATAAATCATCCCCAACTTTACATGTACGGGAGCTACCATAAAAATGTGTCGTTTTTTTGGCGTGATTAATATATGTGACAAGGGGCAAGTGATTATTAGGACCTAGGAAATTATAAAAAAAGCCCGGGCAGTTTGAAATATGCCCAATATAAGAGGGCAGTGGGATAACAACTATTGAAATAATCAAAACGACGGGGCAATTTTTATAATAATAAGCTAGTCACATAAATGGGACAGAGCAATTAAAACCAGGTTTTATTACTGTTATTTTTATTTCAAACTTAGAATCATTATAAACAAATAAAATCTTTCCATTCACAGACACTGCTGAGCTATGATAATAAAAACAAATTGACTGGACTTTACTATAATTAAATGGTAAACTGTTGTTAGATCTCTAAAAAATCTATATGTAGTTAGATAACAAAACTCTATTCACAAAAAATATAAAACTCTTTTCTTTATAAAGATGCACTCACAGAAGTATAATCTTAAAAGTAATAAAAAAAGTAATAAACTTAAAAGGAACTGTACCATAAACAATATTAAATAATCAGACTCATAATTTAGAAGAAAACAAACAATTGAGGATTTACACTAAAATAAACGTTATAAGTATTTGTTACAACAATTGCTGCTTGGATGGCAGTTTCTTGAATTGCATGGTAGTTTCTTGTCTTTGCGACAGCTGCATTTGTCAGGTCGGTGGTCGGACTTACAGCCACCTTTGCAAGTACAACGACTGTAGCCTTGCCCGCCACCATTGGCGTATCTAGGGTTATTTTCCAGGGGAGGCCCGGCCCCTGAGATGTGATGACTAATGAAGCTGAGTGGACACCCTAGTGTAGTCAGTGAACGCGATTAGCATCATAATTCATAAATAGCTTTACACTTCTACTATCGCCTCCACGAGGACAAAGTGGGTGCTCCGCCCAAAATTGGAGCAGACCTCCACCGTATGCTCAGTTATGTCCTCCGGGCGATCCACACAATGGTGACACCCGGGCGTATCCTCCCGCCTAATCCGGAACAACCGTGTCCCGTAAGGACCTGCGTCAGGTGGAAGGTGAAGACGCCTTGGCACCTCTCCAAATTATCGCCGCAATCGTGGCGTGTCCAGCGCTGGGTTGCGGCAGTCGCTCACTCCATCCGGGGATCATGAAAGTCGTACTAGCTCTCACGATCCCCGGTCCAGGTGTGGGAAGGAACACCGGGGTGGTTTTTAGTCAGTAAGAGTCTGACAGACCCCTTCGCCTGCCCCAGGCAAAGGATATCCATGAGGATTTTCCACCCCGGCAACAAAAAAAAAAAAAAAAGTCGCTCACTCCATGCCGCCATGAGCTCCCGCCGCTCTGTCCACCGTACCGCGATTTCAGCGGAGTTCACCGCCGCCTCCTCGCGCCATTCCCAAATGTGCGCGAGGACTTTTACTTCCAGATCTCATGGCAGCAATCCGGCAAGGCTCGCTGCCTTACCGAAGACCGTGCGGTATCCCCGGGTTAGCCAGATGGCCATGACCCTTTGGGACGCGTTCAGAGAACGAAGCGGGCTGGTCGCCGCCTCAAGGAATGCGCACTGGTATCCCGTAATGGGCCATGGATCGCACGACTTTCCGATTCGTCCAAACGCCCGCCGCCAGGTGCGACCCCCCCTGCGCCAGGACCAGCGTGACCACGCTGACGCCGCTATGGGAGGTTGACGCGCAGCACCCAGTCGTACCCGATGTCCCACAGAAGCAGCCCCTGAACCGATCCCTGTGGGATACCACACGACCCCCCTCCCCTCGGTGTTTGGGGTAGATGACGGCCCTATCCATCAGATATGCCTCGACCACGCGACAGAGGTAGGTCGGCAACTTGTGAGGTAGGTCAGGGAGGCACTCCGGCCTCCCTGATGCAACTCCAGGACAAGGTATTGAAGGCATTTGTGATGTCGATAGACACCTCCAAGACGACCCTGCATGCCCCCGTCGTGAGGGCTCGCACGCGCATGATGGCGTCCACCGTCAAGTGCCCCCTCCGGAAACCAAACTGCCTTTCCGCTAGATCCGGCCCCAGCCGCACTAGCCGCTCGACGAGGCGGTCTGCAATGACTTTTAAAAGAGCTTGCTTACCTCGTCGAGCGGCACGATGGAGAGTCCGCAGCCCACCACGCTTCCTAATGAGGACCAGTTTCCCCGTCTTCCAACGAAGTGGGAACAAGCACGCACGCTTAGGAACCCCATTAGTCGAGCCTCCAAAGCCAAGACGTTTTCAGGTAAGCCGTCTGATTTTGGGGCGGTATTCTTGGCATTTAGCCTAAATACCGCCACTCTCAGGGTGTTTTACATGTTCGAACTATGAACCGCCACATGAATTTCCACTTTGAATTTTGAACCGGTAAGCCAACATCCTGGGGTAGGCACTAGACCATTCTTGGGTGTTTTTTTTTTTTAACTTTGCCCCACACTAGGAATTACTCCTGTATCGTGGGTGCGTTCACTAACATGTATATTCACATACACAAGACACCCAGACCCGGCACAACTATCTGTAGGTCATACAACGCCTACCTCGGTCATACTACGCTCAGTCATACTACGCTGACCTCCCCATTGGCGTCAGCGTAGCAGACTACGCTGACACCAATGGGGAGGTCGGCGCGCAGCACCCAGTCGTACCCGATGTTCCACAAAGGCAGCCCCAGGACCAATCCCTGTGGAACACCGCACGATATCTCTCGCCGGTTCCATTCGCCCTGGTGACCGGGATAGATGACGGCCCTGTCCGTCAAATACGCCTCGACCACGCGACGGAGATAGGGCGGCACCCGGTGAGACCGGAGTGCCTCCACTATGCAACTTCAGGGCAGGGTGTTAAAGGCATTGGCGATGTCCAGAGACACCGCTAAGATGACCCTACCTCAGGCCACTGCATCCCCCGTCGTGAGGGCTTGTATGCGTATGATGGGCTTGTAGGCGCATCACTGCCTGGGGGGCAAAAAATGTACTCCGCACAAAAAGCGAGCCTCACATGACCCTGCTACATTGCAAGGAGTGGCGCCGACACCTCTGAGTGTCGGCCCTGCAGAGGTTATGAATACCTCACTTTCCCAGCCCTGAAGGTTCTCCAGAGCAACCTTAACCACTGCCGTAACGCACAGAACCTTTTTCTGCTGACTGTTGCGGAGTGGTCGGTTGCCTTGGCGGTGGTAACAGAGCGCTGTGGCTTTCGGGACCATCCTCACTGGTTCCGAGACACCGAGGACTCTGTTGTCGTTTACTGGGCTGGTGCAAGCAGTCGGCTTCACTGCTCACTACTAGACAGGGGGCAAGGATTTTTTGCTGTAGAATGGGGATCTCTGACCGTAGTGGGCTGCTACGTGTCTCCCAATATTTCGTTCGGCGAATTCGAGGAATATCTGGACGGGGTTGCAAACAGTATTCGACACAAATTGTCACCCAGTCCGGTGCTCTGCAGGTACGGGTGCACTCTGTGATATACTAGTACCGCCCTAATCGGCGAAGGGGTCTGTCAGACTCTTACTGACTAAAAACCACCCCGGTGTTCCTTCCCACACTTGGACCGGGGATCGTGAGAGCTAATACGACTTCCATGATCCATGCATCATCGGGGCTTATCTACGGGACCGGCACATTCGCTATGTGGGTCGGGATGGTAGCGTTCATCGTAGGGAGATTACGTGTGGGGTTCCGCAGGGGTCAGTTTTAGGTCCTCCCTTGTGGAATCTCGCATACGATGCGGTCCTGCGTGTTGATCTCCCCGCTGGTGTTAATATCATTTGCTACGCAGACGACACCTTGGTGCTGGGCGGCGGAGACACCTTCGACGAGACCATCCAGCTTTCCGAGCTCTTAGTGGCAAGAGTCGTGGCGTCGATGCCCGAGCTGGGTTTGGAGATAGCGCCTCATAAAAGTGAGGCGCTGTGGTTCCATAAGCTGCCGAGGAGCAGAGAACCACCCAGCTCGTCAGTGACGGTTGGAGATGCGTAAGTCCAGGTGGGCCGGTACATTAAGTATCTTGGCCTTCCGCACTTCGAAGCCTGGCTGAAAAGAGGGGAGCGCATCTCCTACAGGCTCACTCAGGTGCTGACCGGGCATGGTTGCTTCGATGAATACCTGAACAGGATTGGGCGTGAGGCCACGGCAAATTGCCACCATTGTGGCAGTGGCCTTGACTCTGCACAGCACACGCTTGAAGATTGCCCTGCGTGGGCTTCTAAGCGGCAGGTCTTGGTCGCTAGGATCGGGCGAGATGTCTCTGCCAGTAGTATTCAGAGCTACGCTGGCAGAGACAGAAAACTGGAGGGAAGTGGCTTCCTTCTGTGAGACCGTGATGGTCTAGAAGGAGGCCGCCAAACGGGATCGTGAGAGGGCCGATCCCGCTCGGAAAAAGAGGTCGGGGAGGTAACCGCCTCGTCGCCTAAAATGCCGAAACCCCGCCTGCTCTATTTTAGGCAGGTGGAACTCTGGGGTCACGGGCGTTCAGAGTGGGGACTCCGTTTGCCCACTGAGTGATTTCTGGAAAGACGGTGGCACACTGATCACGTGCTGCCGTACACAGCGAGGCTTTGGGCAGATCCCTTTACAGTCTCCCCAGGGATGTGCCAGGCGTTGCACATAGGGGTCCCGGAGTGGTCTTTTAAGAGGTAACGGGACCCCTTCCATGTGCTAATTGTGATCACCGGGGTGATTTTAGTGAGGTAAGAATCCCACACTCCCTGGTCTTTTCCCCAAAAGTTCAGGCCCCTTTTGAAGGTTCCCCCTGAAAACAAAAAAAAAGGCATAGACGCATGTGACCCTCAGTCCTGACCTGATTCTGTTCATCAAGAAACAGTTGAATATAATGTAGCCCTGAGAAGGGCTTTTTTAAATGTAATGTGCTACGTACATACGTACGGACGGTATTTTAATTGAAAGAATGAATTTTATTATAATATTGATTACCTCAGCGAAGTTTGCCGGGAAGGCTGACTCGACACATTTGTTGCCAAATAGTGCAAAAAAACAATAGAATGTGTTACATCTGCATTCTAATGGAATAAAAGTAAAAATACACTACGTAAGACTAGGCAATATGGTCAAAACACTATAGCCTTCCCTATATCGTCTGCCGGTCTCATTTATATGTCTATGGTCTCACCTAGCTTGCTACGATTATAGTCATCTTGGTCTTACCGTTAAAACTTAGGTGCAGTGAGTGAGAAGTGAAGTGTCATTCCACCTTAATTGTATGGGATTGGCAGCTCACTTCATCTTCACTTCACCTCTAAGTTTTCACGGTGAGGTTTTGCAGAATAGCACTACTGACTATTCTGTAAAATCTCACCGTGAAAACATAAGTTAGCTAGCTACATATTAGTAATCTGTGACATAAGTGAAGTGGGCTGTCAATCCATGCAATTAAGGTAGAATGACAGTTCCTTCACGCTCACTCCACCTAAGTTTTCACGGTGAGCTGTTAACAGAATCGACCAGCTGTGCACAGAATCGACCGGCTGTTTGTGTTTGTGTGGAGTTTTTGGCGGGATTTTCTCGAGTCAAGTTCAGTGGCTGTTTTAATTTTTCGCTTATTGATTCCTAGTGGATATTGTGATGTAAAATTGGTGTAGTTTTGTGTCTCAATTGTCTACGCAACTGGCCAATATGTGGAATCATTGAAACAGTCGCGATCTCGATAAAATGAAGCTGAGAATTTTATTGTATTATTGACAGCGAAGTTTGTCGAGAAGGCTAACTCGACACATTTGTTGCCAAATACTGCAAAAAACATTAGTATGTGTTACAAAACATTTGCATTCTAATGGAAAAAAAAGTAAAATACACTACGTAAGACTAGGCAATATGGTCAAATGACTATAGCCTGCCCTTCGGGATAAATAAAAAAATAAATAAATAATTGTGTTTGTGTTTGTCAAAATTTCATCAGTCAGTCCAAAAATTGGCAAAAATCATTAAAAAATGCTGGGCAAGTAATTTTTAAATTGCCCAACCTTGTTATTTCTAAATTAAAATCTAAAAACTCATCAAGAATTCAAGACAATCATCAACAAGCAATTTTTCACATTCAGTGGATTCACCGTCTTGTTGTGCTTAGTTCATTTTCCAACGTAATCAAACCAAATTGATAATTTTGAGGTATAAACTTAAAATTAATAAGTGTATTAATTACTACTAACTACTACTATTAATACCATCTAAGTAATACATCATGTTGGAGTCTACGGATATCAAAGACGTGCTGGACAAAAATCTCGAAGACTTTGAAATACAAGAAGTTCTACAAAATGGAACAGATTTACGAGAATATGCATTACAGCTAGATAAGGGAATTAAGGACGCCGAAAAAACCTCTGTGGCGGACTACTTGAAAGAGAGTGAAAATATAGCCTCCCTTCACAATCAAATTGAAGATTGTGATGGGATCCTTGCGAAAATGGAGAGTATGCTTATGGTTTTTCAAGTAAGTAAATATCACGTCTTGATGACCACGCCTACTTTTAATTATGTTGTTTTAATACTTGAAATTATTTTACAGAATGACTTGGGTAGTATCAGCAATGAAATTATAAGTTTGCAAAAGCGTTCAGTGAACATGTCAGTGCAACTCTCTAACAGGCAGGTTTTGAAGGGACCCCTCTCTACTTTCATAGAAGACATGGCAGTTTCTGAAACACTCATATTGTAAGTAGCTTACTCCTCATACTTTTTAATATTATAACAATGTAATGTTTTGATTATAAATATTGAATGTTTCAGTGGCATCAATAATGTTCCTGTAACTGACAAGGAATTCATGGTCCAATTGGCAATTTTGAACCAAAAACTCAACTTTGTTAAGGAACAAGATTTTAAAGAAACAAAAGCTTGTCATGATGTCAAAGATGTTCTGGAAAAACTCAAAATTAAAGCTGTTTCTAAAATAAGAGCATATATTTTAGAACATATTTATAAGTTTCGCAAGCCAATGGCAAATTATCAGATACCACAAAATGCTATGCTTAAATATAAGTTTTTTTTTGAGTTTATATTAGCCAATGAGAGAAATGTTGCTCAGGAAATATGCAATGAATACATTGACACCTTGAGCAAAGTATATTACTCATACTTTAAATCATATGCCTCAAGGCTAGACAAATTAAAATATGAAGAGACACCTACAAAAGATGATCTAATGGGGATTGAAGATGGGTCTAAAGGAGGCTTCTTCCAAAAATCAAACTTAAAGAATAAAAGCACAATATTCACAATTGGTAACAGAGGAGATGTACTGGCACAGCAACTTGAAGCCCCTATTATAGTTCCCCATGTTCAACAAAAAACTAAGGTAACTTACTACCAAACTAAGATAACACTAATTTTGCATATTAAAAAACCCATTGCAATGCAATAGTGTGTTGTAACTGCCCAGTGGTAATGCTCTCAATGGGAAGATCCAACCCACTGGGCTGGCAGCATGGGAAATTATAGCCAGCTCCCTCTCACAGAGAGCATGCCTGTGTCCCAACAGTGGGAACATGACTGATTTTGCTTAGAATCACTGTATTCGTGTAAGGTGGGATAATGTGATCTTTTTGAAGATGCCAACTAACTCCATTTAACTTTTCACCAGACTTGTATATTTAACAGTCAGCTGAATGATTTGAAATCATACTAAACGTAAAATAATTATAATTATTTTATTTGCTATATATTTTTGTTGCAGTACTCCTATGAAGCCCTTTTTAGGAGTCTCCAATATGCACTTGTGGACAATGGTTGCAGAGAATATTTATTCACTACAGAATTCTTCCATGTCAAGGGAACCCATGCACAGGAACTCTTTGACAGGATCCTAGGAAAAACTTTATCTTTGCTGGTGGTATGGAGTTTTAATAAATAATAAGTAGCTGACCCAATAGTCAGTGCTCTATCCACTGAATTCATACAAAAATCCCATAGAAAAGGAACTTCCACTTTTCCCAAATTTTCTGGGCAACTTATCTAATTTTGAAAAAACATTATTCGGAATATGGTTATTAAAGCTATTACAAATATTTTTCATATGGGTTTTTTTTTTGGGTGGTAAATCATCAAAAAACTTCTCCCGCTCTGGGTGGAGTGGGCGGGAAACATGTGTTTCAAACACCTGTGACCCTGGCAGGTTCCATATGGGTCCAGCCGAGTACTTACCAATGCAACTATTTATAAGAAAAATAACTAATAATTTGCAATAAGTAAAAATTTTCAGTAATACCAAAATTGAATATTATTTACTTTTTTGTTTCAGAAAAATGTTGAGAACTATGTTCTTGAGTGTTTTGACTGCTTGGCATTATACCTTTGCATACAACTTATAAACAGATATCGATGGATGTGTCACAAAAGAGCTGTGGCTGCTTTAGACAGGTATGTATTGATGCAGAAAGAAACGCCGTAGGAGCATTAACGGAGGCTCTCGATCTTCCCGAAAAAAATAAAATAAATAACTTTTCCAAAAACCAAACATTTTAAAAATGTATTTTAAAGTTTTGTTATTTTCCACATTGTGTAACAAAATGCGAAAATTAACATAACAAACTACATTTTTCCTGTTTCATTATTTATTTACTTTGTTTGTTGTTATTTACACAAATCCAACACGATCAGTCTCCACAAACACAAATATTGTTGTACAAACAACAAACAAACAGAGGTTTTTGGCGGGATTTTTTCGAGTGAAGTTCAGTGGCTGTTTTAATTACTTATTCGTTTATTGATTCCTAGTGGATATTGTGATGTAAAATTGGTGTTGTGTCTCAAGTGTGTGTGTCAACGCAAATGAACAATATGTGGAATCATTGAAACAGGCGCGATCTCAGGAAAATGGAGCTGAGAATTTTATTGTAGTATTGACTACCTCAGCGAAGTTTGCCGAGAAGGCTGACTCGACACATTTGTTGCCAAATACTGCAAAAACATTAGAATGTGTTACATCTGCATTCTAATGGAAAAAAAAGGTATAAATAACTACGTAAGACTAGGCAATATGGTCAAAAGACTTTCGCTTTCCCTTCGGGGACAATAAAAAAGATAAAAAAACAATTTTTTTTTTTCCTTCGCCCTTCATGGGCAGGCTAAGGTCTTGGACCATACCGCCTCGTCTTCAGTGCTTATTATCTTTCTTGTTTATAAGTAAGGCCAAAGCCTCGTCTTCAGTTTAATCCTTCTTGTTCAAAAGTAAGTAAGGCCGAAGCCTCGTCTTCAGTTTTATCCTTCTTTTTTCCAATAGAATGCAGATGTAACACATTCTAATGTTTTTTGCAGTATTTGGCAACAAATGTGTCGATTCAGCCTTCTCGGCAAACTTCACTGAGGTAGTCAATACTACAATAAAATTCTCAGCTCCATTTGCCCGAGATCGCGCCTGTTTCAAAGATTCTACATATTGTCCATTTACGTTGACACTTGAGACACAAAACTACACCAATTTTACATCACAATATCCACTAGGAATCAATAAACGAATAATTAAAACAGCCACTGAACTTCACTCGACAAAATCCCGCCAAAACCTCAGAAAGAAAAAAAACAAACAAACAGTCAGATGACAGAAATGACAAAATAAAATTAATACGTTTCGTTGTTGCTTTGAGTTACGTTCAAAAGGTTTTAGAACTTGGCGTCAGACACATTTATTTCGATAACGAAACGTAATATACTATCGTAGAATTCTTACCTTGTCTACATCACTAACTACCTACCCGTTGCTATGGAAAGAATGAATATGTCTTTGTTTTCGTAGAAACGCGAGCCTACGGGTCGCGCCGTGCTCGGGCAGTAGAGATGTAGAGTGGCATAGAAATAACTTTGTCTACTCTTGGTAGAGTAGAGATAGAATTGGTCATGCTACGCGTGCAGGTTGTAGCTATCAGGAAACAGCCTCCGGCAGGGAATTCCACTCTTATCAAAACGTACCGGTGGCGCATCGCCGTACGTCTTGTGTTCCGATGATGGAACGGGCTTGGCGGAATTAAATTATGCAATTCATAGAACCCCAAAATGCAATCGATAGAAAACCGTCAGGCTAGCTACTCGGCGTCTATGCTCAAGACTTTGAAGCTTCGACTCGACGAGCCTATTGCCGATGGTCCTCTTGGTTCATTTCTCAATTGTCTCAAGGGCGTCAAGCTGGTATCTGGCAGATCCGTCCCAAAGATGAGAGCAGTACTCCATACATGATCGAACTGGCGCTTGATAAAATTGGAGCAGCTGTTCCGACGTGAAGTACCGTTTTACCTTTGCGAGGATCCCCAACTTTTTGCAGTCACTTGAGCCATTGCCTCTATGAAAGGACCAAAATTGAAGGTATATTGTCAACGTAACATCAAGAAGCTCAAGTTGGTTGGTTATCGGCACGGTCACACCTCGGAAAGATGGAGCTAGGTGAAATTGGCTCTTTTTAGCGGAAAAAAGACACGCCTGTGTCTGTCTTAGCAGCATTGAACTTGACCAGATGCCCCATTCAGAGATAGCCTGTAAGGACAAGTTCAAGCGCTCAACCATAGCCTCTCGGAGACACCGGATCTGAGACCCACCAGCTCGTGCATTGGACACGTATCTCTCGACAACAGTGCTGTCGTCTGCATACCCGAAGGTACCAGTTAAACGCAGCAAAACAATGTTGCCGAGAGCATCGACCCCTGAGGACCCCCGGCATTAATATCCAGCAGTCCGGACGAGCAGCCATCTATGACCACTCGGATAGACCGATCCCTCAGGAAATCTGCAATCCAATTACACAATCCGGCGGACAGACCGGAGGAAGGAAGCTTGCCAATAAGGCTATCGTGCCAGACCCTGTCGAAGGCCTTCAAGATGTCATGGGAGACAGCAAGTGCCTCCCCATGTTTCTCGATGGCCTAACTCTAGATATGAATGGCATGCGCTAGAAGATCCCCAGTTGACCGATTTTGGCGGAAGCCGTATTGTCGGTCACTAAGGATATCGTTAGCTTCTAGGTAAGTATGTCAGGATTCAGGATTCAGTACGCGTTTCATACACTAGAGTATAGAAGTTACCGAGAAGGGTCTATAATTAACTGGGTCAGATCATGTCCGTGACTACCACCAACGCCAATTGCTTCCATATTTGGTAAATAATTAGTACTCAATTAGTACTAATTAGAACTCAAACAACAGAATTGGTACCTTAGTAGTTTTCGAGAAAATCGCTTTGAAGATAGGTGGTCCGGCGGTAGTCACGCTCCGTTCAGCAGGGCCTTCATGAGCGCCGAAAAAGGAGGCATGCTACAGCTATTCTGAGTATACAAATAATTAGTACCCTTATATGTGATTCGTTTCGTAAAAAAATTAGAACTGAAACATTTGTTTTTACCGAGAAATCAACGATGATTACTTACGCGCGCTTCTCCAGCAGGACCACGACTTTCAATGTTGATTCCAAGTTTGAGGAGCTTGTCGCTTTCCTCAAACCTACATAGAAAATTAGTACCCTGCAAGATAAAATGAGTACCCAAAATGCAAGATTAGTACTACAGTAACGAGATATACCATGCCATTGGTGAGGTGGGACCCAGTCACAGTGTTAACTTTTAATTTCAAGATTTTCCTATTTAAAACTCCGTGATTTTTTCCCAAATTTATACAAAAATTAGTACTCATAAAGAAGTTAGCTTTTATTACTTTTCATTAGTTCAATATCTATATTACTATTCCGACATCCATAAATGTATGTGCACGAGTGTCTAATCATCTACTAAACAGTTCAAAACCATTGACTGACAACAAGATTTAGTATGGAAAAGTAATCAAAATCTCTAATACAACACACTTGAGGCCGATTTCACCAATTCTAAATGCCCAGTTTTCGACGTTCAAGCTCGCTTAAACGCGTTTACCCGCTGTCATAAAGCTGAAGAGTTTCTTTGTTTGTTTGCTAATCTCAGGATTACTGGATCGAATTGAAAAAATATTTTTGTGTTGAATAGTCCATTTATCGAGGAAGGCTAATTTATTTATTTATCCTTTATTTTTTTTAAGCTATATAACATCACTGCGACCAACAGGAGCGAAGCATCATTGAAAAATGGCAAAAACGGGGAAAAAAATCCTTTTGAGAGCTTCAGTTGCGTGCGCTGCGTAAACGGTTAAAGTTACGCAAAAATTATGTATGACGGAATTGTTCTCCTTTCTAAGTTCTAAAATAAAGTCCGCGACAGCATATCTTTTAAGGTTAACTCACTATTTATATGTTTTTTATTGTTAACGCTAAGCTTAGTTCAGTAAAACTTAGTTTATAGAGCGAATGGTGAAAACGGCCAATAGAAATCTAAATTTTTGGTCACTATAACTTCTTTATGAGTAGGTACTAATTTTTGTGTAAATTTGGGAACAAATCACGGCGTTTTTAATAGTTAAATCTAGAAATGAAAAATTAACACCGTGACTACCGGCACCCCACCAATGGCATGATATACCTCGTAAACTACTGGAGTACTAATTTTGAATTTTGCGTACTAACTTTATCTTGCAGGGTACCTACTAATTTTCTATGTAGGTTTGAGAAAAGCGACAAGCTCCTCAAACTTGGAATCAACACAAGTCGTGGTCCTGCTGAACGAGCGCGCGTAAGTAATCATCGTTGATTTCTCGGTAAATACAAATGTTTCAGTGCTGATTTTTTAACGACATGAATCACATATAAGGGTACTAATTATTTGCATACTTAGAATAGCTGTAGCATGCCCCCTTTTTCGGCGCTCATGGTGGTCCTGCTGAACGGAGCGTGACTACCGCCGGACCACCTTCAAAAACTACTAAGGTACCAATTCTGTTGTTCGAGTACTAATTAGTACTAATTATTTGGATATAATTACATGGAAACGATTGGCGTTGGTGGTCCGGCGGTAGTCACGGACATGGTCAGCTCGACTACCCTTCTTGGGTACGGGCTGCACGTTAGTTTGCTTCCAACCCATAGGCGCACAAGTCCTCAGTACAATTGACGGAATCCCGTCGGGGTCACTAGCCTTGTTCACGTCTAGGTTACGCAGTACCCTACGGACATCCTTCTGATGAATGCGAATGTCCGATATACTCAACTCGCATCCATCAAGAGAATCAGGGGGCCTCGTGCCACCAGTATCAAGACGCGAAGATTCCGCTAACAGAGAGGCAAACAAGCGCCTCAGCGGAGTGGACCAGTGACACGTCGGGTTTCAGCAGTGGAGGCAGGCAGTGAGGGGCGGCAGAAGTTCGATTCAGCCGACTTAGCCAGGGACCAAAACGCCTTAATACTTGCTAAGTAGTAAGGCTAAGTTTGTTCCCAAATATGCTAATATGATTATGCTAAAATAATTTCATTATTATACTGACTTTGTAAATAGTTCTTGGACGCCTCACTAGTACAGACTTCTTTGGCTGTACACTGACTACAGGATAATGTTCATGTGTGTATAGTGTTGCTATTAACTCTGTCATATTATTGTTCAAAACCAGCGTGACGTTTTCTGTAGCCTTTAAAAAACAAATATTGTTGTTACTTTCAGTTATTGGGATTCATTGCAAGGAACACTATGGCCAAGGTTAGAACATGTGTTGAAACTTAATATACAGAGTGTACGAGAGTGTGATCCAGCAAAATTATCAAATAAAGAATTAGGACCTCACTATGTAAGTATTCAATCGTTATATCAATAGTAAATCATTAAAACTAAATACAGTTACGTTAATGATAACTATTATTAGATAAATCGCATTTTATTTATTTGCAGATTACTCGGAGATATGCAGAATTCTCCGCTGCTATGCTTAGTTTGAGTGAACAATTTCCTTCAGAAGAACTTAGCAATATTCTGCTTGTTCTACAAGATGAAGTTCATTGCTTCTTGCTTAAAATGGCAGCTGAATTTCCACAAAGAATACAGCAGTTAATTTTTCTCATCAATAACTATGACATGGTCTTAAGTATATTAATGGAAAGGACTAGAGACAATACTAAAGAAGCAGAAAGTTTTAGAGAGCAGCTACAAGCTAGGAGCTCAGAATATGTTGAAGAGATCTTGAGTCCTCATTTTGGAGGAATGATACAGTTTGTTAAGGAAGGAGAGCAATTACTTGATTCGAACAAGAAAACAGAGTTAGCAAGTTTAGAAAGAAAGTCTCTTTCTTTAGTAGCCTCATTTACTTCGGGATGGAAACAAAGCCTTGAAGAAATCCATAGAGAAGTTCTGATTTCCTTTCCGAATCTTGTAACTGGATCTGGTCTACTACAAATGGCTCTAACCAACTTCGTGCAATATTACCACAAGTTTGCAAAATTGCTTACTCCTAATGCGCGGACGCAGTTAGTCAATATCCATGTTATTATGGTAGAAATAAAAAAATATAAAACTAATTATTAAGCCAAACAGTAGGTACTTACTCATATTAATTTTGTCATTTTTATTTTCTGAAATAATGTTAATTTGAGAGATTGTACATATACTAAGTATTTTATTATTAATTAAACAAATCTTTCTGATCCAATCTTGTCACCACATGCATATTTTTGTCTTCAATCTAAATATCTTCGCTCATAATATCAGCTCGGTACCCGTTAGACATCACCCCACTTCATTGGCTCGTCGTCAATGTGGTGTCAATCCAATATGGCACGTAAACAGAGCGGCTCAACACTTCTGAGATTTTAGCTGAATTAGCTCACCCTTAGAGATAATTAATTTATGCTTGCTATGGTTCCACGCCATAATAATGGAAAGACCATAAGACCACGAACACCGTCTACCAATAGCATCCTGAAAACCCTAGCCGAAGAACACGGTGAACCTATTCTTATGCCTTCTGTTTGGTTGCTTGTGCGGCAGTAATTTAACCCTATTTTAAGGATTATGTATATTGAATCATATTAAATAAAATTAAATGCAATTCAGACCGCATAGAATAATCTCAATAACGGGAGCGTTTTCGAATATGGTTTCTTTACTAACATTTAGTGACGGAATATGTGACAGTAATAACGTTTGATTTATGGCGTCACATGTAAGGGTATACGAGATATCAATAAAAAAATGAGGCAGCGGAGATACATGTGTCCAACCAGCTTGAACTCGGGCGGGCTGGACATTAAGTTTTTATTGATTTCTCGTAAACCCTTACATGTGACGCCATAATTCAAACTGTCACACATTGCGTCAATAAACGTTAGTAAAGGAACCATATTAGAAAACGCTCCCGTTATTGAGATTTGGAAGTGCCAGCCAGAAGTTTTATACGTAAATTCAAGATGGCTGGACACAGATTTTTGCATTTTTCTACTAAACCGCTGTACGTATCACAAAACTTTTAGCTCGATGCCTGTCACAAATTTATGTGACGCCCGTTGATATGCAAAAAGTCGTCAAAATCACTTCCGTTACAGAGATTGAGACCAGCGAAAAGTGGTTTTTCAAGCTGGCTGGACACGTTTTCGATCGATTATCTAAGATTCTGTAGCGTCACAAATTCTGAAATAAGGGTGTTTAGCCGTCACACAAAGTGCCCGGGGTATTGACCTAGTTAAATGAGAGCTATTTGAAGATTTCTCCAGCCATCCTAAGTCACATGTTTTTCAAGCTGGCTGGACACATTTCCGATCGATTGTCTAAGATTCTGTAGTATCATATATTCTGAAATAAGGGTGTTTAGCCGTCACATAAAGTGCCCTATTGACCTAGTTAAAGGCGAGCTATTTTGAAGATTTGTCCAGCCAGCCTGCCACATGTTTTACCAACCATTGGGTCAGTTTTTAAAATTGATAGGTAAATAATAATAAGTTATAGAAATGCGCATGTTCAGATTTATGATGTTTATGCACTTGTTTTATCTGAAAAAGATGGGGAGATAATAAATCAATCATGACCGAAATATAAGTTATGAAACATAATCTTCAGGATCTGTAAGTCCTACTAATAGGCTACTTATACAAAAAGTTTCAGTTATTGCATCTTATGTAAATGTGTCCAATAAAAAACTGCATTCAATTATTGGGTTTCATTTATTTTAAAAGTTAGAACATAGTCTTAGCAGAACACAATTTTATCCTAATTACTCACGAACTTATTTAGGTAGAAATAAATATACTTAATATGTATGTACTGCGAATTATTATCACAGCAAGGTTCGTATGGCGTCGCATAGAAAATTTGCAGGCGTACTCCGCAATGTTACCACACGCACCTTGGGCTAACACGGCGTTCTCCCGCCACGTTACTCAAGACTGATCATTAATAAGATAACTAACATAAAATAAATGACACAAATAACTTAATTTTGTACACGTGTCCACGCTGATACTCGAATAGAAAAATAGTCTTCTTAAATAAGCTTAATTCTAATTTTCTTACAGGTTGAGATCAATAAAATATCTATGTACAGTAGAGTCCTTTATACTTTCGAAAGTTTTCATTCAAATTCTTTTCTTGATCTAACTTTTGAAGCTGAGCAAACTACTATAGTGCATGGAAAACTTTGTATAATTAAATACTAGACAACACAGATTATTTATAGCACATACTCGTAAACCTTTAGATAATGTCTAGTTGACATCAAACAAAATTTTTATTAAATAAAAATCAGCGACCACGAGTGTCCTAAACAAATAAATTAAACAAATAAACAGGTACTAAAATGTGGGCGGTAATAAATAATAAGCCCACTAAGGAATCAATCCCAAGTTACATTTAGGGGCAGCTCACACCGAGACGCGACGCTGCGCGCACTTTTAAAATACCGATACAATAACTTTATTTATAACAAAAATGTATACGGGTAAAATAAATTTATTTTCTGTCTTTATTGTGCCATCAGCCGTGTGTATAAAAAAAACCGGCTTAGTGAGTATCGGACTTCGCACCTTTAGGGTTCCGTACCAAATGAGGGAATTATCAAAGAAAAAATCTGATTTATCATTATATTGGTATTTGTCAGTAAAATATACGTAATATTAAACACTGGGAAGTTAAAAATTCTTCGGAACAAAATTTTGTGACACACGAGGGACAGACAGATGGACACGTGAGTGACAGCAATAGGGTTCTGTTTGGACCCTCGGATACGGAACCCTAAAAATATAGTGTGAGTAGTCGCAGCGGAAAAATGTAGAATTTAATTTCAGTTTAGCAGATATTTAGTGTATGACGTCGTGTAATTGTGTATGGTAAGTACAAATTTGTGCATCCAACCATTGGGGAGCTATTCAACAAAAATTGTTTCCGCTGGAACTACGTCATCCTAGCGGCACATTTTGAAAAAAATACATTAAATAATTATTACACACTAATTATACGAGAGATGTGTATGATTAAATGAAATTTGTGTCATAAAACTGCGAAGTTATTCAAGTTTCCGCTGCGCTGACGGTTGGCTATTTGATGAAAATCATTTAAAACGGTTTAGTGCAGAGTTGTAATTTTTTACGCACGGTGCTTTGAATTTGTGTGTAATATTAAAAAAAAAATAACGTTCAGAAGATATACTCGTATAACGTAATTCGAAATATATCGATAAAAGGAAGCTAAATAAAGATTTAAGAAAAATTAGTAAAGATATAATAGAATTACAGGGCAAGAAAGTGGTTCTTAACTAAATTTTAATACGGATTTGCAATTGAAGAGCAATTATTGCGCAATAGTCGCCATCGTTTTGATCTTGCAAGATACTTAATAGCGCCTACCGGTAAACTTCGTAACACTTTAAATTGATTTGTTTGTAGCTCTTTTTTCTAAACAACCCCAGTTGAGGCAAACAAAACAAAAAAATATCAAATCGGACGAGCCATTTTCGATCTTATTCAAAACTAACGCACGGCAATATAAAGGTGTAACATTATTTACGCAAAAGCCGAAAGTAGTTTGTTTAGAATCGGCTTCTAAATCGATTTCTGTCATTAGAAATAGGTGTTAATTTTTCGCTGATAAATCTTTCTATCACAAACATCCATCGTACTAAGTTAAAAGTATCGTTCACTTAAAGAACTTTAAGCTTTAACACAAATCAATAAGGCCTATTTAAATGCACGACCGAATTTGTAGTTAGCTCCTAGGTCCGCAATACACACACGTAAATAATATCAAAGCAAGGTTGGGGGGATTAATTGAATTTGATCCTTCTCTTCAACCTATAAGGCTTATTTAAATGCACGACCTACTGTATATTCTGCATATAGCATTGTTTGGTTGAGAAATGGCAAAATACTAGACTAAAAAGTACGTTATTCGCAAATGTAAGAAATGCTGTAAAAGAACGAGACAAATTAATTTCCGTATTCCTTTGACATTGCCGACGCGCGCGCTTACCTCAGTCGGATATCATTGAAAGTTCAGTCATGCGAAAACGATACTAGGTAATTGTTGTCTTACCTTAGCTTACACTTATCTTAATATCTTTGTTAAAGATTAGTTATTGTTTTATTTAGCTTTCTTTTTTTGTGCGCGATCCAAAGTGATATTGAATACTCATTAAACTAAATATGAATCAGACCAGCTTGCATTATAGTGCATCACAAGGCGTTGACCGCCTTTAAACGTGATAAAGAAAGTGAACGAAGAAGTACCTAGTGTTTATCAATAGTTAACTAGTGAAAATTGTTGACTTTTGCAAGTACCTACCCATTAATACGATTTTATTTTTATTACTGTTAAAATTTTGATTTAAATCTTTTAAGGTAGATTAGACCTAGATTCTTGTTGGTTATGTAGATTACTTAACACTATCGTCAAAGTAAACAAAATCAGGTCAGTGGTTCATCTTAGCAAAGCCGCAAATAAAAAGCCTGTGCAAGTGTGATGGAAAGATAAAATCATAATTTTACTTGCTAGAAAACTATCAATAGGTACACGGAAATATATCAATATTAAAAGTTACCAATAGGTCCTTGAACTGACATCAGCTGGCAAGCGCGCTGTGAGCTCGAATAGGACGCTCAAACGTTTTGTGGTTACCTAAGATAACTATGTTATATAAAATGACTAGGTTTGGTTTGGCTAAATTTAATTATAGTAGTTGTTTTAGTTATAATTTAATATTCTAAGTAGGGTGTCTTAGGTTTTGCGCTTAAGCCGTTACATAGTGTATACTAGCTGACTGCCAAACTTCGTACCGCATCAGAATTAATAAACAAAAAAGCCGTTCCATACAAAATGTATGAGAAAATGAATTTTCTTCACAATTTTTTTCGCTGTTTTAATACGAGTAGTTTGATATTCGAGGCGGGAACAAATCAAAGATCATTGAAATCGATCCAGCCGTTTTCGAGTTATAAGTACCCTACTAATCCGACTTTGTTTTATATAATTGAGGCGGTGAGCGCTAGAGTGGCCTATCATTTCCAGACACAATCTAAAATGCTTTGTCTGGAAATGATAGGCCACTCTGGCGCTCACCGCCTCAATTATGTTACGGAATATAGTCCTTAAACACTTTGTTCAACACGATGCGCCTCGCGGCGTCGCAATACATTTCGCAGCACTGCGCTACGCAGCCCGAAACAACTGACCTCTTCAAGCATCGTGGCATCGCGTCGCTGTCTCTGTGTGAACCGATTCTTAAAAACTATTCATAAACGTCCATACCTCCACTTTTTAAGGTGAGGAAACGTACTACAATTATTATTATTATACTTTACAGAAAACAGTATCAGTCACTGCTCAAAAAGAATACCTTTCTATCAACGACCACGCGTTAGGGGGGTCTCTAGAACATGAACACAAAAAGTTGCTAACAAATCAAGTGTGTGCTGTGATTACTGTCAGAATTATTAACAATCAGTCACTTGACATGCGTTTGACACTTCTTTGACGTTTGTTCCAAAAACCGGATTACAACATTCTCAGATTACATAAGTTTATCTAGCAATTGTGGCTAAATTATTCTTCCATATTTTTAACGGCTTTGTTTTCACGTAATCGCGAATTGTTTTTTCAAGCGCTGCAGACATAGGTTTCATTTTACGCGACAGCAGAGTTTTGTTAATACTACGTTGATCGTGTCTGTTGATGTACATCATACTTGTGATGGCCGCTTCTTCCATTTCAGGCGAAGCTAAAATACAAAAATATCGGTTAATTTACAGACATTCAACTAGTAACTTTTTAAATATAAAAAAATGACATTATATTATTTATATAATTTACTCACGGTTCCTATTAAGAATATCCATGAGTTGGGTGATTGCTATTTCACAATGTACTTTCATATCAACAGGATAAGGTTTCATCAGCGGTCCAATCATAGATACACAAAACTCCTTAACGTTGTTTCGTACATTCTCCTTCTCTATCATAGGTTGAAGTAAATTTTTTATTATATTGTTTTGACACCACTGCGGTCCATGTCGTTTTGCAAGAATAATCAGAGCCAATCTGAGCATTTTCTTTTCAATGGAAATGTCTGAAACCACCACATTCTTAATATTAATCGTTAAGTAGGTAAGTAATCAAAAAACAACCACAGAGAGAATCCAACTGGCTTCTGGCTTACTCTTAGGCACCACTTCCAACTCGTTATCGTCCTACCACTTCATTCTTATAACAACTCTATGAACGTGTCTCCAAAAGCGATATTATAGTGGCGATTCACTTGCTTATGGAGGTGGCACCTAACTTACGGCCCAGCCACACGACGACGCCAACGGCGTGTGTAAATAATGCAGACCTCGCGAAGCACAGCGCAGTGGGATTTTCACATAATATCAACCTTGCGTTGTTTGAAATAAAGTTAGAAAATAAATAAACGTTAATTAGTCGGAAAGAGCAATCAACACGGAGAGTGATACGCCGTTAATTTTGTTTATTTTTGACTATGTATACAGTGTGTCCGGACATGGACTAGCAATATTCTAAATACTTAAATATAAACTATTTTAAAATACAATTACACTCTAGGCTTGGGTCCAATACACTTCCCCGCTATGTGGCTGCCATTTTGTTTTTTTTTGTTAAAATATGCTCTATGCGAGTACAAAAAAAAACATATATCTCAAAGTTTTAGTCATACTGAGATAAAAATAGGCTTATTCGAAAGGCAATAATATTGTCTACCATCTGCATTACAAAGCAATGTGTTCACAATTCCACAACTTTTGAAAAAAAATGTGAAAATCGAAAAAAAAAGAAAAAGTATGCAATTCAACCAATAATTGTTAATTACTACAAAAACATACCTGACAACTTTTTGATTTTTTTTACTAGATCGACAGATTTTGAGCTAAGCTACAATACAACATAAAATTCACAACTGTATGTCTAATACTTTAAGAGTTATTGTTGTTGTTGTTAAAAACACATAACATTTTAATCGTAGTTTAATATTGGAAAAAAACTTTAAATAAAATTCAATATGAATGTTATGTGTTTTTACCCGACATCTTTTTTTTTTTACTGGATCGACAGATTTTGAGCTAAGCTACAATACAACATAAAATTCACAACTGTATGTCTAATACTTTAAGAGTTATTGTTGTTATTGTTGAAAACACATAACATTTTAATCGTAGTTTAATATTGGAAAAAACTTTAAATAAAATTAAATATGAATGTTATGTGTTTTTAATTATTTCCTGTTTAGGGTTCCGACAAAGGCCTTTTGTGCTTGCGCATACGCTATGTTCAAACAACAATAACTCTTAAAGTATTAGACATACAGTTGTGAATTTTATGTTGTATTGTAGCTTAGCTCAAAATCTGTCGATCTAGTAAAAAAAAATAAAAAAGTTGTCGGGTATGTTTTTGTAGTAATTAACAATTATTGGTTGAATTGCATACTTTTTCTTTTTTTTTCGATTTTCACATTTTTTTTCAGAAGTTGTGGAATTGTGAACACATTGCTTTGTAATGCAGATGGTAGACAATATTATTGCCTTTCGAATAAGCCTATTTTTATCTCAGTATGATTAAAACTTTGAGATATATGATTTTTTTTTGTACTCGCATAGAGCATATTTCAACAAAAAAAAAAAAACAAAATGGCAGCGACATAGCGCGGAAGTGTATTGGACCCAAGCCTAGAGTGTAATGTAATTGTACTTTAAAATAGTTTATATTTAAGTATTTAGAATATCGCTAGTCCATGTCCGGACACACTGTATATTATATTTTAACAGACGCAAAATATTGAATGCTTACGCTTTAAACGGTCGGTGCCGGCAAAGGAAGCCATTAAAACACATGAAAAAAAAAAATAAGCGAAGCTGCTTTATAGAATAACGAAACAATTCCGCGCTAGTATTAAAATATATTACCTTTTAAGTCCTTGATAGAATTTTTGAACATTTCTAGGATTTTTGTTTCATTCCAATCTGTGATTTGATAGTAATATTTGTCGTGTAATATTTTCCTAATTTCGTGAACCCTATTGAATTTATCTTCACACTTATAGAAATGAAGAAGATAGACTAAACATGTCACCAATGGACTTTTTGCTGAAACAACAAAAAAGAAGCGAAATCAATTAAATTACACAACATCAGCAGAGCCCGCGATCATAACCCAGTATCTTCGGCCGGCACACGTCATCGGCTCCTTCTAATTTTACTCTACAAGGCATGGGGGCCGTTGTGATTGCAGCGGAAAGTTGGAAAGGCGCGTATGGCAAAATGTTGGGAACCACTGAGTTAGATGATCCTGCTCCCTAGATGCGCAGTTCCGGTCTAAAAGTTACAGATTTTCGGGGGCTCATTACTACTATTTCAGATAATAAACACAGGTAGGTTTTTGCGTCTAGTAGATCTTCTAATATATTTGAACCCGTCATTTCGAAACGGGCACGAGTCACACTGTTTTCAAAAAATATCACTTCTTGGTGCAATTTTATTCATTCAAGGATTTTTAAATCCCTATGAAAAGCTCACATTTTCAAGTACAACAAACCAGTATTTAGAGCAATCGAAAATTTGAGTTTTGTAAGAAAATGGTACAAGAGTACGAGCCTTTTTTGTTAATCCTGTATAAATTCATTTAATGTACTTGTACCCTTTTTGAAATTACGGGTTCATTTGATTTCCTAGGGACTGATCCCTGAGAAAAATATCACCTTAATTATTATGATAAGCACCCTTTACTTACCCATTCCCAAATGTGCTAACGGTAGTATGTGCATCCAAACTTCTAGACACTGCTTTATTAAGGGCACAGATTTAAATTGAATACAATACATGGCATCTAACATAAACAGCCTTAAGCGACTTTTCGCTTTTACATATCTACAAAGAATTGCATAGAAATGGGATGCACTTTCAATGACGCCAAATTCTGGTGTTCTGTTCAACTTAAAAAGTGTGAATTCTATGTTAGACAGAACAGCGTCAAAAATATCCACAGAGGGCCAATAATTTTCCAGTTGGTGTATGGCATAAAGAAGAATTTGTTCAGTTTTAGTCATGGGTGGGGCAGGATGTGTGTTTATTTTTCCAAATAATTCATCTTTTCTTTCTGGCTTCGCCAAAAACTTCATCAAGCCCGCTATAAAGTGCTTGTGGTTAATTTTTCTCAAATCATCAATGAAATTATTCATGGCATTTTTATTGTCTTTTGATTCTGATATTGTTGTTACGTCTTGTTCAATTTTTTCACAAATTTGTTTGACTATATTATCTGAAAAAAAAGTAAACCATTAGTATGGTGTCCCCTTGTTTGGCAGAAAGAAATTTCATAGAATTTCGTTTCCCAGAAAATGTTTCATTTAATAATTGGTCCTTGTATTTTTATTTCGAATATAATTGTTTCAACTACTATTTACTTGAATGAAACATATTTTACAGAAACACAATTCAATGAATTTTAAAATCACATATTTTCATTTAACAAACAAAACAAATATTATTTTTTAACGAATATTGTTTGTTCGGTGTATTTTTCCATGGTATTTTATTTCAACGATAATGTAAATATTGTCATAAAAACTCATTTGTTGTGCTACAAAAGTTAGTGACAGAAACGAATCGCTGCAAAACCGACTCCACGTAATCTTGTATGCTCTACCTCTAGAGTTTAGCTTAAGGCCCCTCTCGCGGTCCAGTGGCGCCCTCATTGAATAAAAAATCGTAGCATAGCACAGAAAATAAATATTAAAAAATCCAACTTCACGTTTGTTACAAAGAGGATAAAGAATTTTTACGTTGTTAAAACAGGTCTCAAAATGTTTCGTATCCAAAGTAGTAGGCAAGTGTCAGAAACGGCCGCGCAATCCGTATGATTCATACGGATTGCGCGCGCGGTGTCATCAAGGAGGCGCCGCTTGTTCCTAGAAATCCCCACGCGCCGCGCGCTGCACACCATGAAAGAGCATATCATTATCACTCTCTATGCCACGTTTGCTGGCCTCTTTGTTTGTGGTGCTGACTCACTACACTCACACCTTTCTGCCTTCGGATTGTGTGCACTGTTTCTGTGTACTTACGTTAGTGATTTTACTCCACAACTTGGCTTTACACGGAGCACAAAACCAGTGGAGAGCGCATGCGGCGGCTACTGCGGTCACTTAACATACGCTATATCAAGTCTATGCGGTGGAATTTCGGTCAGTTGCAGCAATTGTAGGCTTACGTACGAAAGTCACGCGCGCCCGTTTTAAAGCAAATAAAACGAAAAGTAATGCCTAGTTGTGCAACTAAATGGTATGGAAAGTGTATCACTACTTCAAGTTACACAAAAGATGGGATAACATTTCACAGGTAAGTGGTCACTTAACATACGCTATATCAAGTCTATGCGGTGGAATTTCGGTCAGTTGCAGCAATTGTAGGCTTACGTACGAAAGTCACGCGCGCCCGTTTTAAAGCAAATAAAACGAAAAGTAATGCCTAGTTGTGCAACTAAATGGTATGGAAAGTGTATCACTACTTCAAGTTACACAAAAGATGGGATAACATTTCACAGGTAAGTAGTTTACTACTCCATTTATTAAATTTTCTTAAAAATGAAAAATTATATCAAATATTAAGTTCTGGAATGTTCGCGTATGCACTGATTTGCACATTAGCAGTTGTCTCTTTTTTTCGATAGTGCTGGTCGCTACATCGCAATGATTATATCGATATAATTCAAAATATAGGTACTGTAAGTATAGGTACTTACTTTATATTATATTATTATTGCTTTATTTTAAAACATGCTTATGCTTTCATGCTTTGCTCGCAAAGGTGCAGAAAAGGGATTATGTTTGCAATACGAAATACTGGTATGAACGATGTTAGCAGCTGGCATCAAAATCCGCGCGCCGCTATCGCGCGCGCAGGCATTCAACTGCCGTTATGTCTATCGACGCGCGATAACTATAGCAAAAACTACCCGCTCATCTGTGATGGGGCAATATACAGGATGTAACGGAAAGGTGTGGTCATATTTTAAGAACTGCATCTGCCCATCGATATGTACAATTTTCTTCAAGAAAACCTGCGGAAATTCACAAAATTAAAAATTTACCTACCGTACAAATATTGATTAGCTGATGATAACTTTGTATGGAAAGTCCAATTTTTTTTTTTGGGGTTTTTTTTTAGAGAAAGTTGTTCATATCCATGGGCAGAACTGGTTCCTAAAATATGACCACACCATTCCGTTACACCCTGGATATTATTGTAGATCTGCTACTCTACATCTATGAATAAACGAAAACGAAATGTATATAAATGACGCAGCCATCTGGTTTAATTGGCCATTCAATTGGACGCCTAGGCCGGTAATTATACGCCGGCATTCAATTAAACGGCTAGGCCGATAGTTAATTCAACTAGGATCACTCAACGTTCAACGGCGTGTTGAAAGTCAGCCTTCAAGTTAAATGAAAAATGATAAAAGATGGGGATAAGAGGGGTTATTAAGATATAAAATCATAAATATCTCGAAAACGGTAAGTCCAATCGCAAAAATAACCAAAATTTGGGCTCCCTTACACTCCCGTAGAAAGATCCATAAGATATAAATTAACAGAAAAAAAAACCGCTACGAGTGCTACAACGGTCGGTGACGGTGACGCGCGAGTTCAATAGTTTCCGTAGAAAGATCCATAAGATCTAAATTCATAAAAAAAAAATCCGCTACGAGTGCTACGACGGTCGGTTACGGTGACGCGCGAGTTCAATAGTTTCCGTAGAAAGATCCATAAGATCTAAATTCATAAAAAAAAACAATCCGCTACCAGTGCTACGACGGTCGGTGACGGTGACGCTCGAGTTTAATAGTTTTTTCAAAATCGAACCTGTAATCTCTGTATCACAAACAAATCCATATACTTACTACTAATAAGCCAATGAGCATGATATCGATATATTTTTAAATTAGTTTTTTGTAATCCCTAGAGAATCAGTTGTAATTTGGTTGTCAATTCGTCACCCAATCACAGCGGGCGAAGCTTACCTCTCCCGCTGCCGTTGATTAGTGACTTCGATTTAGAACAAAAACGTACCGATGCTCTCTCCACTGGTTTTGTGCTCCGTGGTTTTGATACATTGGATACCGTTTCTGTTTTAACTTGTGACTCGGCTGTGTTTATGGGACTTGGTTTGTGTTGTGACGTGAAGGAAACTACTATAAATATATACTTTCGTAACTATTTTCGTCTTCGTATTTTTTTTTTTCAGTTTATGCACCTGCCATGTTATCTCTCCACCACCCTTGGTTGACTGGTAGAGAATGCCTAAGGTATTAAGTCTGCCTTTGTACATTTGTGTTACATGAAGTTTTAATAAATAAATAAATAAGGAACTTATACTGGCTACAATGTCTTATAGACCATTTATTATTGAGTTCCAACGAAAGTCCTATAGTCTCAATAAATATTGGAACCTATTAAAAGTATTTTTGATTGTGTGTCCAGCCAGATGGTCAAATTATTGATATATGGGCCTTATGAAGTCAACTCAATGATTTTGAAAGAAATCAGTAACGTTCATGACGTAGATAACCCGTTTCATTACTTTTTTTAAAGTGACGTTGTCTTTATATTAGATAGCCATGCAATTGACGATCTCAAGGTCGTTAACTATCGCGCTTATATGCCGCAACTAACGCAACAGGCGAATCAAACGAGAAGAGTAACATCTTGTAGATAGGTCGTAGAAACAATTAATGGGAAGTTGAAAAATCAGTTTCGACAACGTAGGTCTACCTTTTTTAATAGAGCTGCGAGTCACTTGTTTGACGAAATAAAAATAGCCGTTGCATTTATAAATGCTTTTGGTAAACCACTCACTGACCATCCTTTAGTGGAATCAATAATAATAAGAATAAGTGAAACCCTCAAAAAAACTTATTGGCTTAAGAGCGTTAACGCCGATTTTGGCTGCTCGACCCAAAAAGCGTACTTTTCAAACCGATAAATCTCTTTATAAAACTTATATAACGAAAGTGTGAATTACTAATTACTGTAGGAAATATTACGAACTCAAAAGTTATCCGTGAACATTTTTACATTAATAGAGTATTCGTGAATTGTAACCATATCAACGAACAGAGTTTTCTAAATTTCTGTTACAGTGGTAATTTCGGAGCTTAAAATATCCGAAATTACTCATAAATTTTACAAACAAACAATCATGTTCAATTGTTCAGATTCTTGAGCAAAAAGTTATGCATTTTTTTTTTGATTTTCGTCTCATAACATAGTAAAATCAAGCAATAAACAAAGTGAAATAAACAAGAAAAAGCGGTTGCTAAATTCATTATTTCCTCCTATAAATATTACTTAATTTTACAAAATAAACGTGTATTGTAATAGAACAATATCTTATCTAAAACTTGCAATTTAAAATTTCAACTAAATTAGATTAATTATTTTTCTATAATTATTTTAAAACCACTATAAAACTCGACGCGCAAACGTTTAAAATTTAGTCTGCCGCGAGGCCTTTCAGAGAGTGGACGTATCGCTCGGTGCTCTACGCGTGACCTTGCCCGACTCTTGGCGTTGAGTGAGTTTATAGTGCGACCTAACGATCTTGGTTTGGTAAGTAAAATATTAAATTTTATTTATATGACTGACTACAATATTTTTCAAAACAAGAAATATTGTTTCAGATACCATGGGGAATAAAAACCTAAAAACAAAACTAGGTTTATCGAGAAAAAAAAAGAGAATGAATAGAGAGCTTTTAGCTAAAATAATGGCTAACAGGTTCGTAAAATAATATTTTTTATTTGCTATTTATAGTCCTCATCTAATAACTTACTTCCTTCTATAAACCAACCAATCCAAATCAAAATTGACTACGACCAACATCAAAGTTGTAAGAAAAAATACTTTCGTCGATTATCTGATACCAGATTTTTTTACAAGCTTTTATTTAACTTGCAATGTTTGTATGTATGTTTGTTTGTTCGGTTTAAACCTTGCAACTTAATTTTAAAGCAGTTATAGGGTAGTAGCAGTTTTTAGGGTTCCGTAGTAAAACAAGGAATCCATTATAGTTTCCCTATGTCCCTCTGACTGTCTGTCTGTCTGTCCGCGTCTTAGCTTACATACTACGGGTTTACTAGAAAGGAAAAGGAAAAAATAAAAACTTGAAAAAAAAAATATTTTTTGGTTACCTCTCTTACACGTAAAGTTATTTTGTACAACCCGGTCACATTATCTCGAGACCTCGCATTCCCCGCCCCGTTCTCCTTTCAACCCCGCGCTCGCCACGGCGCGCCAGTACTGTTAGCCGACGCGACGTGACGTCATCTACGCCAGATCTCTAGATAATGTGACCGGGTTTTGTATGTTTTTATTTTTGGAACGAAGTTCCTTATCGCGCGTTGCGAAAGGGGGCTAGACGGAAAAATTAGGAAAAAAAGTTGTAACGACACTTTTTGCTATAGTTGTTGTTATTGCTATAGAGTTGAGTTGAGTTGGGTTGAGCTGAGCTGAGCTGAGCTGAGTTGAGCTGAGTTGAGTTGAGTTGAGTTATTGAGTTGAGTTGAGTTGACAAGGGCAGTTACACATAGCAGATACAAAATTATGCTTATTTGCAGTCTGGACGGGTAAAGAGTTGCCCATGAAAGTGGAAAAAATTACTCGAGACGATGAATTTTGGGAAAAGGCAATGAAAACTAGATTAATAGAATATTATAATACGTGTCTGTTACCAGAAATTGTTGACCCACGTAAGTCTAGGTCGATGCCACTACGGACTACGACTTTCTAGTCATAATATTATGAACGCTTGTTGTTAACATAAATATCGTTTTTATTTGTTGTTTTTGCTTATATGTGAATTGATTTTATGTTTAGAATTAGGGATTATCCTATTATTGGTTTCTTTTTGTATTATGAACGTTATTCATTGATTGTTTGAGGTTATTCAATGTGTGGCACGGCACACACATGTAGGTTATTTTTTAAAGTCGGTACCAGTTGTCCGTTAATTTAATTTCGAGCTCGAGGAGGAGCTCGTGGCTAAAGTAATAACAGCCGTACGGGTCGATCTATCAGGTTTAGCTACGCTTGCTGGTGTTGGTTCATGGATGGGTGATCATCTTAAGATACCGAGACTCCTCCGTGTCTCGGAAAGCACGTTAAGCCGTTGGTCCCGGCTGTCAATCGTGGATTTTTTTAAATGTACATACAAGTGCTATAATTGTTTTGAATAAAGAATACTTAGATACTGAAATGTTTTATTTTCCAACAAGAATACTTTATAATTTGCTAGAAGACCATCGCAACTTCGTACATCCATCCATACATCCTCACAAACTTGTGTTTGTAATATTACTCGTAGATAAATTTTACATTTGTACACACTGCAACATATCAAGCTATATATTTCTAGTATAAGCTGACATTTCATTCCATGGAAATTTTATACAATGCGAGATCGGCTTATACTGGAAATGTATAGCTTGATATGTAGCCGATTGTCCCACTTCTAACTTTTCTTTTCTGATTACCTAGTCCTTACTTACTGTACTGTATAAAGTATCCAAAATTACCTTTTTACTTCACAAGGCAAGTAGTAAGTAATATAAATATCATCATTCTCCTGCCCTTATCCCAATTTATTTGGGGTCGGCGCAACATGTCTTTTTCTTCCATACTCCTCTATTAGTCGTCATCTCTGTAGTCACCCCTTTTTTACCCATATCCTCTTTCACACAGTCCAACCATCGTTTCTTTGGCCTTCCCCTACTCTTATAGCCATCCACATCCATACACAAGACTTTCCTCACGACATTTTCTTCATTCCTCCGCATCACATGCCCATACCACGACAACCGATTTCCACACAACTTTTCAGTCACCGGTGCCACTTTCAGACTTCCTCTTATATACTCATTCCTAATTCTATCCATGCGCGTAACACCACACATCGCTCTTAGCATTCTCATCTCAGCTACATGCAATTGCTTTTCATTCATCCCTTTTGTGGCCCAACATTCTGAACCATACAAGACAGCAGGTCTGACCATTGTTTTATAAATCTTCCCCTTAAGTTTTAGGGGAATGCGGGAATCACAGATAGTCCCGGTGACCTGCCGCCATTTCATCCATCCAGTGTTCATTCTGTGCTTAACAGTCCGATCTATTTCGCCATCGCTTTGCACGAGTGAACCGAGATACCGAAAATCGGAGCAGACTGGGAGAAGCGCGCCATCTAGCACTACAGCTTCAGAACTGGAGAGACCGCCGAAATCGCAGAACATGTATTCAGTTTTGGTTCTGCTGATTTTCAAGCCAACTTTCTCCAGCTTCTGTTGCCATTTCTCCAATCTGCTCTGGATCTCAGGTCCATCTTCACCGACCAGAACAATAAGTAATATAAATATATGAATAGTAAATAAAAATCAACTGACCGTAAAATAATAATCATTAAACATAACTCAACGGATCAACATGGGTTAGTTTGACTATAATGACTGAGCGCACACCAACTCTACGCACACAACCATGCGCTTATCTGTGTGGGTTGAAAGAGCACTGCATTTACCTAAACTCGGTGCCGCGGATTTGGCGTTAACGCTCTTAATGATGGCGTAGCAGCAATAAAAGGCATTACTGTTCCTTTATTTCTGGGAATAGAACACTTGGTTGTTGTAGTCACGTCATGTCTGTGTTGTGGTTCATGGCGTGGGGTAGCCTTCAACAAAACTTATGTCCTCCAGCTCAATTTATGGATTACATAATGAGACATGATGTGGGAAGAGAGACGAGTACTGATGGTGATTAAGTAGTTTATCTATACGATTTTTTTAAGAATTCAATAAACAGTTTTGTTTTCGGTTTTATGGTTGTATCATTTATTTTTTTGTAAGAATATTCCATAGTACAATTTAGAAAAGTAACCCAGAAGACCTATCTTATATTCGCTATAGTCCTATATACCAAAACTAACGCGTACCTACTAACTCGTATCCATTCGATCCGTTTATCAGTTTTTGTTTACTAGTTTTAGTGATAAAAAACTGCCAGTGAGAAAAAAAAATATAACAGTAACAACCAACTTAATCTATTTTATCAATGGACACCTCAAAATATCACGTATAATTGTATTTTCATTTAATTATAATAAAAGAAAAATAGGTAACGCTTGACAAAAAGATCTAATAGCAATACTTCCAATGCAATACTATCTAGCTTCGTTCGGTTACGGTTGATAGACCTGATTCTTTTTATTATTGATTTCTCGTGTTGTCCTCTAACATATAACCTAGGTTTCATTACTGGCAAAAGGAAAAAAGTAAATCATGCCAATAAGTTGCATTGTCTTTTCTTCAATTCGCATTATTTTAATGTGTGCAGTGTTTTGGAACACAAAGTTCGATATTCGATTCAACAATATTCAGTGTGCCTGTATAATAATATAATTTTTAGTTTTCAGCAAGTTAGGAAACAAAGAAACATACCTGGTATTTTTTTTTCATGTGGTCTCACTATTTCCACTCCATATTTCTCTAGCATATAACACAAAATACTCTCTTTTGGATGACAAATTGTCGCTTCCATATTTACTTCTCTTACTGGAACTGCCATTGTCCTCTCAAGTTGAATATCTTCAGAAAATACATCCAAATCCCCATAGCTAAGAACACTATTGTTGCGTTTATCATGTTGCTGGCATTGATGGGTATTTTCATTATTAAGTTGTGTAACACTTTCATTTGCAATTGAACTAATTATTGCTTGATGAGTCATAGAATTGTTAACTTCTTTTGTTTTATGAGTTGTGGAATTGTTGCCTTGGTTGGCACTATGAGTTTGAGTTGTGGAATTGTTCCCTTCTTTTGCTCTATGAGTGGTGTAACTGTTATCTTCTTTTGCGTTATGACTTGTAGAATCGGTATTTTCATTATTAAGTTGTGTACAATTTTCATTTGCAATTGAACCAATTACGGATTTCTTATTGTTTTCACCTTTTGACTTAGGTAATTCAATATTGTCTTCTGTACTCAATCTTGTATTTATAGTAGCACTACGTAATACTCTCTTATACTGTATAAGTGGTTCGTCGGAGGATCTCTTATACTGTACAAGTAGTTCGTCTGATGACCGCCTGCGTCTTTTCCTCGATGGTGTTTCAGGGCATATTTCGTTGTCTTTTGTATCTTCTTTCGTAAGAGTCTTGGAACTGTTATTTTCTTTTGCTTGATGAGTCATGGAGTTGTCAACTTCTTTTGTTGTATGAGTTGTTGGACTGTTATCTTCTTTTGCCTTATGAGTTGTAGAATCCATATCTTCATTTGCTGTACGAGTCGTGCAACTGTTAACTTGTTTTGCTTTATGAGTTGTGGAATTGATATCTTCATTTGCTCTATCGGTTGTACAACTGTTATCTTCTAGCACTCTATGAGTTGTTGGGATGGAATTGTTATCTTCTGGTTTATGATTCGTAGAATTTTTAGCTTTGAGAGGTGGGAACAATAATGGATCTTTTATTAATACCACAGAACAAGTATCAAATAGTTCAGAAAGCTTCCTTCGAGTTCTGCTGGAGAAGTTTTGAATTACCGGGCTATCACCACTGCTGTTAATATCTTTTTCCAAACAAGCCGTACGTCTTGGAGACATTAAAACTTTAGCTTGTTTAGGTGACTTTACTTTGGCACCCTGTTGCGAATTTAACTCTGCCATAAATTTCACAGCTTTTTCATAAGCATCTTTTTTATTGAGAGTTGCGGATGTATCATTTTCTGTAACCTTTTTAATGTGGAAAAGTTGTTTAGGTTTGTTCAACAAGTTCCGTGGTGGTGTTTTTGCCGTTCTAATTTTATACTTTGGTTCCAGCTTCTTCTTAAGCTTTCCCAAAGTGGTTTTCTTGTTTTTAGCTTTTTTCTCTACATTATTTTTAATAGGTGTTTGGTTATCACATCTTACACTATCAGTGACTTCAGATATTTCATTGTTCATCACCAATTCCTCACATATTGAATGGTCAAGTATTTGGCGTTCGTCCATTGACAGGCACTGTAATTCCTTTTCAACCTGTTTATGTTTTAAAATATTTGTATCTATATCAGGTGGTGATGGATTCGTCATTGTTATTGAATTTTGATCGTTACGACTTTGGTTTTCATCTTGTAACGCGCACCAAGACTTATTTTGTGATAATCTGTTTTCGCCTTTGTTATTCTGGTGTAGCCCAGTTTCTTTTTCTGATGATTTTGTTGATTCAGGGCACGATATTGCTACTAAATTATGATCATCGTAGGACAATACACCATCTGATATTTCCATGTTGGAGTTTATATTTGGTATAGAACATTCGGTCAGGATTTGTTTAGATTTTAAGATAGAATCAAAACATGCAATTAATCGGTCACAATCATTTATAGTAACACTACGAGGATCTACATCCAGCCGTAATGACAATTGCATTAAAAATACACCAGTTTCCTTACACAAGATATTGCATCTGTCTTTCTTTTTCTTTAGCTCACTAGAACTGAATGTAGTATTTACCTCGTGCATCTTTATTGGCGTTCTTGGAATGGGCGACACTGCTTTGTAATTAAGTTTCATTGTACTAAATATATGTCCTAACTCAAGCTCAGTGTGGCTATCACATCGCAAGCTGTTATTCATTTCCAGACATTCTTTTTCTCGATCACTCTGAGTTAGTTTCTTGGCGCTGACATTGTCAGAAGTATCAACACTTTTGGAAACTTCACTTGCAGCATTCGTCTTATTAACAGTACTCAATAACTTCGAATGTCTCGTTCTGTGAGACACACTCTTAGATTTGCAGACATTCTGGTTTTTATCGTGTTCAATTGTTGTCATAGTGGAAGTATGTATTTCTTCTAACAGCATTGAGCTTCTTGACATAGCAGCATCTTTGGTATTTGCTTTGTTTTTTTCAATGTTTTTCCCATTCGGAGGACTGTCATTTAAAACGTATTCTGGACTGTGCAGGCCCTTATCAGAATCAGAGTTAGCAAGAGAGGATCCTAGCCCGGTATCAACACTTGCAACTTCATTACTATAATCATTGTCTGATTCGTGTGCCACAACAATATCTTCATCAGCAGCTATCGGAGATTTCTCGACCTGCAGACCAGATAAAACATAATAAGGCAAACATTCTGAATTTCTGCAAAATTAAGTTCAAAATCCTTTATTTTGTAAATACAAACCCAGGCCCAGACTCCACCAAAGCGGAAAAGAGAGGAGACGTTCAGCTGCTAGGATGAATCCTCCTAAGCTGTGCGGAGATACGAGAGGCAAGCGTTGAAAGTTGAGATTGACGAATTCGAGCACCGTTTAGCGCAGTGGTCGTCAAACTGCGGCCCGCAGACGATATTTGGGTGGCACGCGACAAAGCACACAATTTTAGTAAATAATATCAAAATAATATGATTTTGCACATGAAGTTAACTAAATAGCAACCCGACCGCTTGCTCTTAGTGAGCGAGTTGCGGGAGAAGCGCTGTCTACCCCCGCTATCGCTCAAGCGAACACTGCGTGCGACTAGAATTTCAAATCGATTGGTGATGTCAACTAAACAATCCAAGAATGTGCTGCCCCGTGCCCGCAGTTATACCTCGCCCTTTGTCCCTTGACCAGAAAAGTGCACCGACCACTGGGTTAGCGGATAATATGGGTAAAAAATAACGATATCGAGTATGGGTAAAAAAATAACTATAGATCCATTTTCAATTTTTCCCATAAGCCAGAACTTATTTGAATTACGAAATTATATTGGTTGTTAACACATCTTCACACCACTTCGCACGTCTCCGCTTTGGCGGAGTACGGGCCTCCTACATGTCAAAATTCAAATTCTATTGCAACCGAAAGAACAAAGCTTTTTACTGTAGTAACTTAAAAATGAAATTTGACTGCATAGAATAACTTTATTCTGAAAAATGAAAAATGAAGACTGCTCAAGTAGGTATGTTGTGTATAGGTGTGTTAGTGGAAAACAACGTAATTTAAATACTTATCTAAGATTTGGCACTTACGATTATAGTATAATTTGGTGTAGTCGACATTAAAGGATCTTCAAATGCGCCATTTTCACTGCGGTCACACCATTCGCCGTTTCTATCGGGCAGTGACTTATGTTTTCGTGTAAGTTTATTATTCTTCTGTTGTAATTTACCTGGAAGAGTGGAAGTATTATGTACATTCATATAATATACGTGGTCTAAATCTATGATATAATTAGTACTTAACACAAAATACTATAGGGACGTTTCCTGGATAAAAACAATATGATTCTATTTTGGTTCGTCAATACCAAAAATGATTGGAGACGTATTTTCTCAAAGAAGACAAAAAAATACTGAAATAATAAAAAAAAATACTCTGATATACTAAATGGTGTAGCCGGTCAAAATCTGAAAAGGAAACGACAAAGCCACATTCAGATCCTGGAAGGTAGGTGGTTGGACATGAAGGACAGGAAATATTGTGGGACATATTATCATGCGAAGGGGCTCCAATCTGGCACTTTGTTTGGGATAGGTCCTTAATATTCTATTTGACCAGCTTGTTTCTACAGCAGCCAATCTGGAAACCCAATCGGTTAAAAGATTTCCAGATTGGTTACTGCAGTTCCGAGTTAAGGGGGCAGATGCTCTACTGGAGCAGCGAGGGCGGGGCGTCACCCTTTTTGGGTGACACCCGGTGACAACGTCAAAATCAAAATACAAATATTAAAAAGAAAAAAATCGCTAGCACAGCTGTCTTTTTCGGGGATTCCCCCACAAGCACTAGCTCAGCTCTATATATAATTTGGAAATCCTCCCAAAAGCGCACGACGCTGTCGTGTGGGATTTACCAACACTGATACGTTATTTCAAAGATTCTCCGTCACTGATACTTACGTTATTTGAAAATAGAAAAGTGGATATCAAAGAAGTATTCCTTGGATTTTTTCCTTTGAAAAGAAAAAAAGCTGCTGATCTAAGAAAGGAAATTCTACAGAAGCTTAAGACAGGCGATTTAGATATTATGATGAGTCGTTCCCAAGGTTACGACAATGCTGTTTTTAGGAGCGGCGTGTACGGAGGAGTACAGGCCATTATTAAAACAAGAAAACAATTTTTATTGGTTGTATTGATCACTCGATTAATTTGTGTGGTCAACATTCATTTGCCGAAATTGTATCTTGCGTTACATTTCATGGAACTGTAGAGTCGAAATTTTTTTTCCGCCTCCGCTAGCCGTTCGGAAGTGCTTATGAAACAGCAAATTATCTATGAAAAGACTCAAAATTTTGAAGGACTTGTAGACGCAATTGAGGATGTGTGATGGACAAAAAATATAGACACCAGAGGTGCCGCACAAAAAAACCTTATGCCTGCTGTGTTCAATATTACACTTTTTTATGCTATCTATTCTTCTGGTACGATGTTCTTCGGGAAATAAATTCTGCACAGATTGCATTACAAAATAAAGGCTTGACTGTTGACGAAACTGCTACAAAAATAGAGTCAATTCGTCTTTATATCGAAGAAAAACAGGGTCACATTGTGAAAGAGGCAATAGATATTGCTACAAAAAATCAGAAGACTACGACATTCCAATAGAAAGACAACTTCGTCATAAAAAACGGATGGTTGGTGAGATGGCCAGCGATGCAGGACTCACACTGAAAGAAAAACTTGAAAAAGATATGTTGGTATGTCTTGACCGATTCAGAGTTGAACTCCAAACAAGATCGAAGTGTCTCAAGTCTTCAAGATGTGGCTTCATTGTTCGAGATCGTACTTATACTTTGATTTTGGCGAATACTGAAGAACTGAAATTAGCTAAATCAAAATTTACTGATTTTTATAATGAGGTCTCAGAAACAGTTATACATTTGGAGATACCAAGACTGCGAAGACACGTAAAAGCCGCTAATATAAGTATAAGCTAGAATAAGTTTTCCATTGGGTATCTCTAGACTTTTTAAAGTTTATTTTACGATTGCACTAAAAAAAAATATGACGGTTTGCGTGTCCGTAGCTTCATGTGAGAGGAGTTTCAGTAAACAATGACCCAATCGGGGCTTAGCAATCTTGGAATATTAGCCATAGAACACGAGGTAACACAAAATATAAATTTTGAAGAAGTTATTTCGAAGTTGTGTGTGCAGCTGTCAAAGCTAGAAAGAAGAGATTTTAACTGTAAGATAAAAATATTTTTTGTCTTAGTTTTTATTCTGTTTTGTTATTTGTTGAATTATTTTAAATATAAATATTAAATGATCCATGACGTTTATCATATAAAATTTATTGCTTTTAACTTTCCATTAGGTGACACCACCAACTTCCGCACCGGGTGCCACCCAACCCAAGGTAGGTACGCCACTGCACAGACAAGCACCAAAAGAAGAAGTAAAAGGGGGGGTAAAGTTGGTTTAAATTGATGAATACCTACGCATATTGCTGCAATGCAAGAAACGGTATAAGGCAAAAGGTAAGTAATGGTGTAAACTGAATTAAAATCATACCTTTTTCTTTTGATGTTGAGGTGAGATGTGTAAGTCGAATTCCAATATCTTCCTCCTTATTTGGGATTTTCATGATCTCTTTCTTAAGAGCTTCATTTTCCATTTCGATTTTTGCGTTCTTGATATGAAGGGTTTCAATATCTTTCTCCAAATTTGAGATTATGCCAGCTTTTTGTTTGAAAATATTTTCATTCCCCAACTTTGTAATTGTGATCTCTTTGCGAAGGATTTCAATTTCTTTCGTTAACTTTTGGATTTTGGCATTTTCTTTATTAAGGTTTTCATTTTCTCTTTCCAACGTTGACAATTCAGCATTTTTTTTGTTAAGGGTTTCAATTTCTTTTTCTAACTCTAAAATTTTGGAGTTTTCTCTATGAAGGATTTCATTTTCTTTTTCTAACTTTGACAATTCTGCATTTTTTTTGTTAAGTGTTTGAACTTCTTTTTCTAACTTTGAAATTTGGGCATTTTCTTTACAAAGACTTTCTATTTCTTTTTCCAATTTTTGAATTCTGACGATCTCATTGTTATCATTTATTTTCACCGATTTTGAATCAGTGTTCTTTTTCCGAAGACTTTCTATTTCTTTCTCCAAACTTGGAATTTTGACATTTTCTTTGCGGAGTCTTTCATTTTCTTTGAGGAGCGTTTCAACTTCTGCCAATCCTTTTTTTGCATTATTTGGAACACCAGATTTGCCGTTTTTTTTTTCAACGTTGACAAGTGACCGTTTCGTTTTATTCTTCTCAATTTCCAGTAGCTAAAATGTTTAAATAAACACGTTTTATAACACATTAAACAATAAATAATATACATTGTTGAGACGATAAAAATGTAAAGGACACTGACAATTCATTTAAGGGAGTTGGACCAAGTGCTGCCAAGAATGGGCGTTTCCAGAATGGGTGTTTCTGGTTTTTCGTCTTCGTTTTTTTGACACCGACTTCCGAAATTAAAGTTATTTGCACTTTTTTAGGAAGTCGGTTCCATTTTTTGTAAAAAAAGTTTTTTATTTTTCAATTTTTTGTTGTGGTTCTCCATTAAATTCTGTTAACAATTCATAGACATACGATCGCAGCAATCGCGGTTGATTTGCTGTCAATTTTTGAAGAGTTCCATTGTGTCTCCGAAACCGATCATCAATCAGATCTATATGAAATTTAAATGGGACCATTTCGGACCCTTTCGAACATATGACGGAGTTATGCCCGAACATACATAAATAAAAAATACAAACATCCAAATTGATAACCTCCTCCTTTTGGAAGTCGGTTAAAAAAAGAAAAGCCAACGAACTATGTAGTGGGGTATCAAAAAAGGGTTCAAGGAGGCGATACCAAAAATATAAGTCACTAAAATGTAGAAAATAAAAAAATTGAATTGAAATTTTAATAGTAGTAGTAAAAAATATTTTTAAAAACAAGCTTTTATCGCTTTTGTCTGGGAAAAGCAACAAAAAAGTAAAAAAATAAATTCTAGAAAGTATGTGGCGTGTAAGTACTTACCTATATTCTTAAAAGCTTTAGGCACAGAAGTATAGTAAGTACCTAACCTGTAACCTGTAACAGGTAGTGTCTCAAGCTTTTAAGAATATAGGCAAGTACCTACACGCCAAATACTTTCTAGAATTTATTTTTTAACTTTTTTTTTTGCTGTCTATAGGCATTTTATAGTTCCTTGTCCCAGATGAAAGCTTGTTTTTTTTTAAACATTTTTTTACCTTTAATTTAATTTATTACTGTTTACACTACTTCATAACATAACATCACGCTGATACGCTCTGAAGGGTACAGATTTTTAAAGTTCACCCTGATACACCCTAATTTCACAATTATGTTCAAATTCTATAATATTTTTGGGGCTATCATTTCGGGCATAACATTACTATTTAGTTTTAGTTATGGGGTACCTATAACAACTTAAAAGTGAAAAATAAAAAATTTGCAAAAAAAATACAACCGACTTCTTTAATTTCGGATGTCGGTGTCAAATAACGAAGAAACAAAACTAGAAACACCGGCTTCCGAAATGAAAGAAGTCGGTTGTATTTTTTTTTCAAAATTTTTAATTTTTCACTTTTTAGTTGTTTTTGGAAGTTGGTTGTATTTTAAAAAAAAAACTTTTTTCATTAAGAGCACACTTACCTTTAACTGAGTCTGAAATTTTTGTTGGGCTACGATCTGGTTTTCCAATTCACTATTTTTTTCATCCTTTTGTTTTTCCCGAGCTCGCGCGGCTTGAGTTTCCTGAAACATGACAATCAATTTTTCAAACCGAATTTCATCGTAAAAATGTACACAGTTATACTTGAATCATCATCATCATCAGGTCAGCCGAAAGACGACGACTGCTGGACATAGGCATCTCCCAAGTGTTGCCACAATGACAGGTCCTGTGCGTCGCGCATCCATTCGATATAGTTTTAATCCTTGAGCTCATTTTTTATCTATTTAAATGAAGTCTCTTCCAACCACCTTTCAATCATGTCCGAAGAGTGTCAGTGAATGTCACTGAAGTGACAGAATTTCTAGATTGTGATAGCGATAGACAGTCAAATAATTACAATCAACACACAGCGGTAAAATTATACATAATAAAGTATTAAAAATCTCATTTGTGGACCTGCAATGGTCCAGAAATGAGATGTTTGAACTGTTTTATTTTTATCTATTTAAATGAAGTCTCTTCCAACCTCTTTTCAATCATGTCCGAAGAGTCTCAGTGAATGTCACTGATGTGACAGAATTTCTAGATTGTGATAGCGATAGACAGTCAAATTACAATCAACACACACCGGTAAAATTATACATAATAAAGTATTAAAAAACTAATTTGTGGAGCTGCATTGGTCCAGAAATGAGATGTTTGAACTGTTTTATTTTGTTTTGTAACATTCGCATTTTAATATTAGTAGGATTCATAAAACAATTGAACATCACCTTTTATGAGATTGTTTTACCTTTTAATCAAACTTACATTAGTGGAGCGTCTAGAGGTTTTTACCTCGGATTTTGTTCAGATGAATGAATTTATAATTATGGTTAAATTATGTTTTTAGGGTTCCGTCCCCGAAGGGTCCAAATGAAGCCCTATTGCTGTCACTCACGTGTCCGTCTGTTCGTCATCTGTCACACAGGTTTTACAGCCAAATGGTTGGAGCTACAGTCTTCAAATTTTCACAGTATAAGCATCTGTTTGAGATGATGAATTTTAGTTTCAAGACGCCTGGCATGCCGCAGTCAGGCGAAAGAAACCGGAAACAAGTCGGCAAAGATGTGAGGAGTGGTGCGGCGTCCGAGTCCGAAGCAGCACCACTCTTCACCGTCCGTGCTCAGGGAGCCCGGAGCGTGGGGAGGAGAGGGCTTCCGAAGGAGCCATGAGTGGGTCCTCACGTTTCTGCCGGAAGCGCTCCAAATCGGGGGATGGCCAAGGGTCATCCTCCGATGGAAGGACCATTGCCTCGGCCTGCAAGATCTTCATCGGGTGGGGTAGGGGAGCGGGGAGGCCGTCCAAACGGGGGAAGGCGGCTCTGAGAGTCGCGAGGCTAGCCGCGGAGGGGCGCCACCCCGGATTGACCCTCCCCGGGTCCTCAGGCGGGGAGCCGGACGCCACTGGTGGCTCTAACTTGGAGCAAGCGACCGGTCTCGGTCATAGTCTTGCGGAGGTCATGAGGGTCGCCATAAAGCTGGTGATTACCAAGAAGTTGGCGGCCTCGAGAAACAGGGCCATAACCACGGCTACGACCGAAATAGTAGCGGCAGCGGAGGCGAGTTTCCGCGGGCCTCCGCCGGTATTGAACGAAACGTCCAAATTGCGGGCGGAGGTCGCCGGCTTCGCCAGCTTGTCGGCCGCCACGGAGCTTCTCATTAAGGATAATGAGAAGCTCTGGGAAGACCTGGCTGCGCTCCGAGGAGCTGGCCCCAGGGAGGTAGCGCAGGAGGAGCGCCAGCACGGGCCAAGTCAGCCCCTGCCCGCGGAGAACCAGGTTCTAGACCTGGTGCGGCAGGAGCTGGCTGCCTTTAACAGGCGGTTCTCAGTGCTGGAGGGCATCGTACTGCGCCTCCCGCAAGCGGCGAGCCAGCCGGCTTCGTTTGCCGCCGCCGCGACTGCTGCGCCCAGACCGGGTTCGGCAAGGCAGACCAGCCGCGGGACTGTGCTGAAACCCGCGGGGTCCCCATGTGGCGGCTGAGTGCACATCGGAGGTGGACAGCAGTGACCACTGCTTCCGCTGTGGTCAGCCCGGTCACAAGGCGCCGCTCGTGTAACGCCGCGCCGCACTCCATCGCATGCGAGGCAGCTGGCAATCCGGCCGGCCAAGGCCAAGACGGCGGTCCGCCGCAGCCGCCGCTACAACTTCCGCCACTGCCGCCCCAGTCGTCGTCCCCGCCGCAATCGCCGCGGCGGCACACTCACAAGGGGCTCGGGAGATGTATACGATGTAGGTGGTCGTCGGAGCTCACGGCTTTACGGCAAGCGTGTATTACCGCGCGACACCGGTACACCAGGCACTGCAGGCTCCGTAACCGCCCGCCGGATACGGAAGCCATCGAGGCGGAGCTGTACGAAGGTACAGAGCGGCGAGGACCGCCCTCCGAGCGGAGATCAAGCGGGCCAAGGTATTGGCCCGCGAGGACTCGCTGGGGACTCTGAACAGAGATCCGTGGGGACGGCCCATATAAAATGGTGCGGGATAAACTCCGCCCATGGGCGCCCCCGCTGACGCAGTCTCTGGCCGCAGCTCGTGAAGGGCGTGGTGAGGGCTCTGTTTCCTTCGCGAGGGAAACATACTGGGTCCTGGCCTTGGAGTAGGCTATCGGGCCTCGCCTAAGAGAACTCCTAAGCGCATGCATGAAGAGGGGCTAGTTTCCGCTTCGTTGGTAGACGGGGAAGCTGGTCCTCATCAAGAAGCTGGGGCGCCCCGCGGACTCTCCATCCGCTTACCGGGCCATCGTGCTGCTCGACGAGGTGGGCAAGCTCTTCGAAAGAGTAATTACAGACCACCTCATCGGGCAGCTGGTGCGGGTAGGGCCGGATCTGGCGGAGAGCCAGTTCGGCTTCCGCAGGGGGCGCTCCACGGTGGACGCCATCATGCGCGTGCCTGCCCTGGAGTTTAGGCACTCCGGTATCACCGGGTGCCGCCCTACCTCCATCGCGTGGTCGAGGCCTATCTGACGGACAGGGCCATCATCTACCCCGGTCACCAGGGAGAGTGGAACCGGCGAGAGACGTCGTGCGGTGTCCCGCAGGGATTGGTTCTGTGGCCGACTCTGTGGAACATCGGTTACGACTGGGTGCTGCGCACCGACCTCCCTAACGGCGTCAGCGTAGTCTGCCACGCTGACGACACGCTGGTCCTTGCGCAGAGGAGGTCGCACCAGGCAGCGGCCGACTTAATGCGACGCCGTCACTTCGTGTGCAGTAGTTTTTATGTTTAGGATTTTTAATATGTATTAGTTAATTATTTTTTATGATTATTTTTTGTATTTTATTTATGGGCCTTACTTGCCTGATAATAAAGATTTTTTTTTCTTTTTTAATGACTCGCGGGATTGCGACAGTCTTAGGCCCGTATTAATAAACGTTACTCAGCCCAAGCTCTCGCACTTGATACCAAGCTTGAGGTCCTGATCGGATTAATAAAAGAGATTATTGATGTACTCAAGTTTCGGATTAGGTTCACGTCATCAGCCGAGTGTTGGACTGATTAATAAACGAAACTCGACAATAGGTGTGTGTACTTGAGATGCTAGATCATGAGTGTAGACAGTCCCCGACTTGAGGTCGTGATTAGCGTAGCGCGAAAGAAAAGTTTATATACTCTATGGCGCGAAACATGGTTCAACATGGTTTGAAAATATTTTGAGGGAAATTAATTCGTTTCAAATCCTTTTGAGTTACCAAGTGAACATTAAAAAAAAACGATACATTTTGTGCAGGAGTCAGTGTTGTATATAAAGACTCATTGGTGAAATACAGTAACAGAGGTCTTCCAATTTCTCCAGAAATAACCTAACCTATAGTCCTATTAACTTTAAGGTTTTACGCTACAGCATCATTACAGGTTGGTACCTATGTAAATATATACGGACTTAGGTAAGAAACCATTTTATAATATGATAAAGCGCTATTCATAAAAGTTTTAACATAATTGAGGGAAATTAATTAGTTTCAAATCCTTTTGAGTTACCAAGTGAACATTTAAAAAAACGATACATTTTGGCAGGAGTCAGTGTTGTACATAAATACTCATTGGTGAAATACAGTAACAGAGGTCTTCCAATTTCTTCAGAAATAACCTAACCTATAGTCCTATTAACTTTAAGGTTTTACGCTACAGAATCATTACAGGTTGGTACCTATGTAAATATATACGGACTTAGGTAAGAAACCATTTTATAATATGATAAAGCGCTATTCATAAAAGTTTTAACATAATTGAGGGCAATTAATTAGTTTCAAATCCTTTTGAGTTACCAAGTGAACATTTAAAAAAACGATACATTTTGGCAGGAGTCAGTGTTGTACATAAATACTCATTGGTGAAATACAGTAACAGAGGTCTTCCAATTTCTTCAGAAATAACCTAACCTATAGTCCTATTAACTTTAAGGTTTTACGCTACAGAATCATTACAGGTTGGTACCTATGTAAATATATACGGACTTAGGTAAGAAACCATTTTATAATATGATAAAGCGCTATTCATAAAAGTTTTAACATAATAAAAGTATATGACCTAGCAGTAACGAAACGTGACGACAGTCAATGTGACGTAATCATTCACATCAATGTACAGCACTTTGAGGAGCGGATCTTGGTAACTGAGCTCGTGTACTCATGTGTGTTTATTAATTAGCAAGGAGCTTGAGTTCCTGCCATCGTAATAATCGCGGATCAAATGATACCGCACTTGAGGACAAAGTTGAGGAGCGTTTATTAATACGGGCCTCAGAGAGGATCCGGCAACTGGGACTCGAGGTGGCACTGCACAAGTCCGAGGCCATTGTGGTTTCATGGTCCTCGGAACGTGCCACCGTCGGGTTTCCAGATAACGGTAGGAGGGGTTCACATCAGCGTCGAGGGGACGATGAAGTACCTGAGACTCATCCTCGACAGCCGGTGGAACTTCGTGGAGCATTTCCGACGTTTGGCTCCCAGACTGGAGTGGGCCGGGGCTGCCTTTAAGCGGCTCCTGCCCAATCTAGGGGGATCAAACGCCTCCTGCCGCAGGCTCTACGCGGGGGTCGTGCGGTCCCTGGTGTGGGCGCGCTCCTTGAGGTGGCGACCAGCTCGCCGGTTGAGCGCGTCCCAAAAGGTCATGGCCATCCGGCTGGTCCGGGAATATCGTACGGTCTCCGGTGAGGTGGCAAACCTCCTTGCCGGACTGTCGCCATGGGATCTGGAGATCAAGGTCCTCGCGCTCCTCTGGGAGTGGCGCGAGGAGGCGAAACGCCGGGGCGAACTCGGCTGCCGCGACACCTCGCGGCTCGGCGGACAGAGCTCCGGCAGGATCTCATGGCGACAAGGAGAAAGGAACTGTCGCAACCCAGCGCTGGGCACGCCACCATTGCGGCGGCAGTGCCCCTCTTTGAGGAGTGGCTGGAGAGGCGCTACGGCGTCCTCACCTTCCGCCTGACGCAAGTCTTCACCGGACACGGTTGTTTCGGGAGGTTCCTGTGTCGGATAAGGCGGGAGGAAACGCCCGGGTGTCACCATTGCGCGGTTCGCCCAGAGGACACGGTGGAGCATACGGTGGAGGTCTGCCCCGCTTGGGCGGAGCACCGCCGTGTCCTCGTGGATGCGATAGGCGGCAGCGAACTCTCGCGCCCGGCACTGGTCCAGGCCATGGTACGGGGCGAGAGGGAATGGGTAGCAGTCTCCTCCTTCTGCGAAGCAGTAATGTGGAACGGGTGAGGGAGACTCAACGGAGTGGCCCACGCCGCAGCCGCAGCCGCCGCAGGAGACGCCCTGGGCGTCGGAAGTAGCAGGACGATCTCCGACCACCGTAGACGCGGGCCTGCGGATGGCGAGTAATAGGTAGCTCGCCGTCCGATCAGCACCAGGCCCGAGAGTCGACGGCGCGTAGTGTTCTACGCACGCCTCAAAGAGATGTCTCGAACTCTATGAACCACCACTGACGGACCCATCGTGGCCGATGCCTGCGTGCCAAGGGGTCGCGAATAGATTCATAACAGAGTTACCGCGCCTCAGGCAAGCAAAGAACAGGGGTGGATTTTAGCCAGTAAGAATTCTGACATGCCCTCCCGCTCCACCCAGAGCGGGAGAAGTCATAGGATAATTTCCCACCCCCCAAAAAGAAAAAAAGAAAAGGCGGTACGAAAGTCTAATTGTCCTAGGTTTTATTTGGCTTTGAAAAAAATCAGTCGTCATAATGTTTCGTTGAAAAATTAAATATCTCGCAATGCAATAACATCAACATACGAGGTGGATTCAATAAGTACCTAGCCTCATCGCCAGAGGGCGCTGTAGTTTCATAAGAGTTTTACCACAGTGTAGCACATTCTTTTTTAATTCTTTTTTCTAATTTTCATTCCAATCCCTTCATTTGTTTTAATTTGACAACTTATGGAAGCGAACGTGTCGATCGGTTTTACAAAAATGGAAAAAGAGCAATATCGTTCGGTGATTCGATTCCTATTTTTGGAAGGGAAAACGCGCATCGAAATCAAAGAGCGCTTGGATGCTGTGTACGGTGACTCTTCTCCATCGATGGCCACCGTCAAGAATTGGTTCAACGAGTTTGCACGTGGCCGTACGTCGGTTTTTGATGAACCACGTCCAGGTGCACCGAAAACAGCTGCTATGGAGGAAAACTTTAAAAAAATCCATGATCTCGTATTGGCAGATCGCCGATTGAAGGTTCGGGAGCTAGCTGAGACTGTAGGCATTTCAGAAGGAACAGTGCATCATATTCTTCACGAGGAACTCGGCATGAGAAAGCTGTCGGCGCGATGGGTGCCGCGTTTACTCACACCAGAAAACAAGCGCAACCGTGAGACCACATCGGAGACGTGTTTGGCGCTGTTTAAGCGGAATCCAGCGGAGTTTTTGCGTCGTTTTGTGACCGTCGATGAAACCTGGATCCACTGGTACACACCAGAGACCAAGGAGCAATCAAAACAATGGATCCAGACCGGGGAACGTGCTCCAAAGAAGGCGAAAACTGTAAAATCGGCCGGAAAAGTTATGGCCACCGTTTTCTGGGATTCACAAGGTGTGATCTACATCGATTACCTCGAGAAGGGTAAAACAATTACAGGGCTTTACTATGCCGATTTATTGGGCCGATTCGACGCCGAATTAAAGAAAAAACGACCCCATCTGGCGAAGAAAAAAGTGCTGTTTCTGCCACGACAACGCACCGGTTCACACGTCTGCCGTTGCCATGGCCAAATTGGTCGAATTACGCTACGAATTGCTGCCCCATCCACCGTATTCTCCAGATTCGGCCCCTTGTGACTTCTTTCTGTTTCCTAATCTGAAAAAATCACTCGCCGGGAATAGATATGGATCGAATGAGGAGGTTATCGCCGCCACGGAGGCCTATTTTGCAGAGTTTGACAAAAACTATTTTTCGGACGGGTTAAAAAAGTTGGAGCATCGCTGGGCTAAGTGTATCGAACTAAAAGGAGACTATGTTGAAAAATAAATTGCCACTTTTCCAAAATTTTCGTTTACTTTTTGTAGGCTAAGTATTTATTGAATGACCCTCGTAAATGAAGTAATAACTCTAAAACCACAAAGTAAATCAAAATTGGATATAATATACGACACGGTTGGCGCAGTGGTTGAGCGTTCGGCTGCTGCGCTGCGTGTCGCGGGTTCGATCCCCGCACGGAACAAATATTTGTATGACCTACAGATAGTTGTTCCGGGTCTGGGTGTCCTGTGTATGTGAGTATACATGTTTGTGAACGCACCCACGATACAGGAGATTCCTAGTGTGGGGCAACGTTTTAAAAAAAAAATATATATATATATAATATACGAGTATAATAATAGTATGGGACATGGCCACCTCTTAGAAATTAAAATAAAAAGACACGTAAATCGGCCCAGTAATCACGCAAAAATTGGTGTAAGAAACAAAAGACATTGGCCCAGTAATCATGCAGAAATTGGTGTAAGCAAAAGACGTGAAGAAAGTAAAAAACAAACAACTCGCTTTAAATTCTACTCACATTTTCTAATCTGGTTACTTTTTCGATAAAACTTCCTAATTCTACATGATGTTGTTTGGATTCTTCTTTAAGTTTTGTTACTTGAACTTCCAATTCATCTGCTCTTTTTTTTTCTTTCAAATAAGCCCGCACATATTCACTGAAACAGAAACAAATTGGTCAGTGTTCATATCACCGAAAAAATGCACTCTGTAAGATTGTATAATATCCTGAGAGATTATAAACTCTCGATAAATATTGTGAATTGAACATTTCTTCTTTAATAAAACTCGATAGTCTATAATCTTTCCTTTGGTTTTTATACAGTGGTTCAAGATGAGTCGCCGATCTTGATGGAATGCATAGGCCAAACTTATAATTTATTAACCTTGCTTTCCTATACATTTAGCTATTACTCGTAGTATGTTTAGCACTTAACTTTCAGCTAAGCCTAAATAATTATAATTGATGAAACCTTGATACTCACTCTATAGATTTTGTTTTCTTTTTCAAATATAAAATAGACCTTTTCAGTTTGTCAGCCCTTGCTTGAAGATCAGACTCCTGAAATAAAAGAAACACAAAATTATTATATTACTAGTTTGATTCAAAAGTATGATTGATAATCGGGTATTTCTAACACAGTAATAAAAATATTTATTATTAAGTTGGGACTAGTAGATAGACATACTAATTCACAAAAATCAGTTGCATAGGTCATCATTTCTGGGAGATAAATTCATTTGAATGGGAGCAGTCAGAGTATTCATTCACACATGGAGAAAAAATGCTTTATCGCATTCAAAACTATTTTCGACGGAACCTTTATAATATCACTTTGTGTGTATGTCACAAAGGGTTTTCTCTAGGTCTACAACGTACATATAAAAAAAATAACAAAACAATTTTGACATTTTTTTTCGTGTATTCCCGTTTGTCCCACTGACTTCGTCCTACTGGTGGGACGAACGGGAATTCGTTATTTTTTTTCCCAATCGTCCCACTGATTTTGTTGGTGGGACGAACGGGAATAATTTATTAATTTTTTTTTTAGTCCCATTGGTCCCACTAAATAATTTCGATCAACTTTACGTACTTAGGTATCAAAACACACAAATATAGTCGTATGTACGCTTAAACATTAAAATGAAATAAAAAAATCTCCATACAGCAAAGAATTATATTTAAAGATCAGTGTACAGAGCTGATAACTAAAAGAAGTCTGTATTATTATCACAATTGACGTAACATAAGAACCACTATCACATATTACCATATGAATCACTCCATACAAAATATTCAATACCTACTGCTTGAATAGCCTATACCTCCTACTCACTAGACGCTGCGAACGAAAATGTACCTAACCTTACAAGCGTGAAGTGAGTTTTGCTTTGTAGCTGCGCGCCGCCGCGTGGTATTTGTGAATTGCCAGGGCTGCCTCTTTCGATAAAGATGTCAGTAGGTATTTGTTGTTACACTTTATGAATAGTACGAATGAACGAATATAATAATATACATATAAGTAATATGAAAAACAAAAATTTATAAAATAAAATCTATATTAATTTATAATATGAAAGCCACGAATAGTACGAATGAAATACGAAATAGAGGAAACTGAAAACACGATTCATTGATTTGTTCGTTCATTTGCCCAATTAGCGTAATAGGTGACTACTATGCTTTTACCTTAGATTATAAAATGTCCAGATTCATAATACGCCACCGTAAATTGAAGCCTAGTAATTTTCAAATGACGGTTGACAAATTGAGGTCTTTGACCTTTCTATTCTTATCTCAGACGCCTAATACAAGTTATTACGTACCTACCAATACTTAATAAAATACAAAAACGAAACATGCAAGTTTTCAATTTATCTGTTTAAAAATGATAGTAAAACAAATTAGATACTCACATTTCTGCATCAGCATGTAAACTAAAAAAAGATAAGTTTTTATCTCTTTTCTCGCTGGATCTACATCCATCAACTGCACATAATACACAAGTACTAGCCATGTCATAAGAATTCGAAACTATAATAAAGTACGTCAGGTCGATCGAATTTTATGCGAACGTACGCGCCTCGCGGCTGTCGGCAACCCACTGAGAAATGGGTCGCAGGCGGCCCGGCGGCCAGTAGGCAGTTAGCGCGCGTAAGTACATGGAGTGATTCATATGGTAATATGTGCCACTTTATATAAACAAACTTTACCATTCTGTTAATTTCTTCTGAAATCTCATACAACAACAATACAACATAGTTCTAATCTTTCGTAAGTTCCTACTTTTTAATGATATAAAGAATAATAATTGTAAAAATGATCACAAAACTTTACTCATTAATTTTACACATAAATAGCGTCACTATATTATCACAATTTCAAAATCAAATAAAATAAAAAACAAAATCAACATGAACCTAAAGCATAAAGAGAAACAATAATAAAAATTTGACGTGTATTTTAGTCGAGGTCTTTTAAGTAGGCAGTAATTGTATATGGCACACAATACCCAAAAATATCAAAATCAACGTCTAAAACTAATTGTATGTACAACCATCGTGCACTTTGCTTGTGATTATATTTACCTATGTTTTTCTAGATAATATCCTACGGTTATTTGTGAATTAAGCAGTTGCATTTGGCAATCCATAACATGTTTTTTTTTCGTGTATTCTCGTTCGTCCCACTGACTTCGTCCTACTGGTGGGACGAACGGGAATTTAAAAAAATAATATTAAATTTGTTCCCGATCGTCCCACTCGGGATTTTAGTGGGACGAATGGGAATATGTTCTTAGATTAGTGCCATTCGTCCCACTAAATAATATAGTACTTAGAATATTAATCGTTGTCTTGCAGTTTACTTTTCAAATTAGGTACTTGGTTGAGTTTAATAATTATTATACAAAATCAATTGTTCAGCAGTGGTGGCCCAGTGGTATTAACTGCGACTTTAAAGTAGTAGGTCGTGAATTCAAACCCAGGCAGACGCTTTACTTTCTGTAAATTATTTCATCACCACTGCTCTCAAAACGGTGAAGGAAAACATCGTGAGAAAACCGGCATATCCTAGAACCAAAAATTCGCAGGCATGTGACATCCACCAACGCGCACTGGGCCCGCGTGGTAGATTACGGCCCACACCCTCTCACAGAGAGGAGGCCTGTGCCCCAGCAGTGGGGAAGTCGGTGTTTGTATTTTATTTCTTCTTTGATTGACATTGACTTCCGAAATTAAAGTTATTTTTCAAGTCTATTTTCTTTTTTGGAAGTCGGTTAAAAAAGTTTTTTCCCAATATTTTAAATGAGTGATAAGTTGAGAGAAGAGATGAGAGCCAATAGAAAACAAAACAAAGTCCAAAACAGCGTAACCTAAATTCAATCTTGACAGACCAATATGTTATGGATTGCCCAATGCAACTACTTAATTCACAAATAACCGTAGGACATTATCTAGAAAAACAGGTAAATATAATCACAAGCAAAGTGCACGATGGTTGTACATACAATTAGTTTTAGACGTTGATTTTGATATTTTTGAGTATTGTGTGCCATATACAATTACTGCCTACTTAAAAGACCTAGACTAAAATACACGTCAAATTTTTATTATTGTTTCTCTTTATGCTTTAGGTTCATGTTGATTTTGTTTTTTATTTTATTTTGATTTTGAAATTGTGATAATATAGTGACGCTATTTATGTGTAAAATTAATGAGTAAAGTTTTGTGATCATTTATACAATTATTATTCTTTTTATCATTAAAAAGTAGGAACTTACGAAAGATTAGAACTATGTTGTATTGTTGTTGTATGAGATTTCAGAAGAAATTAACAGAATGGTAAAGTTTGTTTATAGTGGCACATATTACCATATGAATCACTCCATGTACTTACGCGCGCTAACTGCCTACCGGCCGCCGGGCCGCCTGCGACCCATTTCTCAGTGGGTTGCCGACAGCCGCGAGGCGCGTACGTTCGCATAAAATTCGATCGACCTGACGTACTTTATTATAGTTTCGAATTCTTATGACATGGCTAGTACTGGTGTATTATGTGCAGTTGATGGATGTAGATCCAGCGAGAAAAGAGATAAAAACTTATCTTTTTTTAGTTTACATGCTGATACAGAAATGTGAGTATCTAATTTGTTTTACTATCATTTTTAAACAGATAAATTGAAAACTTGCATGTTTCGTTTTTGTATTTTATTAAGTATTGGTAGGTACGTAATAACTTGTATTAGGCGTCTGAGATAAGAATAGAAAGGTCAAAGACCTCAATTTGTCAACCGTCATTTGAAAATTACTAGGCTTCAATTTACGGTGGCGTATTATGAATCTGGACATTTTATAATCTAAGGTAAAAGCACAGTAGTCACCTATTACGCTAATTGTGTAAATGAACGAAAGTATCAATGAATCGTGTTTTCAGTTTCCTCTATTTCGTATTTCATTCGTACTATTCGTGGCTTTCATATTATAAATTAATATAGATTTTATTTTATAAATTTTTGTTTTTCATATTATATGTATATTATTATATTTGTTCATTCGTACTATTCATAAAGTGTAACAACAAATACCTACTGACATCTTTATCGAAAGAGGCAGCCCTGGCAATTCACAAATACCACGCGGCGGCGCGCAGCTACAAAGCACTACTCACTTCACGCTTGTAAGGTTAGGTACATTTTCGTTTGCAGCGTCTAGTGAGTAGGAGGTATAGGCTATTCAAGCAGTAGGTATTGAATATTTTGTATGGAGTGATTCATATGGTAATATGTGATAGTGGTTCTTATGGTACGTCAATTGTGACAATAATACAGACTTCTTTTAGTTATCAGCTCTGTACACTGATCTTTAAATATAATTTTTTGCTGTATGGAGATTTTTTTATTTCATTTTAATGTTTAAGCGTACATACGACTATATTTGTGTGTTTTGATACCTAAGTACGTAAAGTTGATCGAAATTATTTAGTGGGACCAATGGGACTAAAAAAAAAATTAATAAATTATTCCCGTTCGTCCCACCATCTATCATTCATCTAATGATATACATGAGCCATTGTTTTCATACCTATGTACTACTTACTGATGAAATTTTTTTATATATTTTTTTTTAATATTCGTTTTTGACACGAATACTTGTATAGTATTATATTATATTTTTAATTTTTTTTTATTGACATTTTATTATTATTCTTTTTTTTTTTTGACTTGAATACTGTTAAGTATTATATTTATTTTTAGTTTTTGATTGACATATTATTATTACTATTTTGTTTGACACGAATATTTACTTTGTAAAGTATTATATTTTTATTTTTTTACAGAAATTTTTAACATTGTCTGACAGTTTGAGTACTTTTGCGGCCTACCCAAATGTCTTTTCTTTGGTATTGTTCGTCATGTCATTGAGCTCCTTAGTGGTTTTTAAGTTGAGCTATTCGACTATTGACAAATGCTTGCACTGACTGGACAGGTCCGCTCAAATAGGTTTGGTTCTTTCTTAAAAAGACCACTACAGACCCTAAGCTGCATGGTCCTCATATAGAATAATGTGAATGCGAGAACTATGTATGTCGTTATATTCATGTAGATTTTATGATTGTCTGGCAGTTTGAGTATTTTTGCGGCCTACTCAAATGTCCTTACTTTGGTATTGTTCGTCGGTTCGTTGAGCTCCTCAAAGTTCTGAGTTGAGCTTCGCGATGACTGACAAATGTTTGCACTGTCTGGACAGGTCCACTCGAATTTGCGTGTTGCTTTCTTCAAAAACCTCATCCCAGACATAAACGTACATGGTTCTCGTATGATTTAACCAGTACACATTGTATGGATTTAAACACTTTAAAAGAGACTTTGACCTCTGAGTTTGTTTTGGTGTTTCTTCTCAGGGTAGTCAGCTAGGAAACACCGGCCTCATCTAGCTTAAACTGACACAAAACATTAGACGTGTAAAAGTGTTCCTTGTAACCTATTTACTGAGTAAACATCATTTATCATTAACTGTATTTACCTTTACACCTACTTTATCTTGTTACTGTAATTGTTTATACAGCTTTGTTTATCCTAAAAAAATAGAAACTCCAAACCCTGACGATATACCTCTCGGCTCGCCTGATCCTACATATTAAATCATTTATTGCATAAGAAAAATACATGTATACACAATTTATCTATATGCTACTTATTTAGTTGTAGTAATAAAACAGTTACAATTGTTCAAAAATATTATCATCTGCTACCCAACTAGGTAGTGTGAGGAGTCCTCTGGGTGTGCAAAGTGAAATAGTGAGTGTATGTATGTGAGAGGGTGTTTAATTTTAAAATCAAACAATTTAAACTTTTAGTTAGAATCCTATAAATAAATCTAGTCTACTTTGTTGATGATGGAGGATGGTCAGCAAATTCTCAGTTTGATTGTATGTTAACTTCTAAAGCAATTGAAATACAGTTATTTTAATTAATTTAGTCATTTTTCAATAGTTCTTGAGTAAAAACCTCGGACAATATTCCAAAGTAGCATCTTGTTTTAGAATAATGCTTCAGACAAATAGATAGCGAATGGTCAAGACCTGGCAGTATTCATAACAAAGTGTATTAGGGTAATTAAAAGTGTGCCCAGTTTAAATATGGGTCTTTGTAATACCTCAAGTTACTTTATTGTGGTCTTCTATGCACCACCCCAGGACAAAATGCAAAAGGTAATATTGTATTAGTAGTATTGTAGTGACTGACAAAGCACATAATATAATATCTGCTTTAATATTATAGGGGTAACTACATGCCTGTTTTGAAAATGTATGTGTGCTTGCGAATCCATCATATTTATCCTGCCAAATTAAGATTATGCCCGAGAAAACATGGTATTTAATAAGATCATGTAGTACTTGCAAAACATTTTTTTTAGTCTATCGTATATTAGTGCTACATTGTTATTACAGTAAAGAATACTTATTTTATTGTAATTTTAAAAAGAAATAAGCGTAACATAACCTAGTTAATTTTAAACAATTATTTATAACCTAAAACACTCACCGCATTATTAGTAGCAGCAGCAGCAGGTTCATTTAAAAAATCCAAATCGAAATCAAACACAGTATTCTCATAAGTAGAACTCATTGTAAAAACTAGAATAACACATAAATCACAAAACGCATTTCAAACACATTTTAGCATTATCTTGAATCTTCACCGGCGCGCGAACATTCTATCTATATTCTGTTATGTAGGTACCCAACAACCCGACTCGAGAATTAATCAATCAATCAGAAAAACAGAATCATCCACAGAATAAAATAAGCAGTGTTGCCATAAGGCTCAATTAAGGCTCTAATACGCCTTCCGATTTCAAGGGACCCAATTTAGGAAAGAGGAAAGTGTAATAGCAGTTAGAGCAGTTAGTGTCCGATTTAGTGAGATTTAAAGGTCCCGATTTGACTTCCTAAAATGTGTACGATTTAGGATAGTGTGATCGCATCACTCCGATTTAGAGGTAAGTGCTGCCAATTTAGCGACTTTAACGCTACAAATGGGCTATTAGTATTTTTATATGCATTTAAAATTTAACTAAAGAAGAATGGACAAATTTCTATAGGAGCTGGACTCGACTATTATTTTTCATGTCCCAAAATAAACTATAGCTAGATTGGTTTGTTTTTATGTCGTAAACACTATCCCGTTTGAAAACAACAACGTATAGTGTAGACAACAAAGCTGGTATAACATCACACGTGAAGTGGTTCTTGAAAGACTTCCAAGCCTTTTTTGTGGTTTGACCACTTCAATTCTGGCTGAAGAGTTAGTCACTAGATATCTACTTATTTGGGATGGAACCCAAACTATAATGTTGCTGGATTGGAGGAGTCACTTGGTTCAATTAAACTCTTCTTAAATCTTGAAGACTATTTATTTACAGTTCACAATATGGTTCATAAAAGAATATGTTACACAAACAATATATATAGTCGGTACAAGGTGTGGTACACGACAATGCTCAGTCGGTTCAAGGTGTGGAACACAACGAGACTTAGTCTGTTCAAGGTGTGGAACCCAACAAGACAAGTGTCTGTACAAGGTGTGGTACTAGACAATAGAGCGAAAGCCAGAGGACTTTCAAGCTCACTGAGTCAACTGCCGCTGAGTGACTGACTTTGACTGCCAGGGACGCCTATATTTATCACCCAAATTCCACGGGACACGTAGTGCAGCAAATGCAGACCCGGACAGCCAATACATTTTGAGAATTTCACAAATTAACTTGGACATTAACATTTGACCAATCACAAACATTTCGACATTCTGACGATAACCAATCAGAAGGGTTTTACAAATCTATTAGGTAATGAACACCTGCATATTTACTATTACATATTTACTGATCTTAATAATAACAAAACTGATATATATACATACTACAAAGTATGTATTCTATGGACAAACTGATTCTACGTTATATTCTACTTTTATATTCTATTTTTACATTATCACAAATCTATAAACTACAATAAAAACAAAGCAATTTTACATATGTATCCCGACATGTACATAATTTTACATGGTGGACTTCGAAAACTTTCCACTGTCTGTATCCAATCCATGAGAAGCATGAATTGGAACAACCAATCACTGACTAGTCAAAATTCCTAACTACGAGCCTCATTACCATTGGTCAATTTTAGCGCTGTGGCATGCACTACCCGCGCTATACAAAAAAGTTACCCCAGTGAGCCCAACATTAAAACATACTTTTATCCTTATTTCAAGACATTACTAAACATAATAAGATATAATGAAAACATGACAAATAAACTAAATTAACTATAGGTATGAACTAAAGCGATTACGCTTCCTACATACATTTGTTTGAGCGTCCTGCACATTCCTCCCGCCGTGCGACGCCCGCCGCTGACGTCGCAGTTGTAGATGGTGCAGGATCGCTGGTCTCGGTCGGCAGGACGACTATCTTCTTCACCGGACGTCGTAAGGTTCCTCCTTTCGTGGTCACGTCCACCGTTCGTACCACTCCATCTGGGCCGGGAAACGTAGCACAGATGCGTCCTCTGATCCACATGTTCCGTGGAAGGTTGCCGTCCGCGATGAGTATTAGGTCACCGACTTTGGGAATCGTGCCTTTGGTGTGCGGTTCTCTACGGTTCCGTAGCTCTGGGAGATATTCTTTAAGCCATCTGGCCCAGAATATATCGGCGAGTCTCTGAGATGCGCGCCAACTTGCTCGTAGATGCAGGTCACTGTCGTTGAATTCACCTGGTGCTGCGATACGACCCGGACCTCCCAAGATGAAATGATTGGGCGTCAGGGCTTCTGGATCTTCGGGGTTCACGGATACGTGGGTAAGTGGCCGGCTGTTCACTGTGTGTTCGGCTTCAATGAGTAACGTGTGAAGCACTTCTTCGCTCGGGAAACGCTCGTTCAAAGTGGCGGCAAGTGCTGTCTTCACAGATCTCACCATGCGTTCCCATGCGCCTCCCATAAAAGGAGCACCCGGTGGGATGAATCTCCAGTCGATCATCTTCTTTGAGGCTTCTTCCGCTGTAGCTGCGAAGATGGCAGTCCGTAGTTCCTTCTCAGCGCCGTGAAAATTAGTCCCATTATCGGACCACAACTGTGTTGGACATCCTCGGCGCGCTATCATACGACGCAGTGCCATGATCGCCGAATCTGTGTTGAGCGATGCCACAAGTTCCAGATGAATGGCTCGCGTCGTGAGACAGGTGAATAGGGCGACGTATCTCTTCTGATGACTTCGTCCCACTGTAATGGTCATTGGCCCAAAATAGTCCAATCCAGCGAAGGTGAATGGCCTCTGGTGGTGAGCTAGGCGACAGGAAGGGAGATTCCCTGTCATAGGCTGCGGTGGAGAGGCTGCCTTCATGCGACATCGTAAACACTTACTGATAATGTTCTTGGCTGTAGGTCGTAGGCGGAGCACCCAATGCTGCTGACGGCATTTGTTGACTGTCATCTCGGTGCTCGCATGATGCAGCTGGCGGTGGACATGTTCGATCCACAATCGTGTTGCACGGTGATCTCCATCAAGGACCATTGGGTTCTTCAGATTCTCAGCGATGTCTGTCATGATGGCTATTCTGCTTTTCAGTCGAATCTCTCCATCTATGAGTTCTATGCTCAATGTGTGTAGGCGACTGCTTCGTGGTAAGGGTCTTTTGTTCTTCAGAGCTTCTATTTCTTCCTGGAAGGATTGTTCTTGTGAAGCTTGCAGGATCAGATTCTCGGCCTTACGAAGAAATTCAGTGGAGAGAGGTAAGTAAATGTTTGTGGTCTCTCGTCTCTCTGCCACTTTGACTGGCAATGTTCGTTTGTTCTTCCTCCAATCAGGATCGTTGCTGTCGTTCTTTTTATTTCTTTTGTAGTTTATGTTTTGTCTTGATTGGCGACAGAGGTGCAGGAACTGCAGCATTCGTGCTGTAGATCGTAAGTATCTCTCCCAGCGTGAGAATCTATTGACGTCCGGTATTGCTTCACTGATTTGTGCGTTCTTGTCAGTGAAGGCACAAGTTCTCTCTTCCCCTGTGATTATGACAGGGTTCTTCTCGTCGGCTGGCCACGTTTCTGGGGAACCGAGAAGGAATTCTGGGCCGTTGAACCAACGATGATCTTGCCCGTAGTTCTCTGGTACATCTCTTGTAGCGTCGTCTGCTGGATTCAGTTTGGTCGGCAGCCAGCGCCATTCGTTGGTGGAGCTATGTTCCTCGATCGCTGCGATGCGATGAGCTACATACGGCTTGTAGGTTCGAGACCCGGTTCTGATCCATGACAGTGTAGTTCTGCTGTCGGTCCAGAACGTGGTTGACTCTGGCGTTTGTTCGTGCTCTTCTTTAACTGATGACGCCATACGTGCTCCGAGTACTGCTGCTTGCAGTTCCAATCGCGGAATCGACATCAGCTTCAGTGGCGCCACCTTGGCTTTGGCTGTGATTAGGCAGATGTAGACTCTTCCATCCTTGGTGACTGTTCGCCAGTACATGGTTGCTGCGTATGCAGATTCACTTGCGTCTGTGAACACGTGCAGCTGTAGGGATTCTGTGTCGCTGAAGCCTGGGTAAGTTCGTGGGATGGCCATGTGTTCCAACTTCCTGAGGTGGGTGAGCCATTTTCTCCAGCTGGCAGCCAGGTCACTGTCCAGGTTTTCGTCCCATGCTGTTCCACGACGCCAAACTTCTTGTAGTATTTGCTTGGCTCTGATGGTGACCGGTGAAACGAGTCCCAATGGGTCAAACAGGGACATAACTATTCTGAGAGCTTCTCTCTTTGTTGGCGTGTCGTTCTGTAGGACGTTCTGAAGTATGCGTGCAAGATTTAAATTGAATGTGAGGGAGTCTTCCGTTGGCTTCCATATTAGACCGAGAACTCGTTCTGTCTTGATGCTGTCGTCCAGCTTGATTGTGTCTTCAGTCTTGGCGACTTCCCCTAGCGCTTCTAGAAGGGTGCTCGAGTTAGATGACCATTTCTTGAGTTCAAAGTGCGCTTCTCTATGTATGTCACGCACAGCTTGCGAGACTCTCACGGCTTCCTCCAATGTGTCAAAACTATTCAGATAGTCATCCATGTAATGTTTTCTTTTGATAGCTTTGACTGCTTCTGGATGTTCCTGCTGGAATCTCTCGGCGTTCGTGTTTTTCACGTAGATTGCCGTCGCTGGTGAGCAAGAAGCTCCGAAGATTAGCGACTTCATGCGGTATTGTTCCGGCGGCTGGCCGTCTCTTCGGTCTCCTCGCCATAAGTATCGGAGAGCATCCCGGTCTTCGGGTCGTAGTTCTATTTGCAGGAACATTTCGGTGATGTCAGCGGTCACGGCGATTGAGTGCTGACGGAAGCGCATTATTACTCCTGGTAGCGATTGCAGTAGATCTGGGCCAGTGAGTAGTTGGTCGTTTAATGAGACTCCTCTAGTCTTGGCTGCTGCGTCGCAGACAATCCTAAGTTTGTCTGGTTTCATGGGGTTGAACACGGCAAAGTGAGGTAGGTACCATGTTCGATGTTCCGATGTCGAGTGTGGAGCTGGTTCGGCGTACCCTTTTGATACTAGTGCTTCCATTTGTTCAGTGTACTTCTTCTTTAGTTCAGGTTCTTTGTCTAGCTTCTTCTCTACGCTCATGAGTCTGTTCAGAGCGCTGTCATAGTTGTCTGGCATCTTGACGTTTTCATCTCGCCATAATAGTGCAGTTTGATATCTTCCTTCTGGAGTTCTGGTCGTATGTTTCTGAAGGATTCGGAGTGCTTTTTCTTCGGGATCGTTGATGGGCTTCTTCGGATTGACTTGTATGTTGTCTATCGTGATGTATTTTTTCACCAGTTCATGAAGTTCGTCGTCTGTGTTGGCGTATCTGATGAAGTTTACTCTGTGGCCAAGTGTTCGCGTGTGACTGCCATGCAGGACCCAACCCAATGGTGTTAGTGAGGCCACTGGTTGGTTCTTTTTCCCAGTTCTGACCTCCGTTGCGATGAGGAGATCCCAATTGTCTTGGCCAATCAGAAGTCTAGGTCTTGCATCTTCTGTTACTATCTCTCTGGCGATGTCATGAAGATGTTCACAGTCTCTGACTGCTTCTCCAGGGATCTTCTGTGCGGCCAACTCTAGCTGCTTGATTGTTCTCGCTCGTAGCTTGCGTTCGGACGTGTGAAGTCCTTTGATGACGAAGTTCACTCTTCGAGATGACACGTCGACTGTGGGTTCTCCGTCAAAGGATGCTATTCGAAGTGGTTCACTGGATCCTTCTGCTCCGATTTGATTGGCTAGGCTCTCATCGATCAGAGTTACGGTAGAGCCGTCGTCAAGGAGCGCGTAGGTATTGACAGCTCCCGCCGGTCCAGAAAGGTGCACTGGTATTATTTTGAGAAACGATACTCTCGGTGTCCACATTGAATGGACCTTCTCTTGTTCTTTTTTGGAGCTATCGGTTTCTTCTTTCTTCTTGGATGCTGCACCATTGGAGTGTAGCATCTTGTGATGTAAGTGCACACAGTTGCCTATCTCGCATCTTTTTGGTTTACAGCTGTGTTGCTTTGTTCGAAATCTGAGGCAGCGAAAACACAGGCGATGCTTCTTTGCGATGTCCCATCTTGCATCAGTAGTTGCCTTCTTGAATTGGTCGCATTCCACGATGCTGTGCCCTTGACGATCACATAAGCCACAATTTGGTTTGCTTGCTTCTTGCGTGGCATGTACCCGCTGCTGACGTCGCTGCATGTTCTGAGGCGTTGGTGTTGTTGCAGCGATGTTCTCAGGCAGTGCATACGGGCTGCACATCTCTGCTTCTATCTTGATGAATCGGGTAAACTTCAGCAGATCAGGTTCGGTTCTGGGTTGTTCTGCTGAAAACTGGTACCATTGCCTTTTCAAGGTCGGTGTGAGCTTTTCAACCATAGCCTTCGTGACTTCTGGATTGAAGAGATAATGCCCGCAGTTGAGTGCTCGCAGAGTACCAATGATGTTTTCTACTTTGGTAGCGAAGGTGCAGACTTCACGCGGAGATTCAGTGAGGCGAGGTAAGGTTCGTAGTCGCTCCATCTCGGCCATGGCTATTGAGTCTGGCCGACCGAAGCGTAGCTCGAGTGTCTTCATGACTTCGTACGGGTCAGCGTTCACTATTAACAGACCCTGTACAGCTTCTTTTGCTATTCCTCGAAGGCTTCTTCTGAGTCTTGACATATTTTCTACTGCTGATAATCGATGCGCTGTCTCACAATAGGCGGCGCGGAACGTGAGCCAATCTTGATGAGCTCCATTGAAGCAGGGAAGTTCAGAATGCTTCATTGGCTGTTGGTACTGTGCGGTCTGCACAGCTTGCGTAATTGCAGCAGCAAGTTCTCTCATGTCCGTCCTTGTATCTGGGACGACTAATGCTGTAGGTTGTTGCGCGACGTGGACTGATGGCGTAGACGGCGGCACCCAGGTTGCAGTGGCAGGTTTCGACGTGTAGCTGTGATGCGGCGCCGTAGTGTAGATCGGTTGCCATGATGTGTTCGGTGCCACGTGCGTAGAGTTCGATGGCCAGGGCGCGCCGGATTCTATTGGCGCTGGCATTGGTTGCGGTTGAGCAGGCACGTAGTTCGTTTGCCAGGATGCGGCGGTGATCACTGGCGGCGGGTTCAAGTGTGGCTGCGCAGGCGCGGGGTTCGTCTGCCAGGAGGCGGCGGCACTCACTGGCGGCGGGTTCGGGTGCAACTGTTCGGTCGCAAAGTTCGGCTGCCAAGAGGCGGCGGCACTCACTGGCGGCATGTTCGGGTGCGGCTGTTCAGTCGCAAAGTTCGGCTGCCAGGAGGCGGCGGCACTCACTGGCGGCATGTTCGGGTGCGGCTGTTCAGTCGCAAAGTTCGGCTGCCAGGAGGCGGCGGCACTCACTGGCGGCATGTTCGGGTGCGGCTGTTCAGTCGCAAAGTTCGGCTGCCAGGAGGCGGTGCCACTCACTGGCGGCATGTTCGGGTGCGGCTGTTCAGTCGCAAAGTTCGGCTGCCAGGAGGCGGTGGCACTCACTGTCGGCATGTTCGGGAGCGGCTGTTCAGTCGCAAAGTTCGGCTGCCAGGAGTCAGCGGCACTCACTGGCGGCGGGTTCGATTGCGGGGGCCTGGTGCTGACTCCCGCCGGTAAAGTCGCCGGGATGTCCCAGGCTACGGCGGTCGTCACTGGAACTGCAGGATCGATCGACGACTTTACCTCAGATTGATAAGGTCTGTTGGAGATGGCGAGCAGCTGACTTGAATGGAGCCAATTAGTCACTCGATGATCATTTCCAGCTTCCGAGGCGACGGAGGATACGTCTTCATCAGTTGACTCAGCTTCGATTTCGGCTAGGCGCGCGGCCGCTAAATTGGCTAATCGTTGTGCCAGCTCTGCTTTGGCCCTGGCTACGCGGCGCGCTTTTGAAGTTTTATCACTCTTCTGTGACGTAGGTTTGCTGCGGCGACCACTTTCTTTGTTCTCAGTTGTGACGTCTTCTTGCGCGGCGTGTTTAACTGTAGACGCGGTGGCGGCTGGGGCTTCCAAAGTGTTGGCCGTTGTTCGCGTCGCTTCTGTAGCGCTTGTGTCAGTCGTGGCTTCTGTAGCGGTTTCCGTAGCAGTTTCCGTCTGTTCTGTAACCGTAGTCGACGCCTGGCCGCCTCGTTTTCCCGTAGACCTCGTGACTGGCATTGTAAATTCTTCTCAATAATGAATCTTCACAAATAATCTTCAATAAGTTCGCTGGAGTCTTTTCTATAGTGACTTTCCTCAGATCCGGCGCTCGAAGGACCAATATTTGGGATGGAACCCAAACTATAATGTTGCTGGATTGGAGGAGTCACTTGGTTCAATTAAACTCTTCTTAAATCTTGAAGACTATTTATTTACAGTTCACAATATGGTTCATAAAAGAATATGTTACACAAACAATATATATAGTCGGTACAAGGTGTGGTACACGACAATGCTCAGTCGGTTCAAGGTGTGGAACACAACGAGACTTAGTCTGTTCAAGGTGTGGAACCCAACAAGACAAGTGTCTGTACAAGGTGTGGTACTAGACAATAGAGCGAAAGCCAGAGGACTTTCAAGCTCACTGAGTCAACTGCCGCTGAGTGACTGACTTTGACTGCCAGGGACGCCTATATTTATCACCCAAATTCCACGGGACACGTAGTGCAGCAAATGCAGACCCGGACAGCCAATACATTTTGAGAATTTCACAAATTAACTTGGACATTAACATTTGACCAATCACAAACATTTCGACATTCTGACGATAACCAATCAGAAGGGTTTTACAAATCTATTAGGTAATGAACACCTGCATATTTACTATTACATATTTACTGATCTTAATAATAACAAAACTGATATATATACATACTACAAAGTATGTATTCTATGGACAAACTGATTCTACGTTATATTCTACTTTTATATTCTATTTTTACATTATCACAAATCTATAAACTACAATAAAAACAAAGCAATTTTACATATGTATCCCGACATGTACATAATTTTACATGGTGGACTTCGAAAACTTTCCACTGTCTGTATCCAATCCATGAGAAGCATGAATTGGAACAACCAATCACTGACTAGTCAAAATTCCTAACTACGAGCCTCATTACCATTGGTCAATTTTAGCGCTGTGGCATGCACTACCCGCGCTATACAAAAAAGTTACCCCAGTGAGCCCAACATTAAAACATACTTTTATCCTTATTTCAAGACATTACTAAACATAATAAGATATAATGAAAACATGACAAATAAACTAAATTAACTATAGGTATGAACTAAAGCGATTACGCTTCCTACATACATTTGTTTGAGCGTCCTGCACACTACTGCCTTTCAGTCTTCAATGCTCAAGTTGCATAGATATTGACAAATTGAGTAATGGTTGTTAACAGGAATAAATGAAGTATAATTGGTAGAGTACTTAGAACTCTGAAAGAAATAGGCTTGACAAAAAAACTTTTTATTCATCATCCTCTCTTATCACTACACCATCGAGGAATGCTGCTGGCTCTGATAGTGTCGTAGTATATTGTCCATTCTTGAGAAATCCAGAAATGTATTAAAAGCGTTAATAAAGGAAAGCGCATATTCCACTTTTTCAGCCGTAAATGTTCTTAAACTATTTTTTGAATTGAAAAACATATTCCAATCCAAAATAACCAAAATAATAATAATTAATAATACATATACTACAACAACACAAATACACAAACAAACAATAATACTTATACAAATTAATACATATACTTATAAATTATTAATTTAAAATTAATTAATTATTTTTTAATAATATTTCTAAATGTATGTTCTTCACAAATACGAACATTTATAGGCAAGTAATATTTGTGTTTGCTTAGAGTTGTTGCTCTTAGAGGGTCAGAAATTCTATGCAAATCTCTGTTTTGGCAACCAGAAAAACACAATGTGCTGCAGTATTAGCCGCTCGTCCATACTGCGATAAACTAATCACCCTGGGTACTTCGTCAGCTTGCTGGTCGGTGTCTCCAAACACCGACCCTTGGGGTTGAGGCCCTAGCTTCAGCTCTGGTTCCGGCTCTGGCTCCGGCTCAGGCTCTGGCTCCGGCTCTGCCTGCTGCTCAATATTTTGCTACATATTATGCATTGCAAATCTCTGAGTCTCAGCCAACAGGGATGACAAAAATGGTCTGATGAAGTTGCCTGAAACAACCATACAGCATTGTCTTATTATAAATCTTTGGGCTCATTATTTATTAAATCTAAGGAAATAAAAAACATTGTTACAAAACAATATTAGATTGCAGTGATGAATTCACTATAACATAGGACAACAATAAAAAAGATCATAATTACCTGCCGTGGGGTAATTCTATTTTCAAGTTCAATGTGTATTGCTTGTAGCAACTGAGATGGATTCTCTCTCACAATAAGGTCACGTTTACGGTTCCGCAGAGAACTTCCACAAAGTATGCAAACATGCATGTGGCCACGGGAAGATGAGGCACTAGGTTCATTACTTAATTCGGAGTTGACATGCTGCATTGCCAATTGTTTACAGGCATCACATAATATGTAGTTCTCTTCAGTGATCTAAAATAAAAATTAGAGTTGTTATATGAATCATATCACATCACACAATCATACATCATATAATATGATGTATGATTGTGTGATGGTTTATATTGGTATATGTACTAAAATGAGTAGGTATAAATACGTACTATTATTGAAGAATTCCTCTCGCAGATCTTACAAATTACTCTCGTATCAAGATCAAAAACGAGATGGCGGCGAAGTGTATTAATGCGTATGTTACAATTAACACATAGCAATCGCAGGGCTAGTTGTGGCGTCTGCATGATTTCTCTCACAAATATCCAAGAAACAAAATCGGTGTCCAGAAATCAAAAGCATAGAATAATCGTCACAAGTGGTAGTTATCAGTCCGTAAAACAATGCCAAGGACAAAAATCCAAAATAGCACAAGTGCTTATCACAATTCACAACAAGTAAATCGAATAGGATGCGAATACGAATTATTGCCGGCAAAGAGAATATAATTTCGTTGCCGGGGTGTCAACAATGGCGCGGGTTCAATGAACGATGACCACAGACAGATTAAGTAACTTGTCGATGACAAATGACGTTCCGTTGTACGCATTTGAACAAAACTACTTACTATACACCAACATAATTATTTTTTATGACAAGAATCCAATACATAATATCAGCATATTCCTTGATTTGATGCCTTTAAACTAATTGAATAGAATTACAGTTAAAACTTTTCAGAAAAACGTGAATAATTACAGTCTTTGAATACCAAGTCATTTCAAACGCGAAATGAATCGTCAAGAGGTGCGTTCTGAAACTATTATTCTAAATAATTTAGAAAAAGTTACAAAACCAAAAAAACTGGATAACTTTTTTTTGTGGCTACTTATTGAGATATTTCTTGTGTTTTCTATGATCTTAAAAAATAAGGGTGTTTTTCATAAATATGGCGTATAGGGAGGCTATCGTTTCGTTGTCGGGTTACGATTTGGCCATCCTTCTTTCCCAAGGTCCCTTTCCCAGAAAAAAAATCTGAGTCCACTCTTTTCCTTTTTTGGTTCGCTCCTGGTAGAATCGGTTTTAGAGACTTTCTAGCGACTTTTAATATTCTGTCTAGGGGCTTGAATTTGTAAGAGTTGGCAACACTGCTGATTTAGGATTCCGATTTAGGAGTCCAATTTAGGAAAGTGTAATCGCTAGCTTCCAACACCATAGTTAGCTTGTTCCTAAATTGGGTCTCTTGAAATCGGAAGGTGTATTTGAGTCTTTACACCTTCCGATTTCAAGGGACCCAATTTAGGAAACAGGAAGGTGTAATAGCAGTTAGAGCAGTTAGTGTCCGATTAGTGAGATTGAGAGGCCTCGATTTGAATTATATTCTCTTTGGATTTGACCATACTATGAAAACTTGGAACATTTCGAAATTTCGCATTTATTTAAAACAACGCCATCTCTACCTTGGATAACAAAATAAAAAAACTGTGTTGCAATATGAAAATATATGGTTATGGTGCAGGGAGATGGTATTACACTCAGTAAGAAAAAAAAGATAATCATTGCATCATTTTAGATTGAAATAGTAAAAAAATTAAGATCTTGCTAGTCAAATTACGTTTGTGAAATTTTTAAACGGATTGGATACATGAAATCAATATTTTAGTTTAAGGTGAAAGCTCCAGAGTAGCCCGCGAAATTCAAATTTTCTTACGTTTTTTGCAATTTGCAGGTCAGTATCAGGTTGTATGTTGGTCAAAATTTGATTCGCGGCCGTAGCAAGTATGTACTTATAGAATTATAATCATTAAAATCATCAATACAACTCTCTCAGTTAGAATTGATACCAAATGTAAGTATTTAATGAAATCATGACATTTGGCACCATCAATGAACGCTTGAACTGCAAATGCAAAGAGTATAATAATAATGCACGGGGCTTTGCTGTATTTCAAATCGACCGGGTTGCCCGCGGTGCATAAGAGGTGTGACACATAAGTGCCCCTTTGTTGACCGAAGCTCCGACGCACAAAGTCCCCAAGGCAAAGAGTATAATAATAATACGGGCCCCAAGGGTTTAAGTCAAGGAGCTAAAACTTGCATTAGCAAAAATCAAAACCATAAAAATAAAATAAATAATCTTAATCTGTGGCTCGACTGTCAACCGAACTGACAGAAAAATTTTCTCTGCATATTCTATATCAATTTTATCAACAAACTATTTTATTTTAAACATTCAAAAATGCATGCAAGACCAAACAAAACCTACAATAATACCTACAAATATGTAAATAATAAAAAACAATAGTCAAAATGACAAGATAAAGTTAATAATGACGTTGAATGAAATAGAAAAGAAAAATGTTGACGAGAGCTGCAGCTCGCAAAGCACGCCCACCACCTCCGGCCTCATCGCTCAGCTCCGCCCCGCCGCCGCCGGAACCCAGCCCCACCGTGAGTGCTGTGACACCGGCCGCGGCAGTTGTGTCGAGCTCCAGCGACGAGTTCTTCTCGCCGCCGACGACACCACCACCAGCGCGTCGACGGGGAGGATGCCGGCCGCCGAGCAGCTTAGGACCTCGAGGCCCACCGGCCACTGATAGGGTCCCAGCTCCCGGTGGAAGTGTGAAGCGCATGCGATGGACACAACCCATCAACGAAAATGTCATGCGCTCATACTATGGAGCTACAGAGGGAGGTAACAACCTGACCGCGTACCGTGTTCGGATGCTCTCTTTGTTTCAGGTGCTTGAATCAGCCGTCAACGTTTCGGACCAACGACTGTCGGATCAGGTGCGGGTCATCCAGCGTAATCATATGTTGGATGATACTGTACTTGATCGCTTCCGAACTGAAATGGATAGCCATTGTCCCTCCGTCGCAGACTGTGGTACCAGTGGTGGTACCACCGTCTAACCATGCTCCCAGCCACGCTGACGAGGAGTGTTATGACATGGTTACAAACGTAAGTACCCATTGCAATGACGAATTGAGGAGTGCTTTGGAGTGTGCTATTCGGGAATATCGCAACATGCCACCCGAACTTAGGCCACGCTTGCCTCGTTTGCCCATGCATAATAGGAATAAGGCGCTGGTGGCTGCTCTGGATTCGCAGTTATCAAATTATTTTGATAACTGCGAAGACCTCACTGACACACACTCGATAATGTACTGCGCGGCTGTAGCGGCATGTTGTGTCGTGTAGCTCACGTCAAATTCCCTAATGACAGAGCTACACGACCGAAACCAGCCGTGCTGGCTTGGCAGCGCAGGATCGAATGTCGTATTGGTGGGGCCAGAGCACTCATCGGCAAACTAATCTGCTTCAGGGAGGGCAACACTCGCCCAAGAGTGATGCGCTTTGTGAGACGGGCGTTTTCGGGGACTGATATCAGCTCCCGAGACTATATGTCCCATGTCACAGAGCGCATCGACTTCCTGAAGCAGAAGGTGTATGCATGGGCAAACCGCATCCGTAGGTATAAGCGGCGGGTGGAGCGATACACCCAGAATTGCACATTCCGGAGTAATGAAAGATGGGTGTATAGGGATTGGGAGCGACTGGAACAAGGTGTGACTGACACGCGTCTGCCGGATGGTGACGCCATGAGTTCATTCTGGCGCAACATCTGGTCGGTGCCTGTCAGTCACACCGAAGGTGACTGGACTCGGGAGATCGAGCGAGCGTGCGATCCAATAACAGAAATGGGGCAATCACTATCAGCCCCCAAGATGTAGCCCGTGCAGTCTGTCCGTTGCCTAATTGGAAATCTCCAGGGCCGGACGGGCTGCACAATTTTTGGATAAAGTGGCTACAAAGGTCGCACGCTCGCTTGGCATCTCAATACCAGGCAGCCTTGGAGTCTGGTTCGCTACCCGAGTTCCTTACAACAGGAATAACCCACCTGCTCCACAAAACAGGTAGTATCGCGGAACCTAAAAATTATAGACTGATCACGTGCTTACCGACGGTCTATAAGGTTCTTACATCCATTTTGAGAGCTAAGATTAACACACATATAGATAGTAATTGTATCATGTCTGCCTCTCAAAATGGATGTAGGAATGGGTCCAGTGGTACTACGGAGCTGCTCCTCATCGATATGACCATTAGCCAGCAGGTTCGGCGTTCCCGAAAGGATCTGTCGACATGTTGGATAGACTATAAGAAGGCCTATGACTCAGTTCCTCATACATGGCTCATGAGGGTGCTAGAATTGTATAAAGTTGGTGCAACGCTACGCACCTTCTTGATGTCGTGTATGGGGCAATGGAGGACGGACCTTAGCGAACCGGTAAGGATCGAGCGGGGTATATTCCAGGGTGACAGTTTGAGTCCGCTTTGGTTTTGCCTAGCCTTGAATCCTCTAAGCACACTGCTGGAGAATTCAGGGCTAGGCTATCGGTTGAAAAGAGGTGGTCAGGTTATATCTCACCTCCTTTACATGGATGACTTGAAACTTTTTGCCCCCAGCAATCTGCAACTGATGGAGCTACTGAAGGTAACTGAAACCTTCAGTACTGCCATCAGGATGGAGTTTGGTGTGGACAAATGTGCGGTCATGCATGTAAAGCGAGGGGAGATTGTAGAATCCGTGGGATCTCAACTCTCGGATTCCATAAACCTAAGATCCCTCTCCCCAAGCGAAACCTATAATTATTTGGATATTATGTCGGAAGCGTTAGGTATCAATATTACTGACATGAAGCAATCGTTGAAGGAGCGCTTCTTTGGCCGCCTGAAGAAGGTATTTAATAGCCTTCTATCGGGTGGAAACAAGGTGCGCGCCTTCAACGGTTGGGTCATGTCAGTAGTATTGATGTACTCTTTCGGCGTACTCAAATGGACTCAAACAGAATTGACGCCCTGGATAGGCGTGTCCGTACACTGCTGACTGCATTTCGAATGCATCACCCACGTTCGTCGGTGATGAGACTGTATATCCCGCGGAAGTGTGGAGGCCGAGGCTTTTTAAATGCACAACCACGAGGTATGCAGTCTAAGGGAATATTTCCTAGCTGCTGACGTGGGTATGCATCGAGATGTAGTGGCGGTGGACAAGGGCCTTACTCCACTCTCCTTGGCTAACGAGAACTGGCGCAAACCTCTAGTGCTTGACACAAACGATCGCAGAGAAGTATGGCAGAGTAAGGAACTTCACGGACGCTTTTTCCGGTCCCTACACCCGATGTAGACCAACTAGCGTCCGTAGCCTGGCTGCGTGTCGGTGACCTCTTTGGGGAAACCGAAGGTTTTGTCTCTGCAATTATGGATGAAGTTATCATGACGAAAAATTAACGGAGATTTATTGTGAAGGACGGCACGGTTGACATATGTCGGGCATGTCATCGTCCGGGAGAATCAATCCGCCACATACTCTCTGGTTGTTCTCGTCTAGCTAACGGTGAGTACTTGCATAGGCACAACCTTGTAGCCAGGATTATCCATCAGCAACATGCTCTGAAATACTCTCTTGTGGAATCAGAAGTGCCGTACTATAGATATGCGCCCGACCCAGTTCTCGATAATGGTCATATCTCATTGTACTGGGATCGGTCCATCATCACTGACAGGACTATTGTAGCCAATAAGCCTGATATAGTGGTGGTAGACCGAATCGAGAGGCGTGCAATGATTGTTGACATTACCATCCCACATGACGAGAACCCCGTGAAAGCCGAGAAAGATAAACTAATCAAGTATATTGACTTGGCTTGCGAGGTTGTCGACATGTGGGATGTGACGAGAACCCCGTGAAAGCCGAGAAAGATAAACTAATCAGGTATATTGACTTGGCTTGCGATGTTGTCGACATGTGGGATGTGGACTCAGCGATCATTGTACCGATAGTCGTGTCAGCCAATGGCTTAATAGCCACGAGCCTCGACCAACACATCAGGAGGCTTTCGTTAGGCGGCTGGATCAGGGGCTTGATTCAGAAAGCAGTACTTCTGGAAACGGCTCGTATTGTCAGGCGGTTCCTCTCTCTGGAGCCCTGACCGCCGGTAGCTTGGACCCTGTTCCCGATACCGGTGGGATACTATTTTTTATATTTTTAAATGTTTTTTTATCTTTTTTATTTTAATATTTAAAAATGTAAAGAATATGTTTAAACAAATAAATAAATATCAAAAATTATATAGTAGCTAAACAATCAACGTATTTCTAGTAAGTAAGCATAGACATCTTGTGCGTTTGAGCCATAGAGTATATAAAATATTTGAGTCACTGCTGCTGTCAAAGTCAAACTAAACTTTGTTTGCAAACAATTTGTTGTACGTATTAATTTTAAACTTCTTGTCAATCAGCAATTCTACACCTACTACGACTGTTTTCAATTAGCAGCTATTTTTTGTAATTTGAAGCACCGGAGCTCCGTTCAAAATAATTCCGTTGTCGTTTCTTTTGAGGATAATTAGGTAGGTAATAGCAAAGTTTGTTCGCATCCTTAGCAGTCGCGTGATCATCTCAAGATCAAGGTTAAATATTTGGATTTGAAAATAAAACTACAGAATTAAGGTATGCAATATTTTTATAATCTAAATAAGAACTGAAATTCATTAAATATCTTATGACGCGTAGACTCTTAGAGAAAAGTTTGTCTTACAGTGGTCCCACATAACTGTATTTGTAAAAATTAGGTCTTTGACCCTAGATACCTACTTTGTTGCACGGCATCGTTCTATGTGCTACTGAAGTGTATGATTTTAATGGGTAAATATGTGCTGTGTAGCTGTTACAAAGTTTAATAAAATTCATAGTTGAACTATGAATTTTATTAAACTTACTATGATCTTAGATATAACTAAAAACCTGTTTTGTGACTGGTTGCTTCAAAGTAAGGAATAAAAAACTAAAGCATGCAGCCTATGTGTGGCAAAAACTAAAGCTATTTACAAACCTTTATTTTTTGCAGATGGGTTACCTGAAGGCTGACCAATCCACCTATAACCAAACAAGTTTATATGACCGTGTTAAGAAGCTGTTGGTATCATATGAATGGAGTGACTGCAGTTTCTCTGTGGCAGGAAAAAAAATCAAAGCACATAAATTAATCCTGGGCATTAGTAGTCCTGTATTTGAAGCTATGTTTTATGGTCCACTATCATCTGATGATGATATTCTGATAACAGACATTCAATCTGATATTTTTCAATTGATACTTAATTACATTTATACTGATACTGTTGAAATTAGTACTATAGATCAAGCCTTTGAATTATTATATGCCTCAAGGAAATACATGCTGGAACACCTGACTGAGATGTGTATTGCATATATTCAAGCTAATATAAGTGTTGACAATGTGGTTGAGGTCCTGAATTACCCAGACTACATGCAAGATAAACAACTTGTCACCTTCTCACTAAAGTTATTCTGCCAACATGCCAATTATTTACTGCAAGAGAAAAAAAACTTAATAACCTATTCTTGTCTGAAAGTTTTTCTTGAAAGTGACCAAATGAATATATCAGAAAAGGATCTTATTATACATGTTTTTGAATGGTCTACATATTGCTGCAAACAGAATAACATTCTAGACACATTTGAAAATAGACGGGATGTACTAAAAAAGAATGGTTTATTACAATTGTTGAGATTTTTGACACTGACTGTCAATGAGCTTGAGGAAATTGTAACTGATATGAGCAATCTCCTGTTACCATATGAATTTGAGGCTATAAAAAATGTAATTAAGAGTTCGAATATGGATGAGAAAGAAATGATTGGGTCAATTGGCTTGACTGATTTGCCCAGAAAGTTATTAAAACTGCAATGGCACTTATGTTACAGGAGCCCTATTAGATCTATGGCTCCAATAGTTATAGATTCAAATAATTACATCATACATTCTCGAATAAAAGTTAACAAGTCTATATTTATCAATTCACTTTGTGTACCAACTAGGATGGCACCAGCAGTACACTTCCGCAACAATACAGCTAAGGTTTACTCTGAGCAGATGTCTGTTTCTGTAGAGTGTGAATCAGATAATAGTGATTATAAACAGACCAACTTTTTAAAAACGGTTGAATATGATTCAATGGTTGATATAGAGCTCACAGAACCTTACTTTATTAAGAAAGATGAATGGTACAAAATCAGTTTTATGTGGCCTCATAATAGGCTTCACACATATTCATACGTTGTAGAATTTAGACACAGACATCATACGGGGCACAAAGTGTCTTTCGAATTTGATGATCTTTCGTTTAGTGCTGGAAATGGTGGTAGTTTTCTAGGTGGGTTGAAGTTTTGTTTGTGAGGGTGTCATCCATCAGATACTCTATAGTATTACCTCATTCATCACAACATTGTAACTGTATATAATATTTATTGTATATGGATGGTCTATTATTATGAAGTGAACATTATTATATTTAAGGTAATTGAGGCATAAATAATTTAAATAAATTGGTGTTAATGTATGTTATGAAGTTTAATTAATTAAGAGCCAATTTTACAATAGTTGGATAGCCTATATTATATAGTAGTCTATGGATAGCTCTGAGGAATAAAAATGCGGTATGACAGCTTTTGTGTAGAAAAATGTTAGACAGCTTGCAAACAGCCATTTTTTATTCTTCAGATGAATTGAAAATCAGCCATAGGTAAACAACACTCCCCGCAATATCTTAAACCTAAGTACCTACCCTACTGAAAACATTTTCTCTTACTTCCTCTGCTGTTTGCATATGGTAGTTTCTGTTCAAAGTTAATTGCTTGGGTATTCTGTCACAAGGGGCAGCGATTAGTGCTTGGTACGCGATCGCCCGGTCCAGGATGCCTGCATGAGCGCTGGTGTGGTTCTTGCCCCAAATGCCTAGATGCATAAGCCTGATGGCAGCTAATGTTGCCTCCTGCTGTATGAATAAGTCAAGGGGAGTTAATTTCAGTGCTATCTCCATTGCTGTTGTTGGGGTGGTTCTCATGCAGCCAGTTATAGCTGAACAGGCCAACCTCTGAAACTTCTGGAGTCTGGTGCTGGTGGTCGAGAGTTCCGTCCTCGTCCACCACACCAGAAATCCGTAAGTCAGCATTGGTCTGATCATGGCAGTGTAGAGCCACAGCATAATCTTTGGAGAGAAAAAAAATTATAGGAAGAACATGGGGGGCTCCCATGTTCTTCCTATATTTTTTTTTGCATTGATTTTATATTCAAGATATACAGGCTGTAACAGAAAGGTGTGTGTAATAGACTAATGTAACTCCCCCGCGCTATATACCCATGTTAGAGGATGCGCTACATACGATACTGCGATTCAGAAGCTCAATGATATTTTTATAAAACCTAATGAAATTTATTCGAGACACTGCTTAATGAAAAGAATTCAGCAGCCGGGACAACCCGTTCATCATTATTTGCAGGCACTTACAGTATTGTCAAATGAATGTAATTTGGGAGGAGGTGGCCGCCGAGCAAAATGAAAGTGAGTAGGTACGTGAGAGATGCTTTTATAAGTGGTCTTGTCTCACCTGCCATTCGCCAGAGACTTCTTGAATATCGTACTCTTCTCCTTAGACATTTCTTCATATGAACAAGCGCGATCGCTCGAGTTAGCTCAGATACACAACAAAGGTTACCAACAAGGAAGTGCCTCTTTAGTCAACTCTGTTACTGCTACTCCGAGTACAACGAATAGGTACTCCAACGAGTTCCGATGATGTCATAGCCGTAACTCGTAACTCATCGGCCACACAAGATACGTGTTATTTTTGTGGAAATAAACGACATCAAAGGCGAAATTGTCCCGCTGCTGGTCGTACATGTCTATCGTGCGGTAGAAGAGGACATTTTTCTAAAGTGTGCAGAAACAAATCTCAACAAAATGCTGCGCTCTTCACCGATGATAACTCTAATGAAACTTTGTCATGTATTACGTCCACCGCTGCCAGTGATCTGAGTAAAGCTACTGTACAAGTCGTAATAAACAACAATATTCTAGCACGAGCTTGTAGCGACACAGTACCTGTCGCAGTTACCATAGAACCATATACCACCTTACTACCTTACCACCATAACAGTTACCAATACCTCAGAACCAAATACCACGTTTTGACAGTCTCTGTAAGAAGCAGTGAGCAACACGTTTTGACCAGCCAAGAAACAGGATAGAATGAGTTTCGCTGCGGAAGCAGATGGCTAGCGCAAGCAGAGCAAGCAAGAGCTGCAGCAGTATAGGTGTCCACTCGTCGACGGCGCTGGGGGAAAAGGACCGCACTCTTTTTTTTTTTTTTTTTTTTTTTTTTTTTTGTGGGGCGTCTTGCAGGTCAGCCTCTGAGGCTGTCGTCTGCTTAACCGGGCTTGCCTGTGTAGGCTTTAATATATTAAAGCCTCCAGCCAGGACTTATTAAACTTACAAAACTAAGTGACCACGCTAAGGGCACTCCCTGCGGAGTACGGGCCTCGGTTTAGGGCGTCACTGAGGGGCAGCAAGGGAAGGCTGGATCTGGTTACCATTAATTGGGGAGTTTACTGGCTCAGCGGCACGTGCTGGCGAGAGACGGGGAGGGCAATGACTTAGATTTCGCGACGGGCCTCGCCGGCGAGGTCGGAAAATCGGCGGTCTGTAGTGTTTTTTGATAGTGCTGGTTTCCCTACGGCTCTCTTGGCGCAGGGTTGTGGCGTCATCAGGGACTTGGAGGGTATGCCGGGGGCGGCGAATCCTAGAAATTTGAGAGGGAACGTATCGAGTAGCCGATGCGATAAGGGGGTTACGATGTTTAGCAGCAGTTTCTAGGAAGCGCTTGGTGGAGCGCTTCATGAACTGCTGCAGGGTGGGGATTTTGAGGTCAACATGCAGCTCCTCGTTCCTCACAAAGTAGGGGGCATCCACCACCTTGCGGAGAAAGCGGTGCTGCAGTGTCGACATCTTGTGGAGGTGACGGGGCTTGGCATGTGCGAACACTGGGCAAGCATAGGTCATGATTGGTCGGATGACCGCGGTGTAGGTACGCAATTTGCACTTGAGTGACAATTTGCTTTTACCATTTAGGAGGAAGTGGAGTCTACCTTGAGCAAAGGCGGCCCGCGAGCGAGCTTGCTTTATGTGCTCGACGAAGGTGAGATGCTGGTCTAGGATTACGCCTAGGTACTTGGCCTGCTTCTCCCAAGGGATCGGCCTGCCGTACATGGTGATCGGACGAGGGGGTCTGACCGTATGTCGCGGTCTAGAGTAGAGGACAGCCTGACTTTTCTCAGGGTTGACCTCAATTCTCCATTTCCGGAACCACTGGCCCAGCTGGGTAGTGTAGGTTTGGAGGTTGAGGCCTATCTGAGCGGGTGAACGACTCGAGTAGAAGATGGCCGTGTCGTCAGCGAATAATGCTAACTGGGCCTTTTTGGGTTTAGGGATATCGCTAGTGAACAGCGTGAAGGCTAGGGGGGATACCACAGAGCCCTGGGGGACACCAGACTTTATAGGATGGGGGGAGGATAGAGCGCCCTCTACGCGATAGCGAAAGGTGCGATCCGACAGGTAGTCTCGCAAGATGAGTACGAGACGATCTGGCACACCTAGTTGATACAGCTTATAAATTAAGCCATTGTGCCAGACTTTGTCGAACGCTTTCGCTATATCGAAGTACAAGACACCGGTCGTGTATTTACGCTGGAACCCAGCGCTCATATGCTCGACCATTCGGTATACTTGTTGGACGCACGAGTGTTCGGAGCGGAATCCGAATTGCTCGTTGGGAATGAGACTCTTAGCCTCAGCAAAATCTTTGAGTCGCTTATGAATAAGCTTCTCGTAAATCTTGCCGAGAACATTGAGTAAACTAATGGGGCGGTAGCTGGTGGGGTCGGATTTTGGCTTGCCTGGCTTTGGAATACCAATGACAGTGGCCTGTTTCCACGCTTGAGGGAACATATTATTACTTAAGGCGCCATTGAAGATGGCGGTCAAAAGCATAATAAGTTGGGCTGGGAATAGTTTTATAGCTCTGTTGGATATTCCATCAGAGCCTGGGGCTTTTCTGGGTTGAAGTTTCCTGATGACATCCTCCACCTCTTCGGGAGTGACGGGGGGTAGCGGGTCATCAGGATCTTCGACCGGAGGGAGGGAAGCTCTCCTTTCGACCTCAGCATCTACCATGTCTAGGTGGGCCTGGTCTACTGGTTGAGAGCTGGGAGAGCATTGGGACTCTAGACTGTCGGCCAGGCATTCCGCCTTTTCGTCATTATCAAAAGCGACACTCTTGTCAGGACGAATGAGAGGAGGCATTGAGGCCTCAGACTTGGAACGTAGCTTTCTTTGGAGGTTCCAGAAAGCCAGGTGGTTGGGCTCGAGTTCACTCAGCGTCTTTTCCCAGTTCGCAGAACGATGCTCAGCAGTACGTCTCTTTACAGCACGCTGTAAGCGACGCATGTGAACCTTGTTTGCGTGACAGGGAAAATTGCTGTATGCACGAATGGCAGCGTTCTTCTCAGTTATCAGACTCCGTACATCCGCTGGGAGTTTCCAGCGACGGTCCTCCGTCACTGGCACCTCTCTTGAACAGTCGTTCAAGACGGTTCGCACGTGATCCGTAAGCGAGTCGATCGCCGCTGACGTGTCAGCGACTGAGCTTATGTGGTCAGGGATAAGGACCGCACTCTGCGCGCGACTCATATTTATAGATTCGCAATCAAGCGCAGACGGATTAGTGCCGTGTGCAAAACAGCGCCCCGCGCCCCGCGCGTTTCTTGCCCTACGCGCGTCGCTATTGGTGGAAATGATGTAAACACTAGCTAGAACTATGTCTAAATGTAACATGAACAATGTATTTATAAGAAGTTGTTTTTGTCAATAAAATATATATCAGCAGATCATCATTCTATACAGTCGCCCTGAGTTTTCATTTACGACGAGAACCCCAGAAGTTATTTAGTACCAACAACACTAAAGTGGTGACCCCGTGAAACCTGAACACAGTGAACTCTTGAACTGAACAACATTCCGAACAAGATGGAAAACTTCAGCGATGCTCAGGGCAGTACAGCAGCGACAAACGACGTGGCATCAGTCTCACTACCTGCACGACTACCACCTTTTTGGCGCCAAAACCCACGACTATGGTTTGCGCAATTTGAAGCCGCCGTCGCTGCCAGCAAGATAAGTGAGGAACAAAAATTCAACCTTGTCGTTCCGCTACTCGGCAACAGCGACCTTGAACAAATTGGAGACAGCATCCTGCACCCACCGAGCACCGGCAAGTACAGTGCGCTCAAAGAAAGACTCATCTCAACGTACCAGGAGTCAGACCACCGGCAGTTACAGAAGCTTCTCAGCGGCCTCGAGCTCGGCGATCTCAAGCCAAGCCAGCTGCTGCGTAAAATGCGAGACCTCAGCGGCAAGTTACTGTCAGATGAGGCACTGAAGGTCATGTGGCTCAACCAGCTGCCCGCACAGGTGCGCGCAGTACTTTCCGTAAACACCGAGTCGTCGCTTGAAGTGCTAGCCGCGATGTGCAGACAAAATGATGGAGCATTTTGAACCCGCTACAGTCGCCGCAGTATCTACAGCAAACCCTCCAGCAACAAGTCCAGCAGTCAACGAGGTACAGATAAACGCAATAACAGCTCTACAAATCAGCATGCTCACAAAGCAAATAGAGAAATTGTCACTCGAAGTCGCCGAACTCCGCAACCATCAACACTCGTCGCAGCGCTTTTCCCGCCAAAACTCCGCATATCGTGGCCGCTCACGCTCACATTCAAGACAGCGTACAGATAACGCCCGCAAGCCCGGCGATCCCGACTGGCTGTGCCGTTATCACTACCGATTCGGCAATGGGGCACGAAAATGTGAATCGCCGTGTTCCTTCACGAAGCGGGAAAACTAGAACGTGCATCGACAGTGGCGGGTATCGATGTAAACCAAACAAGCCGCCGCCTATGTGTCATCGACACCAAAACGAGGGAAAGATTTCTTGTCGACACGGGAGCCGACATATCAGTACTAGCCGCACGAAACCAGAAATATTCAACACCGTCGGAGAATGCCGGTTACAAACTTTACGCGGCAAACGGAACAGAGATTCGTACCTACGGTGAGCGCACACTCGAGCTCAACCTAGGCTTACGAAGAAGTTTTAAGTGGACTTTCGTCGTCGCGAATGTGAAGACTTCGTTACTGGGTGCCGACTTTCTAGTACATCATAAACTGTTAGTCGACTTGCACCAAAGAAAACTTATCGACCGCGTGACCGAGCTCAGCGTGAACGCCATCAAAATAAATAGCAAAGAAGAATCGATCCACATTATTAACCGCGACCACACTCATCACGACCTGCTAAAGAAATATCCAGATGTACTGCGACCGATGACACTCAAAACACCAGTCAAGCATGACGTCACACATCACATCGAGACAACTGGGCCGCCAATATACTCACGGCCGCGCCCTCTACCGCCCGACAAATATAAAGCGGCAAAACTGGAGTTCGAGCGCATGATCGAGATGGGAATATGCAAGCCGTCAAACAGTCCGTGGGCAAGTCCACTTCACATCGTGAACAAGAAAGACGGATCACTACGAGTATGTGGCGATTACAGAAGACTCAACGCCGTCACAGTTCCAGACCGATACCCAATTCCACGAATTCAAGATTTCACATACCAACTTAACGGCAAGAAAATTTACTCAAAACTCGATTTAAAAATGGCCTATTTTTGGATACCCATTTCAAAACAAGATGCTCAGAAAACAGCAATAATAACACCTTTCGGACTCTTCGAATTTACCTGCATGACGTTCGGTTTAAGAAACTCCGGTCAAACCTTTCAACGCTTCATGCACGAGGTACTACGAGGACTTGATGACAACGTATTCTGCTTCGTCGACGATTTGCTTGTCCACTCGAGAAATAAGGAAGAACATCGCCGCCACTTAGAACAAGTAATCGAACGCCTAAATACCTACGGCGTCAGTCTTAACATTGACAAGTGCGAGTTTGAAAGGGAAAATATCGAGTTCCTCGGATACGAAGTGACATCAGAAGGAATCAACCCCACTCAAGAACGAATACAAGCCATAGTAAACTATCCGAAACCACAGACAGTTCAAGAACTAAGAAGATTTCTAGGAATGATAAACTTCTACCGTAGTTGTTTACCTCATCAAGCTGAGTACCAACACGAACTTAACAAATATCTGCACAACAGCAAGAGGAACGACAAAACGCCGATACAATGGTCTCAAGTAGCAGAAGAAGCCTTTGAGAAATGCCGACAAAGCATTCTCAAGGCAACAACATTGACGCATCCGAAACCTAACGCGCCGCTATGTTTATTTACCGACGCTTCGAACACTAGCATCGGCGCCGTCCTACAACAAAAGGTTGACAACACCTGGAAACCATTGGCATTCTTCTCAAAAACCATGAGTGATACGCAGCGACGTTACAGCGTGTACGATCGCGAATTATTAGCAATGTACACCGCTGTGCAAAAGCTAAGACGACTGATAGAGGGCAGTGACCTGACGATATTCACCGACCACAAACCACTAACTTACGCGCTGACAAGAACGCCCAGCAGCAGCGATACACCGCAAAGAGAACGACAGCTACACTACATTAGTCAGTTCTGCTCGAAGATCAAATTCATTCACGGTGATAAGAACGAAGCAGCTGACGCCTTATCACGTATCGAAGAAATCAACTTATCGCACTCCGCAATCGACTACAACCTACTCGCTCAAGATCAAGAAAATGATGAAGAACTGAAGATCTGCATGTCCAACCCAAGTCTACAATTTTCACTTATCACATTGCCCGGAGGTCAACGACCCATCATATGTGAAACATCAACGGGCAACGTTCGCCCATACCTACCAATGAGTTATCGTGTCGTAGCATTCAAAGCGCAGCACGATCTAAGTCACCCTGGTGTGCGAACAACAAGGAAGATAATGACAACAAAGTTTTTTTGGCCAAGTATGAACAGAGACGTTGGTCTGTGGGCAAAATCATGCATCGGTTGCCAGCGTGGGAAAGTGCAACGACACGTTATCAGTCCACTCGGCGAGTTTCAAAAATCAGCGCGCTTCGAACACATTCACATTGACATCGTTGGACCGCTACCGCCATCGAATGACTACAGATACCTAGTGACAATGATCGACCGCTACACTAAATGGCCGGAGGCGATTCCTATTCGTGACGTCACCGCCGACACTGTTGCTAAGGCATTACACGAGGGATGGATATCGCGATTTGGTTGTCCATTACGTATATCGACAGATCAAGGAAGGCAGTTCGAATCGTCGTTATTCAACGCAGTATTGAAGAAGTTTGGCATCACACGGATTCGAACTACTGCATACCACCCGCAAGCAAATGGTCAAATCGAACGCTGGCGTCGAACGTTGAAGGCCGCGCTCATGGCGAGAGGCGCCGGCGCACACTGGAGCGATGAACTAGCGACCGTGCTGCTTGGACTACGTACAGCACTGCGTGAAGACACACAAGTCAGTCCGGCCTTGATGACCTACGGATCGACACTAAGAATACCGTCAGATTTCTTCGCGCCTACTCAGCCGAAAAACGATGACGCAGAATTCGTCCGCCAGCTGACCGAAACAATGTCGTCACTCGTACCTAACACCAAGCCACGTGTCAACAACAGGAGCACGTTTGTACACAAGGACCTAGCGACGTGTACTCATGTTTTCGTGCGCAATGATACCGTGCGAAGTCCATTGACCCCTCCTTATGACGGCCCGTTTAAGGTGATTCAACGTAACAGCAAGCAATTCACCATACAGATGCCACTTCGAACCTCAGTTGTCTCAATAGACAGACTTAAGCCAGCGCACCTACTCAGCGAAGAGGAGTTTACCACCTCTCGAACAACATGCGCGCAACAACAAACACCTCGCGCTGAGAGCATACCTACCGCGAGCGTCGAGCCGCGGTCATCAACCCCTGGCGCGCCGCGCGAAACATACGTCACTCGATCCGGCCGCGCAGTCAAACACAACGTACGCTTCGCTTAGGGGGGAGTGATGTAGCGACACAGTACCTGTCGCAGTTACCATAGAACCATATACCACCTTACTACCTTACCACCATAACAGTTACCAATACCTCAGAACCAAATACCACGTTTTGACAGTCTCTGTAAGAAGCAGTGAGCAACACGTTTTGACCAGCCAAGAAACAGGATAGAATGAGTTTCGCTCCGGAAGCAGATGGTTAGCGCAAGCAGAGCAAGCAAGAGCTGCAGCAGTATAGGTGTCCACTCGTCGACGGCGCTGGGGGAAAAGGACCGCACTGCGGGAAATCGCTGCTACCCCGTAAGGGGCGCGACGGACGTATAGGCAATGGCCTTTTTGCGTGGTAGCTGGTTGCCACCCGTAAAAACGGGTGCTTCATTCGGGTACCTACAACGGTGTGAATGCCTTGGGTGGCTGCCATAAGAGCCTACTAGGCAGGCGATGGAACTACACCTGCCGATGCTCTCACAGCAATCGCCCATGTGTGATACTGCAGGCTCGAAACATGTGTTCACGGCAGCTAGGCGGTCAGCCACCGCCGGGTGAGACCCACAGTTCCCTGTGGGAGGCCCAGCGGATGACGACCAGCTCACGGCCGCCGGCTTACAGTGAGCCTACAGTATTGTTACGTCGACCGTATTACTCTGGAACGTTCGAGAATGTGGTCGAAGTTTCCAGAAGTTTCCACTAGGTTCGAGAACATTCCATTGTGGTACTGTATAGAAGTTCATAGATGTTTCTAGAATATTCCAGTATAGGATAGTTCGACAATGTTCTGGAAACTTCCATGACCGTATAAATAGGCCGGACGGCGGGCGAGTGAGTCAGTCTGATTTCGACTACGGATGCGAATACAAGCGATTACGAAGAGAATAGTGATTATTAGCGAATTAGTGTTTGTGTTTATAAGTTGTTGAGTTAATAAAGGATATTTAGTTAATTAATTGTTGTAAAATAATTTATCCCATACCCAGCTCGTAACAAATTGGTGTCAGAAGTGAGGGATAAATTATGCCAATTTTACCAAAGGACGACACGGACGGTATTCGTACAAGGAGTCAACGGCAGCAAGACATGGATCAGAGGCGGTTTGGAGATTCTCCGATACAGACGCCGGGTGGTGTTCAGCCTACGACAGAGCCAGTCGCTAGCCCATGTGGAGTTTCTTCAGCACCAGCGGTGCCAGACTTGTCTGCGCTAATGGCGCTGTTGCAGGAACAGGCTTGCCGTCAAGAAGAACAGGTCCGTCGGTTGGAGGAGAAGCTTCATCAAGATAAAGAAGAGCAGGCCCGCCGCCAAGAAGAACAGGCCCGCCGCCAAGAAGAGCAGGCCCGCCGCCAAGAAGAGTTACAGGCCCGACGCCAAGAAGAGCAGATGCTCCTCATTAAAGACCTTCACTCAACACTTGGCAAAGAGTTCAAGGTGATGAAGGAGCAGGTTCACCAGCATGAGAACCGCATCTCAGAAGCTGAAGTTCAGATTGCCGGGGTGAAGAAGGCTTTAGGTGAACTTAGGGCTGGAGACGGGGTTGTGCCTTCAGTGGTTGCTGCACCTTCGGCACGTGGATTTAAGGTGCCACCATTCGACGGAACATCTTCATGGTCGGCCTACAAAATTCAATTTGAGGCCGTTATGAAAGCGAATGGGTGGACCAAAGACCAAGCTATGACCGCGCTCACCTTAGGCCTCCGAGACCAGGCCCTAACCATACTTGAGGCTATTGGCAAGGATGTGACCTACGAGCAGCTGCTGGAAGCGTTAGAGTCCAGATATGGCGACGCGCACTTGGAGCACGTATTTCGCGCTAAGTTAAGAGATCGCGTTCAACGTAGTGCCGAGAACCTACAGCAGTGGGCCTTGGAAGTTGAAAAGTTGGTTCGGAAAGCATACCAGTCCGCCCCTGCACTCATCAATGGCAATCTGGTACAGGCGTTCATCGACGGAATACGTGACTTGGAAGTTAGAGCCGCTGTAAGACTTGGGCATCATGAGAAACTGAAGGATGCCTTGGCCCATGCCTTGGAAGTAGAGGCAGTGAGGCAAGACCATCGAACACACCGTATCAGGGAGGTTGTGGCATCACCTGTACGCGATCGTCCGCAAGGGTATAGCCCTAGGTGTTACACTTGTGGAGAAAGGGGTCATCTTCGGTCAAGCTGTCCAAAGCGAAGCACACTGAGAGAAAATCAATCCCAGCAAGATAGGGCGACTGATACAACTGCCCAGCAACAGCAGGGAAACGAGTAAACGCCAGGACTGAGGGGCGGGTGCTGGCTGGTATTGAAAGAGCCCCGAGGATCTCGATCTCACAGGCCCATGACGGAAACAGCCTGATCATCAAAGGCGAAGTCAACGGAAAACCATGCAAATTTACGTTGGATACTGGAGCTTCTCACACGGTCGTCAATTCTCATCTAGCAAGTCGGTTCCTTGGGGACTTCTTCAATAACCACGACCGTATACAATTACTGACAGCTACCGGTCAGCACATAATCGTCCGAGGCAGAAAGGAGGTGGAGTTAAAATTAGGTAACAAATTCTATCGGCATAATGTCATCGTGGCCGACATAGTGGACGATTGCATCCTGGGATTAGACTTCATGCGGAAACATCGTTGTGAGATCGACGTTGATCAAGGAGTATTGAAGTGTGGTACAGAGGAAATCTTCATGGAAGGTGTACCATCAGGAAAAGTTTTCCGCCTGAAATTTGACGTGTCAACACTTTTAGAAAACTGCGATTTAACGGAAGTAGAAATGGATAAAGCTAAGAAGATGTTACTTCAGTACGCCGACTCTTTCTCTACAAATGATGCTGACATAGGAAGAACAGGACTGGTTCAGCACAAAATTAATACTGGCAACGAGTTACCAATCCGTCAACGACCAAGAAGACTGCCGGTTGCACGTGAAAAGGAAGTGGAAATGATGATTGAGGGTATGGTCAAGGATGGTGTTATAGAGCCTTCATCGAGTCCATGGTGTTCTCCTGTGGTCCTGGTGAAGAAAAAGGACGGCAACACGCGCTTTTGTGTGGACTATCGACGATTGAACGACGTCACGAAAAAGGACAGTTACCCACTGCCTAGGATCGACGACATATTGGATACACTGACTGGAATGAGGTGGTTTACCACGCTAGACTTGAAAAGTGGCTACTGGCAAGTGGAAATAGACCGTAAGGATAAGGAGAAAACTGCATTTTCAACAGGAAAGGGGCTATGGCAGTTTAAAGTTATGCCATTCGGATTGTGCAATGCTCCTGCGACGTTTGAAAGGCTAATGGAGCAAATACTTGCCGGGTTGATCGGAGACGCATGTCTTGTCTATTTAGACGACATTATTATCGTGGGCCGTACATTTGAAGATCACCTTCAAAATCTCAATCGAGTGCTGTCAAAAATCCGGACGGCAAATCTTAAATTAAGTCCGAAAAAGTGCTCATTTTTCAGACGACAAGTGAACTTTTTAGGACACATAGTTTCGGAGGAAGGTGTTCAGACAGATCCGGAGAAAATCGTCGCCGTCAAGGATTGGCCAGTTCCGAAAGACAAGACGCAGGTCAGAGCATTTCTGGGTTTGTGCTCCTACTATCGGCGGTTTGTCAAGAATTTTGCCGACATTGCAAAACCTTTACACAAACTCACTGAGGAGAAGCAACAGTTCTGTTGGGACGAGAATTGTGACATCGCATTCCGGGAATTAAAGAAACGTCTGTGCAATACACCTATTCTGGGATATCCTGACACTGAAAATGACTTCATAGTTGACACAGACGCAAGTAATACTGGAATTGGAGGCGTGTTGTCTCAACGGAAAGGAAACCAGGAAGTTGTTATAGCTTACTACAGCAAATCTTTATCCAAACCAGAAAGAAATTACTGCGTCACGAGACGGGAGCTACTCGCAGTAGTAAGGACATTGCAACACTTCAGTAAATATTTGCTGGGACGGAAATTCCAATTGCGAACTGACCACGCTGCATTAAAGTGGCTATTGCAGTTCAAGAATCCAGAGGGACAAGTGGCAAGATGGATCGAACTACTACAAGAGTTTGACTTCGTAACGGAACATCGTAGTGGGAGAAGTCACGGTAACGCAGATGCACTGTCTAGAAGACCTTGCCCTGAAGACTGTAAGCATTGTACCAAGCAAGAGACTAAGGAAGTAGTTCCCGTGAGGATGCTAAGAATGGATCTCAGCAATGAATGGAAGGAAACCCTACAGCTTGCTCAGCAAAATGACACGGACCTCAAACCGATCTTTGAGTGGATTAAAGCTGGTGCTCCGAAGCCCAAGTGGAGTGATGTTGCGGCGTTAAGTTCCATCACAAAGAGCTATTGGGCACAATGGAACAGCTTGGTTATCCAGGATGAAGTCTTGTGCCGTAAATGGGAAAACGCCCGAGGAGACAACTGTCATCTACAAATTGTTGTCCCCAAAGCCAAAGTACCGGATGTTTTACGGCTCTACCATGATGGATGTTCAGGAGGACATATGGGGGTAAAAAGAACTCTACTGAAGATACGAGAGCGGTTTTACTGGATTCACTGTCGAGAGGATGTTGAGGACTGGTGCCGCAAATGTACCAGTTGTGCGGCTGTGAAAGGACCCCAGACACGCAGCAGAGGTGCTTTACAATTATACAACGTGGGAGCCCCCTGGGAACGGATAGCACTAGACGTTGCAGGACCATTTCCGGAAAGTGAAAACGGAAACAAGTACTTCATGGTTGTCATGGATTACTTCACAAAGTGGCCAGAAGTCTTCGCCATTCCCAACCAAGAAGCAACAACAGTCGCAGATAAATTGGTTCAGGAAGTGTTCTGTCGTTTTGGAGTACCCTTGGAAATTCACAGCGACCAAGGGAGGAATTTTGAATCACAAGTTTTCCAGGAGACTTGTCGACTGATGGGTACTCACAAGACCAGAACCACTTCTTACCATCCGCAATCTGATGGAATGGTAGAACGTTTCAACCAAACGTTGGAGAGATATCTGGCAAAAGTTGTGGAAAGCAGGCAAAGGGATTGGGACAAGCACATACAGCCATTTCTTCTGTCCTACCGTAGTGCAGTTCACGAAAGTACGACTGTGACACCAGCCTTCGCGAACCTTGGAAGGGAATTACGGTTGCCTGCAGATTTAATCACCGGAACCCCCCCTGATGCCCCACGCAGTGTAACCGATTATGCGAATGACTTGCGTAACAAGTTGAATGATGTATATGAGCATATCAGACAATCCGGCCAACAAATGTCTGATAAGATGAAGACCCGATACGACCGGAAGGCAAACCATAGAGGTTTTGACGAAGGTTCACTGGTGTGGTTGCATAACCCAGTGCGCAGCAAAGGGAAGTCTCCCAAATTGCAAGCAAAATGGGATGGACCATACCGAATCGTGACCAGGATCAACGATGTCACCTACCGAATACAGAAGGGTCCACGAGGTGCGCCTAAGATTGTCCATGTAGACCGTTTGGCGCGATACTACGGGACTAATGATGCTCGGGACGAGCATGTCTAAGGAGGGGGCAGTGTTACGTCGACCGTATTACTCTGGAACGTTCGAGAATGTGGTCGAAGTTTCCAGAAGTTTCCACTAGGTTCGAGAACATTCCATTGTGGTACTGTATAGAAGTTCATAGATGTTTCTAGAATATTCCAGTATAGGATAGTTCGACAATGTTCTGGAAACTTCCATGACCGTATAAATAGGCCGGACGGCGGGCGAGTGAGTCAGTCTGATTTCGACTACGGATGCGAATACAAGCGATTACGAAGAGAATAGTGATTATTAGCGAATTAGTGTTTGTGTTTATAAGTTGTTGAGTTAATAAAGGATATTTAGTTAATTAATTGTTGTAAAATAATTTATCCCATACCCAGCTCGTAACAGTATTTAATGAGTGGCCCCCGTCCGCCCGGTTTCCAGATCTAGCCGGTTGCCGTCCGGACCGCAGGGCCGAAGGTGTATGTGTGGGCGGCATTGAATGTGTAACGCCGCCCATGTATGCGCTGTATATACATACAGCGCGTGAGTACACAATGTGTGTGGAGTCATGTGTGTCTGGCTTGCGATACGCGACGTGCCTATATTAACTTAGAACACGTCGCGCACAGTGCATGTACTGCTTGTGTAGTGTTCCTGTTTGAGCAAGTCGCGTGTAGGTGAAAACGACTTACTCGGCGTCAAGTGCTGCTGGCTGGCTACTGGCGGCGGTCCCGCCCTGGTAGAGGGCCAGGATGGCCACCATGCCCTCCAGCACGGTGATAAGCGGGTCCCGGCCGCTCCTGATGGCCTTAATCAAGTCCAGCAGGAGGCCAGTGGCCCGCTTATGGAGCTCCGGTCGCGAAGTGGCGGCCACACTGGCGCCTAGTGGCGCATAGTGTGGGCGCATGGCGGCGATGTCGTCTTGTGACGCGGCAGCAGTGGCGCCCTCTGGCACCTGTTGCGGTTTGCGGGGGCACATGGTGCGAACCTTTACCGTAGGGACGACCTCTGTTACGGAGGCCGCCCCTGGCAGATTCACACCATGTGAGGAGTGTAGGGGTTGGGGTTGTGGTTGTACGGTGTCGGTGGGGGGAGGGGGCTTCCTCCCACGTCTCCTCCTCTTCCTCTTGCGGCTTGGCAGAGGGGCTGCTCTGGCACTGGGCCCGTTTGCAGCCGCCATCAGGGATGTGCTGCGGGCCTCGTGCGCGTCGACGTTTTCAGCCCGGACCGCTGCTGCGGCCGGGCGGGGTGCGGTGCTCGTCAGCGCCACCGTGCCCGCTCGCCTGTTGGCGGTCTCCCGCCGGAAGACGGGGCACTCGCGGCGCGACGCAGGGTGCGGTCCGCCACAGTTGGCGCATGTTGCCGGCTCCTCTCGGGGCCGGGGACAATCTCGTGCGGCGTGCCCACCCCCGCATCGCACACAGGCGAGCGGACGGTGGCACTGGTGGGATGAGTGCCGAAAGCGCTGGCAGCGGTGGCACTGGGCTGGCCCCCTCTTGCCGCGCCATCCCTCCACCACGACGCCACCCATCAGTAAGATGGTGGTGACGTCGTAGATGCGCCGGATGTCCGGCTGGTACTTGAGGGCTGCATAGTATATGCAGCCCGGACGTCCCCCGCGAGCCTTGATGGCCCGCACGTACTCGGGCTCGAAACCGAGCCCGCGCAGGTCCTCCTCGATGGCGGCCGGCTCGGTGTCCACCGGCAAACCACGGATGGCCACCCTGAAGCCACGCTCCGCCGGCAGCGAGTAGGAGAACCATACCAGACCGGTCTCCCTCTCCAGGTCGCACAGATAGCGCTGGACCACCCTGTATTCCTTCTCGTCTCCGGGAAGGAACCGAATGCCGCCCTGGTAAGGGCGGGCACTCGGAGAGCGACCCAGCTGCTCGTGCAGGACCCGGAAATGGGTCTGCCAGTCCGGCAGCCTCTCCACTACTAACGGCGGGTAGCGTGGTTTCTTATTTGAAGCACCCTTGGCGCCCCCGCCCTGGGCGGTGGCAGCCGTAGGGTGGGAACTCTGCTGCTGCTGAGGTGGGGAGCGGCTCGTGCCGCTCGTGACGCCTGCGGCGGAGGCGAAGGACGGCGCGTCAGCCCCGCTGCGCCTGCGCGGTGTGCGCTGCAGCTGGCGCCGCTTCACCTCCTCCGCATCCTCTTCCTCGTCCGGGCTCCTAGGCCTCCGCTGCGGGCGAGCTGCGAGCGGGCGCTCGCGCTCCAGCCCCAGCGGCGGCGGCAGTGGGAGCCGGGAGTGGGCCTCCTCCACATCAGACTCGCCCGACGATGCCGACATGTCCGACCACTCGCTCTCGCGAGGGGAAAAACACCCCGACACCGCCGGGGAATCCTGGGCGGAGACTCTTGGTGGCGATGGTGACAGCGCGCCGCTACTCACCGCAATGACATGTGGCGTCAGCGGCGGCGGCGGCGGCACTCGTGGCGGCGACGGCGATGGCACTGGCGAGGGGGGCGGTGACACTACCTCCATCGCCAGGGGCGTAGCGGTGTGTGGGCGCGGCGCAGGCGCAGTCGCGCTCGGCACGGGGGCCGAGCCGCGCTGCACTGGCGCGGTAGGGCCCGCGGTCCGCGCAGCGAGGCGCGGGTCCCGCGACCCTACGTTAGGGCAGGATGTGGTTGCTCGGGGCTCCGAGCGGGCGGGCCCAGCAGGGGGCACCGCGGCGCGCGCGGTCAGCGCGGCGGCGCGCACCCCCGATGCGACGGCGGGGGGCCGTGTCGCACCCGGGGCGCGCGGCCGACTCGCCAACGCAGCAGGCAGCGGCGCCTGCGTAGGCACGGGACGGAAGGCCGGAGGACGGACCGGGACGGCCGGCTGCCGGCTCGACGACGGCGCCGGCGAAACGCGCGCAGTCGCTGATGACGTCGGCGGGCCGGTGGCGGCCGTTCTTGCGGTGGAAGGTGGAGCGGCGGATTGTGCGGCCGGTGGTGCGCCGGGCGACGCACCCCCTCTTGCAGGGGGCGGCGGCGTCCGGCCCGTCACCGGACGGTCCGGTGGTGAGGGAGACGGCCCGGTACCGTGCTCCTGAGAGCGACGGGCACCGGACTTCCCCTTCGGCGGCATGTCTTAGACGTCGAGAACCAGGATTTTTGAGAACTGAGTTGAGTTGCCTCCGCGACCGCTACGGTGGGTTACCCCACCGAGTGGCAACAGGGCGGCTACCCCTGCGCACCCCCGCAAGCGCCGGCCGAGACCAGCACCTACGGCAGCACACAGGGAGAACCGGTAGAGTGAGCGGGCCGAGCAGAGGAGCAGCGTGCGGGCACGACTGCTCACGATGGCAACTGGCGAATCCAATGACCGCACTCTGCGCGCGACTCATATTTATAGATTCGCAATCAAGCGCAGACGGATTAGTGCCGTGTGCAAAACAGCGCCCCGCGCCCCGCGCGTTTCTTGCCCTACGCGCGTCGCTATTGGTGGAAATGATGTAAACACTAGCTAGAACTATGTCTAAATGTAACATGAACAATGTATTTATAAGAAGTGGTTTTTGTCAATAAAATATATATCAGCAGATCATCATTCTATACAGTCGCCCTGAGTTTTCATTTACGACGAGAACCCCAGAAGTTATTTAGTACCAACAACACTAAAAGCTCTTATCGACACAGGCAGTACTGCTAGTTTCATCGACAAAAAGTTGGTCGATTACTATAAGTTACTGAAGATATACCATGTGAGCAAAAGATCACAATGGCGCAGTCAAACCTTACATCTCAAGTAACGGGCTTAAGTCCTCTGACGCTAGAACAACGAAACCAGAAACTTAACGTCAACCTATAGATCATTGATGGTCTCTGCTCAGATGTGATACTAGGCCACGACGTACTTAGAATATATGAGGGTCTAGAAAATAATTTTGGAGGACAGAAGCCGTCTTTAAAGATTTGCGCTGTAGCACAGGCTAATGTTGAACCTGTGAGTCTATTTAATAATTTGTTGCCCTTTGATAAGCCTATTGCAATCAAATTGAGGAGATACTCCGAAGCTGATTCACATTTAATTGAAGATGAAATACAAAAGCTTCTGTCAGACGGCGTTATTCAGCCGAGTCATTCACCATGGAGAGCCCGTTCTTTTTACATCAAGAGAACATCATAGAAAAAGAATGGTGATTGATTATTCTCAGACTATTAATAGATTTACGCTATTAGACGCATTTCCACTCCCTTTAATCGACGATATTGTGAAAAATGTTGCTAAGTAAGTATAGGGTATTTAGCAAAATTTATTTGAAAAGCGCCTATCATCAATTCGCAATCAAAGAGGAAGATAAACAATACCTACACAGCTTTTGAAGCATGTGGAAACCTATATCAATTTAGGCGCATTCCATTTGGAGTCACGAATGGACTGGCAGCGTTCCAATGAGCTATCAAAAGCATCATAGAGAATGAGAAACTTAAAGGTAAGTATTTAAATATATTTGGATGATATAACTGTTTGTGGCATAGATCAAGCCGACCATGATGAGAAACTACGTAGATTCAAAGAACGAGTAGCCACTAGATACAATTTGACACTTACGAGTAACATCGGTAAAAGTGCATTTTCAAAAACCGAAATTAATTTGCTAGGGTATAAAAATTATAACAGAAATAGCAAGAGCCGCTATCAATATAATAGACAGTAAAATACCCCTGACGTCCCGTATTATTATTATACCACTCTTTGCCCCTGACAGTGGTGACAGTTGCATCCGACTACGCTTTGGCGGCGACTTTGTCTCAAGAAGGGAGACCAGTAGGTATATTTTTTTTCTCGAACTCTTTCAAATCATCATTCTCCTGCCCTTATCCCAATTTATTTGGGGTCGGCGCAACATGTCTTTTTTTTCCATACTCCTCTATTAGTCGTCATCTCTGTAGTCACCCCTTTTTTACCCATATCCTCGAACTCTTTCAAATAGCGAAAAGAATCAGCCCGCTATAGAAAAGGAAGCCGCTGCCATTGTTGAAGAAAAAATGGAGACAAATCTTGATAGGTCGTAATTTCAAATTGATTACTGATCAAAGATCTATTGCACTTATGTTTGATCAAAAGCTTAGACATTCCAAAATTAAAAATGACAAGATACAGCGATGGAGACTAGAACTATCCAACATTAATTTCGACATCGTATATCGCCCAGGAAAGGAGAATGTTGTAGCAGATGCTGTATCTCGAGTTAATAATATTTTAGCTTCGACGTCGATAAACAATTTACAACAGTTACATAATCTCTCCCACCCGGGTGTTATTCGAATGGTGCATTGGGTGAGGTCGAAAAACCTTCCTTTCTCTGTCGAGGATGTGAGGCGTCTTACAGCTGCATGCCCTACCTGTTTAGAGATAAAACCGAGATTTATGCGATCATCTGGCACTTTGATAAAAGCGACAGCACCTTCAGAAAGGCTTTCAATAGATTTCAAAGGTCCTTTGCCAAGTTCGACGCCGAATAAGTACCTATATCCTGACAGTAATTGATGAACTTTCCAGATTTTCGTTTGCCTTTCCTTGCTCTGATTTGAGTGCCAGTACTGTAAAGAAGAAGTTGACTGGATTATTTGCAATTTTTGAAATACCAGCCTACATCCATTCCGACCGGGGATGTAGTTTTATATCTGCTGAAGTGAAAAGCTTTCTACATAATCTGGGCGTAGCCACGAGCTATACGACTCCGTATAACCCACAGGGTAATGGACAAACAGAGAGGTACAATGGTATATTATGGAAAACCATTCAACTAGCTTTGAAGACTTAATATACCCATAACAGCCTGGGAAAACGTCCTAACACAGGCCTTATATTCCGTTCGTGCATTACTTTGCACGTCTACTTTGTGCACACCCCATGAAAGAATGTTTTCTCACCCGAGACGATCGTCAAATGGGCAATCGATGCCTGCTTGGTTAGCTGAAGGTAAGAAAGCTCTGCTTAAAAAAACAAAATACACTAAAAATTAAAAAAATAACTAACTCATTTCGGAAGTCGGTGTTTGTATTTTATTTCTTCGTTATTTGACACCGACTTCCGAAATTAGTTAGTTATTTTTTAATTTTTATTAGTGTATTTTCTTTTTTATTTGAAGGCGGTTGTTTTTTTTTGTAAAAAAGTTTTTTTATTTTTCACTTTTTAGTTGATAAACCCCAGAACTGAAAACCCCAATAACATGGAACGTGGAATTTAAACATAGTCGTAATTGGAGAACACCAAAACGTCATCTACTTAGGTACTCGTATACGTATTTTTCGTTTTTGTTCAGTTTTTCAAAAAGCCCTGAAGCAATTTCGATAAAATTTATATGGGACCACCTAGGGAGTATATTCTATCGGATAAAAAAAGAATTTTGAAAATCGGTCCTCAATTGACAGAGAAATCGGCGGACATACATAAAAAAACAAGAAAACAAAAAACATACAGTCGAACATAGAACCTACTCCTTTTTTCGAAATCGGTTAATGATGTAAGATCAAGTAAATATGATCCGATAGTTGATGAAGTGGATTTATTGGAGGTCAACCCGCTACGTTCCCATGTTTGGTTATCGAATGGAAGAGATGTGGTTGTGTCCAATAGACAGTTGGCGCCATCTGCTGAAAATGCACCTAATGCAACTGAATTTGAAGAGCTTTCACCCGAACAGGAGCCGACTGATGTAGGAGAGCCTGAAGACGTATCACGCAGCTCTGCTGATGAAGAGCAAGTTCCGGCTTCAAGCGCACACGAGCGTGAAGGCCCGCGCCGCTCCACCAGAAAACGCCGAACACCGAGTTACTTTGGGGATTACATCACAAATTAGGTTGGGGAGAATGTAATAGACTAAATTTATATAATTCTAGAATGGTTGTCATTGTAGTGCTGTATGTCAAATAATATTGTACGCTGATTTCTTGTCTAATAAACCCTATATTATTCTGGGATTAATTATTTATCAATAACTAAGCATATTACAGTGTGGTCATATTTCAAGAACTTATGAGCAACTTTCTTCAAGAAAACCAGAGGAAATTAAAAAAAAAAATTATCTCCCATACAAATATTGATCAGCTGATGATATTTTTGTATCGAAAGTCCAATTATTTTTTTTGAGAGTTTTCTATTTTTTCTTAAAGGTAGTTTTTTATTCCCATGGGCAGAACCGGTTTTTAAAATATGACCACACGATTCCGTTACAGCCTGTAGACTGAGGGCCAACTGAAATTTAATGGGACTGAACCATGGATGTACTCGTAATATTAAAAACTGGCCAAGTGCGTATCGGATTTCGAACATTAAGGGTTCCGTACCATATATTGGTATTTTTTAATAACGTATACGTTATAGTAAACATTATCACCAACAAGTTCATAGGTCAATGGGAAGTTAAAAAATTCTTCGTAACAGAATTTGTGACAGACTACGGACGGACAGACAGACAGACGGACACGTGAGTGACAACAATAGGGCTCCGTTTCGACCGTTTTAGTACGGAACCCCTAGGGCTCCGTTTGGACCTTTTGGTTCCGGAGCCCTAAGGATGATTATGTTAATGGTGGATAGTATTTCTATATCTCCGGAACCATGCATCCTTCATAAAAACTGGCCAAGTGCGTGTTGGATTTCGCACATTAAGGGTTCCGTACCACAGATAATATAATACTTCCGTACCAAATATTGGTATTTGTTAGTTGTATATATAAGTAATAATAAACATTATCACCAAACTTCAAGTTCATAGGTTAATCCGAAGTTAAAAAATTCTTCGTAACAAAATTTTGTGACAGACGACGGACGGACAGACAGACGGACACGTGGGTGACAACAATAGGGCTTGGTTTGGATCCTTCGGGTACGGAACCCTAAAAATAGACCACAGAAATGAGATCAGAGCATGGCAAAACCTTTTTTTTTAGCTTGAGTTCAGGTATCGTGCAGCGACCTCAATATTCCGAGGATTTGTGCACGTTCGAAAACCGCAGTCTCGCATTCAGGCACCGTCTTTGTAATCCAGGATGACGAGGGCGGCTGATTCCTCGGTGGTAAAGTAGCCTCTGCAGAGTGGATTGTCTGAGGCGCCCATATATTTTGAATAGGTGTTTGTTTGTTTGACAAGGGCCCGTCGTTGTCTCAATCATTGTTCTGAATTTGTTTCTACCTATGCTGAGAAGTCGTTTAGATAATCGCGGATAGTCACTTTTTTTTTGTGGGGTGGGAAATCATCCAATGACATCTCTAGGTGGAGCGGGAGGGCGTGTCAGACTCTTACTGACTAAAACCCACCCCTGTTCCTTCCCTGCCCTGAGTGCCCAGGGGTGAGGTAACTCTGTTTCGAATTTATCCTCGACCCCTGGGCAGAAAATGTGGAACGCTTCACGATTTAGCGTGTTATCCTTGCGCAGGGGCCATGCAAATCGTCTCTGAATCGTTTCAACTTTAGTATATGTACTGCCGAAGGAACTACGCGGATAGTTACTTGGTATAGCCATTCACTTGGTATAGCCATTTTTGACTGCCTATAGTCTGTTGCGTGTACGTTACTCCAACAGGACAGTAGCTCCTAGAGTGATATGAGTGGAACGTACCTACGTATAATTAGTGTGTAAACTTTTGTTGTAGTTTTGGAAAAAAAAATTGAATATTAAAAAAAAACCCGACTGTAAAAGTCGGCTCCTCGAACCCTTTATTTTGATCGTCATCAGCTTTTTAATGTCCCCACTGCTGGGGCACAGGCCTCCTCTCTGTGAGAGGGTGTAGGCCGTAATCCACCACGCGGGCCCAATGCGGGTTGGTGGATGTCACATGTCTTCGAATTTTTGGTTCTAGGACATGCCGGTTTCCTCACGATGTTTTTCTTCACCGTTTTGAGAGCAGTGGTGATGAAATAATTTACACAAAGTAAAGCGCCTGCCGCGGTGCCGCGGCAGCGTTCGGCGAGTGCCAGAAACGACTAAATTTTTTAGAAAAAAATTGTCTGGTTCAGAACATGTATTTATAAAAATGTTCAAACAAACAGGGAAGGGACTTCCAAGACTTTTTCTTCATAGGGGGGGGTTCTACACCTTCCCCTCTCTCTCTTCTTCCCTTTAAATCGACAAAAAAAATTAGTAAACATAACCTCAAAACACGATTTTAAAAAATTCATTAAAAAAAGGGGTGTTTCCGTGCTTTTTCCTTTATAGGGGGAGGGGGGGGGGGGAGGTCTACACCTGCCCCCCCTTCCCCCTCCAAATTTCATCCCTTAATTCCACGTCACATCTTATAGAGTCGTACCAAATAGAGTAATATCTATACATATAATAAATCTGTAGAAAAGTCATTTTTGTACATTGAAGAAATTGAAACAAAAAATAGCCAGCGTGTGAAAAGATAAGTAACAGAACCCATTTCCATCATTTTTGAAATTTTTGTCTGTTTGTCTGTTTGTCTGTTTGTCTGTTTGTTTGTGCGCACATCACGTAAAATCTACGAATTCAATGCTGACAATGTTTATATACAAAAATTATACGCAACTTGAGGATTAACTTAGTTTTTGTTTCATCGAAATCGGTTCACTCTATCAAAAGATATGATTAATTTAGTGAGTTCAAGAAGTAAAATATTACGTTACGCAATTAAGTATAGTACTTGCAACGACATCTTAAGACTAAAAATAGAACTAATGTTGATAGTTGAAATCTAAATCCGATAGATGGCGTTGTGCAAATGACGTCATTTTCTGAATCGCGGTGTTAAGATTTTCCGCGCGAGGATGACGTCCACCGTGTTTACTAGGCAAATTGGGTTTCGTTAGGTGTCTTAAAAGTTCTTGCGTGTGTCGTAAAAGTTCTTTGGTTGCTTGGTTTATCGATTTTCTAAATTGGTCGAAAAAAAAGTATTTGCTTATCTTATTGGTTTCGTTTGGTCAACTTTGGTCATTGGTTTGAAGTACGAAGTAAAGATTGTATTTGATTTACTTCGTAGTTTGAATCCAATAGTGCCAATCGTTATACAGTAAGTTAGTGTTGCCAATTCGTTGAGTCACGACCACGAACAGACGATACGTTGTCACACTAGACTGTTCGACGCACCGATCTTTTAAGTTTGTAGGCTATTCAGTCATAAGTGTTGTTAGTTTTGTTTATTGCTTTAATTTTCCTTGAAAATGCCTCAAAGAAAAAAAACTAACCTTTCGCTGCGTAGCCGAAATGCGAAAAGGATGAGACTTTGTAGGTCTCAGGAATCGGAAGAAGATCGTGAAGCACGGTTATCTGCTAACCGAGAGCACATCGCTCTTTCACGTGAATCGGAAACGTTCACCGAAAGGGAGTCACGTTTAAGTTCACAAAGAACACGGACCGCGACTTTGCGGTCTCAAGAGAGTATCCAGGAACGCGAAGACCGGCTGTCTGCTGATCGGGAGCGCCACTCTCTCTCACGTGAGTCAGAGACATTCACAGAAAGGGAGTCGCGCTTAAGTTCGCAAAGAACTCGGACCGCGACTTTGCGTTCTCAAGAGAATATCCAGGAACGCGAAGTTCGGCTGTCTGCTGATCGGGAGCGCCAGTCTCTCTCACGCGAGTCAGAGACTTTCACAGAAAGGGAGTCGCGCTTAAGTTCGCAAAGAACTCGGACCGCGACTTTGCGTTGTCAAGAGAGTATCGAGGAACGCCAAGCACGTCTGTCATCTGACCGAGAGCGACACGCTCTCTCGCGCGAGTCTGAATCTCTCTCCCAAAGAGAAGAACGATTACAAATAGCTAGATATAACTATGTAGGTGTACAAAGAAACAATGAAAGTTATCTTGCATCTGAAAGGGAAAGAATAGATGAACTAAGACGAGCAGAAACAGCAGAACAACGTCAATCTCGCCTAGAAATAGAACGAGCTCGATACCATATGAATAGAGAAACAAATAGCGGAGCTGATGAGTCCATGGAAAATGACGATGCAAATATTTTATTACCTTGGGACAATAGGGAAAAATCAGGGTTCACATATTCGTCTAGAATTAATTATGCTGGCTTTACTTTCGTGGGTGACATGAGAGAAATTTGTAATTTTTGTCATGCTTTGAAATGGAGGAAAGAGACAGATGGAATGTGCTGCTCAAATGGAAAAATTGTTCTTCCAAATTTCCAAGATCCACCACACTTACTTAAAAGTCTCCTGAATGGCGATCATCCCCAGTCGAACCGTTTTTTGGATAATATTCGTTTATATAACAGTGCTTTCCAAATGACTTCCTTTGGGGCAAAACAAATAACGGAAGGACCGTTCATGCCAACCTTCAAAGTACAAGGTCAAGTTTATCACCTTATTGGATCTTTGCTGCCAGAAAATGAACCCAAATTTCTCCAAATTTATTTTGTATCCGATTACACGCAATAGCTCAATGTTAGAAATCACAATTTTCCCCAGCTCAATGCTGAGCTTTTGGGTCAACTTCAAGAATTGCTGCATCACGTTAACCAGTACGTTCGTGAATTCAAAGCTGCATTGGAGTCAATTCCACAAGGCAGCAATGATTTCAAAATTGTTATAAGTGCCGATAGACGTCCTGTGGGTGAACACCGTGGAAGACACAATGCACCCGTCGCAGATGAAGTTGCAGTTGTTTTAGGCGACCAGGAGTGTGAGAGACGTGATATCGTGTTGCGTACACGCGACGATCGCCTTCAACGCATTTTGGAAACCCACCGAGCTTACGACGCCCTGCAATATCCACTAATTTATTGTCATGGTGAAGATGGGTACAATTTTGGGCTGTACCAAGTGAACCCTACTACGAGAGTCACTAATTATCAAAAAAAAATATCTGCTCAACAATACTATTCCTACCTTTTACAAATAAGGCAAAACAGTTTCGTATATTTGCAACGATTTCGTGGTTTGTTCAGCCAATTTATTGTGGACATGTACGCAAAAATAGAAACTGAACGTTTAGTGTATATTCGCACTAACCAGCGACGGTTACGCGCTGAAGAATACGTGCACTTGCGGGACGCCATGCAATCAGATAATAACGTCGAAAACTTGGGTCGATTGGTTATTTTGCCATCCAGTTTCACAGGCGGTCCGCGGTATATGCACGAACGAACGCAAGATGCTTTTTGTTACGTCCGTAAATACGGCCGGCCGGACCTTTTTATAACATTTACAACAAATCCAAAGTGGACGGAGATTTGCCAGGCACTTCTCACAGGACAGGCGTCATACGACAGACATGACATTATTGCTAGGATTTTTCATTTAAAACTCAAAGTCTTGATTAATCTACTTACAAAGGAGAAAGTTTTCGGTTCAACTCTTTGTTTTATGTATAGCGTCGAGTGGCAAAAGCGTGGTTTACCCCACGCGCACATTCTTCTGTGGCTGGAAGAAAAAATTCGTCCCGATGCTATAGACAGTGTCATAAGTGCAGAATTTCCGGACTATAATGCAGATCCGATTTTGCATGACATAGTAAAAACACATATGGTTCACGGGCCATGTGGCCTCTTAAACAGGGAATCACCGTGCATGAAAGATGGTCAATGCTCAAAAAAATACCCCAGAGCACTGAAAGAACTAACTATGGCTGGGGAAAATGGGTATCCGCAATACCGGCGAAGATCACCGTCACAAGGTGGTTTCACAGCTACTGTCAGATTCCGTGGACAAGAAATAATTCTAAATAATAGTTGGGTGGTACCGTATTCTCCAGTTTTGTCAAACGCTTTTCAAGCACACATTAATGTTGAAATTTGTAATAGCGTCGAATCTATAAAATATATATGTAAATATGTTAATAAAGGTAGTGATCAAGCCATGATAGCACTAAGAAATAACAACCAATTTGATGAAGTGACAAGGTATCAATCTGGCCGATACATAAGCTCTTCGGAGGCAGTTTGGCGCATTTTGAGTTTCCCTATTCATGAAAGGTATCCGCCAGTCATCCATCTTGACGTGCACCTGGAAGGCGGGCAGCGAGTTTACTTTCAGCCAGAAAATGTGGCAGAAAGAATGAACAACCCAAGACAAACCACCTTGCTCGCATTCTTTCGCCTTTGCGAAAGAGACAATTTCGCTAAGTCTCTGTTGTACAATGAAGTGCCACATTATTATACTTATAACAAGCAGCAAGGTGTTTTTAATCGCAGGAGACGTGGAACTGCTGTAGAAGGCGAGTACGGCATTTTTAAAGAACACGTGATTGGAAGAGTATACACGGTGCACCCAAATAATGCAGAGTGTTATTATTTACGCCTTCTTCTTCACACAGTGCGAGGACCTACTTCTTTTGCTGAGCTCCGCAAAGTGGACGATATAGAATATCCCACATTTCAAGCTGCTTGCCGCGCACGGCATTTATTAGATGGCGATCAGCATTGGGATGATGCTTTAGCCGAAGCATGCGTCAGTGATAGTCTACATCGTTTGCGCCATTTATTTGCCATTTTGTTGACATTTTGTGGCCTATCGGACGCTGGGCAGTTGTGGCAAAAATATAAAGACGCGTTTGCCGAAGATTTTTTGAGACAGCAAAATATAAATAGTGAAACTTCTGACCAAGTACGTGAAAGCTGCCATAATAGGGCTTTGCTGGCTATACAAGATATAGTTACAAGTATAGGAGGGAACCCCCTCAGTCAATACGGCTTGCCGACACCGACAGTTGGTGGGGAACGAATTAATAGGGAGTATACATCTGAAATAAATTACAACCCCGAAGAGTTAGCAGAAATATTGCGAAATGGCTGTTCAAATTTGACGACAGAACAACGTCAAATCTTTGATAGAGTATGCTGTAGTGTAGAACATTCATTAGGAGAAATGCTGTTTTTAGATGCACCTGGTGGAACAGGTAAAACTTTCCTCACTAAAGTTATCTTGGCTCAAATAAGGAGCCAAAACAAAATTGCCCTTGCCGTCGCTTCCTCAGGAATAGCTGCCACTTTATTACCAGGAGGAAAAACTGCACATACAACATTTAAAATACCAATCGACTTGGACCGCACAGAAAACCCTGTTTGCAACGTGTCTCGCAATAGTGATAAAGCAAGGGTTTTACGCGATTGCGCCCTTATCGTTTGGGACGAGTGTACGATGGCAAATCGTAAAGCTGTGGAAGCTGTAGATAGAACGTTGCGAGATATAAGACAAAATGACCGACCGATGGGAGGCTTAACGGTGCTATTCTGTGGAGACTTCAGGCAGACACTCCCTATAATACCCAGAGGAACGAGGGCCGATGAAATAGGTGCCTGTTTAAAGAGCTCTATTTTATGGCGTAGTGTCATATTAACTAATTTGAGCTTTAATATGCGAGCATATTTGGGAGGTGACGCAAACGCGCAGGTTTTCTCAAATTTACTACTTCAAATTGGTAACGGCACATACCCGACTCAAGAAGGAGGTAAAGTAACTTTAGTCGAAAGCCTGTGTTCTTCTGTTGCCTCACAGCAGGAACTCATTTCCTCTGTATACGGAGATCCATCAGAGATCTCGAACCATGACGCTGCTTGGCTATGCCAACGAGCTATTTTGGCACCTCGCAACGACCAAGCAGCAGCAATAAATTCTCAAATATTGGTACATGTTTCTGGAGAAAGTAGGGAATATTTATCTATTAACACGGTTTTAGAAGAAGGAGATGCCACCCACTATCCAGTAGAGTTTTTAGACTCTCTAAATACACCAGGTCTTCCAGCACACAAAATTTATTTAAAAGTCGGAGTACCAATCATTCTACTCAGAAATTTAAGCCCACCAAAACTATGCAATGGAACTCGGTTGAGAGTAACAAATCTCCAACGAAATGTCATCGAAGCCGAAATCTTAACAGGTTGCGGCTCCGGTGATGTTGTTTTCATTCCCAGGATACCCATTATCCCCAATAATTTTCCGTTTACTTTCAAACGTGTGCAATTTCCTGTAAGCCTCTGTTACGCTATGACTATTAATAAAGCCCAAGGCCAGACGTTATCCGTTGCGGGTGTAGACCTTACTTTTGATTGTTTTTCACACGGCCAACTCTATGTTTCTCTATCACGTGTTAGTAACCCAAACAACCTTTTTGTATATGCTCCGGGTAATTCCACCGCTAACATAGTATATAGAGAAGCATTAACGTAATCAACTATACCAAAGTCAGGACTCTTATCTAAATCATCAAAAAGGTGATATACTCTTATCTAAACGACGTTGTTTTGTTCTCGACAACCACGCGAACGAAGTCGCGGGCACAGCTAGTTACAACCTAAAAATAATAGTCGTTTCCCAGCAATAATTTTTGCGTAAAACTACTTTGTTAGACGTACAGTATGCGTAGGTATTTAACGACTCTGTGATGTGTCTTTACACCCTGTATTTTACTTTACAAAGTAGTCGTGTCAAAAAAACAAAAATAATAATGTCAATAAAAAAAATATAAGCAGGTAATATAAATATAGGTAATAATAGTACATAAATATAGGTATTATAATACTATACAAGTATTCATGTCAAAAAAGAATATAAAAAAATATAAAAAAGTGTCATGTGTGTTTATGAACTGTAGAGTGCATACGAAAACAATGGCTCATGTATATCATTGAAGCAGCTCAATCCCCTAATGTAACAATCCTATCTGTGGCACATTGGTCGAGCGTGTGGTTTACGGTTTACGCCACCGGCGCCGTAGGATCGAATCCGACTGCCAAAGGCTCTAAGTTTTTGTTTGTTTTAATAAAATATTTTAAATTTTGTTTGATCAATTCATTGCTTTAGCAACTCTTCATTATATTTGGTTTGGCACTAAGATTATAAAATGTCTGAATATATTAATTGTCTATCTACTAAATGACAAATCATATAAATGTTGGAAGTTTAAGCTCATCGTCATAATGCTATTGACTATCGGGTTCTCTTTACTTTGCGTTTGACCACTATCTCACCTAATGGTAAGCGATGATGTGGTCGAAGATGGAGCACGCTTGCCTAGAAGTAACCTATTTACTCTTGACTTAAAGACTCCCAGGTTGTAGCTATCAGGAAACACAGACTCCGGCAGGGAATGCCACTCCCTAGCTGTACGCACAATAAATGTTTTCTCAAAACGCTTTGTGCCTATGGATGGGATGTCCACTATGAACCGCTGGCACTTCGCCGTACGTCTTGTGGTCCGTTGATGAAACGGGCTTGGTGGAATCAAATTATAAAATTCCGTCGCACACTCCCCAAAATGTAACCGATAGAAAACTGTCAGGCTAGCAACTCGGCGTCTATGTTATAGACTTTGGACTTTCGACTCAACGAGCCTATCATTTTTTTTTTTGTTTTATTGTTGATAGGCACGCGTTTGACCACTATCTCATCTGATGGTAAGCGATGATGTGGTCGAAGATGGTGATGATCGATGATCCTCTTGGCTCGTTTTTCAATTGACTCAAGGGCATCAAGCTGGTATCTGGCAGATCCGTCCCAAAGATGAGAGCAGTACTCCATACACGATTGAACTTGTGCTTGACAGAGTTGGAGCAGCTGTTCCGGCGTGAAGTACCGTCTCATCTTTGCGAGGATCCCCAACTTTTTGGCAGCCACTTGAGCCTTTGCCTCTATGAAGGGGCCAAAATTGAGGGTAGATGTTAAAGTAACACCAAGAAGATCAAGTTGGTCGGTTATCGGCACGGTGACACATCGGAAAGATGGAGCCGGGTGAAATTGGCTCCTCTTAGCGGAAAAAAGACACGCCTGGGTCTTAGCAGCATTGAACTTGACCAGATTGGCATCGCCCCGTTCTGAGACAGCCTGTAAGGACAAGTTCAAGCGCCCAACCATAGCCTCTCGGAGAGACCGGACCTGAGACCCGCTAGCTCGCGCGTCAGGCACGTATCTCTCGGCAACAGTGCTGTCGTCTGCATACCCAAAGGTACCGGGTTTTAGCAGATCGTTAATATGCAGCAAAAACAATGTTGCCGAGAGCACCGACCCCTGAGGAACACCGGCATTAATAGCCAGCAGTCCGGACGAGCTGCAGCCATCTATGACTACTCGGATAGACCGATCCCTCAGGAAATCTGCAATCCAATCACACAAACCAGCGGGCAGACCGAAGGACGGAAGCATCGGTTTAAAGAATTTATTCTCGTAAAGAACACAAACAGTTCACTTAACATATGAGATATACAAATAAATCATGCAGTTATAGTAACATAATGACAAACAGAATGTTTAATCTAGAATTTTACAAACTTTCCATATAAAAGGCTAATATTTTAATTATTATACACAGGACTTTTTCTCTCATCTATTTAGGCTTTACATGATTTTGAACATACATTTTGAACATTTTTTTAAAAAATTTAATTTTTTTGCATTAACTATATCCTCTGGCAATTTATTGTACAATTCCACTCCTTCGTATAAAATATTTTTCTTTCTATAATTGGTTCAAGGTCTGAGTTTGAGTTTGTTTCGATTTCTAGTGTGGTACGAGTATCCGCGGTTTCTTTTTTTGAAAGTCAATTGAGAGTGGGTTTCTTTTGTTATAATTTTCCTAACCAGAATACATGTTTTGTATGTATATTGTTGTTTTATGTTGTATAGTTTAGTGTCGTTATATATTTGTTTAGTTGATGTTAGGTAGTGGTATTTATAAAGAGTTTTAATTTATTTATTTTGTATCACTTCTATCTGGTTAATGTAGGTTTTAGCGGCGCAGCCCCATACTTCGACCAAGTATTCCACGTGTGGTTTCACGAGTGCATTATAAATCATATTTCTAATTTTGTGTGGAATGCAACCAGAAAGTCTACGTAGTGCCTAGTGCCCCCTGTGAGTGAAGAAATTTTTGATCGTATTTCTTCTATGTGGTTTGACCAGGTTAGTCTTGGATCCAGGATTAGGCCTAAATATTTTTCTCTTGTTGACTTTTGTAAGGGTTCGTTATCTATGGCCAGTTTAATATCACTCGGTATTTTTTTAATTTTTAGCTGCAAAAATCATGTACGACGTTTTTTTCGGATTAATGGTTAGCACTTGACATTCGTTAAGTGATGATAGGTCATTTTGCGCTTCTTTGACTACCTCTTCAACATCATTTCCAAAATAAAAGAGACAGGTGTCGTCAGCATACAGAGTAGTGTCGTCAGCATACAGAGTAGTGTCGCCAGTAATGTTGATGTTTTTTTATATTATTAATATACACAAGGAAAAGCAGAGGTCCTAATATTGATCCCGAGCTTGAGATAGCTTGCGAGTACGATTCACTAACTACACTTTTAGGAGCTGAGATAATTATTTTGCATGAGCAAAACGTTTCAATTAGTGAAATTGCGAGGCGTTTAATGATATCGGTGAGTAACAAAATGTTATTATTATGTTTAGAAGTTTAATATGTTTAAATAATCCACATGTTTACCGATTGTGGTTTTTTGTAACAATATTTTATTATTGTTCACAGAGAAGAACTGTACAATTGAGAGTCCATCGTTATGCAGATTCGGGCAGTATTGATCGTCAACAACCGGGACCAAAGGCTGGATTTGCATACACAGTATCGTATTGAAAGCAAAATACAGCAACTTTTCTAAATACTTTTATTTCAGCAACACTTGTACGTACATTCAGTTTTCACCTCACAGTTCAACCGCCAACAAAAGACTGACCTGGCCTCTCGTATTCGATTAGTTGATAGCTCAAATTGCGTACTCATAAAATCTTTAAATGTCTGTATTTACTTTAATTTATGTTAAAATTTTAGGACTTATTTAATAATTGCTTACAGTGTCGTAGGCCAGATAAGACAATTTTAGAGTTGGGTTTGGAATTCAGTCGCCTGAATTTGAGGATCTCAAGTGCCCCCAAGCAATTTTTGCTGCCGAAGCTGCCTGACAGACACTCACAGGCACAACCGGGTGCGCTTCGCAAGAAATATTTGAATTCGATTCGTGCAATAATTTTATTTATATTTAGCGATAAAAAATGTTTTAAGTCTGACAAGGACGGTCGCAAAATATTGTGGCGAAAAGATGATGAGTGCTATAATAAAAAAAAATCTTCCATGTAGGTCTAGTGGCCGCATTACTTTGGGATATTTGGGATGGATGTCATCAATGGATCCCGGTGAATTAGTGCAATCAGCTATTAATAAAATTATTAAAGGGTAATTAAATTTGTTTTATGTGAGTGCCATGGTGTTATTGTTAGTGAGATTACAATTTCGGATACTTGTATCTTAATCTGGGACCATTTTGGTTACCCATTGAAAGGGTTTTTGATAGGGTTTTGACAAAGTGTTGTTTTAAAACCAATTTCATATTGATTACACTTTTTTACGAAAACCCTCATCAATGGGTAACTTCTTCCAAACCCTTTCGATTTGTTTACTTGTATATTTAAAAACTCATTCTTAGTGGGTTACACTTTTTAATGGTAAGACGTTTCGAACGGGTTACCCCTTCAACGACTGTAACAGAGTTACCCATTCGGACTACAAATATTGTAATTTTATCTCTCGTGCCTTACTTTAAAGTACTAAACTGCATGCATTCGGAAGGTACGCGTCAAGTCGCAACACGCAGTCTAGGACTTAGCGACTCCACAGTCCATATACATACGATTATGGTTATTATTGCAGTGTTTTTAAAGTTAAATGTATTTTTTTTCTGGAATAGTCGGGATTGTTTCAAGTATAATCTTGCCTTTTTTACGGAATCATAAATGTCATTCGATCGTCTCACTCATCATTTAGTGCCCGAAGGGAAAGGAGCTGCGTCAAACTGTTCGATTTAAAAAATGCCACAACCGAAGCGAGATGCCGTACATAGATATTATGAATACGATGCACCTACTCAGAGCAGCAAATGCAATTTATGTGGAAATCGCATAAAGGTAAGGTCATCATTATTATTGTGATGTGATTCTCCCAATCTTCTAATCTAGCAGATACCAGTTTGGATTGTCGTCTAAAAGTTGAGTTTGGGTTTACGAGTTTGTTACGTACGCACGACGCTTCGCGAGGTTATTAAATTTAATTGTACCTACATGCAAGGCCGCGCCGACAAAGTAGGTGAAATTGAAAGGTGCCAGAACGCGCGGACTCGCGCGTTTTGCTTATGCGAGTTGACGAATAAGTCACCCCTGGCAGCGCCTATCGTGTACGAAACCTATGACACGTCTCTTCTAAGAGTGTCTTTGTATTTCGATTTTTTTTTTACATTTTGGCTGAAATTATGTTCTCCAGTTTGGTATACCTAGTACTAGTTGTTGGCCGCGGCTCCGCTCGAAAACGGCTCTAACGATTTCGATGAAATTTGGGAGGAAACATGGGGTTAACGGGGCAATCAAAAAGTAGATCTAGCTAGGGCCCATGTTTGGAAAATTCAAATTTACACGCACAATTATGTTTCATAATTTCCTTGCGACCGACCGGTATATGCGTGGTCGATTGGTGTACCTAACTTTCTGTGCTGATGACCCCGGATTCAAACCCCAGCTTTGGACAGGCCTAACTTTGTTTTTTTTTCGAACTGTGAGTTTTTTTTATTAGGATTTCCTGTTTTTTTTTTTGTAAGTATTAGACAACGCTCAATACAATACTCAATTTGTATCAGACAATACTCAGTCCATACTCTTGGACACATAAAAAAATATTGTTAAATGAAAAATTCAGTGTGCTTCCTAGCATCCACTTTCGATCATTTTTATTATTGCGATAATTGTTTTGATTCTCTTGCTCGTTACAATCGGGGAATCCCCGTGGGCTGCGGCCGGCCCGCATCATACCATACAATGATACAACAGACATGATGTTTTGCCGTTTTTATAAATAAAGGTACGGAATTCTTCGTCCGCGGGTTCCAGTCGTACTAGGCCGGTTTTTTCTTTCTCACAACCTCATTAACTTCGTCATCTATCCAAGTGTCATTCGTTCTACTACTACATTTCCTCTGCGCAAGATCACATAATTATGAGTTGAAGATCACACATTGAAAGTGGCTTTCACCGTACTGCTTTTCACAATATTTCTTATCCTTCTTAGCCTTATTTTTACTTCCCCTTTTTGAAGTTATACTTCTTTTGGCGCGATGGAGAAAAATGATGAAGGTGAATTTTTACGATGCGCGCGCACACCGACACCTAAATTCTACATCGTAAAGTTAGTTCTAGGTGGCATGTAACTATGTTCAAGTTGTATATTCTAGTACGAAGTTCCTTATCGCGCGATGCGGGCTAGACGGAAAAAATTAAGACTAAAAGTTGTAACGACACTTTTTGTGTAACGACACTTTTTGTTTTGTAGGTAGTTGTTGCAAAAAGTACTTTATTTTAGTTTTCGAGGGTGCTAAAGACGACAGTGAGATCAAAACGAAAATCCAAGATGGCGGCTGCGAAAATTTTCAAATTTTCCGTCATGGGTGTCATTTTCATAGTTTTTGATGGTGCTAAAGCCAATAGTAAGATCAAAGTGAAAATCCAAGATGGCAGCTGCGAAAATTTTCAAATTTTCCGTCATGGGTGTCGTTTTCATAGTTTTCGATGGTGCTAAAGCCGATAGTGAGGTCAAAATGAAAATCCAAGATGGCGGCATTTTAGTTATTTTTTTTCCATACGCCAAAGAAGTATAACTTCTAACGCGTGTACATAAGTACACACACTCTTTTTTTTACTTTCAGTTCTTGCTGTCTTCTTTTATTGTTACTAAAGCATTCACAGGAACTCGAATTCGTTGTCGGCAATGCTTGAACAAACTAGATTTATACTTTTTTTTTTGTTTTAGGGAAAACATACCACCAATTTGAAAAACCACATATCTATAAAACATCCGGAAGAATATTTACTGTTAACTAATATAAATAAAGAAAATGTCAATCAACCAAGTACTTCTAAAGATACTTCTAACTCGGAAAAAGTAAAAAATTTGTGTGTAAGATTAGTAACAACTCATGGACGACCATTTGCGATGCTACAAGATGCTGCATTTCAAGAAATTATTAATATTGCAGTCCCATCCAATTCTAAAACAAAAGGGATAAATTTAAATGTTATTAAAGGAATGATACCTCAAAAGGCATACCAAATAAAAAGGAAAATTTCATTAGAAGTTAAAAATATTATGATAAGTTTAAAATTGGATTCGGCATCTTACGTTGACAGGAATTTTTTGGGTATCAACTTGCAGTATATGAAAAACGGTCAGATTATAATAAGAAATCTAGCTGTATTAGAAGTGTTGGAGAGACAAACCGCAGAATATCTTAAGGAAAAACTTTTGGAAGTTTTAAATGAGTTTATGATTTCACATACACAAATTTATTCAATAACCACAGATAATGGCAGTAATTTTAAAAAAATGACAAAGTTGTTGACTGAATTTTGCTACACAACTGCTCAAACTGAAAATAACTCCGATTTCGATAGTGAGGCCAGCGGTGAGTACGAGGAAAATGAGGTAAATGATTATGATGATGATGATGAAGAACAAATATCTGACAGGTATGAAATCAATGAAAACACGGATCTATACAGTTTTATCAACAGTGGGAATAATGACTCATTCAAGCCACGTGCAATGTTTTGCGCTGCACATACTTTACAACTTGCTGTAAAAGACGCCTTTAATGAAAATTTGGATGCAAAAATTACCACACAAACTGCACGAAGAGCTGTTAAAATCTTACGCCGACCAAATTTAAAAAATATTTTAAGAGCCTCCAATTTAAATAAACCGATAATTGACTGTCCAACGAGGTGGACGTCTACCTACCAAATGTTGGTACGGTTGTATTCATTAAGAGATGTTCAAGACTCTGATCTTACGAGTATTTTTTCTGATAGTTTCTGGATGGAAATCCAAAATTTAATTGCTTGCCTTAAACCTATTTATGAGGCGACAGTAGCATTACAACGCGAACAGCTCACGATTGGTGACTTTTTCACGGAATGGCTTAATTGCAAAATAAAGTTGGAAGCTATTAGAACCTCATTTGCAGAGGACTTAGTTAAAGCCATGAAAGGTAGAGAAACTGATTTATTAAATAATGATTTAGTCATAGAAAATTTATATTTAGATGGTCGCCTCAACGTAATTTTGTGTGATCAAGAATGTGAGAAGGCAAAAACATTAATAGCGCAGACTTTCCAGCAGTTGCAATCTCTCACATTATCTGAGTCTCCAACCGAAATTTCCGAATTACCAGATGACTCTAGCACCAGGCAGCATGGTCAAACAACACTACCATTAGAAAATTATTTAAAAGAAACTGAGGCAACTCGTGGTTTATCTGGGAGGTCGTCATTGAATACATTTGATGGAATGTTAAGTAAATTAAGATTTGAACCCAGACTACCCTTGAATACCAATATATTAGCCCACTGGGCGAACAAAGGAGAATCAATTGAACCCTCTTTAATGAAAGTAATTAATGTAGTATTTGCAGCTCCTGCTACGCAGGTATCAGTGGAGCGGTTATTTTCATCGGTAAAATTTATATTAAACCCTCTAAGAAGTAATATGAGTGGAAGTTTGTTACAGGATATAATGTTGATCCGTTCAAATCCAGATTTATTCGAATGAGAGAAATACTTTTAATTAAAACGTGAAAAATAATATGTACCTACTTATTGATTGTCAGTGGACCGTTAGATAATAATTTTCCTTTGTTCTCAGTAGTTTCAAAAGTAAAAATAAGTAAAAGTACCTATTTTTTTAACGTTGGGAGACCACTAAGTATATTAAAGGTGAAACAGTTAAAAATATAGTTTGCTCTCACTAATTCAATTCATTAGTTCAACCATCGAAATACAGAGATTTTTTTCAGTTATTCGACCGCAACTTAAGATGTAAGTGCGGGCGAAACGAGCAAGAAATCATTGTTTGTGCTGTTTCACCTTTATTATACTTAGCGGTCTCCCAATGTTCAATAAATAGGTGCTTACTAGGGCATGCAAACCGATAACCGATAATCGATAATTTATCGGTTATCGGTCCATTTTGACAAAACGATAAATATCGAAAACAAAAACGATAAATACCGATAATCGATAATTTCATATAACGAATTTTGACACATTTCTGAACTCGCGAACGTTTTCTTTTCCGCCGCTGTCATTTGTTCATTGTGCAATTTGCGTGTGAACATCTGATGGAACTTCAGTCACCAGATGATATACCAGCAATAGTTCTCAAGGCATGTGCACCCGAGTTCTTCTGTATTGACGCGCTTGTATCGCCTCTCATTTAGGACTGGTATAGTGCCCAAGTCCTGGAAGCTTGCCAACGTGCAACCCGTGCCCAAAAAGGGCAGTCGTGCCGATCCTGACAACTATCGGCCGATTTCGGTAACCTCCATACTCTGCAAGATTATGGAGCGTGTATTGAACTCGCGCCTCATGGCATACCTGGCGAAGGTAACGGTCTCCTCAGTGACCGGCAGTACGGGTTTCGCTGCAATCTGTCTACTGGGGATCTACTAGTGTATGCCATCCACTTGTGGAGCGAGGCCCTCGAGAGGAATGGGGAAGCAATTTTTGTCTCCTAAGACGTTTCGAAAGCCTTCGACACGGAATGGCACGCTAGCCTTTTGAGTAAGCTTCCAGCGTACGGCATTTCCCCTGGTCTGATTAACTGGGTAAAAGACTTCCTGAGTGAACGGTCTCTCCGAGTTGTTGTCGATGGATGCTCTTCAGAGCCCATGACGACTAATGCCGGAATTCCTCAGGGGTCTGTTCTCTCTGCAACTCTTTTCCTGCTGCATATTTATAATTTGGATGTCTTCAAGGCTAGAGTGAATAGGCTCTTAAACTAGTGCACATCACCATCATCGATTGCATCACTGCTTACCATCAGGTGGAATCGCAGTCAAGCACTAGTTTATATCAAATAAAAAAATATATGAATGATCTGCTAATGCCCGGTATCTATGGGTATGCGGATGATAGCAGTTGTAGAGAGATACCTGCCATGTGCTCGGGCTAGTAAGGAGCTAATTCGGTCTGAACGAGAGGCTATGATAAAGCGTACGAATATCTCACTTCAGGCAGTCTCTAAGTAGGACGAAACAAACCTGGTGGGATTCAACGCCACCAAAACACAAGCGTGTCTGTTCACCGCCAAAAGGAGCCCGTTTACCTTGGCTCCTACTTTTCAGAATGTATCCCTGCATTGTACCGACCGCCTTCAGCGCTTGGGAGTTGAAATTTCTTCCGACCTCAATTTTGGGCGCTTCATTGAGTCCAAAGCCAAAGCAGCTGCCAGGAAACTAGGCGTTCTTTCAAAGGTCAGGCGGTACTTCACACCGGGACAGCTTCTAATGTTATACAAAGCACAGGTCCGATAGTATATGGAGTACTGCAGCCACATATGGGCTGGTGATGGTGGCATATGGTGGTGGAGCCTTGTTTTATTTATTTTTCTGTCCTTTATTTTAGGTAAGTAATTGCATCAGTTTCCCTTTATTTACATGTAAAAAACAAATTTTTGTATTTTTTATACAAAAAAAGATAATTATCGGTAATTACCGGTTTTTATCGAAAAAAAAAAACGATATTTTTCATTTTATCGATTATCGAAATATTTCGATAATTGCATGCTTAGTGCTTACATATCATTTTTACTTTATAAATGCTTTTTGAGGCGATTGTATTTTTTTAAACCGAGCCATAATATCGTTAATTGTTGATTTCCAATTTTTGTGTAATAATTTTAAATAATAATGTCGTCATTGAATAAATAAAAATCTTTAAAAAAACATGGTATTTATTATTAAAATACACAATTTTTCATTATTACTGCTTTTGTTTTGATTGTTGTTCATGAACACTTTGCATGACCATATGAACTATTTGATGCATACATTTGTTACGTCGTCCTTCTTCTAACTTGCTTAGATATTTTGCAATTAATAAAGAAAAAGAATAACACTCATGAATATCATCTTCCTTGCTATTGTCTGAGTTATTAGTATTTGTAGCCTTATCTTTCATTTCTTTAGAGTCATTTTCAAAAGACAAATCGGGAGTAGACGCATTATCGTCTAATGTCGGTTGCAATGTCGATATTGACACGCATGAAGGATCGGTTGTCCTTAATTCCTGAAAATATATTGATTCACTTTCGTCTGAGCTTCTGTCGCTGTCTGAAATATATATGTGCTCTAAAAAACATAAGAATTCTTATTATAAAACTAGTAATAAACAATTTAGTGGCATATTGTCTGTAATTGACGTCGGTATAGATATAACATATATTCTTAATAAGAGTTATAAAAACAAAAAAAAATGTTTGGTATTTTTGTCTGTCTGTCTCTATATTTATTAAAAATAGGTATGCCCGCGACGATTTATCGTCGGTATTAGACATTTTCCTGCAGTAAAAGTTACCATAAATGTTCACTAGGATATTCAGCTATCACCATACCAAATTTAATAAAAATCCGTCGCGTACTTTTTGCGTGATGCGTGCACAAACTTACATAAAGACAGACAAAATGTTCAAAAATTGGTGATTTGGTATCTATATTGATTACTTATTACAACCCCACTAGAAGTTTAAATTACGTTCAATGTACAGACACAGGTTATTTACAGTTTTATTATATGTGATACTTAATTAAAATACACTTACTTACCTTTGTTCATCTTCAATATTCAGACGTTATTAAAACTTAAAAAAGAAAGCACCGTCCTATCAAACCGAGTAAGAAACACTAATGAACAATTCTATATGATTCCAAACTTTCAAGGTCAAAATCTATTCCTCCACTCCAACGTAATTTAAAATGATTTGATTTAAAACCCTTTGATTACCCCGACAAACCCTTTCAAAGGGTTATCTGCTTCAATTGGAAATCATACAAGAGCCGGTAACATCTTTTACTAGTTAACTTATTGATAGGGTTACCCTAACGTTAGTGTTATGAAAGGGCTAACACTACCAAGAGGTAACATTTTCCGTTACTGTAGGCGAACAATCTGTAACACTTTCGAAAGAATTAACTTATATTCGGGGTTGTACGGTCCCTGATCTTAATATCTAACTTACTAACATCTTTATTAATAAATAAATTACCCACTTGAATATGAAAAATAACGTTAATTCTTGTCCGACTTAGAATATTTGTCATTCACAAAACTTTATAATTTGTAGTTTAGTCAATAAAATTGTGTTGATTCCTCATTACAAATTGTTCAATTTTTTAATTCCATAATTTTTTTCTCGAATAATTTTCATTATCAGGTAAATTACAAAAATAAAAATACAACAAAACGAAAAACATGTTTTTAATAATGCAAAAGTTGACGCTGGCGGTGAGGTTCGGTCTTGGGACGTTTGGTTTCCCAGTCCAATGCTTGTGTGCCTTAGCCATTTGAACCGATAACTACATTGTTAAATTTATGCTTTATTATATATTTGTAGGCCCCACTCTACGAATGCGATGTGTGTTTGTGTGCAGTACGTAACGATTCGTTCGTTTTAACAGTAGCAATATAGTTTAGTAGTGTGCGTGCTGTTTACTTATCTTTTTTGCTGTGTGTAAGTACTTCTTTCACTCCAGACTGATCTCTTTTGATCATCTTTTGAGATATTTTGTTTGTATGCTCTAGTTTTTGTTGTGGATTTGTTTAATACGATGTGAACACAGAATTGTAGAAAATGGCAGCGATGAGAGGTTGATACTCAATCGCCTGGTCCAGTACACAACTGTGGGGATTGGTGTGGTTCTTGCCACATATTATTATGCCTAAGTGCATTAGCGTGATGTCAGTTGGTGCTGTACCCTTAGAGTATGAAAGGTTATAGACGGAGTGTCAAAATCCAGCAATCTGAAGTGCCAGAATGAGAAGCCGCCTTGTATCTGTACACGTGGAATAAGCTCACTCGCATACCTAGACAAAATGAGAAGCCGATACGTAATATGTGCCGATACGTCATCGTTACGTTCGTCAAGGTCACTCACACATTTTAACGACCCTGCTTCATTTAATGTCCAATGACGTTCCGTCTATAACCTTTCATAGTCTAAGGCCCTACTGTACGTATTATGTCACAGCCATCTGGTTGAGTTAGCCAGTCAATTGGACATCTAGGCCATTCATTAATCACTGACATTCAATTAAATGCCTAGGCCGATGGTTAATTGAACTAGAATCACTCAACGTTTAACAACTTGACGTATTGAAAGTCAGGCCTTTGAAGATGACTGACCAAGACTCAGCCAAATGATAAATTAAATGAAAAATGATTATTTATTAGTGGTTCAATTTATTTAAAAGGCGTAGTCGGAGTCGGAGTTTGAAATTTACAACCACGAAGAGGTTGACGGGGTCTGACTTCGAACCTATTATAAACCTATCTCGGGACGGGGTGCCCCAAGTCCCGAGCTAGCTTCGCTCGCCCTTGCATCATAACTTTGCCTTTTATACACACATAATCATGATCGGTGTGTCACAAATCAGTGGTATTACAAATTAATCAATATTCAATTTAATTAAATGACTAGACGACATCCATCTATCTAGTTGCGTTCAATGAGTTGGCTGGTTGTCCTTCAGCCATTTAATTGAATGGCTTTTAATGAACGGCCTAGGCGTCCAATTAACTGGCTAATTCAAACAGATGGCTGCGACAGATACAAGTCAAGAGGTTTTAAGGATGATTCACGTTACACCGTGTCGCCACCGGGCTAGTCATTCATGCTACACCGGGCTGTCACCGTGTCGCCACAGGGCGTCGAAATGTCGGTGGCAATTGTTTCCCGGCCGGGGCACGGCCAAGCATGGATCACTTCATACAAAAAGTATCCTATAGATGTTTGACCGTGTCCCGGCTGGGGCACGTCCTGGCCCGGTGCACACGTTCATGTTACACCGTGTCGTCACCGGGCCGTGCCCCGGCCGGGAAACAATTGCCACCGTCATTTCGTCGCCGGGGCACGGTCTAGCATGAATAACTTCATACAAAATGTATTACTATAACCTTTGACCGTGCCCCGGCCGGGGCACGGCTCGGTGGCGACACGGTGTAACGTGAATCATCCTTTATTTGTGGGGCTTTCTCCATTGCCGCAGTTGGGGTGATTCTCATGCAGCCAGTTATAGATCCGTCCTCGTCCAGCAAACCTTACGCCCGGTTTGCTATCCGTAAGCCAATCTTAATCACGGCTGAAATTGTTTGAAGAGAACCCCTATTTTTTGGAAAACAATTTTGCCATCGGGAAAGTGTGATTGCGCTTTTGTTAAGTTTGTTTTTCTGAGAGATTAGAATTGCCATAATTATTATCATCTGGGTAATCCACCGAATAAAAACTGGTGGTAGCGTTCCTCTGTGATGATCTTATTTACGACTAAGTCCCAGACTAGCGGGGACAGTCCCATCCGTGGACAGCCTTTACTTACAAAACCTCGCTTGATAGTGTTTAGAATGAATTTAACAGCGTGGTTTTTGAGCATGGTATAAATCCATTCAATAAGCATATTGGCGCAACTCCATGCATAGTTTTGCCCCGGCGTTTGGCCTACTCGCGCCACTTCCAGAGGTGCGCTAGTTGGTGCTGTACCTTGATGCCTGGCCGCTGTTGGTGAAGTTTGTTCTGTCAAAGGCATCTTCTATATCAATGAATCCAGGTTTGGGTTTTGACTAAACGTAAGACTACGTTATGGATTGCAGGTAATAGTTTATAGATTGCAGGTTTTTGAAAATAAATAAAAGAAGCTTAATTTCACTGACGCATTTGCATCGATATTATTTTCACGAAATATTTACAAAGAAAATGTATAACATAACATAACAAAAGCACATTTATGTTTCTATGTATTTAAGAAATGCAATTCATTACAAACCTTAAAGAAGAAAAGATAACATTTGTGACTTAGGTACTTATTAGGTACAAGTATACAGCTATGGAGGGAAATATGCTGATGAGAATAATTTCATTTTTATTATTTAAATAGGTGCGACTATTGATTTATGGTCTCCAATCTCCATGATTTATGTTTTCGATCTACCTATTTTTTTATATAGTACTTAAAAAATATTCAGTGTGGGTATTTCAAGTAGAAATTGAGAACCGAATAAACCGGTACGTCGTCCTATGTGTGCGGAAAAGCAGACAATAGCTCTAGAAATGTCGATATGAATTGACCTATAAAAATAACAAGGCTTGCATGGGGTAAATATTAAATGGCTAGCTTGTACTAATGCAGCCCAGGTTTGTTTTGTGCGCGGTTATTTATTTATTTATTAGTTCGAGGCGCTCACATGCGACGACGTCATCACGGTCTCCGACTTTCGGGTAATGTTGTGAATCTTGTGATCAATTAATTAGTAGGCATATGAAAATAACAGGCTTGTAATGTAGGAATGTCACTTACAGATCTCATGTCAAAAAGTTTGATATGTGGAAAATGTAAATTTTAACGGCTTGGATGAAGGGTAGGTAACAACATTGAAGCATAACTGCTCAAGCACTACCGAAGTATTAAATAAGTATAATACCTACCTAATAGGTTCATTTATTACGAATTCGTCACAATTTAAAAAATAACGATATTTAATTTCCTTGACTACAATTTATAAATCTATAAAATTAATAATATTAGAAGGGAGTGGCGGCGTTCGAGTAAAAAGTCCAGCATTTATAATTATTAAGGTTACTATCAATTCTTTGTATAAAATTATTTATTTCCATGCTCATTTCTTGAATTTCTTAAATTCTACGATGTAATAGACAACGTTTATCACTAACTTCATTTATAAGGACATCAATTTCAACAATCATTCTCTTGCAGGAATAAATGCTGCGTAACATTTATTCACCCATTTAATCAATAGTAATGTCAGATATGAATTTTAAATTCCTTGACCTATCTATGTACCTACCTAAGTTATAATCGTAGTTTAAGGTTGGACAGAGCACCTAGTGGTACAATAGGTACGTGCATTCTTTCCGTAATAATTTTATGCCTACAGTGTTGCTGCAGGTATGTAGTCTTTTAGGAGATACAAGGCAACTTTCAGCTACAATGTAATGTTTTCACGCCGGCAGGTACATAAAGAATACCCACCATGAGGCGATTGATAGATTCTGAATTATAGGATCTAAGCACAGCTTCTTTCAGATAGACTGCACCAGGACTTTTATAATCACCTATTTGGTCCAGTGAAATGTTTTACATACTCATTAGTCCATTCAATTCGTGCAAAATGCAGTAGACAAAATACAGACATCTAACCTGATTATATCAGTAGTAGTTCCAATCGATATACTTACGAGCAAAAATACACAGTGACTTGAATAGCAATTTAATTTAATGTAAATTTGTTTATTCAAAATGGCCTAGCTTAAATGAGATGCAAAGGATATCAATTAATACAAAGTGTAATCACAATTTTAAAAAACAATATCGTGATATGTTTAAATATTTACTCTATACATATATAATATGTATTCAAGTAAGCATATATAAGATCCACATAAGAAAAATCTACGCTATCTACAAAGGTACTCTTTAAGACACGTTGTATTAAGGATTTACATTGGGGACGTCAAACATGCTGAACTTTTTCTCAGGCCTTAGGTATAATTATCATAACAAATTACGTTAGTGTCCTAGCGTCTAAAATATTACAAAATAATTTAAAACTAAAAGGTAACTTCCAACAATCGTGTCGTTGTGACGCCTGCACCGGCTCAGGGCTCGCCGCCGCTCGGGCGGCTGGAGCGCCGCGGCGACGACGGCGGGCCGGGCCGCGGTGCCCGAGGCCAGGCGAGATTGTCGCGCCGCCTGTCCGTCGCTCACATTCGCACAAAAGGACATTAAATGCCTTACCAACTTAAATTAATTCTTACTTATATTAATTATAATAAAAAGCCCGATATTTACGAGCAAATTTTTATAACATTTCTAAGTCTTTTGACTAGATTTTTCCTATCTAAGTAATACGTAAGTAAATAACATAGGAATATTTGTACGACAAGATGCCATCAATCACGAGCGGTAACTCAAATGCAGACTACTAAATACACAACATGGTAAGATTAAACGAAATCACACCCAAAAGACAAATTCCTAAACATTTTCAATAAATTAATCTTAACTTACGACTTACATGGTAAGATTGTCTCCATTATGTAGATACTTAATATTAAATTTATACGAGTAGCACGAACCGATTCCGTGGGAGATCGCGTCCTAACTAACGTCCATCTAATCTCTAGAAAAATATTTTATATAATCTAAACACTTAAAAAAATAACGGAGTCGGCTCTAAAACTGAAGGAGAACAAATTTCGAAGGCGGGAGTGGTCCTCAGGGGTGGGTCGCTGGGCGTTCAGAAGGGCAGGCTGGAGCGGAACATGTTCTCGATCAGCGGCGGCGCCGGCACCAGGTCCTCGAGCTTCAGGTAGAAGATTCGCTGCAGGCCCTGCACCGACAGAGAGCGCAGCTCGGGCAGCGCGCCCAGCACGCGGCTGAAGTGCGGCGCACCGCCGCTACCGCCGCCGCCACCCGGCATGTGCGCCCGCAGGCAGCCGATGATCTTCATTTGTAACTGCTCCACACGGTGAGGCTCCTTGAGACCGTGACGATCTGTTAACAAAAAACAAAACCTCATTAGTAAATTATGTCAGGAAACATAAAAATCGATAGTTACTTTTTTCTATATTTAATTTTGAAAATAGATTCTGATGCAACAGTGAATAGCGCTAGAGCTTTTATTTCTTTACATAATTGAAGGTTACTTAAAGATCATATTATTTCACTACAAAGGCTAACTAACAAGGGTTAAGATATACACACCTGTTATCAAAGTTAATGCGCAAAGACACGCAAATGTAGATATGTCGATATCCATTGAATGTAGTGTGTTGCTGAAGTCCAGTACAGCATGAAGCCAGTCTCCAAAAGAGCGCTGGCATTGTCGCTTGTCGAGCACGACGCCATTGCAGAAGGTCAACTTGGTGTCTTCCGGACGTGTGCGGTATGCGAGTCGCAGTACAAACAGCTCGAGGCGGGCTGATGCGAACAGCTGCTCACGGTCTTCAAGACACAAATCGCCATAACCGGGCACTTTATCAGCGAATACTTTAATCATGTCGATAGATGTCGTCAAAAGAGTGTAAAATTGTTGAATCACTTCTAAGTCTGACATCGGTGGCTCCATGGGATTTGGTTCTCGATATTGCGAATAATCAAGGTTGGCAAAGTCCGGAGAAGTGTCAACATGTGCTCTCACAAGCGCTGTGATCAGAGATATAGGCGGGCTTGGAGGTGATTCCTGTGGACACTTCGGTTTGGAGGGCAGTCTACCACGTCTTCCTTTCAAGGAATCAGTTCTTACCACTTCCTTGACCATACCGACATTGAGACATTTCTGGAATCGACAAAACTGGCATCTATTCCGTCTTCTTTTGTCTACTGGACAAGATTTTTCAGCTAAGCAAACGTATTTCGAACCCTTCTGCACAGTCCTTTTAAAAAATCCTTTGCATCCTTCGCAAGTCCTGACGCCATAGTGCTGGCAGGCCGCGGTGTCTCCGCACACGGCGCACAGTTGGCTGGGCGAGGACGGTGCCATTCGGGGGCCTGCGCCCTCCGGCGCCACACCGGGCGAGCTCGACGCGGAGCTGGGCGCAGACGCTTGCATGCAGTGGATTCTGCCACCGGGAACCTTGGGGCTGTCATTAGAACTGGTAGATTCTGATCGCTGCACAGGCAAGGAAGCGCGACGTTGCCGTGCGCTTTGGTCCGTAGATATGTGTAGGTCCACCGAACTTGGGAAGGGAGGTAAAGAGTACGAGTCTTGATTGGGTGTAACACCGCCGGTGTCAAACGTCGGGCTGCACTGTTGCGATGGTGCGTAGTAAGTTGACGGCACGTAAGGAAGTGATGGTTGATGATATTGATAAAGTAGTTGGGTGGACGTGTGTCCTTGATAAGCGTTAACATTATAGCAATCCTCGTCCATTTTAATTCCAAATTCCGCCATTTCTTGTTTAGGATAACGGACTGAATAAGTTTCTTCAAAACTAGGTAACGCTGGGCCTAGTGTTGGTGATGAAGCCTCACTAATAGGTGTAGCGCGTTGCGCTTTAACTTCCGGCGGGATCGGGGCGTGAAACTCGACGTCCGGGAACGGGTCTAGATTCTCTTCTAAGATTTCAGTAGAGTCTTCTTGGTATTGCGGCGACAATAGATCAGTGAAGGACGAACCGTAGTTGCTCTGAAAAGAAATGTATCAATCAATAATGGAGGCGTCGCAGAAGTGGTAGGCGGCGGATGGCCGTCAGGGGCGGTCGACCGGCTGTAGCTAACCAATGGCGCGTTTATTCAATTGTCTACTTTGTACCAAGAGGGGCTTTGTGTAACCGCCTGTTTGTCAATCTATGCAGGTGTTCTAATCAATAATGTGAATGAGGTTCATTGAAAAAACGAGATCAAGGCAAAGATACTGGTAATTGCTAGGTTTATCATTACACTTATTGTAGTTTTAGTTCACATACTGAAAATAAAATAATAAATGTTTTAGGCGAAAAGAATAAAAGTATAACTCACGTGTGTCTGCAGCAGTAGCATGCTGGAGGAGTTGGGTGTGAAGGCGCTTGGCGAGCGCGACTCTATGGCGCTCGGCCCTGCAACAATCAGACATTATCACTTCAGTATGAGACAATAAACACAAGTATCTAATATGAATATTATAATTTAAAACATCGAAGTTTTTTTGATTAAACGAAGTCCGCAATACTGAGAGTCAATACGAAACGGTCAACCAAGACGAAAGGCCGATTGTGAATGCGTCGGGGAGCCGGTAGACATGATATTGACGGCACCGTCCTTTGAACTATCACGCTATTCGAGCCATGCATCATTTATATTTACCCTCGGCGAACATACTTTGATTCTTCCTTCACCACAAGCACTCGTTACTAATCGATATCTACGTACTCTAGCTTGGTATCGGAGCCCTGACCAGTGCTGATCGCTACCCTTGTACGACTAACAATGAAGAAGGGAAGGAAAGGTCTCTTGTTTTATACGGCAGTTTTGCCAACCAAATATTGGCGTTTTGAATACATTGTGTCACGGTGCTTGATTCGCCACGCCCAGAAAATTGAATTCTATGTATACACCTCATCTAGGTCTATTAAAACAACGTCGCAAACAAGCAACAGCAAAAAGTTAATTATACCCTCTAATGTAACGTGCTAGAGTTTACATCGCCGTAGCACACCCGTTTGAAAAATTTTGGGGCGAAAAGGCGATGGGTCCCTTGGGAGGTTATGAAATCAGTGGCATTTGCAGTTTCTATTATGTTAAGAACCATTAATTCCAGTCTTATTAAGCTATAAACAAAACAAGCTTTTGTTACCGTAAGTTTGTTGTGGATATTTCTAGACCTAAAAATGTTAAAATAATAATTGTCGAGGTTTGGTAACGTTTCGTGTCTAATTAATTGACTTTTGCGTTTGACAAAGTTTATTTCTAACAAATAGGTAATAAAATTTATCTCTATAATTAATTTTTCGTAATTAAAACGTTTTCGCAATAAAGAAAACTATAGGTATGGAATCGCGCTAAAATTACGCTAAAAACGAAACGCAATTGACCGTTGTTTTTCCAATATTATATAACGTGGTACTAAAAAGCTACTATCTAAAAAGGATTCAAACAGTATTGCTATTGATTTTAGTAGGTACAATAATAATTAATCATTAATATATTCAAACTGTTCTTTACCCTCCGTCCGGGACAGTCGTTTAAAACAAACACTTGTTTTTTTAAATTTAACTATTACACCAATTAAACTATGCTTTTTGTATTTATTTATTTAAGGGTCGGTTACGACTGTAATATAATGTTCCATATTTTTAGTAAATTCTGTAGTACTCACTAGCTTCTGCCAGCGGCTTCGCTTGTGTGGAATTAGTATTTCACTCATTATAAATTATAGAGTATGTGCCATTTTAGACTATAATCTATCTCTGTGCCTAATTTCATCCAGATACATTCAGCCGTTCTGGCGTGATTGAGTAACAAACATACATCCATCTAAACTTTCGCATTTATAATGTTAGTAGGAAGTAGGATTATATAATAAATAATTATCTAGTATTCGAGGAAAAAACTGTCTGACGGCAAATAGTAGAGACTAGTTTCATTATTGGCTGCAATAATCGGATTGAAGATAAAAATCTTGTAATGAACCTTCTTTACTTCCATAATTTTGGAAAAAAAATAAGTTTGAACATTGATGATTTTTACACAATAGAAATATATAAACATAGAGATTGATATTACTGTATGGAGAACATGTTCTGTGTAAATAGTGTGAAACATGCTGTTTTTGAGTTCTGAGTTGCGATAACATGGAGATTTCCAATAAGAAATTTCAAGAAAAAAATAATAATACAGAGGTTGTAAAATTCACAGTACCTTCCTAGGCTCGATCGATTGGCTCATACAGCAATGATTTTTTCTCCCTATATTTTTTTTCTTCATCTACAATATGTAACAAAAACCCTGTTGTTCCCTATAAGGATGATTATTATTAATTTACATACAAGCACAACATAGATGAAATTATAATTTAAAAAAATTAAGCATTGGCTAGTCAAGAGATCAAAATCAAATAACTATTAATTTCGACACATTAAAAAAAATGTTTAGATTATCTGATTTTACAAGGTCTGTATTTCGCTAAATAGCCTACGGGTTTCGCAATCGCTTCATGCAGAATTGCAAAGGTAATAAATCAGTTAGACATTACAAATATTAATAATTAAATATTTATTTTAATAATTTTTTAACAGTTTTTTATAAATGACTACGTTTGTATACCGATTCTTAAAATATCGGTAGAAGGAACAACAGGGTTTTTGTTAAATACTGTATAAGGTTTATTCTCAAATATTTTATACAATAGTGAAACTGGCTATTCGTATTCATACGTTTGTTTTCGTGGCTACTTTTTACGTTCTCATTTAAACTTTGAAACTCCCACCAACAGCATTTGCCGTGTAAAAAGTAACTTCGATATAATAACATTGATAATTTCCGTTTCGTATATTATTTAATACATAGAAAAAAAAAGAGTGGCACTCCGGGAGTGCCGGCAGAAGTGAAAACTTGAACAAAAATGCCCAACGCGCCTAAAGAAGTTTTCAGTGTCAGTGTCGGTGTCGGTGGCGAGTTCAATTCTTTTTTCCCATCTCAAAAATGCCCAACGCGCTTAAAGAAGTTTTCACTTAAAAAAGAAGTAGTGTCAAAGGTGAAAGCTCCAGGGTAGCTCACGAAATTAAAATTTTCTTACGTTTTTTGCAATTTGCAGGTCGGTATCAGGTTGTATGTAGGTCAAAATAGGATTCGCGGCCGTAGCAAGTACGTATTTACAGAACTATAATCATCAAAATCATCAATACAACTCTCTCAGTTAGAATTGATACCAAATGTCATGATTTCATGAAATACTTACATTTGACATCAATTCTAACTGAGAGAGGTGTATTGATGATTTTAATGATTATAATTCTATAAATACATACTTGATACGGGTGCGAATCAAATTTTGACCAAGATAAAACCTGACAGAGACCTGCAAATTGCAAAAAACGTAAGAAAATTTGAATTTCGCGGGCTACCCTGGCGCTTCCACCTTAAGTAGAAATCCTATCCTACTAATATTATAAATGCGAAAGTTGGGATGGATGGATGGATGGATGGATGGATGTTTGTTACTCAATCAACCCAGAACGGCTGAACGACTTAATGAAATGCATAGAGATAGGTCATAGTCTGGAGTTTTTCTTATTCCTCCGTTGTTCTTTTCTGACTAATTTCGTTGCGGGACCGACGCGGGAAGACAGTTTAATCGTTTGTCTAGGACTCATCGAGCTTTAAAGTCTCGGCGTTTTTTTCTGGTGGTCGCCACTGTTGATTTTGGCTGACAGAAGTGGTTTGGGAATAGTGTGGCAAGCTTGTCCCAAAAAAAAAGCTGTCACTAAATGAAGGAAGTAGTCGCTTGTAGAGAGAAGCCTGTAGATTATAATTGAGACGAGAGTTTTTATAGAGAATCAAAGGTATAAAATACTAATGTGCGTTCGGTATAAACGGGCCCGATAGCACAGAATAAATAGTAAATAGTACAAGTACCGATAGTGACAAATGAACAATAACGAATTGCTTATAACTTCACACCCTTAAGTCACTCACTGATCCCCATACTTTAGTCAGTCCCCTTAGCAAAGTAACTTTTATAAAAGCGCTAACGCTAACGCTTCGTGCAAAATGTATGGCAAGGACATTACCTGCGGAGAGAACTGTCACGAGACTCACGCCCAGTAATGTCGTTGCGATACATTTTTCACGAAGCGTTAGCGTTAACGTTAACAGAAAAGTATTTAGTCTAAAGGCTGGTCCTCTAACTCGACTCCAACACGAATCATCAAATTGTAAGTTTAATAGAATTTTATTGACATTAATTGAGGATTTTTGCCATTGCGACTGAGCCGAGTGAAAAATGAGCCTGATTTGATGGGATTGTCATTATAGATTTGATCAGACTTAAATCTTCTGTTCCACTCAGACGTTATTCACGTGATGCTAATTCCATATTATTATACATAGATGGCGAAAGTAACTCTGTCCGTCTGTTTATTGCCTTTTCACTTCTTAACTAATGAACGGATTTGGAATAAACTTGACACACGGGTATACCATGTCGTGGAATAGGATATAGGATACTTTTGGTCCCAGGCATATGTTCCCATGGGATATTTTTCGAAATTCGCGCGGGTGATGCCGTTTGCTAAAGCTAGTTTATCTATAAATGAGAAAAATAAACAGTATACGTTGTCTATGCCAAATCGTTTAACAAATAATCAGTGAAAGAATATCCGAAACAAGATCAGTACTACGAGATCACCAATACAAACAAACAATTTATACTTCTTCACTGACGAAGTGACGACCAACATTTTGCCATGATAATAATATGGCCAAAGAATTATAAAATCGATAGATTCCATTAACTTCTTACATATTCTAGTACCTAGGCGGGTTGACTAGCTCTACATATAGTATCAACAGAAAGAACCCAATGACTTATTATTTATTGACTGACAAACGACGCAATCCCAACGATAAGGGATTCTTAAATTTGTTTAACTAGGTTAATAATATTATTAAATATTATTTGACGATTCCTCTTTGGCTGAATGGCACTTACTCATGATAAAGGACTACTTATTACTAGTTTCTGTCCATTTCAGGCATTTTTTGTGCATTCCCCTTTCATGCTTTTCGGCGGCTTGGATGTGTAGTACCTATCGATTAACCAATCTACCTTACCTTTTCCCAACTTTTTTGTGGGGAATCCGATCGGGAACACGGATACAATATTTTAAAACACTTTTATTAGTTTCACTTGTAACTATGTAAACAAATGTTAGAAGTTAAATTTGACCCACTGCCCGGTTTCTGATTAAGCTGAAATTAAACATGTACGCACATGTTTAGTTTGGATGACAATGCATGGTTAGCTTAGTGACGTCATTCTAAATTCAATATGGCGGACTTCCAAAGATGGCCGACTAGTTATTTTGTATGCATTCCTATGTTAAGGGTATCAAATGAAACGGTTTGCAGAGAAGAACACGAAAAATAAAAATAGTGTGTTTTTTATGTTTTTTTTACAACTACAGATTTTTTTTTTTTTACGTTGCGTCTTACTTGACCTCCTTTTTGAAAACTCGTCAACCAATTTTACCGAGCTTCATCATTTACAATGTACAAACATATCAATACCTACCTCATCATCATCATCATCATCATCCTCCTGCCCTTATCCTAATTTATTTGGGGTCGACGCAACATGTCTTTTTCTTCCATACTCCTCTATTAGTCGTCATCTCTGTAGTCACCCCCTTTTTACCCATATCCTCTTTCACACAGTCCTACCATCGTTTCTTTGGCCTTCCCATACTCTTATAGCCATCCACATCCATACACAAGACTTTCCTCGTGACATTTTCTTCATTCCTCCGCATCACATACAACGACAACCGATTTCCACACAACTTTTCAGTCAGCGGTGCCACTTTCAGACTTCCTCTTATATACTCATTCCTAATTCTATCCATACGCGTAACACCACACATCGCTCTTAGCATTCTCATCTCAGCTACATGCAATTGCTTTTCATTCATCCCTTTTGTGGCCCAACATTCTGAACCATACAAGACAGCAGGTCTGACCATTGTTTTATAAATCTTACCCTTAAGTTTTAGGGACCTGCCGCCATTTCATCCATCCAGTGTTAATTCTGTGCTTAACAGTCCGATCTATTTCGCCATCGCTTTGCACGAGTGAACCGAGATACCGAAAATCGGTAAATATATATATATAATATAAATATATATAATATATGAATAGGTACCTACCTACTTCTGATTATTTGAATGTAAGTAGGTAATTGATGGATCTAAGAAACTGGAAACACTTGTTCATTTCCGACATTCGGACAAACCTTTTGAGGTTTTGTGATGTTTCTCTTTATATTTTGTTTTGTTCCGTATTGAATAAACAATAAAAAAAATATTTAAGTATGTTATATGGTCATAATAAAATATGTTGTCCAGGCCGAATGCAATTCATGAAATTTATGAAAACAGAGTTCTCTTTCGTAATAAAATTACAAAATCTATGAACCTATCTAGAATTTGAATTATTTCTTATATGATATCTAACGCCTGTAAAACCATATACTGTAAGTTTGGTTTTGTTTCTACTACCTAAACAATGTTGCTATTGCAGAAATCGATTCAGAAAGAAATTACGAATCATAAACGTAGATATTACTTAATTAATAATTGTAATAACATTATACCGAATATATAAATATTATAGTTAACCTGTCTATGTAAAACTCTTGGACTAGTTTTCAACTCAATACCTATCCCAAATATCAATGTTTAAAATTGATAAGTCGCGAATGTCTGTATTAAAATTATAAATAATTTAAATATGCTTACTTTGTATGCTAACAGCAAATAAACATTAATTATTATGTAGCTAGGTAGCACCGGTTTTTCTTTTGGTATAATGTTTCTTTTCTTGTCGTGGGAATCCGATGGATGTGAGACGCACAGAATTGGTCGTTATGGCGGCACTTTGGGAGGCCTATGTCCAGCATTCGTCTTTCAACTGAAGTGGTGATGTTTTTTAATATTATATTTCTTTAAAAAAGTATGTTAGTGTAACAAGTAACGATTATTTGTTCAAGTTTCTTGAAAAAATGCAAAGCTAAGTCTACACTGTAGGCCCCTCGAAAGAGTTACCTCGCCCCCGGGCGCGTAGGGCAGGGAGGAACAGGGGTGGGTTTTAGTCAGTAAGAGTCTGACACGCCCTTCGGCTCCACCCTAGAGCGGAAGAAGTCATGAGATGATTTCCCACCCCCAAAAAAAAAAAAAAAAACACTGTAGGCCCCAACGAAACACATACCGCTTAATCCGCTGATTTAGGTACTTTTGTTTAAGATTGTAATTTTAATTTTGTTATCATTATAATTTTTTTTCAATTTTATTATTCACTGTTTAATTTTATTTATTTTTTAATTTATTTTGTTTTGCTAGCTTAGTTGTTAAAATGGTTTTTGTGCATGCTGTGGTCTCCTGTTAGTGAAGGGGTTCACAAACTGGCAACCTATTACTTACTCGTTATATAACATAAAATTGTGTACTTTCTTTGTTGGAGATCCTAAATAAATAAATCCTACTTTCCTATCCTACTATACATGCAAAAGTTTCGATGAATGTTTGTTATATAACAAACTGTTATTCAATCACGCCAGAAAGACTGTTATAACAGGAAAAGTACTAAAACCACGCGAGTGAAACCGCTGGCAGAAGCTAGTAGAAACTTAACAAATGAAAGATGCATTTGTTTTTATTAACTGCCATATTTATTCAGTACTAGCTGACACGAAATAAGTTGTCCTGAAAATATTTGAGTACCTATTTAACAACAAGTCCCATTGAAAGACTAATTTCTAGTCTATCCCGTATTTTCAAATTATCAGGGAATCTTTTCCATTTCTTTACGTCTTCAAAAGTTAGTCGGACTACTGCGAAAACAAAAAATTACCAAGAAGTTTCCGCTGTGAAATGATATTATCAAAGAACGGCTCTTCATTCACATATATACCTACAGATAGAGTCATTTATACTATTTCAACTTTTTGATTTGCCTCTACTGCATGGCTATGAAAGTTAAAATCTATAAATGTTGCAAAAATCATCTTCTTACGTCTCATTAGCCTCAAGACTAAATAAAGATATATTTGAAAACATTTGATGGAAAGCTCTATGCCCTCTGTTAGACTTTACAAGAGTTACTATCTTGAGAAAGTTACACACGAACGCATGGAACTTCGCTGGAAAAGAGGTTTCATTCAGTCTAATAGTATCACGAACTATCCAACAGATGGCGGTAGCATGGCGAAGGCAGAGGTATTGATTAGAGCTTGCGTTAGTGAGACTAGCTACGTCATCCGTCATCGATTCAGTTTGAAGTAGACATACGTAGGGAACGTACGTTATCGGCAAACAACCTTTTATGAGCTTTCTCATTACATGACGTTTTTGCGCGTAGCATTTTGCGTAATAGTTGCGCGTTAACACGTCAGTGACGAGTGTACACATATTAGCTGTTGTGCAAAGTTGAGTTCAGTTATCTACTAACAGTTTGGTACACGATAACGATTTTATAATTTTTAAATATTATGGTTACCGTGGCCCTATTTGTAAAACCACTACAAAATATTGTTCTTTTGCCTCTTTTAGGCTTTTTTTATACCTATACTCATTTATATTTACCAAAAGAATTAAATAAATGGGAAACTTTCACGAGCAGCCTAAAACTTCGCGCTTACATTTTCCCGCCATAAACAATGTGTGCGCGGGAAATATACATAAATCTACTACAACGACTGCGGCCCACTGCAGACTACCTGTTCTAACAACCTTCATATTATTCCTTATTAAATAAATTATCATAGCTAACAGAAACAAGTTGAGACTCACATTTCAATGCACGTGTTAGATTGATTAATTTCAGGAGCTTTATCAAATTGAAACGTAATGTTTCGCATGGCAGTCCATGATATAATATTGTTGACATAAAGTTCCTGCGTAGTTTTCAACGTTAGCAGAATGAAAATGAGACAATATGTACTACAAAATAGATATAAAGTTATGGCTACGTAACAGCGTCTAGCCCGGTGGTAACTAGTCGTAAGGGCAGCGCACGTCACCGCGTGTAGTTTATCAAATAAACGTGATTTCGGTGGAATTATCAGCTGTTGTGGCGGCGTGGGCGGGGGAGGCTTACCGGTGACGTCAGCGGCATCTACGTCACAACCACCCGCCACCTCTCGTCTGCAGGTAAAGCGTTATTGAATATAGCGACTCTACTCCGCGTCTAATTTTATCCAAATTCTGTTAGATTATTGAAATTGCGCTAATAAGTTAAGTGTATACTATAAAGGGACAGAAATTAGATAAAACGGTGATTAGATAAAGTTTTTTTTTGTTATTTGTCTACGATAGCTACAAACTAGCTAGGAAAGTATTAGTTCTTGTGAAACGGGTTTTATTTACAGTATACTGGGGAATTTAATATACAAAAATAAACTAAAGTGGGCGTCTTATGGGGCGGATTTTTTCATCATTTTATTTAGATTAATTTTTAAGCAGCCTGCAGCTGTCTATTTGTTCGCTACGGTTGTTGCTGCGAGATCATTGCTTCCGCTACGAGAATTTATTTCCGCTACGCGACTGCTACGGTATTGTTATTGACCCTGTGTGATCCTCGGAACGTGTTGGCCACCGTAGCTCTTCTTGTGGGTGCTGAAAATGATCTAAACGACAGCAATACGGTGAGAATTTATTTGCTATTCAAATAAATTCTCACCATATGGTAATTATAGCAGCGTCCTTTATTATCTGATTTTAAAAGCGCTCAAGTAGTAGAGCCACTTTACGTTTTTGCCGAGGTTCTGTATGGAAAAGGAAAAATAACAGAAATATACATTTTTATATGAGTATGATGATGTATGAGAGTATAAGTTATAAATTATTCCCAAGTTTGTCTACGGTTTAAGAACTGACTTTATTTCTCGTCAGTATGTAATGAATGTTAGTTTTGTACCAACATAGTATCTAGAGGGGTAATTTATTATTTGGCGTGCCCTCAGTCTGAAACAAACATTATATCTTATATCCACAGTAAGTATTTGCCTACCACCACTACCAAGTCTACCTGGCTTAGGAGAAATTGGCAAAACGAACTGTCAAATTATATGTCGCAGCTTTTATAAGTGCTTTTCCCTTAGTTGCTTTCACGACACTTAAGGATAGTAAGATGGTCACCTCTTTGTGTACCGGGAGCCATGTGCCTTTTCATGCTTTCTTACCGTTTAGTTTAAGTAGCGGAAAAGCCGTTTTTCGCATGTCTATAAAAAAAAAAACATTTTTGTAGGTGCTTAATTTAATTATTCTGAATAAATTATGATTATTAGCTTAACGCAGACGAGAAAAAATTTATTTTTTTAATCTTAATATCGTCTAGACAACTTCAGTTTCCTTGTTTTTATCGGATACTTTTAATAGTTTAGATAACATTAGTTCAGATAAGTGGGTCTTGGCGATCATACAGAAATATAATATACTTGTTTTATACATAAGTATTGATAGGTTCCAATAACTAGTTATTTGCGAACTTTTAATTACGAACGTCAAGCTTATAAGTACAAGCTTATTTCTTCTGTTTAAGATTTGTCGCCCATGTGTAGATTTGAAATACAGATATTTAGTGACTTTGTGGTTGATTCTTAGATCTACTAAGAACCTATACCTACTACGTGCTGGCTGCGGTAAATATTGGATTGGATTAAGCAGCATAATATCTCATTTTACGTTTTTGTGTTTTTTCCTGGATTATTTCTTTCGAAATGTAGGTGGGATATTTGTTGATACAAAAGTTCGTTAAATATAAAAATGTTACTAACATAATGTACTCGTTCTTTTTTGGCCTTGGTAAGTAACCATGTAATTTAGTGATTCTAAAACTTCGAAATATTTATTACATCTAAATCAATTTATTTTATAGTGATACTAACATAAAATGTTGACGAAACTTCAAACGCCTCATTCTTCATAAGGTACAGCGTTAATTCACTTAATAGAATGAATGTGGTTTTATGACTACTTATACAAATAGATAAATACTAACAACGAAGTACAAAATAATAAGGTTGTAAGCGCGATTAAAACAAAGGTATTACAAACCTAAATTAATGAACACAGATAATAAGCACAAACTATTAATAAAGTACAAATAAAATCCGGAGAGTGTGACTAGATTCAAAAGAGAAAAATATTTATTTATAGTTTTACACACCTACCTATGTACATATCGTGGTGCCCCTGAACTGGTCACACCCCTGTCGCGCCCGAGATGGTGAAATGGTCTAGTGTTAATATACAGAGCTTTATTATATCTTTGGAAGAATTCCTTGAACTTCAATGTTTTGAGTCGCTTTAACGGCCGTCTAATTTTCATAATGTCGGTTACATAAACACACACATTGAATGCCCAGTCGACTACTCATCACTTTAAGTATATTGACATTGCGGGTCAATATTATCGGATGCAAATTTTTGTTTTACCGACCGACTACCTACTTATGTTTTAATATTTGTTGTTTGCGTAAAGTGATTCTAAGTTAGGAGGAAGTCGGTAGCCGGTTGGGCGGCAAGCAAGGGCGTCCTTGAAGCGAAGCGTGCGGTCGATGCGTGACGTCACGCCTCCATGACGTCACAGGCTCGCTCGATGCGGAGGCCGAGGCCAGCGAGGCTCACCGCGCCACCTGACGCTCTGCCAACCACCCCACACTGCCGCTTCCAGCACCACCCTCATATTTTTAGACTCGTGACGCAACCGCGCTATTAAACGGCAAGCTATGGCGTCTAAAAAATAGCGCCTTGGAGGAATGGGGCTAACTTTATGCCCTATACCTTTTCGCGTCACGTCTTTAGAGCAACTGAGTGATAATGATATTTATAACGTATACGCAATAAGTTTAAAACTTAAAAGTTTACTATAGCTGTCCAGTAAACTGGACAGCTATAGTTGTTTCTTTATGTTGCACTATAGGTAATTAAGTCATAACGGCGATAAAATCATCCAATAAAGCATCGCGGGAAGAAATCTCCCGCTGTGCGGGTTTAAGGGGGAAATCGTAGTATCTTTTTATTTGTGGACAGGGGTGGGTCGCAGGAGGCTCGGGGATCGGGGGCAGCGAGAGTGACGCGCTCGGGTCGGGCTCGCCGTGACGTCACGCCAGCTGGCGGCTGAAAGCGTACTTATCAATACACCGTCGACTGTCAATCTACCTCCCCTACGTCACTGTTTCATTCAATTAATTGTGTAAATGACAGTTTCATAAAATTTTAACAAACGATATTCGATTTTGCATTTTGACTAAAAAACAATGCCCCACTTTGACCAAAAACGTTATCGTATTATTTATAGAGCCGCTTTTGTCCAATATTAAGCACACGCTTATGAAAACAAAAAGTGAAAGTTTGTTATTCTATTTTAGCGTCAATTTAGATAATTCATTGGCACCTCAACGTTTATGTTAGGAACGTAGTTATAATGTGCAAGAAACGTGGAGCTATAGGCAGAGTGTCGACAATTCAAGATGTTTACGTAGTTGATTGATAATATATGGGGTTTGTGTGGTACAATAGTAGGTATCAGATGTGCGTCGGCAATTTGCACAGGCTCGCATCTCGACAGGTGCAACGTCTGCCGGTTGCGACAGCCGATTGGGCAAGTGGCAGCAGGCAGGCGGAGGCCATCGGACGGAGCCGATCGCGACATAAACATCTCACATTATACTCCAAGTTACCTAACTCGCCTCCTGGCAAACAAATCCGATTATAATTTAACAAATCGACTTAATAACAATTATCGAGTGGTTTAGGTAACATTAATGCTCTCCGAACAGTTTCGGCCTAAGATGATGGTTGTTAGGACACATTCCGTGATAAGTATAAGTTAATGTATGCTAGCGAGCCGGCGTGTGCCATCCTAAACCGGACTTACCAGTGTGGAAACATATTTCACCATTAGGTACTTGTTTCACCTAAATTCTAATTATTCACCGTCTGTCTTGAAAATATTGACAAGTTCGACTAACACGACTTCGTCAATCTAAACATATATAAGTTTTCTGTTAGCGAGCTAATATAACCGGTAATCTATAGTATTTGTCGTACCTACTATGTTTTATTACTGTCGAAAAATAACACAAGTTTATATTTTAATTTTTCTTGATTCGTTCCTTATTTATTACATTTTTTTTTGTTTTTATTTATGAAAAGCTATCAATAAGTTTTACTGATAAAACGACCGACATCGAACCGACCGATCGACCGACCGATTAGATAAAACTTAAAATATCATATTATATACGTTCATGGAATTAAAGGCTGTATTATAAACGAGATTTATTTTATTTTATTTTATTCATTTGGGACAAAAAACAGTTATACATTGCAGCATTTACAAAAAGTAGTTTTAATAAAGTCGAAAAAAAAAACGTATAACCCACACTATTGTCCACGAAGTGACATCGGAGTATGATAACGAACGCATGTTCAATGAGTTAAAATCAATATATTTTAGACTGATGAATCGAAGGAAGCGGATGACAAGAGCCTCCGTCCTAAGAGCAACTTGCAAGAAATTGTGAAACCAATCTTTTAAATTTAGATTGCGACAGCGCGAAAATATCAAAGTCATTTATTCAATTTGTTTTTTAAAAACTTATACCAAAATATTATTTATAATACCTAAAACTTGTTATAGTAAGTATTACACGTTGGTTTTTAAAGAATAAATCATAAATTAACTAGGTATACTGAAATATTTATCGCAGCGATAAAATTAACTGAAGGAGCTTTTTCTTCAAGTTTTCTTTGCTCAATTTCAGCACGCACTGTAACCGGCACGTATCACGACCGAGGTTTTTCAATAAACGACCTTATCTTAACATAATACTATCCAAGAAATATCAATCTGTAAGTTTCAGTTTAAAACGAAATAATCAAAAGCTCTGATACAATAAAAGTTTTGACAGTTGTTCTGCCGGCAAATTTCAGTAGCGAGGTAAAAGCACTCGATAGGTAAACATTCAGGACAAAAAAATGTTCTTAAATTAAATTATAATCAAATTAAAATAAAAAATAAAACAAAAAGGGAGGTACGTACGTGTGTGTTGGAATTGTCTAAGGCCGCAGTGTTGGCTGGAGGGCGTCAGCAACGCACCTCGCATTCTAGCCGATGGCCATCATCACGACAGTCCCACACAGTCTACTACACCCAAAGGTTCTACACAACGAAAGCGAAAATAAACACAGAAGTGGATGCCGGATGGTCGTGCGGGCGCTGACCTGGCGCAGGCTTGGCGGGCTCCAGCGAGGAAGCGCGCGGCTCCAGCGTCAGACCCAGGCACGCGCCGGACAGTCCCAGCTCGCTCAGCAGGATCCTCATGCGGCCGGGCACATTCCACTCACTGCACGCGCACTCACTCACTCGGTCAGTCGTCAGTCTGCGGCGGGCAGGTCGCGAGAGGCGCGGAGGTACGCGCTGGCGAACGGGCGGTGCGTTACTGAGGCCGCCGCCGCCGAGGCTGGTGGCTATATCGCGCCGTCTGACGTCACGACGGTGACGTCACGGACGCGACGTCATTAACGGTACCTCCCACGGCCCGCCCGCCGTCGCCCGCCGCCGCCCGCCCGAGCCTGCGCTAACGGCACCGCTAGTACGAGAGGAGCTTTCGCACGCCGCGCCGCCACGCCGGCCCGCTGCTGCTCGCCGCTACTTGCTTCCTGCCTCACTGCGAGAGAGCTTTCCACGTTGAGCGCCGAGTTCGCGCCTCCACTAAGTATTACCGTTTACTATTACAAATGTACGTCATTCAACAAATACGTTCATGTACAAATCGAGTACATCTCACAACCCGATTGTTAGGTATATTTATGGTATTGTAAGTTACAAGAAAAGCTAAATATAGGACTTTGGATTTCGCTCCTTAATTCCTTTTTAATACTTGATTTTTGTTGACTAAACACGGGTTCTAGAGTATTCTCAAATATAAATTGTATGGGTTCACAATGATATGAAAGCGAAACATATATTCGCGTAGGCTGTAGAATCACATCATGTGAATATTTTCCTTACATTTCTTTGTGTGCTCTACACATTATTATTGTATTGAAGGAAAACCTGAAGGGACTCTACGAATAACAACATAATTCTGTGTAGCCTAAATTATATTTTGTGACGCTACCTAGGTAGCGCCGAGAGGCTTTCTGAATAGGTCGTCTAACTATGATACTTATAACAAAATTAATAGATATATATTTTTGTTGCAGATTATCAGTTCTATCTTTCCTCAGTAACTTATAAATGGTTAATAGTACAAAACAAAAATCCCTACAATACACACTACAATTTTTGAGTAAACATTCATTTTCTATTTAAACATTTATTTATTTTCGGACGAGAGCGGATTATAATAAGTATATGTTATATGCACTTATGCGGTTTTTAAATCGCCATTTCAACTTGTTTTACGATTAAGTTTTATTACAGCCGTCGCGAGGTACCTATAACCTCATTTTGTCAGAATTGCAACAAAAAAGGGCGTGGTGGCGTTAATTCTACAATAATGATCATGATAGCTCGGGACGCGAATCATTTCGGCAATGATTTTCATTGCAGTATATTATACGGTACACATTTACTCAGTCAAGACTTTCGATCCGGTATCATAATCATTATTTCCACATTTATCTGTACGTTAATTAATATTCAGGGTGGCGATCATTTTCTTTCAATCATAATCAGCTGTTTATATTTATTTATGAATTAAGTGTTTTCGTTTTGTTCGACTTCGAACCACCTGTTAATACCCAGTAAGCTTTGGATACAAAAGCTCTTCTTACCTAAACTTAAAACACAGAATTAAAATAAGAGATGACTCTTCAGCACAAAATCAACTAAGTAGGTAGGTATAGTCTTTAAGTTTTTGAAGGTTTTGTTTACCCTGTTTGTAAGCTCTTTGATTGATTTATATTCTGCCAGAATTAAAAGTCTGCAACATAATCAATATTAATTTGTGATCATCATTCCCAGTTCGTACAAACCCACTTCTGCGTACAAGCCTCTTTCTGTCTTTCCTCCCATGGCAACCCTCTGTCCCGTGTTTTGATTCATCATTTTCCTCCTACAATACGTTTTTTTTTTTTTTTTTGGGGTTGGGAAATCATCTCATGACTTCTTCCGCTCTAGGGTGGAGCGGAAGGGCGTGTCAGACTCTTACTGACTAAAACCCACCCCTGTTCCTCCCTGCTTGAGTGCCCGGGGGCGAGGTAACTCTTTCGAATTTATCCTCCACCCCCGGGCAGGCATCGGCCATGGCAGGCCCCGTCCTTTGCTGACAACTCTTTGAGGCGCACGTGGAACACTACGCGCCGTCGACTCTCGGGCCTGGTGCTGATCGGACGGCGAGTTACCCACTACTCGCCGTCCGCAGGCCCGGGTCTACGGTGGCCGGAGATCGTCTCGCGGCCCCCGGCGTCTCCTGCGGCGGCTGCGGCTGACTCTGCTGTTGTTGAGTCTCCCTAACGTATGCCGCCTCCCTCTTCGCGAGCATTACTGCTTCGCAGAAGGAGGAGACGGCTTCCCATTCCCTCTCGCTCCGTACCATGGCCTGAACCAGGGCACGGCGCGAGAGGTCGCTGCCGCCTATCGCATCCACGAGGACACGGCGGTGTTCTGCCCAAGCGGGGCAAACCTCCACCGTATGCTCCACCGTGTCCTCTGGGCGATCCTCGCAGTGGAAACACTCGGGGGTCACCTCCGCCTTGACACGACACAGGTACCTCCCGAAACAGCCGTGTCCGGTGAGCACCTGCGTCAGGCGGAAGGTGAGGTTGCCATGGCGCCTCTCCAGCCACTCCTCAAAGAGGGGCACTACCGCCGCAATGGTGGTGTGCCCAGCGCTGGGTTGCGACAGTCGCTCTCTCCATGTCACCATGAGATCCTGCCGGATCTCCGTCCGCCGAGCCGCGAGTTGTCGCAGAAGCGGAGTTTCGCCCCGGCGTTTGGCCTCCTCGCGCCACTCGTACAGGTGCGCGAGGATTTTTGCCTCCAGATCCCACGGTGATAGTCCGGCAAGGAGGCTCGCCGCCTCACGGGAGATCGTGCGGTATCCTCGGATCATACGGATCGCCATGACCCTCTGGGACGCGTTCATCTGGCGAGCTGATCGCTGCCTCAATGAACGCGCCCACACCGGTGCCCCGTAGAGGGCCATGGAGCGCACGATCCCCGCGTAGAGCCTCCGGCAGGAGGCGTTTGGCCCCCTCAGATTGGGTAGGAGCCGCTTTAAGGCGGCCCCGGCCCTGTCCAATCTGGGAGCCAAACGTCGAAAGTGTTCGACGAAGTTCCACCGGCTGTCGAGGACGAGTCCCAGGTACTTCATCGTACCCTCGACGCCGATGCGAACCCCTCCTACCGTGATCTGGGAACCCGCCGGTGGCGCGTTCCGACGACCATGAAAACACATGGCCTCGGACTTGTGCAATGCCACCTCGAGTCTCAGTTGCCGGATCCTCTCTATCCTACAATACGTCAGACCATAAACGTTCGATAAATTCACCTGTCTTCATATTCTCTTCTTTCAAATGGTACGTCACTGAATTGTTGACAAATTTAGATTTCGTTATGGAGCTACTGCATAACATCCATGTACGTGCACAAGTTCCTGTCGTCCATACTTCATTTAAATAGATTACGGCGTTTAATTGCTTTCTATGTATAAGTGTTCCAGAAAGTGGCAGTTACAATAAGTAAGTATAGTGTTTATTGTGGTGTATGGAGACAAAAGTGTCGGTGACGCTGATCCGGGGCGGCGGGGCGGTGGTGTGGGGGGGTGCTGTGCGCCGGCGTCCATCGCGTCGCATCCCGTGCTCCCATTTGGGGCAGACTGGCGAACGTTTCCGCATTGATTGTAGCCGTCGTCACACGGAGGACACTTATAGCGCAGTTCGAACACTTGTTGCAGACTTGCATTGGTGTGTCGCCGAGATTAAATTTGCAACGGCTGCTCTAGATACCATCTGCAATCCTAGTCCTTAAATTTTCTTTTGATTCGTGGGACGGGGAAGTGTCACTAGTGTTCGGCGTTCTTTGGGACACGACCAGCGATGAATTGGTGCTACGAGTACCTATCTAGAGACTTAAATGACTTTAAACTGGCTAATTTCTTTTGACATAATTTTAATTCGCACAATGTTACTAGGCATAATGACTATTAACATAATAGTAATAAGGCATACAAATTAAGACTTATTTTTAAATGCACATAGAAAACTTATCACCCTTCAATTTATTTACATTACACATGTAATTAACAACGTAGGCACTTACCTACGTTGTCCAAGAGCAAGCGAAGCGAGCTCTGGAACTTAGGGCATCCCGACACGGACAGGTTAAGTTCCTTTAAACCCTGCAGATAGAAATAGAAGCCCTGCACAGCGGGGCTCCGTCAGCCTGCCTTACTTACGACTATCGTTAGCACATTTCCGGCTGAAAAAAAACCCTACTTTTCAATTAATAGCGATGTGATGCATCACGAACTCAAAATGTTGCTAAATTAATAATATTTAGAGGTAACTATTTTGCTGTGCAATGCAATCAGTATTACTTATTTTTTTTTTTTATAAAAAAGAAAGATTTTTTGATTTACAGTTTTATACTAGCCAAAAATTAATAGGAATAATGGAAACATTTAAGTTATTTTTACGTATTTATTTTGAATTTTCATGCAAAACATTTATTTTATGTACCTATATAATATTATTTAACTGTCATGCGTAGTGTATCAATAGGTTAAGGTGCGGCGGGGGTGGCCCTCGGGCCACCCCTAACCCCCCAATATGTTTTACATACATATGTATAACAAAAATTACCTTTTCTAAGTGGTATTAGTGTCTAATATTTTAAGAGTTAATTATTATGCGTATTTGTTATGCCTATAAAAATATGTTTTATCACCATCATCATCATCTTAAGCCTTTTAATGTATGCCTAGGGGTAGCGGTTAAATTCTGAAAATGAGCTACCGCACTCCTGGGCACTCAGGCAGGGAAGGAACAGGGGTGGGTTTTAGTCAGTAAGAGTCTGACACGCCCTCCCGCTTCACCCAGAGCGGGAAAAGTCATTGGATGATTTCCCACCCCACCAAAAAAAAAAGCCTTTTAATGTCCCTACTGCTGGGGCACAGGCCCATGTTTTATCATTATTCGTAAATAAATTTATGCTTTAGAATGTTATGCTTAAACATTATTATGATTAGAGAAATTATACTTAAAAAAGTATGCGTAAGCTGCTATGCGTATATAATGATAAGCGTAAATATTATTAGGATAATAATAAGCTCTGTTATATTAGGTCCTACCTATGAAATCAGCGTTTTGTATGGAGAATTTTAAAGAAGTTGCATTTTTCATACGCCGTCGTCGTCGTTTTTTTTATGTTTTTTCTAAATTTATCTAACAACTATAAACACTAATGTTTTAAAACTTTTATGCAATAATGTTTAAAAACTAAGATAACGTATGCCACTTAGATTAAGCAACAAAAATAAGTTTTGGCTAAGTTAAAACAATATAGTGGTCATTTCTGCTAACAAAAAGAGGAGTAATTTTTAAGGTATTTTTTTGTTTATAAAACTTTATAGGTTTTTTTTTATTATTGGCAGTTGTCTATGACGGTCATTATTCGATATAATATCAAGCAATTGATGAATATTTTAATTCATAGAAGTGACGAGGTTCTCTATTTGTGAGAAAAAAACGCCAATTTCATATGTAAGGACCCAATATTAGTCTTAAAATTGTATGCAAATGAATATTCCTCTGGGATTACCTATCTAACGTCCTGAATGTATTTGGAAAAACAAATAATGCATGAAAGATGAATGTGTCACATGTTTAAGCATTTTTTTTCCTAGGATCGATTAGGAAACCAGTGAATCAATTTGGGTAAGGTATGTGCCCAGTATCTACTCAGTCGGCTGTATGGTTGAATCAAAGGTATCTCCATGAGTCAGTTAGCAACGAACTCTTCAGATTATACCAATTTGTTCACAATGGTCATTGTAAAATAGGTACTACTACCATGGAACACCGTTTCTCGTCTTATATATGCGTAACTGATGAGGCATTACCGTCTACATTATGTCATTTTTGTACGCTCCCAACTTGACTGTGTGTGAACAAGAAACCTGCCGCGATGTTCAGCGAGCACAGTTCAATATTTGTGTTGTTTCGTACGCCGATTGATGTAAGTTATCGGTAGCTCGTGAACAGCATGATGAATGAGCTTTTATTTGTTCGGATTGCACGCACAATATGACGCCTCGTTAGAATGACGGATCGCAGGACTATTTGATTTGGTTTGAAAACATTGTGGAGCATGGTTTGTTTGAGATAAGCGGGGCTAGCGTGAGGCTGGTGATTACGCTAGCCGGTCGATTTTATTTTTGTAAAGTTTGGAATAAAATAAATAAAAAACAGTATCAAGTATTGATATTCTTTTTTGATACGAAATTATGTCATAAAAAGAATTCTGGAAAAAAGTCCGTTTTTTAGTGCTTTTTGGGGAGCTCATATTAGTTTTTGTCATCGTTTTTTTTTTGTGTGAAATGTTACCACACACTACTATACTAGACTTTGCAGGTTTTCAATCAGACAAAAAAATTAAAATGACTCAAAACAAACAACGTCGACTGTCAGAGCGCGGAACGAAAACAATGACGACAAAATATGGCGACTGACTGGCAAGCTTACCAACTACACAATACTAGAACTAGGAAAGGTACAAAAAAAAAGTTATTCATCAGCGTAATGGCTATGAGCGTATTATCTATCCATCAGTGTTAAAATGAAATACCACACATACCGATACGAGTACGTTTGACCGATACCTACTTGATACTTAGTTTCCAAATATCGATACAAAAAGTACTTTGTATTGGAAGGAATGTATCGAGTAAGTACTTTTTTTACTTGTATCGTTTCATCCCTAGGTGGGTGCGAGCCTACGACGACATAACATCGGCGACGTGCGGTGGTGACTCGGGAGGACGGTAGACGTGTGGCTGTGGGGGGTTGTTGTCTTCCGCGGAGTGTCCGCATTCAGCGCGGTGCATGTATGTATTTGCGGCTGTTACGATTGGTCGCATGCCCCAGTACTATTTGCTGCTCGCAGAACGGGCAACCGTCCAGTTATTCTAATTTTACATTATAATCGATGTCGTCCTATCGTCGACTCATCGACAAAAGACTTATCCATCCGTCAAATAAGTTTATATATTGTTTTATTAACCTGCAATAAAACTTGAGGATCTAATTTATTGCTTATTACCTATCCGCAGTCGAAGTTACTGCCGCCGCTGATTTGCTAATCTAACAGCAACCTATGTCGTAAGAAGAAAATTACCACTTGTGTCATAAAAGCGACAAAGTTTGGAATGACAGATTTTGATTGCCTCTGTGTGTATAATTTGTTACTTAGCTCACAAATGAGTAAACTTAGGTATGTAAGTAGGAACGTATTATTATGTAATGCTACTCATATAGGATTGACCTTCTTACCCGAGAGTAATTGTATACCTACTTTGTTCATCGATTATAAAAAAAAATATCTTGTCTAATTATTTCGATAAAAATGATAAATTTTAGACAGCATATTTTTATTATTTCGTCAAACAACAACATATTCGGATATGTTGTGGTTAAATTACTCGTACTTACAATGGTTACATTGTTTTCTCTGTTGATTCACTATTCACATACCTGCTATAATCGCAGTGATAACGCGGAAACTGATTCATTGAAAAATTAATAAAACAATGAATTCTACAACAGTGCAATTATATTGAGTAAGTAATAGATCGTGGTTTATTGTGAAAATTATACAAACGGTGAAGGTTGCAGCCGAGATGAATGAAATCATTTTTTTACAACGGAGAAAAGTTGGAACAAATTTTTAAAGGATTGCCTTCAAATATTTTTTTCAACTTTTCTGTATTTGCTTATTAGGCTTAAGAAAAGGTTACGTGGAAGAATTTAGGGGAGGTTTGCCCAGCAGTGAGAGAGTGAATGCTTAGTTATAGTAATTAAAAGAAATAGGAATTTAGAAATAACCTGACATGTTCGGTAAACATAAGCGTGTCACAAATTCTCTTTATATTATGAACCTAAAAACTTTTCAAGATATAGTTCAAGTTCTTCGACATAAACTGGAACACATAAGACCCATGACACACCTCTCCGATTAGAGTTGAGTCTAACAATGGTGATAAACAATATTTTTTTATCAGGTTCAAGTTCACACAACGTTCTGACGACAACGATTCTGATAAATGGGAATTTTCTGAAATAAGCAGGAAAAACGGACAAAATTAAAAATAATTAACAGATTCTGAATAAAATATTGACTTTAATCGTCAAGGACATGGTCAGCCTGCCCGGGGGTTGAGGATAAATTCGAGACAGAGTTACCTCGCCCCTGGGCACTAAAGGCAGGAAGGAACAGTGGGGAAGTCATTGGATGATTTCCCACCCCACAAAAAAAAAGGACACGGTCAGTACATGCGGAGACCGGAGAGTCAAGCTGCTTAGGTATTGAACATGACTGTGTCTAAAAAATCGATCATGTGCGTGAAGGGCTACGCGCAGTGTAGGGTTCCGTAGTCGAACATATTAATTGAGTTCACGGTTTTACGGACAATAACGTTTAAATTAAAACGAAATAAAAAATACATGTCTAAGTACTACCTGTTTCAAATATTACTTACCTGAAACTTATTTAGGTGTTACTCTAAATAAGTTTCAACTAAGTATTTTTTTTCTAAGGATTTTGTGTTTTGTACGAAATTTGTCGTACAACGGACGCTCGACTCGTACAAAAAATATCACTTTGATGATTAGCTAATATTTCGCAAACGAATCACTGAATCGAAAAATAGTCTCCAGAACAGAACACTTTACATGTACGGAAGTTACTATTAAAAATAAATATTTTTCAACATTTTATTGTTTTATTTTCTTGGCGCGCTTAATATATAAAACCATGCAAAGAAAAGGCGTCTTCTTAGCAAATATTGTATTGTATTTAATTTTAGATTAGATTGAACTGGAACACATTACAGGATTAAAAGACGGTACTTATTAATTGTAACTGTGCATATTTACAATTTGTAACTTTTTTGACGTAGCTTTTAATTTTCAATGAAAACAAAACGGTCATGTACTCACACATTCTGTAACCTTTTTTTTAAAATTTAATTTAGTCTTAATCTGTAGACTCTTATGACGTTTTAAAACCAAGACTTTTTAGTCAAGGTTTACATCTGAGCAAGGTAAATTAACGGCTATATGACTTTTTTCAAGGACACAGTTTCCCTTGGGTCTTTTTTTAGAACAAGGTTGAGATTACTTACTGTTCAACACCAGAGAAAAATCGCAAAAATATAGATACAGATTTTAGAAAAAATAAGGTTGGCTTGACAACTTGTTTTTACCGATTTTTCAGCTTCTATTTTATTCATGAATTTCCATTTTATTTTTAACTAGGCCAAACGCTTGTAGATTATAGAAAAAGAATGGTTTATTCATTTGTCTACCAAAAACACAGGTGTTTTTCCGCTGTCCCCACAGCCAGTGTCCCCATTGATAGGGTCAACGGGACTTGAATAAAATTATTAAAAATTGTTCCCGTTGTCCCCATGGCTCTGTCCTCGTTAATGGATGTCCCCATTAACGAGGATAGAGCTTCTGCCAGCGGCTTCGCCCGCAATATAAAAAGTAACCTATGTTTCAATCCAGATTATAATCTATTTGTGTGCAAAATTTCATTCAAATCCCTTTAGCCGTTTTTGCGTGATTGAAACACAAACATACTTTCGCACTTATAATATTAGTAGGATAAATGTCTCAAAGTCAGGAAAACCAATAATGATGTACATTAAAATTAAATTATTTAGAAGTGTAGTGTGTAGTAAGTAGTGTACTAGAACATGAAAGATTGCGGCGGTTTACCTATAATAAATGGTGTTATACTGTCATGAAAAGAGCCAATGAAATTATTCTAAAAAAGTATTTCCACCGCATCAAAGGGGACAACGGGGAACAAGTTTTAATTATTTTATTCAAGTCCCGTTGTCAGTATCGATGAGGACAGAGCAATGGGGACAACGGGAACCGTTTTTATTAGTTTTATTCAAGTCCTGTTGTCCCTATTAATGGGGACACAGGCGGTGGGGACAGCGGGAATACACCAAAACACAGTGCTAAATGTCGCACGATGTTACTAATGTTGATGTTCTCATATTCAAGACTGGGAATCTACCATTTTAAAATATGGTAACTACCAATTTAGATCTATGTAGCTAACAGCCAATATCAAACACGTCGTCGCTACGGTACCGCACCGGTAAATTATAAAATAGATATGCTTTCCTATATTTATTATTATGTCGTCATGGCCAATGCCCTGCAGTGGGACTGGGACAGCTATCGTGAAGTCGGGATACTTTGGCTCTGGGTATATACCTCAGTAAACATAGTGTCCTATGTTTTTTTTGGTTAACAAGTTTGGGCCAAAGTTATACCCCAGAGACAAAGTAACCCGACTTTACTAATGCTCTGACTGCTACTCTCTTTCGAGCATTAATCACACTTCCTCGGGCATAATAGCATATAAGCCTATAATGTCCCCACTGCTGGGACACAGGCCTACTCTCTGTGAGAAGGTGCCCCAATACGGGTTGGCAGAAAGATAATTTCAGACTTAACTTTTAATAGTTCTCAGTTTTCTTATGATGTGCTCCTTTACGTCAGAGATCATCATCATCCTTCTGTCCTTATCCCATGTTACTTGGGGTCGGCACAAAAAGTCAAAGATGTTGAAGATAAACTTGGAAACACGGCGGGTTTGAGCCCACTACCTCAAGCAGAAGAAACGATAGTTTAACCATTGGGTCATGGTATATTGCATGATATGATATCACTAAATATGTATTATAAAACAAAGTGCCCCGTCACATCTGTCTGTCTGTTCGCGTTAAACTCTAAAACAACGGAACGGATTTTCGTGTGGGTTTCGCCAATACACAGAGTGATTCATGAGAAAGATTTAGGTGTATAATTTGTACTCGTGCGAAGCTGGGGCGGGTCGCTAGTACTTAATACAAGATGTAAAGATGTAGGTACACGGGCCGTTGGACCCCGCTAAGAATAGGCTACCTGTGAATGAACCTACCCGTGGGTGTCGTAAAGGTAAGTTCTAATGAATTATATCAAGTGGATGCACGGGCAACACCCACTCGTGATCACATTAATGACTTCACACAAAAATTAATTTTCCCTGAGAGTTGTTCCATAAGAGTTATTTTGGGTAAAAACCCAAAAAATCTGTTGGAAGAATAAAATATTTTCTACAATGTAAAGAAAAGCCAGCGTGGCGACAGGCCAAGAGAATCATAGATGGTGAAAAACACAGGTGAAAAATGGGAAAAACATCGAACCATAGACTAAATATACGCTTGGTGAGGTCAAAGAAAGAAAAGTTATGTTACAAAAATATATTCGTAAACTGTTACCAAATTATGCTAGCAAGTTTTGAGAAGGCCCTAAAAAAATTCGTAACATACTCGTATATTTTATTCAAAGTTTTAGTTTTAGTTTATAATGCTAGCTACGCTTACCATAACAGAATAAACATATACCTACCTACATGTATAGCTAGTGTGTGGAGTCCCACGCAATATTCAAAGGTCAACTAAAGGAAGTACTCATAGATATGAACTTACTAATTGATGCCTATAAGTTGATAACTAGGTCCATGATTGTATGCCAGTTTTCAGTTTTTTTCATCCTAGTGCCTACAAAATTATTGGAACAAAGGTGTTACTAGTATTTTTATTTGCAGGCAGAATAAAAAATAGAATGTAATTATACATACACCGACTTTAATTTTTTTATATTTGTCACTGGTGTTGATTCCGTTGTGCACAAACTAAACCTAATTTAGGCTATTGCTATCTTTTTCTGCCTAATAAAACAAGAAAGAGACGGACGTAAATTAGAGCTGTCAAATTTAGTTTGAACTAATATTTCCATACAAATTAAGGGTACACGTAAAAACATGTCGTCTAAAAACACGGCGAAGCGCAAGGCGTAAACTAGTTTGACATCTCTAACTTAGTGCATAGATATAGCCGTCCTTTTCTCGCACTGCCTTTTAGTAAAATATAGCAATTCTCTAATTTTAGTTTAGTTATTGTACAAGACAATCCGCACCAATATCTTACTACAATATTTTTTAAAGAAGGTTTGTAGACAATGTGTGTAAATATGTGTGTATGTTGTTACTCCTTCACGCTCAAACGGCTGAACGGATTTGATTGAGGTACCTTAAACCCTGGATTAACACATCGTGCTGTAATTTATAAAGGTTGAAAGTACTCGTATATTAATCTTCACGCGACTCTGCTCGCGTGAAGAGTCGCGGATGGCAGCTATTGGCAAATAAATACAACATTAATTTTAAAAGGTCATCTTCCTTCATAGCACAATATTCAAAATATCTACTTTTTTAACAAATGTTGTTAATTATCTAATAAAACCATGCGAAATGTAAGTAGTAGATAGTCTGTTGCTTTCACTAACTACAGCAGAAAACATATCACTGAAATATTTTGAACAAATTGTGTATGAGGTTGAATTGTTTTTATGATCCATGAAGCTTTCTTTTCTATATATTATAATGTACTCTGTGAGCTTTCTTTTGCATTCGTGTCAAAACGTTTTAAAAAAAGAAATACCTACTGTCATCACCATGACAATTAGGTAGATACTTCTTTATTTTGCTTTTCATTTTAATATTTAAAAAATTATAAGTATTTACATATTTATACATTGCAATGTTTACCTGTGAAAGTTAACTGATAAGTGACATAATATTTTATCAGCAGCTACGGCTTAGTCAGCCGTCGGTAGCGTCATCTACATTTGATGCGCGGTTCGTGTGCGGTGTGGTGTGTGCTTAGGCGACGCGCGCGCATGTGTGCGAGCGGGCACATATCGGTGCGCGAACGCAGCCGCATCAACAGCCGGCGGCCGCGAGAGAATTCCATACCGTGAACGCGACTCGCTTGTTCCGATGCCGTCAGCGCGTTGTTGGAACACTCTGTGGCTCGATTGTAAATTGTACTAATTGGGCATGACGGTCTCCGCTGACAAAACAGTGGATCCATCAATTCCCGTCCCAGTGTCCATGTTATACAACGTCCGCATAATCGACTAGTGAACTACCTGTGTTCGATTTAACGCGAACACGACGCATATGAAACTATTCGCTAGTATTGGATGCATTATGCATATTGCGAGTGTGTGTGTGTGAAGTGTTCATAAATAGTCAGTGCTAGAGGGGTTCAGCGGAATGATCTGTGTTGTGAGTATACTATCTGCACCAATTATTAAACTAACATTATTAAAATAATAAAATCAGACGGGCGTATATTGTGTAACATTTTGAGGTTATGTTTAAAAGTGCTCGTCACGAAAATACCACAGGGTACAGATGTGAGCCCGTATATTTAGACAGATTTACAATTGTGTACCACATGGCCTGGTGCGTATATTGTTGTTTAGCTCTAATCACAATGTGATTGAGGAACTAGGCTATGCAGTTAGGGAAAAGGTTAAACAATATGCATAGAAGGTATAAAGTTCTTTGGCTATATAATATATAATGTTTTCATAAGCATTAAAAGTGGAAAGATACCTTGTCACTTTTTATCTGTCTACAAAAAACAAGAGATTTACCATTCGTATGTTTTTTATGGGTGTTACTACACCGATTAGACCTCGGTGCTGCAAAATTGACGTGCGTGGTTGTGTCTTGTTCAAAACAGGTTACTCTCATTGGATTTGTTTCAATTTTATTTTTATCAGAAATGGTCTTTTCTTTTTGAGATGTTTATTACTTCTTTTAAGTTCAATAACACGATGTTCCCTAGTCTTACCTACATTCAGATTAGGTAGGAACTTGAAGATATTAATTGACATTGATTTTTTTAAAGATGTCATTGAAAAGTTAATTTCCAAATATTTTCCACTTATTCAAAGATTGTTTCTGTTATCAATTCATGATTTCTCATTATCAGTAAGCGCCTACTTATACATTGACGTACTCGTGTGGTACCTACTTAACGTTATCAGTCTGAAGATGTTGGGATTAGTCGAGATTTGAGCAAACAAGACCGACGATTTCCTAATATCTTAAGAGTCTGCAGACCTGGTTATCTTAATCATTTTATAATTTGACAGGGCATTGCATGTAGATGTAGTACCTACCTACAAACAATCCTACATGCACGCGTTACGGGTGCACTAGAAGTGCATGTATCTATTAGATAAAAAAAATGGTGACGAGGTCGAGGTAGTATCATTGAATTAACAACATGTAGGTAGGTACAAACATTGGAAACTAACATTGATTCTTGTCGGCCTGAACTATTCTTATCGTTATACCTCTCTACCGCGTAAGTGTCCGGTAATCATAAATCTAATAAAAGATTTCTCTTAAATAAAGTGCCCGCTTGATCCGCACTGATGACTCGAGTCCATACATATCTAGGATAAGCCGGTGACCGCTGACTGCTAGCGATATGGTCCAAATCTATCACAGTTGGAACTGCGCTGCGTGACTGAGCCTGTTTATCAATCCAGATTACAGCTTAATCAGTTACACCAGCATGATTACTTCATTTATTCCGTAGATCAACTGTAGATAAGCGTTGATTTGAATTTTATGCTACTAATTTTACTTGACCACGGCAGTTAGCTTAGCGTAATGTATTGAGAATATGTTTACAAGATTATATTACCTACATTGTTTATAACCTGGATTTTAATATTTTACACTTAAGATTTCTGTTAGGCTGTCAGCCTACTAAATACTTGACTAACATTTAAAATAACCGGATTATAGAACCCTTTAATAGCGAGATGTTTTGCTTTATCTGTTACCGTATAAAAGTCTCTATAACAGTTAGTCATTAGAAACATACATCAGTCCAACCTAAACATAGTCCCGAGACCGTGTAGGTACCTAATCCATGAACGAATTTCATACTTCCTTAAGAAAAAAATTAATATTGTCAAAAAACCCGACTGTAAAAAAAAATTCAAAACAAATGACTTTCAAGCAGACTGATGTAGTTGGTGGCAGTTACTTTAGATCAATTATTGATTTCATGTCACCAACTGCATCAGACTGCTTGAAAAGTGACTTGTTAGTTGTTTTTTATTTACAGTGGGGTTTTTTAAAATATTTTTTAAAATTTTATTTTCTTCATTTTAGTGAGTGGCTGTACACGCTCGTCGAGACACCGCGAGACAGGCCGAGTAAGGGCCGATTTCACCATTCGTTCTATGTATAAACTAAGCTTAGCGTAAAAAATAAAAATCATAAAAATTAATTAATTAGATAGACATGTGCTGTCACGGACTTTTTTTTAGAACTTAAAAGAAGAGCAATTCCGTCATACATAATTTTTGCGTAACTTTAACCGTTTACGCAGCGCACGCAACTGAAGCTCTCAAAAGGTTTTTTTTCCCGTTGTTGCCACATTTTTCATTAATGCTTCGCTCCTGTTGGTCGCAGCGTGATGTTATGTGGCCTTCCTCGATAAATAGACTATTCAACACAAAAATATTTTTTCAATTCAATCCAGTAGTTCCTGAGATTAGCGCGTTCAACCAACCAAACAAACAAACTCTTTAGCTTTATAATAGCGGCTAAACGCGTTTAAGCGAGCTTAACTGGGCGTTTAGAATTGGTGAAATCGGCCCTAAGAGTGTGTAGATGATGCCCTCGTCACCTTTCTTGTTGGCTCTCGTGTCGAGCCTCTATGCGACGAAAGCCACGCGACGCGGCCGAGACGAGCGTGTACAGCCGGCATTATATTTTTGGAATCGCGAAAAAAAACACCACATTGCTTTACCTGAGTCGCCTTATAGATACAATAATCAAAACAGTCAGATAGTGATGTGATCATATGGTAGAGGTGTATACTCAACCACAGTTATATGGCACATATACATTTATGCGAATATAAAATTCAGTTACGAGATCTGTTAAACGCGTCAAATGTCTAATAATAGAACTGTATCACGGACCGATCGGTGAGTTAATCTGAGCGTCACCAATACTCATATTTCTTTAGATGTTTACGCGAAGTTACTCCTAGATAAGGTTTGTTCAGAAACCGTTCAATATTCCCAGCTATTTATAGAACAGGTTTAAATTCCGACGATTTGATTAAGGTATAATTTGTATATTTTAAAGTCAATCATTTTCTGGGGACTTAATAAAGATATCTTTTAAGAGTTGCCAAAGCGTTAGGTGCAAAGATAAGGTTAATAATGAATGGAATATGAAGAATGTCATTCAAACATCACATAAAGCAGAACCGTGAAATGTATGCATATACAATCATTAGGAAGCAATTCACTGTTTCAACGGTTCAGCAGTTCATGGTCCATTAGAATGTCATGTGAGCGCATCTTGTGAACTGTTCGATCAAACGATTGACCTGTGCGTTATTTGATGTGGATAGTGCAAGTTGGTGGAGCACGTGAGCTGCCGACCCGTGCTGTATCGAAAGGCTGTTTGTTTCTACTCCCGTGCCGCTATTAGTCGAGCGTCACTGAACTACAGGAATATCATTATCAGCGGGTGGCTATCGATCGCACCGCCAGCCATTGCCCTCCTCCCCGCAAGCTACGTCATCATTTGCCACATGCCTCTGTAACGGTGACGTCACTGATTCATGACGAAACCCTACGTCACCGTTTTCCCGCATGCGCATTGTGTTGGGCAAATTTTACCTAAATTTAGACTGCGATGCCGTCATACCGAGATAAGTGGAAGTACTTTGTTGCTATGTAGGATTACTTGAAATTCACTCTTACTTATTCCTTACAAAGCGTGTAGTGGATTTGCATAAATACTTTCATCCTGAAATTTCACTAAACGTCTCGCCTGGTTTCACTTGCCACGTGTATAGTCTGTATACCTAAAAAAAATAACAGAAAATATTTTCTCATTTTTATGGGTTTGTTGAGAGAAATTAGCATGGATGAAGTAAGACAGGCAGTTCAATGTATGAAAAATGGAAAGGCCATGGGCCCTGATGACATACCAGTGGAAGTATGGAAGTGTTTAAAAGAGGATGGATGTATGTGGCTGACTTTATTCTTCAATAAGTTGTTGTATGAAGAAGTGATCCCACAAGAATGGTGCAATAGTTCGCTAGTGCCCATCTTCAAGAATAAAGGGGATGTACAGGACTGCAACAACTATCGAGGGATAAAGCTCATGTCACATACTATGAAAGTATGGGAGAAAGTGATAGAGAAAAGATTGCGAGAGGAGAGTGAGATTACCCCGAACCAGTTTGGGTTTATGCCAGGTCGAGGGACAATGGACGCCACCTTCGCTCTCCGTCAATTGTGCGAGAAGTACAGACGTGTGCACAAGAACTTGCACATGGTGTTCATTGATCTTGAGAAAGCGTATGATAGGGTACCTCGGGATGTGTTGTGGTGGGCCTTAAAAGAGAAAGGTTTGCCTGGGAAGTATGTTGAGTTGATTCGTGCTATGTACAGACAATCTAGTACCTACGTCCGGTCGGCTGCTGGCAACACCGATAAGTTCAGTGTGGCTGTAGGCTTGCATCAAGGGTCGGCTTTAAGTCCTTACCTCTTCCTGTTGATTATGGACGCTCTTACGTCGGAAATACAGGAAGAGGCACCCTGGTGCATGCTGTTTGCCGACGACATTGTTCTGGTCGGTGAAGATGGACCTGAGATCCAGAGCAGATTGGAGAAATGGCAACAGAAGCTGGAGAAAGTTGGCTTGAAAATCAGCAGAACCAAAACTGAATACATGTTCTGCGATTTCGGCGGTCTCTCCAGTTCTGAAGCTGTAGTGCTAGATGGCGCGCTTCTCCCAGTCTGCTCCGATTTTTCGGTATCTCGGTTCACTCGTGCAAAGCGATGGCGAAATAGATCGGACTGTTAAGCACAGAATTAACACTGGATGGATGAAATGGCGGCAGGTCACCGGGACTATCTGTGATTCCCGCATTCCCCTAAAACTTAAGGGGAAGATTTATAAAACAATGGTCAGACCTGCTGTCTTGTATGGTTCAGAATGTTGGGCCACAAAAGGGATGAATGAAAAGCAATTGCATGTAGCTGAGATGAGAATGCTAAGAGCGATGTGTGGTGTTACGCGCATGGATAGAATTAGGAATGAGTATATAAGAGGAAGTCTGAAAGTGGCACCGCTGACTGAAAAGTTGTGTGGAAATCGGTTGTCGTGGTATGGGCATGTGATGCGGAGGAATGAAGAAAATGTCGTGAGGAAAGTCTTGTGTATGGATGTGGATGGCTATAAGAGTAGGGGAAGGCCAAAGAAACGATGGTTGGACTGTGTGAAAGAGGATATGGGTAAAAAAGGGGTGACTACAGAGATGACGACTAATAGAGGAGTATGGAAGAAAAAGACATGTTGCGCCGACCCCAAATAAATTGGGATAAGGGCAGGAGAATGATGATGATTTTCTCATTTCTAAAGGTTTTTAAAAATACTTCTATGTGCGTGGGTGTAGAATTTTCGCGGTACCCTAGCTCCATTGATAAAATCAAGGCTCAGAGTGAAACGCCTCTTTTACGTAGGTACTTATATCTTTTACGTGTTGAGTCGAGTGAGAATTTTAAAATTAGATTTGGAGTAGTAACGTTCACCTGTGTGTGGATCTCATTGAAGTCATATACTGTTCTCGCCATTCTGGTCATCAATCATGGCGATTGTGTGATATTTTCCCTAGAATGGTTGTTGTCTTCGAAAAGGGCCTTGTTCAGCAGTAGACGTCAGAGATAAATAGCAGCTAGGTTCAAATAAACAATTCACTGTGATGCATCAACTCACTTGATTGAACTGAACCTAACTAAGCTGATAACTCTGATGTGTCACATTGACATATTTAGTTATCAGCCGTTGTGGATACAATCGCAATAATATGTCACTGAGCAAAATATTTGATTTTTCTTTTATGTATATTTAGCGGCTTACAAAACGACTGTTTCCGTACGCACGATTCTTCAATGACGCGACATTCGTCACGATGCGCCATAACACACAATATTTACGTATATACGTAAATTAGGAACTCCACATCCAATAAAGTTTATAAATTATTTTGCCCTTCAAGCTCTTGTTACTCTTTTTGATTGCATGTTGTTATATTTGTTGCATATACATTAGCGGTAACAATTTGACCTTCAGTTGGCCTAGCGTAGTACGGGAATTCAATGGACTAAGAAGCCAGCTTAAATTGGTTTTTTTACTTCTCGCACTTTAGAAGTAAAAAAACCAATTTAAGCTGGCTTCTGCCTGCTCTATATTAAAACAAAGAAAAAAAAAGGCTTAAGATGATGATGAACTTTAGATAAACACTTGACAATCATAATATCAAGAGTATACTAATAACTTAATAAATAATAATAGGTACATAATACAAAAAATACTTCAAGTCAGTTTTGTGATAACTAGAAAAGCAGTTTTTGATCACACTTTTTAAAAGAAAATCTGTGTTAGTCTAAAACTATGAAAACTTCCGGAGGGTTTTTTCTTTGACGTGTCTGACTGATGACTTCTAAGTTGGTCTCATCAAATAGCTCTCGAGAAACTCCAAGATAATATTAATCAGCTACAGTGATGGAGTCTAAATGACGTTCGTTTGTCTTGATGCTGCTCTATAAAAGTTTTAGTCTATTTTTTCATAAACTTTGCCATCTAAGCTTCTTTTAGTGATAATGATGTTTTTAACATTCAACATTTATTTTTTTCATTTTAGAGTACCTAGGTACCTATTGTAATTCTAATTAATGTCATTTGACAAAGTTAACACCTTATGCACTAGAATTTTCAGGGTTCCGTACCCGAAGGGTAACCAACTGAACCCTATTACTATAATATGCCTCCGCTGCCCGTCCGTCTGTCAGCGGGTGTATCTCACGATCCGTAATAGCTACACAGTTGAAATTTTCACAGAATGTTTATTTCTGTTGCCGCTATAACAAGATAATAATAAATTACAAAAAAAAAAAAAAAATATTAAAGGGGGCTTCGCTCCCTTTAATTTTTAATTTATTGTTATTTTTATTATTAGTTGTTATAGCGGCTATAGAAATACACGCTGTGTGAAAATTTCAACTGTTTACCTATTACGGATCATGAGATACCTACAACCAAAAAAAAAACAAAAAACCGCGTTTCTAAAAACGTTTTTTTTCAGTTTATGGTACGGAACCTTTCGTGTGCGAATTCGACGCGCACTTAGCCGATTTTTTAAAGATTCTGCGCTGATCTGATACAAATCACAGTTTTAGTTGACTTCTTAGAGTTTACAGATGCTTAAATTTATGTAAAGTAAGTAAGTATTAGCATTTTAATGATGGAACATACTTGTTTTAAATTGTTATTGTGTCAATTTTTTAACAATAATTAAATTAATAATAGGATTAAAAAAACCAGTAGGCTAAATTCATTGAATGTGTTACAAAAGTGTAGGTACTACTAATATGTATCCATTGAATTACCAACGCTCCCTACCCTATTGCATCTTTTACAAATACCTGACGACTTTAATCTGAAATCAGTTCGCCGTGACATCTCACGAATTGAAAGTCTAACTGCGAGCTGCAGACAATGATAGCATTCCCACCCGTTCCGATTTGGCTGGCGGGCCGCCCTGCAAGTGGTCCCCACGCCCGACGGCAGATGTCGCTCCACGAACCCTCGCGTAATTTGACAACCAACATGGCCGCACACAATATCGTCGGGAATAACACGCGACCCCAGTAAAATAGTGCTCAGTCCGAACAAAACACAATACTATCCGTCTCGTTACAAATCAGTGCGTGAAAATCATTGGAATAAAAAGATGAAGCTCTTGGTGAAGCCAGGTATGTTTTGAATTCATTCAATACCGCATAGTTTTCGCACTAGAAAAGTATTGATCAGTGAAATGGTGTCAAATATAGACTTAGCTACGCGTGTTAACGTGTCAAATGTTATAATGCGCTGATTTTTCGCGTAGGTAAGATTGATTAGTCTCATTGAGATGTTCTGTTGAGACTGCAGCGAGGACGTAGACTACAGATTACGCAATGCAATAGCAAATAGCTAACGCATTTAGTAAAATGGGTGCATTTGGCGCATTGCGTTGCCTAGCAACGACATAAGGTGTTATAGGATTATTTTATGCGGCAGTTAAAACACGAAGGGAAATATATGATAGACCACGTATGTTAGGTACACGCCAACTGATACTTGTTTGCTAATGACTCATAAAATCATCGATTTTTCAATTTCAAGTACACGCATACATTGTAGTATATTTTCAACTTATGATTGTAAATGCTATTGTACTATTTATGATTACAATAGTTCGCCAATAAATTATGGAAATTTTTCTATAACTATGCTCCTTTAATAGATGTTTCTAATGCAGCTTGTCCTTGTCGGTTTGTGTAGATATATTTAAATGAGGTCAGGTTTTCTCGATAAAGAAAACGTCGACTGATGAGTTAGAATAAGAATACGCGGTTAGCTAGTTTGGATTGAAGTAAGAGCGGTGGGGCCAGGGTTGTACAAGCCACTTTTTGCCAAAAAGTTGGGGATCCTCGCAAAGGTGAGACGATACTTCACGCCGGAACAGCTGCTCCAACTCTATCAAGCGCAAGTCCGATCGTGTATGGAGTACTGCTCTCATCTTTGGGACGGATCTGCCAGATACCAGCTTGATGCCCTTGAGTCAATTGAGAAATGAGCCAAGAGGATCATCGGCAATGATAGGCTCATTGAGTCGAAACTCCAAAGTCTTGAACATAGACGCCGAGTTGCTAGCCTGTAGGTTTTCAATCGATTACATTTTGGGGAGTGTGCCACGGAATTGCATAATTTGATTCCGCCAAGCCCGTTTCATCAAAGGACCACAAGGTTCATGGTGGACATCCTATCCATACGCACAAAGCGTTTTGAGAAAACATTAATTGCGCGTACAGCTAGGGAGTGGAATTCTCTGCCGGAGTCTGTGTTTCCTGTAAGCTACAACCTGGGAGTCTTTAAGTCAAGAGTGAATAGGTTACTTCTAGGCAAGCGTGCTCCATCTTCGACCACATCATCGCTTACCATCAGGTGAGATAGTGGTCAACCGCGAGCCTATCAAATATATATTAAAAAAAAGCCACATGGATATAAAACGATATCGCTATTATTTGAAGTAAGAACGGTGGGGCCAGGGTAGAACAAGCGATACGCATATTTTTTTTTTTTAAATAAGACAAATATAAAACGATATCGCTATTACTTGAAGTAAGAACGGTGGTGCCAGGGTAGAACAAGCCACATGGATATAAAACGATATCGCTATTACTTGAAGTAAGAACGGTGGTGCCAGGGTAGAACAAGCCACATGGATATAAAACGATATCGCTATTACTTGAAGTAAGAACGGTGGTGCCAGGGTAGAACAAGCCACATGGATATAAAACGATATCGCTATTACTTGAAATAAGAGTGATGGTGCCAGGGTAGAACAAGCCACATGGATATAAAACGATATCGCTATTACTTGAAATAAGAGTGATGGTGCCAGGGTAGAACAAGCCACATGGATATAAAACGATATCGCTATTACTTGAAGTAAGAGTGGTGGTGCCAGGGTAGAACAAGCCACATGGATATAAAACGATATCACTATTACTTGAAGTAAGAACGGTGGTGCCAGGGTAGAACAAGCCACATGGATATAAAACGATATCGCTATTATTTGAAGTAAGAACGGTGGGGCCAGGGTAGAACAAGCCATACGCATATTTTTTTTTTTTTTTTTAAATATTACAAATATAAAACGATATCGCTATTACTTGAAGTAAGAACGGTGGTGCCAGGGTAGAACAAGCCACATGGATATAAAACGATATCGCTATTACTTGAAGTAAGAGTGGTAGTGCCAGGGTAGAATAAGCCACATGGATATAAAACGATATCGCTATTACTTGAAGTAAGAGTGGTGGTGCCAGGGTAGAACAAGCCACATGGATATAAAACGATATCGCTATTACTTGAAGTAAGAGTGGTGGTGCCAGGGTAGAACAAGCCACATGGATATAAAACGATATCGCTATTACTTAAAGTAAGAACGGTGGTGCCAGGGTAGAACAAGCCACATGGATATAAAACGATATCGCTATTACTTGAAGTAAGAGCGGTGGGGCCAGGGTAGAACAAGCCACATGAATATAAAACGATATCGCTATTACTTGAAGTAAGAGCGGTGGGGCCAGGGTAGAACAAGCCACATGAATATAAAACGATATCGCTATTACTTGAAGTAAGAGCGGTGGTGCCAAGGTAAAACAAGCCACATGCATATAAAACGATATCGCTATTACTTAAAGTAAGAACGGTGGTGCCAAGGTAAAACAAGCCACATGCATATAAAACGATATCGCTATTACTTGAAGTAAGAGCGGTGGGGCCAGGGTAGAACAAGCCACATGAATATAAAACGATATCGCTATTACTTGAAGTAAGAGCGGTGGGGCCAGGGTAGAACAAGCCACATGCATATAAAACGATATCGCTATTACTTGAAGTAAGAACGGTGGGGCCAGGGTAGAACAAGCCACATGGATATAAAACGATATCGCTATTACTTGAAGTAAGAGCGGTGGGGCCAGGGTAGAACAAGCCACATGCATATAAAACAATATCGCTATTACTTGGAGTAAGAACGGTGGTGCCAGAGTAGAACAAGCCACATGGATATAAAACGATATAGCTATTACTTGAAGTAAGAACGGTGGTGCCAGGGTAGAACAAGCCACATGCATATAAAACGATATCGCTATTACTTGAAGTAAGAACGGTGGGGCCAGGGTAGAACAAGCCACATGGATATAAAACGATATCGCTATTGAAGTAAGAATGGTGGTGCCAGGGTAGAACAAGCCACATGGATATAAAACGATATCGCTATTACTTGATATAGAGACCAGCAGATCAGTTGATCAGTTTTGATGAAAAATAGTGCTTGCAAGTTAAAATTTACGCCGTCTCCGTACATATTTCGATAAAATCAATTATTTTTCCGACGTAGCGACCAATCGTTAGGACGTAGCGATCGCTATCAAAGTCGAGTCGGCAGGCCATGGGCCTGCAGTCTCGACGTTGATAGCGAAACTTTCGTTAGCTACCGATCGCTATATTATTAGCCGTTAAAAAACTCCCTCATTTGTAAAGAAAAATTTTACCCATGACCTAACAAAATAATTGATTTTCTTGAAATATGTACAGTCCCGGCGTAAATTTTAACTTGCAAGCACTATTTTTCATGAAAACTTATCATTTATTTAAATTTTAATTATTAATTTTACCACTTGTTACAATTAAATTAACTTGGCAAAATATTAAAGGACATAAAAGTTTGCCTCCTTGCAACATTAATTTCTTAGCAAACGAATACGGTCGTTACGCGATCGTTAACTATGTCGAGTATGCAGGGGCACAGGCTCTGCTGTCTCTCTCAGAAATTAATGTTGTAAGGAGGGAAACTTTTATGTCCTTTAATATCTTGACGAGTTAATTTTATTGTTTCAAACGGTAAATTTTTTTAATTAAAATTTAAATAAATGATAAGTTTTCATGAAAAATAATGCTTGCAAGTTAAAATTTACGCCGTCTCTGTACATTGTTCAAGAAATTCAATTATTTTTTCAGTTTAAGATAAAAAAAAATGCCTCACAAATGAGGGAGTTTTTTTACGGCTAGTAATTTAGCGATCGGTAGCTAACGTAAGTTCCGCTATCAATGTCAAGACTGCAGGCCCAGGCCCTGCAGTCTTGACATTGATAGCGATAGCTACGTCCTAACGATCGGTCGTTACGTGATCATTAATTGTTACAAGCGGTATAAATAATAATTAAAATAAAAAAAGATATCAGTTTTCATGAAAAATAGTGCTTGTAAGTTAAAATTTACGCAGTCTCTGTACATATTTTAAGAAAATCAGTTATTTTTCCGACGTAGCAACCAATCGTTAGGACGTAGCGATTGCTATCAATGTCGAGACTGCAGGGCCTGGGCCTGCAGTCTTGACATTGATAGCGGAACTTACGTTAGCTACCGATCGCTAAATTCACCGATTCCGAAATCGTTCGGTAACAAATTAATGTTGCAAGGAGGCAAACTTTTATTTCCTTTAATATTTTCACAAGTTATTTTATTTGTTACAAGCGGTAAAAGATATTTATTAACTCTTAAATAAATTACAAGTTTTCATAAAAAGTAGTGCTTGCAAGTTAAAATTTACGCCGTCTCTGTACATATTTCAAGAAAATCAATTACATTTCAGGTTAAGATTTACAAATTTTCCCCACAAATGAAGGAGTTTTTTAACGGGTAGTAATTTAGCGATCGCTAGCTAACGTAAGTTTCGCTATCAATGTCGAGACTGCAGGCCGTGGGTAGAAAAAGCCACATGGATATAAAACGAGATCGCTATTACTAATCTAACTATATGTATATTGGAGATAAGTGAATTTATTGGTAGACCTAATTTATAACACACATATTGAATAATCTTTAACATAATAACTGATCGTGAAGTAAACACATTAGTTATAAACACATTAGTTATACAATTAGCTTGTGTGTATGGGGGACTGGTCAGTAAAAGGTGTATTTTTTTCTATTATAACTCGTCATTATTTGGCATTTATTTATCTCGTTTCGACAATACCTAGGTATGTACATAATAGTATAATCAGATAATATCTTTCAAACACAGCGGTATTTTAGAAATGCCACATTGGGTGTATTCATAGTTAGGTACTTAATACAATTTAAGTAAATCAGGGCAAAATACCCGTATTCCAGAACCTACAATACTCAAGTAGGATGTGAACACATTCTACATTACATTTTTTTGATTCCTGTAACATTCGAATTCACGGTATAATATCGTTTAAAATCGAAAAAAAATGTGTTTCTTTTTCCGAAATTTTTAATGTGTAGGTACTACCGTTTTGAACATTAAATAAGTAACAATTTCATCTCAGTATTTTTGTTCTAAGGATTTTGTACGATATTTCCAAGTACATTTTGTAAGTTGGGCGACTATTACTCTTAAACTAACAGAGCTAACTTAGCCATGATAGTTGTTCTTAAAGTTTGTTATAGGTATATACTACCATTACGATTTCTTTCAGATTCAAGCCAAGAGTTTAGCTTTTAGTGTTTAGGAAAGTTTAATATTTCGCATAAGAATCACTGAATCAAAAAATAGTTTTCACGACCTCTCAATGATTTTAGACCTATCCAACGATACCCCACGCTTTAAGATAGAAGAGAAAAAAAAATTATCCCCACTTTACATGTACGGGACTACGGGAGATACCATGAAAACATTTTTTTTAAATTATTTTATTGTTTCGTTTTTTTGGCGTTGTATACATATATTATACCCATGCAAAATTACAGTTTTCTAGTACTAACAGTCTCTAAGCGATGCCTCGGACGGACAGACCGAAACTAGAAGGGTTCCTTGTCCTTGTTAGGACTACGGTACCCTCAAAAAATTCAAACTATTCAATGTAACTGTTTCAAATTCTCTGTACAAAATATAAATAAAGAGCCTGCTAATCAATATTTAACCTAATCATAATTATGGTTAGATTTTTTATTTACATTCGTATTGTAAATGTTATTTTTTTTATTTACGTCATAATAAGTCAACTCTTGACCTCGCGACAGCTCTGCTAGTCTGGTTAAATATTTCATATTTTTAATATCCTTATTTTCTTTAACAGGTAATGGTAATCAACTTCCTGGATTATGCTACAAGATAAAGGTATAAAGTATTCATTTGAAAATATATTTGGATATGGATCCAATTCTAGAAAATGAATCTGCGACGACAGAATCACCGAGTAAGCATGGCAAGGCGAAACATAAGAATAAAAAGAAAAAACAATCGGAAGCGCAAAATCAAACAGTTGTTGGTGAGCGAAAGAAATTTGTTGTTACCACATTATCCAACACAGAAGATAAAGTTCCTTCTAGAGTAGCAGAGAGTAATGTACACACGGTCCATTTTGGAACTCGTGGAGTCGAGTCGCAAAGGCCCCATGTAAGATCAATATTTAAGGATAGAAATCCTGACTCATCCAGAGCATCGAGTGCTGAGCGACAATCGGCACCCGAAAAAGGATATGAAACTTTTCATGGAACGTCGTCTAGTCCACGGAGCTCTATTTTTGATATATTCCGTTTAAGAAGAAAAAGTGACGCTAAGAAATATGCACCGAAACAGTCGAAAACGACGGAGAGCCAAGAAGCCCCTGAAACTCAAGAAGACCAGCAATATGCTGACAGCAAAGATTCACATAAGAAATACTACCATACTGTAACTGGAGCGTCTTCTCGAAAGTACAGTCCCATTACTAGGGTAATGGATATATTTCGCAGCAAGCCTCATCCTGAAAGCAGTCAAGCTACTGCAGATCCAGTGAAGAAGAAACCTACTAAACAAGTTCGTCGTTCTTCTATTGAGACGACATCACCTACTTATCATAAAAACTCATACGCTTCATTAGATCCATCGCAAGCAAAACAAATGTTTAGGGAGGTTCGGGGTCTTCCTAAATATGATCCTTATTTATCAATTGTACAAATATCCATAGGCGGTAGGGACAAAACTAGGCTCTTACTGAACTTCTTTAAATATCATAAATGTTATGAAATTTTACCTAAGTCTGCAAAAGTTATTATATTTGATACGCAATTTTTCGTCAGGAAAACATTTCCCACACTTATATCTCATGGTATTCGCTCTGCGCCGCTTTGGGATGCTTCTAAAAAGCTACTCGTAGGTATGATAACTGTGACAGATTTTATCAGAATTCTTCTGTATCTTGATAAAGAAAACCTATCAGTTGAAGATTTGGAACGACACACACTTCATACTTGGAGGAAGTTATTACGCTCAACGCGTAAGCCTTTATGTAGTGCTGGGCCCGATCAATCACTACATGACGCCATCAATTTACTTCATAAAAACCGCGTCCATCGTCTTTTAATGATAGATCCTTTTAATGGCGATGTTCTGTATATCCTGTCTCACAAAAGAATATTGAGATTTTTATTTGTATATCTTAATGAGTTTCCTGAATTAACTTTCTTTCACAAAACACTTACAGAGTTGAAAATCGGGACATACGATGATATCGTGTCTGTAACTGAGGAAACAAGTATTAAAACAGCATTTCAGTTGTTGCTAGAGAAAGATGTTTCGGCTTTGCCAATTTTAGACGACAACGGTACGCTTATTGATGTTTATGCAAAATATGAAGTGTTAAATCTAGTGAGTGAAAAATTATATTCGAATTTGTCGTTGACGATAGGTGAAGTAAGAAATAAAAAGAAAGACTGGGAAGAAAAGTTACAAAAATGTCGTTCAAGTATTACTTTATATGAGGCCTTAGAAGTTATAGTTAGAACTGAGAGTCATCGATTATTGTTAGTAAATAAAGAAGATAAACTAGTAGGAATTGTTTCTCTATCAGACATATTAGTATATTTAAATAGAATAATTCCCACGGAAAAGAAAGTTTCATCGCTACAAGAAATATTTAGACCACTCGAAGAAAATAAAGTAGCGGAATCACCCAAAGAAACTGAAAATGAGATTATAACAATCGAAGTTCCAGCGCTTGCACAAACTGTACCTGAAGTCGAGGAAGGCGCCACTGAACTAAGCGAGCCCAATGCCACTGCTGCAGAACAAACGCCAAACGAATCTGAAACTAAAGAGGACGGTGTTAATTCGGATGCGGATACAAATATTAATTCTTTAACAAATAGTCACATTAACAAATCGCACTTAGACCTTGCCATAGACCCGACTATGATTACAATCGAAGAGTCGAGTGCTAACGAATGAATAAGTAGTACGTCTTTATTCCAAAGAAATTGTGATAGGTGAAAACGCCGAGTCGGTTTATTAATCTCAGCTTTTGCTTGTATTGATATTGTAATTAACTTCATACTCATTATAGTTGCATCAAATACCACGTGATTGCCTTATTATTTAATTCATTAAAACATTGCTAAAACTTAATAAATTATTTTAGCAGTATTGTTCGTGTTCAATTTGTTGTGTAGATCCATTTATCCTTTATATTTCCTTACTGATGTAGGTCAGTATCATAACAACTGAAGTTTGTATTTAAAACGATAAGTGTTGCTTCACTTCACTCGTAAAAGTCGACTGTGGGAAACTTAAATAGCGACTAGATTAAAGGCAGTGAGCAGACAATTTTAGTGCAACAGCATCATTTCGAGTAGGAATACTGTTCTTTAGCACATGACGCCACGTCTATTTTCAAGTTTTTAGTTCATTAGCATAACTTTAATGGCCAACCAGTTAGGATTATTAGTGATATGCAGATGTCAAAGAGACCTAATTCAGAGTAAATTTGCGTGCTATCTTTTAAAACATTGTTTAGTAATTAAGAACAGCGGGTGTCCTCTCACTTGAGTTGTTAACTCGTTAGTCAAGTAAGAAGGTTACGTAACGTGTGTTTATGCGCGATGGGCCATCAACCTCGCTGTTATCGCATTAGGCCGGGACTCCACCAAAGCGGAGATGTGTGCGGTGTGCTGTGTGCTGTGCGAGAAGAGATGTTTTTCAGCTCGTGTGCGAGGCGTTGAGTGCTCAGTACGCATTCTGACACGAAGAGTAGACGATGTCGCTATTATTACAAAAAAAGTATCTTCTTTTACTTGAAGAAGAAGAACTACGGTCTGAAGAAGCAGAATTGATAGATGAAGAATAGAGAATTGGTAGATGGCCGGCCGGCGCGCGCGCGGGGCTCTGCGGGTTGCTGGCGGGCGAGAGGGGGGAGGGTGACATCGCTCCCTGCACGCCGCTCACATCTCTCGTCTCCACTGCGCGTCGTCCGCGCACAGCTCACATCTCCGCTTCCATCGCGCCATAAATATATTACACATCTCCGCACAGCAATCTCCACTGAAGCTGAGCGGAGAGGAGATGTGTCAATAACACAATTCTATTGGTTGTTTAAAAAACATCTCCTCTCCGCTTTGGTGGAGTCCCGGCCTTAGGCCGGAACTCCACCAAAGCGGAGATGTGTGCGGTGTGCTGTGTGCTGTACGAGAAGAGATGTTTTTCAGCTCGGGTGCGAGGCGTTGAGTGCTCAGTACGCATTCTGACACGAAGAGTAGACGATGTCGCTATTATTACAAAAAAAGTATCTTCTTTTACTTGAAGAAGAAGAACTACGGTCTGAAGAAGCAGAATTGATAGATGAAGAGTAGAGAATTGGTAGATGGCCGGCCGGCGTGCGCGCGGGGCTTGCTGGTTACTGGCGGGCGAGAGAGGGAGGGTGACATCGCTCCCTGCACGCCGCTCACATCTCTCGTCTCCACTGCGCGTCGACCGCGCACAGCTCACATCTCCGCTTCCATCGCGCCACACAAATATTACACATCTCCGCACAGCGATCTCCACTGAAGCTGAGCGGAAAGGAGATGAGTCAATAACACAATTCTATTGGTTGTTTAAAAAACATCTCTCCGCTCGTCTCGTCTCCGCTTTGGTGGAGTCCCGGCCTTATTGTTAATATTTACTTCCGATAGCTATGGTATAGCCAGCACGTGAACGGACTACTCACCACACACCGTGTTGACATCAGCTAGATTCCTGTTAGAGTAAAGTAATTGGTTACCTTTTTAGGTTTTTTTTTCTTTGTTGGTTTTTTTCTTTTTCAACAGATCAATTTATTTTATTACCGTTTGTACGAGTAGGTAGGTTCCTAAGCGGTATTTCATAGCACCAAATTGGCACACAGACTACCTACAGATTTAATGATACCATCTTGTCTATAATTTAATGCATTCAGTTGCAATCAATTTAAGACATTTATGTTTAGTAGGTAGATACAGGTGAGTGCAGCGGAGAGGCGCAGGCGCAGCGACCGGTCGGTGGGTGGAGGACCGAACCCGGAACAAACCACTCTGCCCCAAGGTCGCGCAGTATCTCTTACTTTTAGCCGCCAATTTAATTTTATCTCGTCCCGAGTCGATTCCTTGACGCCATAGAACTAATCACATTGAGCATGCTTGTACCAGTATCTATTGCGATACGCGCCTCGGAAAGGGTTATTTGTTAATGGATGTATAATGTTAGATTAGATTATCCGCAATGGAAAATTATTTCCCAGTAAGCATCTAGCACGATGTCTGGCAGCATTTTTAGTGTAGTTATCGTATGCGCTGTACTGCGCTGATAGTCACGGCTAGTATTGTAGTAAAATGCAACCGTTGTTTAGGTACTGTACTGTTATTACAGGAAGATCATCCATGTAAAATTAGAACGGCATCGCGGCTCCAATTATGTATTATGTGTAGCAGACGCATGCGTTTGCCGTTGTTGTTCAGACGTGTATTAAAAGATAGGTATGGCACAACAGAAATCCGTCGACTGTCGAAGATATTATAATGTGATAGTAATAGATACTGGTCCAATTAGCATACGAAAAAGAACTAGTAGCACCCACTCGTGTGAAACCGGTAAGTTACTTGGCACTGGATAAGTAAATATGGAAGCTTGTCGAGCTGTCTTGCGACGAATCTGCCTACACATCACGCCGGTAGTCAATGGCCGTCGGTTTGGCCCGGCGCGGCGGCGCTACGTCGCGTCCCGGCCGATGACGTGTTCCACACTCCGTTCATATGGATCAATATTACGTTAAGTCTCTATACTATAACCAATCTATGTTTGTAGCTCAGAGCTTGTAGGTCAATAGGTCTTGAACTATAGTTGTTGGATATGCTCATTTCCACAATTTGAATTGATTTGGTACTGAAGCGCATAGATAAGTCGTTTGGTAGGTTAAATAATAATATCGCTATATCGTAAAGCATTACGATAGCCCTAACATGCCTGTTTGTAACAACAAATTGTTAACGTTATTTTTTTTTAATCTCTTTTTTCAATATTATTGTGTTTCTTATTTTATAACTATTTGTTTTTTTTTAGTTCCTTCTTCATAGTTTTTCATCATACAGGTAATTAATTGCGTTCCTTGAAATGGGATGTTCGTGAGTTAATTTGCAACGATTTCTACCCTTGCTTGTTGTGGATTTTCATAATATCGCTTTGAGATGAGTTCTGGTCGACCAGATCAGACAAGACCTTTCATTCCCAGGTTTATTTCTATCAGTATCAGCCAGTCTGGTTATTTTTTGCTGAAATCAGAGGAAAACTCATTGAACCCAAACTTGGAAAATGGTCCATATTTCGGGAAATAGTTAAAGAGCTTTTTCTGTTGGTTTTTTGTATGAACTCAGAAATGATAGGACAACGTCTATTGGATCAGCTAGTTTAAGATACGTGCTTGATAAAACACATGACAGAATTAAAGTATTTAGAATTATAAACAAGTTAAATATATACAAGTGTATTCAAAAGTGGTTTTTGCTATTTACATATACCTACCCAAATTTATAATGTGTGTTATAAGTTTTTCTTAAAAATTAAGGCATTATTTAACATATTTTTTATCCAATATAAAATCAGATATAAGGAGATTTATTCTTTGTTCTATTTTTGGCGCAACGAATTACCAAATAATAGAGTTTGGATATAGTAGGCTAGCAGGTTTATTAGATTACGGGTTTGCCACTGATTTGTTAAAACGATTGTGATGAAATGGCTTTTACTTTCTTGATGAAATAAATAAGGTAAGTATTCAAAACGTTTTAAACTGAAAAACTATATCATATGGTTAGTGTTTAGAATCTAAATTGAGCTGGTTGGATAAACTTTTACGTCGTGTCATGCAGTGCCGAATTAAACCAGCGCGGGGCCTGTAGCAAATTCTACTAAAAGGCCCCTAGGTCCAGGGGCCCGGGCCGACTCAAATTTGATTGTATAAAAATAAACCCAAAACCTTTGCAAAATGAAAAAAACAACTGTCACAGCCGCGGAGCAGTTACCTACATTGACTATACGGATATTTAGGAACGGGAGGAGGTAATATTTACTTATTTATTTACTTAAAACTTCATGCACACAAGTTCAAAGGCGGACTTAATGTCTCAGGCATTTTCTTCCAGTCAACCTGTGGGTGATGCAGAGACAAATAGAGGTTGGTGCAATGTAGAAGATGATGATTATGTTGTTTTTTTTTTTTGTGTCACGTGGACATAAAAAAAATAGTGGCCCACGAAGGCGCGGGGCCCGTAGCTTTTGCTACTTTCGCTACGTGGCTTATCCAGCACTGGTGTCATGTCGTTGCCAGCGATTATCTACGTTCGCAGAGTTCTGGCTCGACGCTTCGAAATATAGGGGTAAAGAAGCCTGAACACATTTCGTGTTCGGGCAGCTCCGATATGGCAAATGCATACCTAAGCATAATCAGCCTATAACGTATCCACTGCTGGGATAATGGGATCCTCCCTGAGAGAGGGTCTGGGCCGTAATCCACCATGCGGGCCCAGCGCGGGCTGGAAAATGCATTTTTATTTTTTATTCTTTTCATTTTGATTTTACAATCTATAAGCCTTGGCCCCTGATAGATTATTAGTTCTCTCATTTTAAAATGGGAAGGTTTAAGCAAGAACATTCACAAAAATACGAAAATAAATTAAAAAAAAAAAACTAGAATGAGCAAAACAGTTCTAAATATTGGTCGGTTGTTGCCTAATAAATAATCTAAATTAGCATATTAATCGATCAAGTGGAGGTCACATTGTCGAAAATCGCGTTGATATACCTGTTCAGGTGGTCTGATGTTGCAAAATATTTCAAGGATGAATCTTTTAGCTTCATTGTCTAGTGATGAGCTACTATCAAATCTTATCTGCAGATTGTTATAGGTATTTACTTATTTCATAGAGGTAGGTCACTCTTTCGTCTTAGTAAGGATTTTCTAAAGAACGGTCGTTCGCTCTTGTAGGAACCTATTTTCTACCTATTACATCGGAACCAGACTAGTACGCTGCCTGTATGCGGACTCAACGCAACCTCTTCGCAGCCTCTGCGCAGTCTCTAAGTGTGTCTACACAGCTCTACGCAGCCATGACGCGTGTCGACGCAGCCCCTACGCGTGTCTATGCAATCTCTGTGCGCCTACGCAGCCGTATAAACCTGTAGGTAGGGTGAAATATGTAAAAAGACATAAGACCTTAGTTTATGTTTTAGAATACGTGGAATTTTATAGTTGTAAAATTGTCCACTAACTTAAGCTCAACATTATTTTTTATCTAATTTAAATCATCGTCACTTGGAAATAGCGTTTAAAATAGCATTAAAACTTTATGGTGATGATGTGGAGCTATTGTTTTAATTTTATAAGACAAGTAAAGCAGGTAAAGGTGTAGCAGAACAAATAAATTAATATCTGCCGCTGTCTAGCAGCTGTACATATATTATTCAGATTGTGCTGACGTCAAAGACTGCCCTCTACCGTTATCTAGTTGAATTACCTTCCTACCTTCTGTCTCAATAGGAAGTGCATCAGAATCTTCTGGCTTATTTGAATTTATCATTGTAGACGGAGAAGGAAAGGAGGCCTATATCCAGCAGTGGGCCATTCTAGGCTGACATGATGATGATGAACCCCTGCTGTACAGGATGATTTTTTAATGGTGATATAAGAAGCAGTTACGGTAACTTGACCGGAGAAGGCAACACAACGAGAAGAGAGGAAGGCTATGATCGAGACCTTTCTCCAGCAGTGGGACCATAGAAGTTGATAAAAATGTGGTCATGGATAAACTTTTGTTTTGGACGTTGCGTTGTTAGTCTGTCCGTCAGTGTACCTAATTGTTAAGGTCTATAATTGCTACAGACTGCAAATATTATCATAGTAAGTCATAGAGCAACACGGGCAACCGGCGAACCGGAGCGCCGGTGGCCCGTGTTGCTCTATGTAGCAAGTATTAAATACGCTTCTCCTTATGCAACTCAAATTCATCTATAATAATTTCAGCTATAATAATAATAATAAATTATTTATTGAAGCAGTTTTCATTAAGTACATTTTACATGAAATTCCCTGGCTCCCGAGCTAGTTTCAAACTGTATTACAGGAGCCAGTGCATTCCCCATAAATTAGTACAATTTCAGAAAATTAAAAATAACGAAGGAGAAATTTATAAATGGAAAAAAATAAAATAAAACAAAATTACCATTAAAACAAAACATGGTGGAAAATTAAAATTAGGGAGCTATACTCGTACATGCACCATCTCGAAAATGTGCAGCTGCCTAATTGTCCCAAATAGGTACCAAGATATACAGGGTGTAAAAAAACATTTTTCCTAAAAGACTTCCAAAAAAGAAAAAATACTTTCAATTTTAGGTACGAAAAAATAAATAAAAACTGGCGCGCAATGTAACGCGAACCCAGGAAAGTGGAGTTGATCGGCGGCAGCGACCTCTCGCGCCCGGCCCTGGTTCAGGCCATGGTATGGAGCGAGAGGGAATGCGAAGCAGTCTCCTCCTTCTGCGAAGCAGTAATGCTCACGAAGGAGGAGGCGGAACGGGTGAGGGAGGCTCAACAACAGAGTCGCCCTCACGCCCTCAGCAGCAGCCGCCGCAGGAGACGCCAGGGGCTTCCGGCGCCGCGAGTCGATCTCCGGCCACCGTAGACCCGGGCCTGCGGACGGCGAGTAGTGGGTAGCTCGCCGTCCGATCAGCACCAGGCCCGAGAGTCGACGGCGCGTAGTGTTCCAAGCGCGCCTCAAAGAGTTGTCAGCAAACCATGACGGGGCCCGTCATGGCCGATCCCTGCCCAGGGGTTGAGGATAAATTCGAAACAGAGTTACCCCGCCCCTGGGCACTCAGGGCAGGGAAGTAACAGGGAAGGGTTTTAGTCAGTAAGAGTCTGACACGCCCTCCCGCTCCACCCTAGAGCGGGAGATGTCATTGGATGATTTCCAACCTCACAAAAAAAAAAGAAAAAAAGGCAAGTGGAGTTAAACCCCGACTCTTCGCTCTAAGCCACGTAGGTACTGGTTGGATATGTTTGATATTCATTGTGTTTTTGTAAATGCAAATGTGTACGTTTGTTTGGAATAAGTAATAATATTTGGAATTCATTTTCGTAAAAAAATAAATTTCGACTTTGACCTTCAATATCTCCAGAACCAGTGGATTCCCAGGTATGGTCTAGTGGAAAAAGAATATCCAAATAATGTTTAGAATATCTATGTGGCTTTCGGCTTCGGAAACTGTCTTTTTACACCCGATATAATATCTCGCAGTTTTTTTTTTGGATATTTTAAGTAATTTCTGCTGTGACATTAATCCTTTTGAATGTTTACCAATTAATGTAAGTAAATGATCTTATAATTGAAATATTTAACTAAAATATTTGTTAGAGTAAATTAAAACACATTAATGGATACCGTAAAACTATATTAGTCTATGGTAAACCAACCAGGTACAACATGTAGCTTATAGGTTCTAACACCACCTGAAGTACTACTAATACTCGTACTACTACAATCTTAGAGCATTCTACAATATGTTCATTGCACTACAAAGTACTAAGCATATATAAATCTTTTACAAAAAGTTCATACTTTTCAGCACATAAAGGCTTTGTCAAAATATCTACCAACATAAAATTTGGATACCTACCCCAAAAGGGACAGCCAACAAACAGCAGCAAGCCTAACAAACAGCAGCAGCTTATAATGGGCAAGAACTCAAGTTTACCTGTAACTTATCGAACAGAAAATAATAAAAACAAAGTTGTTATATTAGCAGATCATCAGGGTTGAAAAATACGACAAATATTACAGAAATTAATCGGGTCAAGCTACAGTGTGCCTTTGGAAATCAGGAGCAAGAATGGAAGAGATACTAAAATCTCAAAACGAAACTGTATCAAAACTAACAATGAGTGACTATGTAATAATTATCGGTAGCGCTAGTGACTGTAATCCCCATGAATTTAAATTAATTAGTACAGAGAACTGGTGTAAAATTATGAGTAATACCAATATAATTATAACTGAAATACCATATAACCGTTACTTAAATGAAGAAAAACCAAATTACGAAATCAGATTTATATGTAATACTTCTACAAACGTAACATATAAGGATGTAAATTATAGATCAATTCATCCTCGCGGAATATATTTCCCTATAAACTTAAGTCGCTTATTCCTAAAACAAATCTTAAACATTGACAACAGGAGTAAATATTTGAATTATCAGCTACAGTTGCAAGCGCAGCATGAAATTAAATGCCACAAAAGTACACAAACAGATACCTTTTGTGACCACAAGTTAGCGGATATACCGTTACCTAACGAATCTGAATTATCAGATGTTTTTTTTTCGAGGGTAAATCAATTAATATCTTGCACCAAAATATAGACGGTCTGCTGAGTAAAATGGACCTTCTAAGTGTCAATGTAGATGCATTAATAGATCAAAAGCTTAATGTAGATATTATCTGTATTACTGAACATAATATGACTCATCCAGACGCATCACTTATTAACATACCATCCTTCACCCATGCTTCTTCCTGTTTTAGAAAAAACAGACACGGAGGTTCATGTATATTGGCTCGACATGGTTTTAAATTCAAAGTTCTAGACGATATTACAAAACACTCATAAATATCATTGAGTGCAGTGCCATGGAGCTTTTAGATCAAAAATTAATAGTTATATGTATTTATAGACCTCCAAAAAATAATTTGGAGGATATTGAAAAGTTTTTTGGTAAATTAAACGATATTTTGAGTCAGTTTTGTTACAAATCAATAAAACTAGTAATATGTGGTGACTTAAACATAGATACACTTAAAAATTACTTTTGGAACGAAGTTCCTTATCGCGCGTTGTGAAAGGGGGCTAGACGGAAAAAATTCTTACGAAAAGTTATCACGACACTTTTTGCTATAGTAAAAAAAAAAAAAAATTATTACAATTACTTTTGTTATAGTTGTTGTTATTGCTAAAGAGTTGAGTTGAGTTGAGTTGAGCTGAGCTGAGTTGAGCTGAGCTGAGCTGAGCTGAGCTAAGCTGAGCTGAGCTTAGCTGATCTGAGCTGAGCTGAGCTGAGCTGCGATGAGATGAGATGAGATGAGATGAGATGAGATGATGAAGTATAACTTCTTACGTGCGTGCGTGTGTGCGTAGTTAATAATAAAAAAAATATTATAAATTAAAAAATATAAAATTATATTACAATTCCTTCACTAATTAATCGAAAGGAACTTCGTTCCATCCGGGTGTCCCTTGACACCTCTCAAGTTTTTTTTTTTTTTTGGGAGTGACGTCTTGCTGGTCAGCCTCTAAGGCTTATCGTCTGCTCAACCGGACTTGCCTGTTACAAAATTAGTACTGCATATAAAGGCATTCTAGCAGAATTTAACTTAAAGTTGGGCGTAAATTTGCCAACCCGCTTGATAAGCAAAACTTGTATTGATCACGTGATATACAACTTGAAGGGATGTAAGTGTGAAATATTAGACTTTGGCCGCTCAGATCACACAGCCCAATTGGTTACTTGCCCAGTTAAATTTAATTCCAGACTAGATAACTGGTTTATAGAAAAACGAGTCTATTGTTTGTAAAATATGGAAAAGTTTAAAAAATATCTAAGTTCTCTTAAATACGGAAAGTGCATTTCATAATTTTCATGAACTTTTCTGTCTCTTCTATAATTTATGTTCAAAATCAAACAATCATTTCAAAGGCGGCCAAAATGGATTAGTAAAGGGTTAAAAAGTTGCTCTAAGCGAAAACGAGTTCTATTGTGGAAATATTGGCAAACAAAGTCTGCCGAAGACAAAAATAAATTTAAAATGTACTTGTCTAGGCTTAACCGAATAATTAAACGAACACAAAAGTCTCAAAATAATTACTACATTAAAACTGCCTATAATAAATTTCAAGCTAGCTGGAGTGTCATTAACATAAACAGCAAGATGAACATTCCAAAGAATTACATCTCGCAAATAAATGTTGAGGGGAGAACCATTAAAAATCCTATTGCTGACAATTTTAATAAGTATTTTTTTGACCAAGTTAGACCTATGACATCAATTAATAACAGTAGTAGTAGCAATACACATAAACCGACGTACATAGTTGTAGGCATAGAAAATAATTCAATATTTATAAATCCCGTTACACCAATTAACATCCACAAAATTATACAATCTCTCAAAAATACAAACAGTACCGGCTTTGGTGGCATAGCTACTAAAAATAGTGAAATACGTAAGCTCTGTAATAAGTCCAGTATTTAGTCATATTTTTAATCTCTGCATTGAGCATGGTCACTTCCCAAGTATTTAAAAAGAAAAACTATCATCAAGCCATTCTTTAAAAAAGATGACAAAGGCGATATGTCATGTTACAGACCAATTGCCCTAATACCGGTATACTCAAAAATTTTTGAAAAAATAATTTATAATAGCCTATACCAGTTCTTTGAGAAATTTAATATTTTAGTCGACGAACAAATGGGTTTTAGGAAGAATAAAAAAAATTACTAAAGCAATTTATAACTTTCTTGGAAAAGTGACCAAAAGTGTTGATGAGGGGGTACCAGTTTGTGCATTATACGTGCATTTAACCAAAGCGTTCGACTATGTGGACCATAAAACAATGAAAAACAAGCTTTATGCTTATGGCATATGAGGCAATGCCTGAGACCTAATTATGTCATATTTAAATAACAGGAAAGAAGCCACATCAATAACGAAATTCTGCTCTATTAAAAAGCAAGAAATTGATCATGCTTCAGACTACGTAGAAGTGATATATGGCTTACCACAAGGCAGTGTCCTAGGGCGCTTATTATTCTTAATTTACATTAATGATTTTCTGAAATCCGTGGACTTTCCAATGATTCTTTTTGCAGATGATAGTATAGCCCTATTTTGTAACAAAGATTATGCTTCATTGGAAAATGACATTAACACCACAATAGTTCGCATTGTCGATTGGTTAACAACAAACAATCTTCTAATCAATTTACAAAAAACTAATTTCATGGTCTTCAGAAACAGGACTAAACCACCAACAGACTTAACATAAATTATGCTGGATACTAAATTAATGAAGTTGATGTAACAAAATTCTTAGGTTTGAATGTAGATTGTAATTTGAATTGGAAATCACATGTAGAATCTGTCTGCTTAAAATTAAGAAGATATTCCTGTATGCTACATATGCTCACAAAAATTGTAAATTTATCCACTGTCATGACAGCCTACCATGCATATGTGGTGTCCACGCTGAGATATGGTGTAATTTTCTGGAGGAACTCGACGGAATGGGAGTCTGTTTTTAAAGCTCAAAAAAAGTGCATACGGGCAATGTGTAGACTTAAGACCACCGATAGCTGTGTACCATATTTCAAAAAACTTAAGATTCTAACTTTACCTAGCCTCTTTATTTATGAGATATCAGTCTATGTCAAAAAGAATATGCATATGTATAAAAAGTTCCGAAGTGTTAGATATAGAAATAAAGTTCAGACTGTGCCCAGGAGAAATTATTTAATGGGCTCCAGTGTATATTGCATGACATCCAGGATTTATAATAAATTGCCTTTTGTATAACAGACATTGACAACTTGCACTTATTTAAGAGGCCTCTTACAGTCCACTAGCGCCGCCAATCGAAAAAATGTCATAACTCGTAAATAGAATCAAAAATACAAAATGTGGTCTATTATTACTGTAGAAAAGGCAATAACGTAATTTTATAACACATTGTCAACACTTGAAATATAGCTGTTTAGCTAAATCGTGCATTTGTAACAAAAACGGCCGTTTATGTTTTGAATGCACGATTTAGCTAAACAGGTATATTTCAAGTGTTGATAAGGTACGATACAATTACGTTATTGCCTTTTCCACAGTAATAATAGAACATATTTTGTATTTTTGATTCTATTTACGAGTTATGACATTTTTTCGATTGGCGGCGCTAGTGGACTGTAAAAGGCCCCTTAAGCGAAAGCTAAAGGAATTTCTAACTGATAAGGTGTATTATAGTATCTAAAAGATAATCCTTACGGCCAATAATATTAATCAGATATTCAATAATAGAAATCATACGTGTAACTCACAATTATTATTTATCTAGGACTTTTATTTAATAAATCGACATTATATTATTTACTCTGACATTTATATAATTATTGACTACTAGATGATCCTTGACATTGAAAAATGAATTGAATTAATTGACTTTCCAGTTTAATAATTTTGTAATATTTATTGTATTCAGATTGTTATTTAATACTTATTGTATTTTAATACTAGATTTATGTGTGAAATTTTGCATGCCCATGTGACGGCAGAGCATGGAAAATATTAAATAAACTTGTATAACATCTATACCCCTACCCATGTTGGCAAAGAAATAAATAATTTGAAATTGAAAAATAAAAAGTTTTGTTTTGGCACATAGACAGTTGGCTCAATTACAAAGAAAGCGATGATAGCTACAAAAGTTTATAAATATGTCGCAACTATCAAGCCCATCCATGTTTGTGTGTGCTTGTGTGAAGAGTGGGGGTGTAAGTGCGTGTGAGTGAGAGTTTGGGTGTGTTGATGATAATGATTTCAACCACTCAGTCAACTTCCTTGTCAAGAGACCACGGGGTAAATCGTAAATATTTAAGGTCTTATTTATGTTGTTATAGAGCTTGGAGCTGAAAAACCTGTAATGTCTTCTCGCTACTGCTGTTCCACAGGGTAGATTTTTATAAACTCTGTCAGAGAGGCGTTTTGCAGTATGTAGTGTATCTTTTTGTGTTTTCTGAGTACACACTGGCTTAAAATGCTTGGGGTAAAGCGTATGAACTTGGTTTTGCTGATATTAAGCGTGAGGAGGTTTGTGTTTAACGCGCTATGAACTGCTATAGACCTTGAGTGGTGGTGGTTAGCTTGCGTTCTGTGCTGAGGTCACGTAACGCGGCGTACGCTCACCCAGTTACCCCGGCGCCAATGATGTGAAAATAATAACGCGGACTATGACACCGGATCATGATGACCCGAAGTTTATCAGTATTTTTCAAAATGTTATGTAATGATAACAGGCTATTTTAATGATTCATGTATTAGTTTGTGTTAGTATTTACTGGATAAAACAAAAAAAAAAATGCCAATATATTCATAAAATCAACTTTTATTACAGAACACATGCAAAATCAACGTTGAAAACACAACTTGAGTAATTATTTAAATTTTCTCACAGAAAACTCACTAAAATAACAAAACAAAAATCTTATTTACTAATAGAGAGATGATACGAACTTAGGAACTTCAATTTTACTTATAATCAGTCTTCTGTTTCCTCATACCTATTCCTGGAACTGCAACAATTTTCGTAGTATGATATGTAATGATCAGGGCATATGTATATCAGGCAAGCATTGCAAGTGTGACTAGTTTTCTTATCCTTTTTTGAAGGATACACCTGATACCTCCTACTAGCTCCAGGAACCCTCCGCGGAGGTTCTTCAGAGGGTGCCCTCGCGAAATCTGTGATCTTTTGCGCAATATCCGAGGCAAATTCACACAAGTTCTTCGTTTCTGCAAATGGTTTCATTGTTGGAGTCCGATTACTCTAAAATCTCTAATATTCTTTCAGAGCGGATTGTGAAAGACATATTTGCCAAATTCCTAAAAGCAAACAAGAAAAATGATCAATAAACACAAAAAATACAAATAAAAATGTGTCACGAAAACAGTACGCCATTGATGACGTTGGGTCATATTTACCCGTTTTTGCTTGAAGCACGTGTATCTCCCTGCGCAGGCGGCGTCGCACTAAGTTCACTAGCGGTACGGGTGGAGGGATACTGTATCTTCAGCTACTAGAACGTACAAAACCACAAAGCACGTAAAATACAAAATATGGCCGTTTGAAATCACCTCGGGTCAATATGACCCAGCGTCATTGGCGCCGGGTTTGGACTCGCCCATCAAGGAGCGCTGTCCGAAATTAGTCGCATTATTAATTTATTATACATGAAACAACAGGTATTATACTAAAACACGTATAGTAAAATATAAATAATTAATTGATCTTTAAAATAGTGAAGTCTTTATAGTTTCAAATATTCACATACCAAAATACGAAAAAAATTGTCTAGAGTAACATGTTGTTGTGTTTGTGTAATGAGCACGATCATTTCTTCTGTGTCTGGGTTTAATTTATCTATAATATGTACGAGTATGTATTTAGAAATATAAAAGTATGTTTATCAGTTGTCTAGTACCCATAACACAAGCTCTGCTTAGCTTGGGACTAGATGGCGTTGTGTGATAGTTGTGGAATATTATATTATATTATATATTATTATATTATATTATATGTGGAATATTATATTATATCGTTTATTTATTTTTATAGACATATTATTTACATTTTTAAATATTTAAATATAAAGGATAAAAAAAAAAACATTTAAAAATATAAAAAATATATGTATATTATTACATATATTTTTTTCAAAGAAATAAGACTGGTCGTTTAGACGTGATCTTCAATTAAAAATCATTAAATGTTGTATAACTGCGCCTTCACCAGTACATGACCAGTGACCACACTGAGAGCCATCTCCGCTTTATTGAAGGTATCAGACCACCAGTAGGTATATGTGATTTTACAGTTTAGAGGAGACAGTTGGCAGAGTTAATTCACATAAATGAGGAAGAGAGTAGGTCCAAGGACACTACCCTGGGGCACACCAAAAGTAACTATCTCTTCTTTGCTAGAAATTTATTTCAATTTTTACTACCTGCTGGCAGTCTGTCAGGTAGCTGCAAACATATGTCACCTACATGTTACTAGTACGAGTACATTTGTACTGAATGACTGTCATACCGTTTTCTAACATCTATATGCTTTGTTCTTGCATGAAACATATGTGTTTCAGACTACTTTATGGTAGACTGATTGTCATTGTGAACCACAATCTTCACATCGAGCATCAAACATTCTGATATGAATGCCGTGATGAACAATGCCTCTATAAACGCATCTGACAGAGCCATGTATTCGGCTTCGGTGTTGGAAAGAGGCACCGTGCGCTGTTTACGGCTTTCCCAGGAAACTATACAATTGCCTAACTTAAACATGTAGCCGCTGTAAGACCGTCTGTCAACTACACTGGCTGCCCAGTCCTCGTCCGCTGAACCTGTCATCATTCACCCCACTCTTTTCATATGTTATGCTATAGTTCATTATACCCTTGAGGTACCGTAGCAACCGCTTTACCACCTTCCAGTGAGCTTCCGAATAGCAATCATTGAACTGACTAAGCATACTCAGAACGCGTACACACCGCGATATATACATCAGGCAACCGATCAAGTTCCTGTATTCATACTGCCCTTTCTTTACAGCCTTTTATAGTTTTAGACCAACTTCCATAGGTGTCTTAGCAGGTTTACAATCTGTCATCTTAAACCTTTCCAAAACTTTCGCTATGTAACTAAATTGGTATATTGATGATTTTTTACATCTTTACGGTATTCGTGTATTCCTAATACACTTTTAGCAGCCCCAAGATCCCTCCCTCATAAGTCCCTCATAACGGACTGTTTCATTATTTCTTCTTTTAGAGGGGTAAAATTCAGTTTGACTGTTGCTAAACAGCAAAATGTCGTCAACATTTAGGCCGAGAATGACAAGTCCGTTTTTTTTTTTTTTTTTGGGGGGTGGGAAATCATCTTATGACTCTTTCCGCTCTGGGGTGGAGCGGAAGGGCGTGTCAGACTCTTACTGACTAAAACCCACCCCTGTTCCTCCCTGCCCTACGCGCCCGGAGGCGAGGTAACTCTTTCGAATTTATCCTCCACCCCCGGGCAGGCACTGGCCGTGGCAGGCCCCGTCCTTTGCTGACAACTCTTTGAGGCGCGCGTGGAACACTACGCGCCGTCGACTCTCGGGCCTGGTGCTGATCGGACGGCGAGTTACCCGCTACTCGCCATCCGCAGGATGACAAGTCCGTTATCATTTGATCTTACGTAAACACACGTCTCGGACGCCAAAATTTTGAACTTCAGTTTCTTAATAAGCACATCGGTTATCTTCTCATTCCACGATCAACTGGCTTGCTTTAATCCATATACAGCTTTGAGCAAGCGATATGCTTTTCAATTGCTTTTTTCTTTGGAAAGCCTTCGAGAATTTCCATAAAAACGATTTCTCTATTACCTATTTTTCAGATAAACCGCAGTACACATTGCTTCTGCCCAGTAGCTGTGGTCCGAGCCAGCACCCAGCAACATACATCTTACAGCCTCAACAATCGTGCGATTAGCCCTTTCCGCAACGGCATTTTGTTGTGAACAGTGAGGGACAGTTTTCTGGTGCCGAATGCCATGCTGCTTCAAAAATACCTCGAAACTTTGTTTACATACTCGCCTCCATTGTCGGTTCTCTAAAGTTTAATGGTTTTATTTGTTTGATTCTCGACAAGGGATTTGTAGTGTTTAAAATACTACAATATTTCACTTTTTGCTTTAATAAAATAACAAAAACTTTGGCGTGTAAAGTCATCTATATAAATCAACATATACGAGTAGAACTACCGAACGTAGCTTGCGGCATAGGCCCGCAAACATCACTGTGGATAAGGCCCAAGATTTCAGTAGCTCTCGTGTACAATTTCTTCGGAAAACGTAACTTTGTTTTCTTGCCCCCAATACTAGAAATGCACTTGCCAGCGACGAGACCTCATCTATATTTGTAAGGTAACTGATTAGAGTCTAAGTAAATTATGTTTTTATTGTTTTGTAATTAGTATTATGAGGCTAATTAGTGTGTATTAGTTAATATAGAATCCAGTGGCGCCGTATTTTTATAGTTTACTAGCTGTGCCCGCGACTTCGTTCGCGTGGTTGTCGAGAACAAAACAACGTCGTTTAGATAAGAGTATATCACCTTTTTGATGTTTTAGATAAGAGTCCTGACTTTGGTATAGTTGATTACGTTAATGCTTCTCTATATACTATGTTAGCGGTGGAATTACCCGGAGCATATACAAAAAGGTTGTTTGGGTTGCTAACACGTGATAGAGAAACATAGAGTTGGCCGTGTGAAAAACAATCAAAAGTAAGGTCTACACCCGCAACGGATAACGTCTGGCCTTGGGCTTTATTAATAGTCATAGCGTAACAGAGGCTTACAGGAAATTGCACACGTTTGAAAGTAAACGGAAAATTATTGGGGATGTGCCCGCGACTTCGTTCGCGTGGTTGTCGAGAACAAAACAACGTCGTTTAGATAAGAGTATATCACCTTTTTGATGATTTAGATAAGAGTCCTGACTTTGGTATAGTTGATTACGTTAATGCTTCTCTATATACTATGTTAGCGGTGGAATTACCCGGAGCATATACAAAAAGGTTGTTTGGGTTGCTAACACGTGATAGAGAAACATAGAGTTGGCCGTGTGAAAAACAATCAAAAGTAAGGTCTACACCCGCAACGGATAACGTCTGGCCTTGGGCTTTATTAATAGTCATAGCGTAACAGAGGCTTACAGGAAATTGCACACGTTTGAAAGTAAACGGAAAATTATTGGGGATAATGGGTATCCTGGGAATGAAAACAACATCACCGGAGCCGCAACCTGTTAAGATTTCGGCTTCGATGACATTTCGTTGGAGATTTGTTACTCTCAACCGAGTTCCATTGCATAGTTTTGGTGGGCTTAAATTTCTGAGTAGAATGATTGGTACTCCGACTTTTAAATAAATTTTGTGTGCTGGAAGACCTGGTGTATTTAGAGAGTCTAAAAACTCTACTGGATAGTGGGTGGCATCTCCTTCTTCTAAAACCGTGTTAATAGATAAATATTCCCTACTTTCTCCAGAAACATGTACCAATATTTGAGAATTTATTGCTGCTGCTTGGTCGTTGCGAGGTGCCAAAATAGCTCGTTGGCATAGCCAAGCAGCGTCATGGTTCGAGATCTCTGATGGATCTCCGTATACAGAGGAAATGAGTTCCTGCTGTGAGGCAACAGAAGAACACAGGCTTTCGACTAAAGTTACTTTACCTCCTTCTTGAGTCGGGTATGTGCCGTTACCAATTTGAAGTAGTAAATTTGAGAAAACCTGCGCGTTTGCGTCACCTCCCAAATATGCTCGCATATTAAAGCTCAAATTAGTTAATATGACACTACGCCATAAAATAGAGCTCTTTAAACAGGCACCTATTTCATCGGCCCTCGTTCCTCTGGGTATTATAGGGAGTGTCTGCCTGAAGTCTCCACAGAATAGCACCGTTAAGCCTCCCATCGGTCGGTCATTTTGTCTTATATCTCGCAACGTTCTATCTACAGCTTCCACAGCTTTACGATTTGCCATCGTACACTCGTCCCAAACGATAAGGGCGCAATCGCGTAAAACCCTTGCTTTATCACTATTGCGAGACACGTTGCAAACAGGGTTTTCTGTGCGGTCCAAGTCGATTGGTATTTTAAATGTTGTATGTGCAGTTTTTCCTCCTGGTAATAAAGTGGCAGCTATTCCTGAGGAAGCGACGGCAAGGGCAATTTTGTTTTGGCTCCTTATTTGAGCCAAGATAACTTTAGTGAGGAAAGTTTTACCTGTTCCACCAGGTGCATCTAAAAACAGCATTTCTCCTAATGAATGTTCTACACTACAGCATACTCTATCAAAGATTTGACGTTGTTCTGTCGTCAAATTTGAACAGCCATTTCGCAATATTTCTGCTAACTCTTCGGGGTTGTAATTTATTTCAGATGTATACTCCCTATTAATTCGTTCCCCACCAACTGTCGGTGTCGGCAAGCCGTATTGACTGAGGGGGTTCCCTCCTATACTTGTAACTATATCTTGTATAGCCAGCAAAGCCCTATTATGGCAGCTTTCACGTACTTGGTCAGAAGTTTCACTATTTATATTTTGCTGTCTCAAAAAATCTTCGGCAAACGCGTCTTTATATTTTTGCCACAACTGCCCAGCGTCCGATAGGCCACAAAATGTCAACAAAATGGCAAATAAATGGCGCAAACGATGTGGACTATCACTGACGCATGCTTCGGCTAAAGCATCATCCCAATGCTGATCGCCATCTAATAAATGCCGTGCGCGGCAAGCAGCTTGAAATGTGGGATATTCTATATCGTCCACTTTGCGGAGCTCAGCAAAAGAAGTAGGTCCTCGCACTGTGTGAAGAAGAAGGCGTAAATAATAACACTCTGCATTATTTGGGTGCACCGTGTATACTCTTCCAATCACGTGTTCTTTAAAAATGCCGGACTCGCCTTCTACAGCAGTTCCACGTCTCCTGCGATTAAAAACACCTTGCTGCTTGTTATAAGTATAATAATGTGGCACTTCATTGTACAACAGAGACTTAGCGAAATTGTCTCTTTCGCAAAGGCGAAAGAATGCGAGCAAGGTGGTTTGTCTTGGGTTGTTCATTCTTTCTGCCACATTTTCTGGCTGAAAGTAAACTCGCTGCCCGCCTTCCAGGTGCACGTCAAGATGGATGACTGGCGGATACCTTTCATGAATAGGGAAACTCAAAATGCGCCAAACTGCCTCCGAAGAGCTTATGTATCGGCCAGATTGATACCTTGTCACTTCATCAAATTGGTTGTTATTTCTTAGTGCTATCATGGCTTGATCACTACCTTTATTAACATATTTACATATATATTTTATAGATTCACCGCTATTACAAATTTCAACATTAATGTGTGCTTGAAAAGCGTTTGACAAAACTGGAGAATACGGTACCACCCAACTATTATTTAGAATTATTTCTTGTCCACGGAATCTGACAGTAGCTGTGAAACCACCTTGTGACGGTGATCTTTGCCGGTATTGCGGATACCCATTTTCCCCAGCCATAGTTAGTTCTTTCAGTGCTCTGGGGTATTTTTTTGAGCATTGACCATCTTTCATGCACGGTGATTCCCTGTTTAAGAGGCCACATGGCCCGTGAACCATATGTGTTTTTACTATGTCATGCAAAATCGGATCTGCATTATAGTCCGGAAATTCTGCACTTATGACACTGTCTATAGCATCGGGACGAATTTTTTCTTCCAGCCACAGAAGAATGTGCGCGTGGGGTAAACCACGCTTTTGCCACTCGACGCTATACATAAAACAAAGAGTTGAACCGAAAACTTTCTCCTTTGTAAGTAGATTAATCAAGACTTTGAGTTTTAAATGAAAAATCCTAGCAATAATGTCATGTCTGTCGTATGACGCCTGTCCTGTGAGAAGTGCCTGGCAAATCTCCGTCCACTTTGGATTTGTTGTAAATGTTATAAAAAGGTCCGGCCGGCCGTATTTACGGACGTAACAAAAAGCATCTTGCGTTCGTTCGTGCATATACCGCGGACCGCCTGTGAAACTGGATGGCAAAATAACCAATCGACCCAAGTTTTCGACGTTATTATCTGATTGCATGGCGTCCCGCAAGTGCACGTATTCTTCAGCGCGTAACCGTCGCTGGTTAGTGCGAATATACACTAAACGTTCAGTTTCTATTTTTGCGTACATGTCCACAATAAATTGGCTGAACAAACCACGAAATCGTTGCAAATATACGAAACTGTTTTGCCTTATTTGTAAAAGGTAGGAATAGTATTGTTGAGCAGATATTTTTTTTTGATAATTAGTGACTCTCGTAGTAGGGTTCACTTGGTACAGCCCAAAATTGTACCCATCTTCACCATGACAATAAATTAGTGGATATTGCAGGGCGTCGTAAGCTCGGTGGGTTTCCAAAATGCGTTGAAGGCGATCGTCGCGTGTACGCAACACGATATCACGTCTCTCACACTCCTGGTCGACTAAAACAACTGCAACTTCATCTGCGACGGGTGCATTGTGTCTTCCACGGTGTTCACCCACAGGACGTCTATCGGCACTTATAACAATTTTGAAATCATTGCTGCCTTGTGGAATTGACTCCAATGCAGCTTTGAATTCACGAACGTACTGGTTAACGTGATGCAGCAATTCTTGAAGTTGACCCAAAAGCTCAGCATTGAGCTGGGGAAAATTGTGATTTCTAACATTGAGCTGTTGCGTGTAATCGGATACAAAATAAATTTGGAGAAATTTGGGTTCATTTTCTGGCAGCAAAGATCCAATAAGGTGATAAACTTGACCTTGTACTTTGAAGGTTGGCATGAACGGTCCTTCCGTTATTTGTTTTGCCCCAAAGGAAGTCATTTGGAAAGCACTGTTATGTAAACGAATATTATCCAAAAAACGGTTCGACTGGGGATGATCGCCATTCAGGAGACTTTTAAGTAAGTGTGGTGGATCTTGGAAATTTGGAAGAACAATTTTTCCATTTGAGCAGCACATTCCATCTGTCTCTTTCCTCCATTTCAAAGCATGACAAAAATTACAAATTTCTCTCATGTCACCCACGAAAGTAAAGCCAGCATAATTAATTCTAGACGAATATGTGAACCCTGATTTTTCCCTATTGTCCCAAGGTAATAAAATATTTGCATCGTCATTTTCCATGGACTCATCAGCTCCGCTATTTGTTTCTCTATTCATATGGTATCGAGCTCGTTCTATTTCTAGGCGAGATTGACGTTGTTCTGCTGTTTCTGCTCGTCTTAGTTCATCTATTCTTTCCCTTTCAGATGCAAGATAACTTTCATTGTTTCTTTGTACACCTACATAGTTATGTCTAGCTATTTGTAATCGTTCTTCTCTTTGGGAGAGAGATTCAGACTCGCGCGAGAGAGCGTGTCGCTCTCGGTCAGATGACAGACGTGCTTGGCGTTCCTCGATACTCTCTTGAGAACGCAAAGTCGCGGTCCGAGTTCTTTGCGAACTTAAGCGCGACTCCCTTTCTGTGAAAGTCTCTGACTCGCGTGAGAGAGACTGGCGCTCCCGATCAGCAGACAGCCGAACTTCGCGTTCCTGGATATTCTCTTGAGAACGCAAAGTCGCGGTCCGAGTTCTTTGCGAACTTAAGCGCGACTCCCTTTCTGTGAAAGTCTCTGACTCGCGTGAGAGAGACTGGCGCTCCCGATCAGCAGACAGCCGAACTTCGCGTTCCTGGATATTCTCTTGAGAACGCAAAGTCGCGGTCCGAGTTCTTTGCGAACTTAAGCGCGACTCCCTTTCTGTGAATGTCTCTGACTCACGTGAGAGAGAGTGGCGCTCCCGATCAGCAGACAGCCGGTCTTCGCGTTCCTGGATACTCTCTTGAGACCGCAAAGTCGCGGTCCGTGTTCTTTGTGAACTTAAACGTGACTCCCTTTCGGTGAACGTTTCCGATTCACGTGAAAGAGCGATGTGCTCTCGGTTAGCAGATAACCGTGCTTCACGATCTTCTTCCGATTCCTGAGACCTACAAAGTCTCATCCTTTTCGCATTTCGGCTACGCAGCGAAAGGTTAGTTTTTTTTCTTTGAGGCATTTTCAAGGAAAATTAAAGCAATAAACAAAACTAACAACACTTATGACTGAATAGCCTACAAACTTAAAAGATCGGTGCGTCGAACAGTCTAGTGTGACAACGTATCGTCTGTTCGTGGTCGTGACTCAACGAATTGGCAACACTAACTTACTGTATAACGATTGGCACTATTGGATTCAAACTACGAAGTAAATCAAATACAATCTTTACTTCGTACTTCAAACCAATGACCAAAGTTGACCAAACGAAACCAATAAGATAAGCAAATACTTTTTTTTCGACCAATTTAGAAAATCGATAAACCAAGCAACCAAAGAACTTTTACGACACACGCAAGAACTTTTAAGACACCTAACGAAACCCAATTTGCCTAGTAAACACGGTGGACGTCATCCTCGCGCGGAAAATCTTAACACCGCGATTCAGAAAATGACGTCATTTGCACAACGCCATCTATCGGATTTAGATTTCAACTATCAACATTAGTTCTATTTTTAGTCTTAAGATGTCGTTGCAAGTACTATACTTAATTGCGTAACGTAATATTTTACTTCTTGAACTCACTAAATTAATCATATCTTTTGATAGAGTGAACCGATTTCGATGAAACAAAAACTAAGTTAATCCTCAAGTTGCGTATAATTTTTGTATATAAACATTGTCAGCATTGAATTCGTAGATTTTACGTGATGTGCGCACAAACAAACAGACAAACAGACAAACAGACAAAAATTTCAAAAATGATGGAAATGGGTTCTGTTACTTATCTTTTCACACGCTGGCTATTTTTTGTTTCAATTTCTTCAATGTACAAAAATGACTTTTCTACAGATTTATTATATGTATAGATAAGAGAATTTTTAAGTAAAATTTTGTAGTAAGTAATTACGTAACTTGAAATGTAATCTTTCGTTTATTGACATACGAGTATTGTTACAAAATTGGTGTCAAATGGAATGTTTTACCCTAAAAGCAAAAGGAATCAAATCCATAGGATATCTAGTTTTAGAAACAAAGAGGGATATTATTGTTTTAAATTGTAGAATAAGGTCTCAGAAATCTAACCATGTAAATAATGTAAAGGTTTTATGAAAAAAAAAAACAAGAAATAAATGCTCAAAGTGAAAATAACTCGCAAAACTGGGCCCAAATTACGAAAGTCGAGCCGATATAAGGCAAGCCGGCTCAGTCAGGTTGGCCATGGGCTATATCGGCCACCACGACGCAGTACCCGTATTGACGGGCACATTATTGACGCCGCGGTAAGGCAATGCCTACACCGCCCGCCACGTCCACTTGCGGGGACGTAGCGACTGCTCCGAACGGACTCATCAGTCGCAACACAGCCGTCGAAGAGAAAGCCAGACCTGCGGAACAAGAAACTCTAAGAAGACTGGTTTTATTTTGCCTCCTCCCGGCTACCCGTCTCTCTCTCGAGGTCCTAGTGGATCGTGCTGCACTCACATACGCATTTAGGGGTGCGTGGGACTTGACTCCCAGACTGGAGCCTACCCAATCTTGGGCGTCCAAACGCCACCTGCCGTAGGGTCTACGCGGAGCACCGGTGTGGGCGCGCTCCTGAGGCGGCGACCAGTTCGCCGGTTGAGTGCATCCCAAAGGGTCATGGCCATCTGGCTAGTCCGGGGATACCGCACGGTCTCCAGTGAGGCGGCGAGCCTCCTTGCTGGACTGTCGCCATGAGATCTGGAGGCCAAGGTCCTCGCGCACCTCTGGGAGTGGCACTAGCCGGCACTGGCCGGCAGGATCTCATGGTACTACTACCAACCTACACTCGCACTGCCACGCGCGCCGCGCCGCCCGTCAGGGCCGATGCCTACCTGGGGTCGCGGATAAATTCGAAATACAGTTCACGCAGCCCTTGGCACACAGGCAACTGTAGGAACAAGGGTGGGTTTTTAGTCAGAAAAAGTCTGACACGTCCTCCCGCTCCACCCAGAGCGGGAGAAGTCATTGGATGATATCCCACCCACACAAAAAAAAAAAGGTATGTCTATGTAGGTATTAGGCCGGTGACGTGACCTCTCAAATGAAGTCTAGCGACACAGCTGTGCTTAAAACATTCGTATTTTATTTACATTGCTGTTTTAGTGTAATTACCGATTTAATTACTTTTTAATTAAAACTCCTACTGGATAGGAATAACGATTTTGAACAAACTGAAGTAAAAAAAACTGTAGAAAAAATTTAGGAATAAGCCGACGAAAAAATCCAACGCTAGAGGGTCCAGAATCATGTACTGAATCACTAGTACACGTATGTGCGTTTATGTGTCTTACACGGTGTATATTGGTCTAAGTTATTTGAAGATGACAAAATTTTGTGGTGCGTATATTGTAGTTATATTCTGTAGTCAAATTTTAATAAATCTCATTAATTTTTAGAATAAAAAAAAAACAAAGTTTATATGTTAGAGAATACATACTCGTAAGTACATTAATAAATTGCAGATGGGTTACCTAGCTAAATCCGGGGCTTATATCCTAAAGAACGTTAGGCAAAATATGTTTTATCCAATTCTGTACGTTTATTCTCTCGACTCTTGCTTGATTTTCATGAATATCAGATTCGTCGTGTGTCGTGAGTGTTGCGTGTCGTGTATTTAACAATATAGGTCCCGGATTTTTGTTAAATTAAATTTTTCATGTTAAAGGCACGTTATTTTGTTAGAAATTCGCGAAGTTGCCACAGTTCAAAGGGTGCCGTTTCATAAAACGGCAACTTCTTAGGTAAAGACTTTTGGGTTTTGAAGGGTATCTAGAGGTTTGTATGAACTGTTTCTTGTGGACGAAACCCATTGTAACCTGTACTTTCGCAATTATAGCGGCAGCTCTGTGTTGGTAACTAATGCAAAGCTTACTGGAAAGTATTATAAGTAGCTCAATTATTAAAACAATGTTCAATTATTAAAACAATCTTTTATTGTATCAACGTAAACCCGAAAAATGGCCAGACGAGCGCATCTTTAAAACATTTCACAATATTTTCTTGAGTGAGAGTCGTGAGATTTTACGAGTCATTGAAGACATTTGTAAACGTTGCCAAAGAGAATGGATTGATTACTTTTTAACTTCTACGATTATGTTCGTAACGATGCCTAAGGCTAGGCTTCAAGTTATCTCGTCTTTTATTAATGTTAGTCATTATTTTTGAGACATCAAACTTATCAAGTGTAATAATGTTTTGTTCAGATCTATATGAGGAGGTTGATAAATTATTCACGCATAATCTGTTTGTGTGTGATTAGAATATCAATTTAAATGGGAAATAAATAATTTATGATTTTTACTTATTAACTTTTATGATTTGCATAAGTATTTATGTACCAAAGATTCCATTCCATAATTATTTTATCTTCATTCGATTGTCATCAGAATAAACAGTTGAATTATTCTCGGACTTCTTTTTTTTTAAACTTCGCAAGTTTTCAAGTGGTAATCTGTTTTTTTAACGTGTTTTACTATAAAGCTGAAACCTGCAGAAATATAGTCTAGGCTTAAATTTGCAGCGCACTTCAGACAATGGACGCCTACATTTATGAAAGCAGTTAAATAACAAAACAGAATCAGTACATACCTATCTGTAACGCAGACTTTTCAAAAAATTCAGTGTTTTGACTCGAAGGACGGGAAAACTGCTAATTGACACTCAAGTACTTAGCAGGTGACACTTTGAGTATCGATAAGTGGCTACTATAGCTATATCTAAAATTAGATGTGTCAAATCCGGTAGTAACACCAAGTTGTAACGCTCTCAAAAAACAAGATTCGGGGATTTTTACGATACACTCTTTATTCTTGCTCTACTCAGAAAAGTTTGAAAAACACTTGTCCGGGGACTTTTAGCTAGTTAATAGCAAACAAGATAACAATTAAATTAAAAATATAAAAACCCTCAACGCTTAAAATAAAAGCGAACATTTAAAAAAAACAGAAAAGAGCTTGAAACGGCTGAACCGATTTTGATAAAACATGTCTAAGAACAATCCTTAGAAAACGTGCTTTCAAATAAAGAAAACCGCATTCAAATCGGTTCACCCGTTTAAGAGCTACGGTGCCACAGGCAGACACTCGCATATATAGCTATCAAATTTATAACACACCTCTTTTTGCGTCGCGGGCTTACAATATGGTACCACTGATATACTACTTAAACTGAACACGTACATTCTAGGTATCTGAACTGAAACAAACAATTTAATTATTTTTAAATAGAAATCTTACAAATATTGGGACAGTAAGACAAGTACAACCAAACAATATAATCGTATTAAAGGACCAAACAGAAATATTCTCTATTATTATTCAATAGTAGATATCTGTAATAAACAAAACATCTCGTAGCTATCCGTAAGTAGTTAGTGAGAGCTGATTGACCATTGACCATTCAAAAGTGCTGATAAAACCACAAAATATAATATTAAATATGAAAGTCATGTCTCGTCAGTCATCACAATGATGCCGGCAGGGTATAATGAGGTTACAAAATTTATTGAAACTCTTACAGTAAGGCCTAGCGCAGTTGTGTTGTTACGTGAGTGAGAGTAACTGTTTTGTAATCCTAAGTAGTGAAGCTGATGTCATAGCTATTGGGAGCCAGGCGATGACCCCTTGACACGACTTTAGAATAAACTTTTTTACAAAAAAAAACAACAAACTTCCAAAAAAAAAAACACTAAAAATTAAAAAATAACTTTAATTTCGGAAGTCGGTGTTTGTATTTTACTTCTTCGTTAATTGACCGGCTTCCGAAATTAAAGTTATTTTTTAATTTTTAGTGTATTTTTTTTTTTGGAAGTTGGTTGTTCTTTTTTGTAAAACAGTTTTTTATTTTACACATTTTAGTTGTTATACCCCAGAACTAAAAACCCCAATAACATGGAACGTAAAATTTAAACATTTGGAGAACACCAAAACGTCATCGAGGTAAACGTATTTTTCGTTTTTGTTCAGTTTTTCAAATAGCGCTGAAGCAATTTCGATAAAATTTAAGTGGGACCACCTCGGGAGTATATTCTTTCGGATAAAAGAAGAATTTTGAAAATCGGTCCACAACTGACTGAGTAATCGGCGGACATACATAAAAAAAAATAAAAAAACATACATACAGTCGAACATAGAACCTCCTCCTTTTTCGAAAGTCGGTTAAAAAACCAGCCAAGACCGAGTCGGACTCGCGCGCAAAAGGTTCCGAACAAACCATATTTTTCCAGGTTTTTAAACTACATATAGGTACTTCATATTTTTCTTTACTTTTCCTGTAATCTATAAGTAAAGAACTACATTCTGATTGTTTTTTTTCAAAATTTTGGTCCTAGTGGTTTCGGATTTAAGGCGGAATGGTAATTTTTCATCTATTTTTTCAGATAACTTAAAACTACATACCTATATACATTTTGGAATTATGAAAAAATATATTTGAAATCCTTACAATAAGCCCTTTCATTCGATATGTAGCACAGTACAGTTTGAAAAACTTTATTTTTATTCTTCTCATTTGCACCCCAAAGCGACTCCCATATTTCAAATTCATTTATTAACGTCACATGTCCCTGTTTGGGTCACAGATACTCATGTGAAGTCATGTGTGTACCAACTTTCAATTCAATCGGTCGAGTAAATTCGGAACAAATTCGCTGTGATAGACAGACAGACGGACCGACAGACACATGAGTGATCCTATAAGGGTTCCGTTTTTCATTCGGATTTTCGGAATCTTTAAAATACCTAAATCAGACAACGACCGATACCAGCGCACGCGCTCCACTAATGAGCTTGAATTATTAAACTGATCCAGTTATTTCACGATAACTAAAGGTCATATGAATATTCTATTTATAGATCACATGTTTACAAATAAAGAACAATAACTTAATCGCAGTGCTCAATTGTAAGGCATGTTTATTATCACTTTGTGTAAGTACTTAGCAAAACGGTAGACTGAACAAACTGAACATGGATAAGTGTGAGTAATTACAAATAATTTGGCAATCATTATGTAAATTATATAATTTTGCGGCTACTTAGGAGGAGGAAAAAAAAGATGTACAGACGCTTTGAGGAAGTAAAAATTGTAGGCATGTGAAGATAGTCAATACTCGATTGCATAATGTAATTTTGTTTAACAACATAGTGAAACCACTTGTGATGATATAATAACGGCGCTCAGCACCTCTGACACGGTCTTTAGCATCCTTTTATAAAAATCCTTCGGTACCTACCTATGTTTACAGTATGCACTGTGGTAATATATATTTGGAATATTTTGTGTGAAAGATGTATGACTGAGCGGGATGTGAAAACTGAGATGAAGGCTGAAATATATCTGTGATGTGTATCTTGTACATACACAGTTTATCTTTTAGGGTTCCGTACCCGAAGGGTCCAAATGGAGCCCTATTGCTGTCACTCACGTGTCCGTCTATCTGTCTGTCCGTCGTGTGTCACACAGGTTTTACAACCAAACGGTTGGAGCTTACAGTCTTCAAAATTTCAAAGTATAAGCTTCTTGTTGACGCATAGCCATACAAATAGTTAAAAATATATTTGGTACAGAACCCTAAATGTGCGATGTCGGATACGCATTTGGCCGGATTTTTTAAAGTACTTCCCACGCTTTTGTTCTTGCTGGGGTGGGGAAAAATTTAATAACATTATGACATGTGTTATTTAATATAACTTTTTATAAAACGGTTGTAAGTCAGAGCTAGATGTTGAAGAGTTATTTTTTATTATCTCTATATATATATTATTATTATTTTCAAATAAATGTATTAAAATAATAACTATTGTGTTTCTTATTTCATGACGAATTCTATTCATCAATAAGACAATAACTTTATGAAGGTTTTCCACGTATTTTATTAGGATAATTTAGATGGATACGTTACGAGAGGCGTGATTACAGTTTAACATTTATTTGACATGTAACAGCTGCCATAAGTGCTATTAAACATACGACAACCATTAAAACATATAATTAAAAGAGGTATTTAGTTATTTGTGGTTAATAAATAACTAACCTTTTCATATATTTATATTCAACGGAGCAAGCAGTTTTGCTGAGTAGGTGCACTTACACTATTCACAGTTATCTGTAGCGAGTCACCAATAATAATAAAAAACCGGCCAAGTACGTGTCGGGCCACGTGCGGTGTAGGGTTCCGTAATCACCCGTTATAACATGCGGACTTAGAAGGGGACTTTATGTTTATTACTATGAACATATCTATTAATTGAGTTCACGGTTTAACGGACAATAAAGACAATTAAAAACAAAAATATTATATTATTTTTCCAAAGTTTGGATGTTTACTACCCTTTTTAAATCTATATAATTAAAATTATGTAAAAGGAGAAACTGACTGACTCGTTGATTGACTGACTAACTGACTGACATATCAAGCCTTATTAGTGATACAATTTTGGATATTGCTCCGTAATATTCTTAACTCTAAGACTGTATTTATAATTTCTTGTTCTAGGTTTCTAGTTCTACTTCTATAGGCGCGTTGGGCATTTTTGAGATGGGAAAAAACTATTGAACTCGCGAGACACCGACCCGCTACGAGTGTTATGACGCGTGGCGTCGTAGCACTCGTAGCGCATCGCGTAGCGGATTAAAGTGAAAACTTCTTTAGGCGCGTTGGGCATTTTCGCTCAAGTTTTCACTTCTGTCGTCATTCCCGGAGTGCCACTCTTTTTTTTTGCTATTTTGCATGCCTGTTTAGTTTAGTTTTATCATTAACACATGATGTAATTTTATTGTAACCTATAAAATTATAAGTGCACATCGCATTAGTTTTGTAACTTTTTTTATATTAAGGCGTATATAGCCGCCAAGTGGCGCCCTCATTGAATAAAAAATCGTAGCAAAGCGTAGAAAATAAATATTAAAGAATCCTATGTTGCGTTTGTTACAAAGAGGATAAGGTATTTTTACGTTGTGGAAGCATGACTCAAAGTGTTTCGTATCCAAAGTAGTAAGCATAAGTACCAAAAACGGCCGTTTTTGACGCTTTTGCTTACTACTTTGGATACGAAACACTTTGAGTCCTATTTTAACAACGTAAAAATACCTCATCTTAAGTTTAACAAACACAACAAAATAGGATTCTTTAATCTTTATTATCTATGCTAAGATACGAATTTATAATCAATGAGGGCGCCACTTACGGGGAGGTAGGCCCTTAAGTGGAAAATGTCGTGGGTTATACATTGGACTCACTCTGTAACTAATATTTTATGTAATATTGTAATGTGTAAACGTTTATTTTCCCAAATATATATAATAAAATAAAATAAAAATATCAACGCACAGCTCAAACTATTGGGACTAAGAACGAGAAATTTTGCACACGGCTTCCTTTTATAATGTAGGGGAGCACTAAGAAGGGGTTTTTGGAAATTTGAACTTTTAGGGGTGAAAAGAGGGGATTATGTTTGTATGAAAATTCGTCATTCCACCCGGGCAAAGCCGCTGACAGAAGCTACAATTAAATAAGTATCAACTGTACCTAAGTATTTAATTTCTATAAATTTTATGTTTTGTACGAAATTTTCCAAAAACTAATAGAGCTAACTTAGCCGTGATAGTTTTACTCCAACGTTCGTTATATATTGTGACAATTATAGTCACAACCTTATGTTGGCAGCCTTATATTAGCGGGTCTGCACCGGCCTTAACTGGCTGGCTAGAACATTCTAGATTTATTGAAAAGCCGTTTAAATATTAAAATTAAATGATAACTTGACTTTTGTGTCAGTTAGAGTTAGTGAGAGTTCAGCGAGCCCGTCCAAGTATTTTCCCTATAACTACAATATAGTTATTTGAAGTCGCCCTCAGCAGTTTAACTTATCCGCCCGTAGACAGATCCCTTCCATACAGTCCTCTCGCACCGCGGCAACGAGTCGCCGAGCTACGCGACGCCCCCGATAACGTCGAAGTAATAATAATAATAATTTATTGACCATAAGCCAGTTTTACAAAGTGAAATATACACAATTAAATAATTAAAATATTAATAGACACAGTTAAATACAAAAATAAAATAAATTGATTGAAGGCCTAAAACTGGTCATTTTTAAATTCTCTGACTCCTAAACTAGGTGTAAATTCCTGTGACTTAGGAGTCAGTGAGCCTCCGAGGAAGGAGCCCTACAGCTGGGTTCTTATAATATCTACCACTACCACTATTTTTTTTTTCTGATGTTTTAAGCCAACAGTTTAGCTTTTAGAGTGAGCTTTTAGAGACTTGAATAAAAATATTATTTTAAATTTAAATATTTCGCAAACGAATTTCTGAATTGAAAAATAGTTTTTTCAACCCCAGAATGATTTTGAAAGACCTATCCTACAATATACTTTACTATAGGTTAAGCGAGAAAAAAGATATACCCACTTTACATGTAGGTACCTAAAAAAATATTTTTCAAATTTTATAGTTTCGTTTTATTGGCGTAATTTATCATACCCATGCAACATTGCAGCTTTCTAGTACTAACAGTCTCTAGGTTATGCTTCGAACGGACAGACCGAAAATATCCAAATCAAAAGGCAATAATTAAAATAATAATTAATTAGGCTGGGAGCCAGCACTTTTTAACGTCAAAGTTCTACATACATAAAGATAGTCCCGCAAAAACGCCCACTCGTCACCACTTCTTAGTGTTATAGCTGTGAAGAAGAAGTGGTACAACAAACTCACCAGCAACACATCTTTCTGTTAAGTTTGAAGAACTTTAAGAATCACTGGACCGGTTAAGTGTGAGTTTGAGTTGCATACGAAGAGTTCCGTACAATTTTTATTATTTGTTATTATAGCAGCAATAGAAATACACACTCGGTGAAAATTTCAACTGTCTGCCTATTATAGTTCATGAGTTACAGCCCGCTGACAGGCAGACGGACGGACAGCAGAGGCTTAGTAATATTTATTTATTTTAAAAACTTTACGCACTAGTGAAACACTGTACAAAGACGGACTTATAGCCTTAGGCATTAGGTAATAGGGTTCTGTTTGTTACTCTTCGGGTACGGAACTCTAAAAAGAACTCTTGAAGATTATTTTTGGGTAGATGGACCGAAATTACCCTAGGAAATATTTGATTCTTACACAACTCTGAGTAACACATGACTTCATTACCGCAACCATTCAATAAAATAGGCTCTAAATTATTTGGTACTGGCACTTTGTGCACTGCGTATAACGTAGCCATCCATTGATTTGCTAATATGTATATTAAATACATGTACGAACCGTAATCCACGCAATTATTTATAGTTTACAGCTACGACTAAGAGACGAGTCGCCTTCCATCCGACTCTGAGTAATGAACTAATGTTATTACCTAGACACGTACTCAGTAATACATAAATAAGTACTTTTATAATGTGCTGACACACATCCTTAGAAGAAAAAATGCGCCGATAAATAATACGGACATATTGCGGCATACCCTGTGTTTTAATCACCGATATAATCACATTCGTTTACAAAGACATATTTTATGACAAGCAAGTTGCACGCTGATTCCTTTATTAACGTTTAACAATTAGATACAGTGAATATTGTCAATCAAGCGTACATATTCTGCTTCCTTGCAGGCGGCATATTTCCCACATGATACAGTGTGACGCTGTTTTTAACTTACGATTATATAGTTATTATGGAATAGCTACGCGCATTTTCATTATAGTCACGAGATAGGAATGGATTCAAGTGATAGGCTTACGTAACACGTCAGCCATTTACGCTTTATTATATATTTTTTCCATGTTAATCTGACAGAATGGAAATCAGTTATTTCCAAACTGAGCTCTGTGAGTACAGGAACTGTAATAGAGATTTTGCAGTTCCTTTTGCTTACAGGGGCCTAATTCTGTAAAATAACTAACTTGTCAATAGTGTGTCGGTAGTGTGTCAGTGGTGTCTCAATATAAGAGTCATTGACATTTGGTACTCTACAAATTATTTATGGCCATTGACTTGCCACTGTAGTGCCATTGAAACGCCATAGTAAGACTATTGTAATGTGTTTATTGTGTTTCAATAGTGTTTTGGCGATCAAACCGCCTCAATCGATCGATCATCGCTTGTGAAGCCATCAAACAACGACACCTCTTTTCCCTATTGACACCACTGAAACGCCATTGAAGTTTTTTTTGTAGAATACCAAATTTGCAACAGTGGCAAAATAAAGTCTGTAGTGTGTCGATAGTGTGGATGGCGTGTTGCTTAACTCAAAGTTGCAGAATTGGGCCTCAGATCTTTTGTCTGCCTGTTTTTTCTCATGATGGACGCAAGCGCAACTTCTGAGCGTGAGGTCCTGGGTTCGATTGGGTCGGAGAAAAAGTGCTTTTGGATTTTTCCATTAGGACACTCTGAAGCAGCCCGGAGTTTGGAAGTTGGTGCTGAGACACCCCCGTACCTCGAATAGCACGTAAAACCGGTGGTCCTGCGCCTGATATCCCCGATTGTGTCGTATTGCAGTTCCATCGGACTATGTGAGAGTTAAGGAACAAGGGACACTTGTGTTAGCGCACACAATATATATTTTTAGATTGGCCGGCGTAATCGAAATTCGGACAGGAGGATTATATACTTACAGAACCAACAAAATTAACATTAATTGTGGTTGTATGCTTACGATTGGCTGTGGAAAAAAGAGTGGAAAAGTGTAGTCGCTAGACAAAAACCAAAAGTTATATACTGGGCCATTGAGGGTGATATGGTAGAGACAAGCTGTGTCATTCATCAGCTACGTAACAGAGTTACCGCTCCCCTGGGCACTTAGGCAGGGAAGGAACAGGGGTGGGTTTTAGTCAGTAAGAGTCTGATACGCCCTCCCGCTCCACCCAGAGCGGGCGAAGTCATTAGATGATTTCTCAACCCAAAAAAAAAGGCTAATCTTAGTTGTTGCTCAGTACACCGTATCATACCATGACACAAAACACGACCCAGATACTAGAACGTATCAACAGTGTATCATACATACCCGTATATAACAACTCCTTCTCCTTAAATTTCCTTTAATTTGTGTCATCGTAGCGCGCTACAAGGTTTACTACGCGGAAGTGCTACGAACAGCCCATTGGGGTTGATCGTAGCTACAATAGAAGATAGTAACCAACGATCAATTGTTTTTAATGTAGGTAATGTTCTATATTATCTTGTTCTTCGTAGACGAAGCTACCTGTAGCTCCGGCTGCAACAAGCGACGCCATTGATGTCACATAATTAGCTCTGGTTTGATTAAACGTCACATAATTTACTGTTAAACAATAAATTATTATAAATTACTACTCTGGCCTATGGATACAGCCAAAACATGATAATCAGCAGTGGCATTGTATCGAGTAGCATGTAACTCCACCTGTTATAACATTAATCGTCTATCAAACGATCAAAAGTTTATCGCTTATTAGTTTAGAATAAATTATAAAGTGGTTTGCATTTAGTTTATAAAGATACCGATGTGGGTAGATTTCTAACGCCATGCTTACAAAACTGTTAATGGGTTGTGCTGAGATATGATCTTTTAAATGGGCTTCTGATATTTCAGCAGAAATGATAACGGGTTTTGAAATAAAATGTCAAAAACAAATCTGTTATAGATGTAGGTTTATTGGAGCTTCTTAAGTTCTGTATTTTACAAATTTCAATGAGCTGTCTTATTTTTAGATGTTTATTACAGACTATTTTAAATTTTGACGACGCGTTTGGCGCAGTGGCTGAGCCAGATTTCGATTCCTGCACGGAACAAATAGTTGTTTCGTGTCTGGGTGTTTGTAAATGCACCCACGATACAGGAGAAATTTTTAGTGTGGGCAATGTTTAAAAAAAAGTCTTGAAATAACTCAAACGGCAAAATTTTATTTTATTGTTTATTTGGGAAAATAAACGGTTACATTACAATAATACATAAAATATGAGTTACAGAGTGAGTCCAATGTATAACCCACGACATTTTCCACATATAAAGAAAGTTATAAAACTAATGCGATGTGCCCTTACAATTTTATAGGTTACAATAAAATTACATTATGTGTTAATGATAAAACTAAACTAAACAGACATGCAAAATAGCAAAAAAAAAAAGAGTGGCACTCCGGGAGTGCCGACAGAAGTGAAAACTTGAACAAAAAATGCCCAACAAGCCTAAAGAAGCTTTCATTTTAATCCGCTACGGGATGCGCTACGAGTGCTACGACACCATTCGTCATAAAACTCGTAGCGGGCTGGTGTCTCGCGAGTTTAATAGTTTTTTCCCATCTCAAAAATGCTCAACGTGCCTAAAGAAGTTTTCACTTCATAAAACAAGAAATTATACATACAGAGTTAAGAATATTACGGAGTACAAGTAGCGGCACGAAACTTTAGCGCTGACCGTTATTGCGCAGAAGTAAAAATTAAGGTACCTGAGGGGGCTAGCGGGATGAAGGGCGAGCGTGCGTAGCGCCGATTGGCTCTCCAGTCGCATTCTGTTCCCCGCGCGCCACCCACGCCACCCACCCATGCGCAGCAATTATCGTTCAGCGCTGGACTTACGTGCCGCTACTTGTAATATCTAAAATAGTGTTACGATAAAGCCTCTAAAGAACAATCGCGAAATCTCAGCTGACAAAAATTTCAGCGTCTCAAAGTGACACATACCTATACGAAAGAAATTCTATTAATTTTCTACGTTTTTTTTCAAAGTATCACAGTTACATGTTAAGGCCGGATAAAAATAATATTTTAAAGGAAAGTTATTTAATTTTTTCGTTTGCTTATATTAGTTTAGTGTTGCCATTATATATTTATTCTCCCAAGTGACAGTATGTACAACATTACTGTAGGTATTTGTGTAATATCGTTTTGTTATCAGTTTTGGTTTATTATTATTAATAAACGGCGAAAATGAATTAACAATACAACTAATTATGGGAAAAAAGACTAGTATCCCAAATCTGAAAAATATAGCTGGCTGGTTTCTGTCATCGACTGTAGATTGGTTGTTGTCAGTCACACTATCATAGTAAGGGAGCCCATGACGCTAAACGGCAATTTTTAAAATAATAATAATTTTTATAAAAACAACCGCGCTCGAGAATGTCAAGACATGGTTTTTTTTGCAAACCTCCCACTCCCTTACGTTACGCTCAAATCTTCAGATTTACAAGTGTATACTTTTTAGCTAATATATTAGACCCACCTTACCTATAATCTTACGCACTTCAGTATGTCTGATGGGATACCCTAGACGCACGGTACTATATAAAGGGCTTATATATGGTAGAAGTACTCAACAGGATGCAAGATATCCCTCTATCTTCATTTGTCACGCTCGAGTAAATCCCAAATCCTTTATTGGGCTCCCTACTATCACATCAGACGCTTGCGCTTTGTGCTTTGTGGTGTTTTGCTCTCGATCTGCTCTCGATTGCTTTTCCATTTTCTTTAATATTCACTTGATCTAGACTGCTTATGGACTCTGATGTTACCCTGTGTGACCCGTGCGTGTATAAGGACTTCGAGATTTTCCCTGTTTGACATTGTGCTTTTCTCTACTGGACACCGATCTTGCCTCATTGTTTGGATCAGTTATTAGTGAACTCGTTTGCTGGGTGCCACTAAGATGGAAGGTCGTCGTGGCAGACCGACACGAATTCTGTGTATCAATTGCAATATATACGTCAATACACTGCGTCGATATCATGCCTTGGAACTTGATATTAGAGTTACCACATTACTCTGAAGCTGGGTATATCCCCGAATCGTAAGTAGCTGTTCTTAATTATGGACCTGTATTTATAGTTTACATTTTAGATACCACAACACATAATTATATTTTGTTCAATCTGTAGAAACGTGTTGACACAGAACTGGTCGTTTGTATGAAAACAAGATATATACAATAATATTGGTTCTGTGTTATTAGACGGCTCTGATAGGGATCTATTCCAGATAGCAATATTTTCAATTTGTTTCAGATTACTGACGATGACTATGTTTACGAAGCATGCAGAGAACTTGCGATGTTTAGTGTCAATCATGAGTTGCAACCAGCTTGTTGGTTATCATTGCTTGATACTTCTTGTATCAAGCAATGATAACCAACAAGCTGGATCAAGTCACCAAGGGCTTATATACTTCCCAACCCTTGAATATAGAGATTTAATACTGTTCGCCCCGGGAACGTACCACATAAGACAAGCGCGCTCATATGGCGAGCATGTGCGTTTCCACGGGGGGTACAGAATTGAAGTTTCAAGTGAACGCATCGATTCCTCTGAATATAATCTTAGAGGCACTGGCGTGACAACACTAATAAGAGGCAAAATAAAGCCACGTCACATAACCAGGAAGCAATATTATGTATATATTTTAATAGACAATAATATTCCTGGCCATACAGGAATCAGTGAGTACTGCTGTAATTGTTTAGTTGGCCGGCGCACAGTAGGATGTTGCGCTCATGTAATGACGCTAGTCTGGTATTTAGAATAGGCCAGACATCAGGAAAATATTTCCGCACCTGCAGAATTTTTGGATGAAATACTTATAAGAGAGGATGAGGACGAATAAATATTGATGTAAAAAAAAGCTTGTTTCATTGGTTCTTATCAACTTACCTACATATTCCCCGCTAAAACTTAGCAAGTATTTATAAAATCCTATTATATTAGAATAATCCTATTGCATCAATACCTGAAATAATACCTACAGTGACTGACAGCCAAAAGACCTGTTGTAAATACCTATTATATATCTAAGGTAAAGCCTAGCAAATGATAAAACCACTGGGCTTACCTAACATGCTAATCCTAACTTCCTAACTAATATTATATGCGAAAGTGAGTTTCCTTGTTACGTTCTCACGCCTTTTTTTTTTGTGGGGTGGGAAAGCATGCAATGACTTCTCCCGCTCTGGGTGGAGCGGGAGGACGTGTCAGACTCTTACTGACTAAAACCCACCCCTGTTCCTTCCTGCCCTTAGTGCCCGGGGGCGAGGTAACTCTGTTTCGAATTTATCCTCAACCCCCGGGCAGTACGTTTTCACGCCTAACTCCTAGTTTACAATATTTTTACAAGACATTATACTAAAAAAACTAGGTAAGGGAAATACTAATGCGATATAACCCTTTTACTTCCTCGAAATTGAATAACCTATTAAACACATTTTTAAAAGTCACTTGAAAGACATAACCTACAAAAGTTCATGATTGAATATGTTTTATTCTCGGCCTTGTCGCATAAAAATTCTTGCACAAACTAATTCAGAAGATGACGCCGAGTTAAACAAGATATTTTTCAGACGTAAGAATTTAATCTCAGCTAAAACAATATATGGGAAGCTGGCATTGTTCTTTACTAGTTGGAAGAGCGAAGATGTCAATATTTTGAAATAGGTTGTTATATTGACCAGTAAGACGAAGTAGGCGTACATAACATGTAATTCTTAACTCGTAATACATACTTATCAAATATGTTCCTAGAATGGTGACAAGGACTGCTGAATCACCGACAAATCGAAGAATTAATGATTGCCAACGATGACAGACAACAACCGAGTCCATCAGCTTAGCTCATACGCTCATGCGAGTGAGTGTGACTACTCTTCTCTATTAGAACGATTTCCGGTCCATTGTGTAGTCCGCTGCGCTCAAAGAATCGGCCGCGCTCTCATTACTAAGCGCACGATATGACCTATCATAAGGTTCCCAGGACGTCAACTAGATACTTATTAAATTACCTGTTACTAAACAACCAAAATCGATGTAAGATAGTATTTGATTTATGAGCAAACCAATTAAATCTTTGTGTGTACTGAAAATGGAGCTCAGTACATATAAGTTATTATAACTATGCAGGTTTATTTATACACGCACATTGAACATAGGTAATGTTGACTTGATGAATCACGTGTTGGTCAATGAGTGAGAATATGTGTGTAGTAAGAAAATATAAACAAGAAAGACTAATAACTTTACATTAACTTAGCCGCTTAGAAACAAGTTGCGCTGACGAAACGCGATGCATCTCCGTAATGGAAGTAACTTTAGAGCCTATTAACTTTAGATTGTCTTACGCTATTAAACTACTGATTTGAACATGCACACATAAAAAATACAAATCCAGTAGACGTTAAACAGCATTACTCATGTAAATTATTTGACTCGTCATGACTGGTTATTACCTACTTCAGAATTGACGAATATTGGGAGGCCAGACAGATTGTTGGCAACATTGCGTAACTTGAAATGTTCCGAATCACAGAATAAACAAATATTAAACAATCATAGCAATGCAATTTCGCGAATTTTGTTATTTATTCGTTTAGCATCTTTATTTAGTAACGTTATGTTAATCTGCTCATCCGCAAGTTACCGTTCGGTTCGGCAAAGGTGGGTCATCAATCCTAAGTCTGTCCACAAATTGTCTTGGGCAACACTTCCCATGACAGTTCGGTATTAATTAATGATGTATCGGTTTGATAGGCTCGGTGGCCTCTCACTGCTGCGCCTCGCACCCCGCACCGGCTACTCACAACCGTACATAAATACCGTAATCAACTATGACAATTTGTATACGCTGAAGTAAAAACTACTAAAGTTTTCTCATCTCCGTATTTTATGCGCGGAAGTTATTGGGGTTGCGTCACCATAGGCGGTTACCGATGTTTAAATATTTGTTATTATTTTACACTTGCTTCTTTACTTTCATTGCAGTTATGATAGAATGGCATCTTTAATATTGTACTTAATACCTTTCAACTAATACAGACTTCCTTGATGTTTGTGGTACGCTGGAATTACTGTGATTATTGTTATCTTCACGTAAACAATTTAAGAGCATTTCACACTAAGTTATATAAAGACAGATAATTTAATTGTTTGTCGCCAGAGTATGTAATTTCTATACAACGTACGATCTATTGTTGGGCAGGCAGAGAAACTTTCAGTCTATTAATGATAACAAATTATTATATTAAAATATGCATATATGTGACCGATTGTTATTGTGAAAGAAACGAGAACATGGGCCGCCTGTTATTTTTATTCAAATTTATCGCCTAAACTCATTCTGCCCACACTGCGTGGCCGTACACTGTAAATTGATCACACAGATGATTTATGAATGCCATTTTTACATAATAGATAGTCCGTTTGCATGTGTGTGTGTGTCCGTTGCAAGGCGTCCGCCATGTTGCCTGACGTGCAATATTTCTTGTGACCAGAAGCGGTAACTCTACAACATTTCCACAGCACTAATGTGACAACATATAAATCGAATGAATACATAATACTTCTTTCTACCCATTGTCTTCGACTCGAATATTAAATCGAGTAAGAATATAGACTTTATTTCCATGTATCGATTGTTGTTTTCCATTTTATTAGTGATAAGGTCGAAACAATAAGTGTGCAATATTTTATTGAAGTGTCACAGTAGGCATGTGACTACACCTATTATTTACATTGTGTTACGAATGCTTTTACTATTTATGAGTTTATTTTGTAATACATATTAAAAAATATCTTGTCTCTGTAATTTCACCCTTATTTTCACTAAACTTTGTCAACCAGACGGTTCGTTGATGACCAGAGCCGTTCTTCAGATTCCAAGGATGCAGATCTTTGTCGGTATGGTTTACCCAAGAAAGTCGAAGAATACCATGTTTTCTTTTCGGAGAATACAAAAAAAAAACATAAAAGCGACCCTGGTTTAAAATCACCCGTTTTCTTACTTTAAGCCTCTGTGTTGCAGTTTACAAGGGTTAGCATGAATTGCCTTCGAGAATATACCTACTTTTTAGCTAGATATAGTCAATTTTCTAATACATATAGAAGCAGATTGAGAGATATCATTAGAACTAAACGCGGATGCAGTGTTCAATCAAATCACATTAAAGACCATCACATTCGATTGACGATAACTTCCGTATGATATATGAATACACTTTGAAAATTGACAGCTCAAGTATAAGTAGGTAGGTACGAGTAGATAATATTAGTTTGCTAGCTTTTGTCAGCGGCTTCGCCCGCGTGAAAGAATCTGAAAATTATCCTAAGGGAACATTCTCCCGGGAAATAGTAGATTGTTATGCAAGGGTGGAAAGGAACCAATTCCCATACGAGGTATTTAGACGCCCGAGCGCGGCTATAGTCCGAGTAGGAATTGGTGACTTTCACCCGTGTTAAACACTCTACTTTTCATTTCGAATATAAGAAAAATAAAAGTAAATAAAATATACGTATATAAAACCGAAATTTTGAATTTCGGTACAGCTTACAGAGATAATATCTCGCCAAAATACGAGTATAGTAGGAGTGAAGCGTATTTATTGTAACAGTTACGTATCACAAGTAAAAAAAAAAAAAGTATTCGTAGATACTAGATAACAGTTGTTCCTTTTTTTTGGGGTGGGACATCATCCTATGACTTCTCCCGCTCTGGGTGGAGCGGGAGGGCGTGTCAGACTCTTACTGACTAAAACCCACCCCTGATCCTTCCTGCCTTTGAGTGCCCAGGGACGAGGTAACTCTGTTTCGAATTTATCCTCAACCCCCGGGCAGAACAGTTGTTCCTGTGATATCATATATCTGTTAAAAAATATCATCCATAATTCACAATCTACACTACACTCCAAAGTATTAATAGCCGCACGGGTCGATCCATTAGGTGCTTGCCGGGGTTGGTCCACGGATGGGTGACCATCTTTACATACAAGACTCCTCCGTGCTGTCAATCGTGGCTTTTTGACAGTCGTTAAGGGTTTTTAGAAGCCCCAGAGTCTGACAACCAGTCTTACCAATGGGTATCGTATTACCCAGTAACTGGGCTGTGGAGGTCAGATAGGCAGTCGCTCCATGTAAAATACTGGTATTCAACTGCATCCGGTTAGACTGGAAGCCGACCCCAAGATGGTTGGGAAAAGACTAGGCAGATTGATTGACTACACTCTTCAGTCTCAGTAGGTACTCAATAACAACTATTCGTGTTATCTGTTATTTCTTCTTTGTATGTGTTTTAATCTGTCTCGCTCACATCCGCTTCATTGAATCTTGCTAAAACGAGAAGCACCTATCTAGTATCACTATCCGAATATTCAAATTGTAGTCTTACAAGAAGATAATTATCATCGTTGAAAAGTGTCAACTATTTCCCTTTTTTTTTTTCTTTTTTTTTTTTTTTTTACTATTTAGTGTGAACTACTAGAAATAGTTGTCACTTTTCCAGTAGTCCTAACTTTCAGTTCGAAAACACTGCAAGAATAACGCTAACATTACTACGTATATTATTTTACAATTTTGAAGTACTTATTGCTTCCTTTATAGGTATGTAATATAAAAAGATCAAATATCTATTACAGGCATAAAATTATCAATTTATAAGATCTAAATAAGGTTAAAATCAGTACTGTATGTGATTTATTTACTGACAGACCGTGCTTAGAAAAATATTTATAATTATATTTATATATAATTATTTAACAGCAGATAATGACATCTGTTATTATTGCGTAACAGTAACAGTAATTACATAATATCTTGTTAGAACTGTTATAACCCAAGTCCAGTTAGTATCCCGCCAAATTATACAATAAAGTCTTTTTTTAAATTTAAATATGGAACACATCGCGCCACCACCGTGGGCCGTCCCGCTTAATAGGTATTTTTTAATTCACACTGGTTGTTTATACACTTACAAATTTAGTTCTATTTTTAAAATTCATTCCGGCCCTAGGGAGGAAAGCAATTACTATGAGTTTTGCCCGCCCTAGGGACAGCAGCGTTTTCCACCCGCTACTCGGATCAAACAACACTACTTTCCGAGTATGAGAAATGAAAAAACCTTTTCACCCCACCTGCTCGACAATGTCCACATCATGCAATCTCAACGTAAAGTAAAGCATTATCTTCCAAGGGAGGTAAAGTTGTATGAAACTCCCTAGGGAGTAAAGTGTTTTGAATTTGGAATGTCAAATTCGTGGAAAACTCTATGTATAAGTATGCCCTTAAGGCATTGTAAACTGGTTTGTTCGAAAATCGAAATGGCCATCATAAGCAGAACTTAAAAAAAAAAGAAAAAGGACGCGATTTCAAATAATGTGAAGAAACAGGCACGATCTCGGTAAAATAAAGCTGAGAATTTTGTCGTAGTATTGACTACCTCAGCGAAGCTTGCCGAGAAGGCTGACTCGACTCATTTGCTGCCAAATAGCAGCAAATGAGTCGAGATAAATACATACTTGCTACGGCCGCGGATCATATTTTGATCAACATACAACCTGACACTGACCTGCAAATTGCAAAAAAACGTAAGAAATTTTGAATTTCGTGGGCTACCCCGTCGCTTTCACCTTACACACCTACACCTTAACCCCCTTGGTGCACAATCTACTATTGTCCTAATCCAGGACATGTTCTACCAGAGTGATAAGTTTCATCCAAATGCGTTTAGCGGTTAAGACGTCAAAAGGTAACAAACAGACAGACAGAGTTAATTTCTCCAGAGGTTTCGCCGGGGTGAAAGTTGGGCATCATTCCAAGGAAACATACTCGCGAGATAAAAGAAATCCTATGTCCTTATCCATCAGTGCATGGTCTACCCGTGTTCCAAGTTTCATCTTTAACTATTGATTTATCGTGTCTTTAACCTTTAACTATTGACTTGTTTTTTTTTCACGTAACTTCTGATGTCCTCCTGGCAGGCTAACTGGCACGACTAATATACGAGTATTTACCTATAGTATCGATTTATTAAGGTTTTAAGTTCAAATAAATTATTTACTTGTAATAAAATAAGTATATTTAAATGAAACAAATATCTTTTAAAACATGTTTTTATTTTTAATTTAGGTACTCATATTTGACAATTAAGAAAATAAGTTAAATTTTTTGGCAAAAATCACATGAGATCAGAAATCAGTACCTATGCATTTCTTAAAAAAACTAAACAAAAACAATAAACTTACTTCCATTATAAAACGTCAATAGGTGTTTCTAATAAACTATATTAATCAAACATATGCTAATTATGAATATAAAATTGCAATGCACTAAATCTCACAAATTAGACTCAGTCTGGACAAACTTTCTTTGCGCATTGGAGGCAAACATGTTTTTTACATCAAAAGCATGTGTGTGTAGATTTTCTCATGTGTGACTTCTGCCATTCGCCCGTGTAATAGTCGGAAATCATCCCACGGACGGAACATACTTCCGGGATCGAAAGTTGCTAATAAAATCCTACAAATATTATAAATGTGAAAGTTTGTATGGATGTTTGTTACTCTTTCACGCAATAACTCCTGAACGGATTTTGATGAAACTTTACAGCAATATAGTTTATATATCAGAATAACACATAGACTATAATTTATAATAGGGGGAAGTACTTATACCACGCGGGCGAAGCCGCTGGCAGAAGCTAGTAATTGATAAATCCCTTCCTTCCGTCCTTTAATTCTATGTCCTAATCCAGGACATGTCCTGGATTGACCATGATCTACTTGTGAGCCAAGTTTCATTAAAATCCGTGAAATATTTGAAAATGTAACAGACAGACAGAGGTACTTTCGCATTAACATTATTATTGGTATGGATACGCACCGAGTATTTGCGACACAAAGCGAACAATGAGTAATGTGAACCATGAACTTAGATAATGATCTCGTCTTTGTGTTCAAAAGTTTCTTTGAGGTGAGCTTTATCTATCTTCGGAATTCGTCGCTTTGGATTTGTGTTTGTTTTATGCTTAGTGAGCTGCAGCTATGAATTATATTTGAAATACAGTACCTATTTAATGGTTCTAAAAGTTCTTTAAAAATGTTGACACATGATGCTGTTTTTTCAACAGTTTCGTTTCTAAGTTTCAATAAAACCATTTATTTCTTTGCTCAAAACATGTCAAGTTTTAAGTAAATTTACGGCAATTTTCTACTTCACAATGGCATGTTACAAAATAAACTCTTGCAAGCTAATTGAAAATAATCTTGTTGAGCTTTCACAAGCTCATATTATTCAACGAGCTCCGGTTATACATTTAACTGCGAAATAACAATTATTTTCTAGATCCTGTATCCTGGTGATTCTGTACAACATTCATTTCCACAAGTACCTTTAGGTAGTAAAGCTGACTCATAAAATGTTGTTATATTAAGTTTCGAATCTCACAGATACGACGACATTATTGTTTGCTAGCAAACTGTGCTTGGGAAAATCTGAGTTTTTTTCTTCAACAATTTTTCAAACCCCTTAAGTTGGCAGTCAAGGTCCCTTAAGCGTCTTTAAAAGTAACACCTAGATATTTTTTTTTTAATATTTAAGTACAGAAATAGTACAGAAAAAAACATTTTACCTAGTTTTTGAAACTCACAAAAAAACTGGCGATTAATAACCACATCATAATGGTGAAGCTGACTTTACGATAAAGTTTAACTACTTATCTTTAACTGTTCTTCCCTAGTTCCTGTAGTTGGTTGGTACCTTTAAATTGCACATTTATAAATCAAATAGTAGAGTACTCTTGTACGGCATTTATATCATTATAGTGATGGGGCCTGATCTCCAGTTAGAGTAGTGGTCTACAAGGTAAATGGCGTGCGTAATCCTCAATGGAACTATTTATTTAATGACTACTCATTGCTATCCGGATGTCGAGATATGCAGGCAGATCTGTGAATGTATTTTTTTTAGTGTAAGTAATACTTAACTGTTTGCTGCCATAAAAATAATTTGGAGTTTATAAAAAAGTACTTAGGTATTGTATCTATCTAAGTACTTTTTTATCAAATTAAACCTTTGAAATGGAATAACGTAATCTTTTGCAATGAAGGTTCTTTATAAAATCCATATCGTTAAAAGCATAAACTTTGTTTGGCAAACTGTTCATAGATCACTGAATATTTTATGTAAAAGTTATTGTAAAGTTAAGGTGCACTTTGTTGGTGTTTAAAATATTGCACGATTTTATAATAAAGCCATTGTTGTAGCAAACTACTATTGTGATATCAGAAAGTGATAAAAACTTTAAGCCACAAAATAAATAGACTGTCACAAGTTAGATCGAATGTCGTTTCTCAATTAACATAATTATTCCGAGCAATTTATTCTGTTACGCGTCGCATTGAAACTTAATAAGTATTAGTTTCATCGGTATATACTTTTGAATAAATGAAGCATATTGTACACTTGTCGCTCGTCACCCACGCGTCACGCGTCATTCGTCGCGCGTCGTCGCGTCACCGCTGTCATCTCCGACCATTGGTAAAACTTTTGCTTACACAATTCAGCATCGATATAGCGAAGCTTTTGTCGCGGCGTCGAAAACCTTCGGCTATGCTAGATAATTACATAACATCTCTGTTTACATAACGTTTCCTAATTAGAGAGAAGATTTCTCACAAGCTCACAAGCGTAACCAAAAGGAATAAAATGAACGAACGTCGAACATGTGAAGAACCATAAACCGCAAAACAATATTGGTTGAAATCGAATTTGTTCTCCGTTATTCAAACCTGCTTTATCGTATATAATAAAATGTGTTATAGTAGGTAAGAACGTATATAGACGATGATCTAAAAGATTGCGGTCGAGCCCGTCGGATTCTGCGGCGCTCTCAAGGAGGACCGGACTATTTCGAAGCCGGAACCGAACCCGCACATGGAAATTCTGCGCTCAGCCGCTCACGTCGACCGAATCGAGAACTGTTCTTTTTAACACAGCTCTTAAATCAAGAGCGAATATGCTTTGTCTCTTTTTTTGCCAAGGCGTCGAACAGGGAAGAAAACCTGAATAATGTAGGTAGATCGTTTTTTTTTTGTCTACAGTTACAGTAAATTACGATACAGTTTCAATTTTCGAGATAGGCTTCCGTAATTTCATATCAAAATTTAAAGTCACTGGGAAATTATTCGAAAATTATGTGTATGAGTGAAGTAGAGCCGCCGACAACAATGACGCACTTCAGTAAACATGAACACGTTGGTAGGAGCGCTGCTTTCAAAAATAAATCAGGCAATTAAGCTCTGAAAAAATCTTATTTAAATTGAAAATTGCAATTTATTTTTTGCCACCCTTATCCTATTGAAAAGGCTTTCACGTATAAAATATAAATGCGACGTATGTAGGTAAGTATTTTTTCTTTTGCTTTCTTTTTAAACTTATGAAGGTCAGCCACAATTTTAACCAAAGTAGCTAAATTATTTCTCAGAAGAAATTCAATATTGTCTGAAATAATACATCCAACCAGACATCAAACCATTTGGTGTATCCTTAGTACCTAGATACATAAAGTAAGATGACAGTACCTGTCGCCGTATTATTAAGGATGTGTAAGCTGAACAATATATTCCTTTACCGTTCAAGCCAGTCGTAAATTGTGTAAATATATTGAAAAAACACATTGATACATGGCCGGGATTGAATTCGCGACATCACAGTGTCTCGTTTCTGTCCTATACCCAAGACTGTCATCGCTTCTGTTCGATTTTGCGTGATTTATCTTCGTTAAAATAATGTGATCGAAGACTTATTTAAGTAGGTTTTTTCCGTCGTATATGTATGTATAACGACTAGACTGAATAATCTACCGAAAACACATTAATTTATATGCACGTGCTATCAACGTGATACAACTTTGATGTCGTTAAGAAATCACCGGTTTGTGTGATGATGGCACGGCGCTCGGCGAGGTTGCGTCTGCGAGCTGTCCACGTCCGACATCCACGCTCACATGGCTATATTTTCGTCTATTATTACGGCAAGTATCGTTCGCTTTCACTATCGCCCATCAAGTGACGATGTGACAGCATAATTAAGCGCGTCGAACATAATCACGCACGGGTCGCGTGCATTTAGCCTGGAGGCTGGACAAAAAGATCGGTCGTGACCCTGCTGAACTGCCGGATGTAAAGAAAGTACTCATTGCAATCTTCCGGTCCGCGTTACGTCCGTCATCGAGTGTCATTCATAAGTCGAAAATTTTCATACGCTATTATCGCGATACCGCTATTCATTTCCATTCTACATGGAAACATTCGCACACATTTACGAGTTGACAGATGTTGTCCATGTTGTAAGTACATGCTGAAAAAACAAAGGGAAACTACCAATAAATAGTAAATTCCAATGAAAAGCAATAGGTACAAATGACCATAGCAACAAAACAATGTAGATTTCTTTTGTTTATATTTATAAACATATTTTATTTAAATTCAAATAGGTAGATTTGTATTGAAATGACACTATTACAAAATCATTAACATGCACGTTAGCACAATATTGTGAATATTTAAAACATTAAATAAGTATGTTTAGTACGATAACTTGTGTAACAGTTCGATAGTGTAATAGTTGTTGGTGTTTTATGAAACGTTGTGGTGTCGGAGTGGAGGTGCATCGTAGTGTGGTGCGGCGCGGCGACGGTGAAGCGGCGCGCGCGCAGTGGGCGAGGTTAAGCGATTGCTTAGATCCGCGTTCACCTCGCATTGTGTAACCGCGCGGTTGCGGGAGGGGTGCCGTGGGAACCGCCGAAAGCTCGCTAACGCTATGCGCAGCTTCCGCCGTTACGGCCGCATTAACTTAACGATGCATCTCGCACGCCACCGCAACCATACAACGCAACGCAACGAGCTGCACACTCCAAGCCAAATTGATTCGATCGTCATCTTAGCAACAGGAAATTATCATTGAGATGCCACAAAACATTGCCACCAAAATTTCGGTACCGAGCTGATGCGACTTTCTAGTGTTTCGTATATACATGCATGCATATTACACGATTTGTCTAAGAGAGCGGCGAAGAGGGCCCGCACGGCGCTCGCCTGCCATAGTGCAGCAAACGAGAGCATGGAGCGCTGAAGGCACACAAAGAGCATTGTGAAAGTTATGTTATGAATTCGTATTGTTTTGTAATTGTTTCTAAGCAGTACAGAGCGGTAGAATAATTCATAAGTGTTGTTGTTCCCAGCGGCGGCTATGTTGTTCTCGCGACGACAGCTGAATAGGGCAATGGTGGCGGGCCGTTAGTGCGGCGCGGGACAGGGGGGTGAGCGGCGGAGGAGGTGCCGAGGGCGGAGCACCTGAGCGCGCCCTGACCTACGACCTGCGGTGAAAGGCGCGGGCGCGGGCACGGGCCGCCGCGCCGACGACGACATAGCATCGAGCTGGTTCGCTTGCGCAGAATGACCGGCTTTACGAACAAAAACAATGACCCAAAACTGTGATCTTGTTTCGTTATGATTGAATTTTTTTAATAAGTTTTTAATTTTTTTTTCTGCATGCATTTTTTCGGTGAGCATACGGTGTGGTCTTGACATTAAGGTAATTTATGAACTTTATGGTCCATTTTAATAAGTGTAAGTATGATACTTAATTTGAATACATAATTTTGGTAGGTACGGTTTGCAGGAGAGAAGGTTTTAATTCAGTATAGAACTATAGAGTATAGGTGTACTCATCTCATAATAAGTAGGTACTTATTATGAGATGATCGAGTGTCATAGGTGTATGCAGCTGCCTTCCAACTGGGCAATCGAAATCCTACAACGGTGCTCCAACACTGTCAGGTCGCCGAAGGCGGGATCATCCTTTAAAGAAACAACCTGCCTATTTCAGCAGTCAAACTGAAATAAGCAGGTGGTTTGTCGTAGGTACTGGAATACAAGTAAACTTGAAATTTTGTGATGCATGATATCTTAATGGAATGTAAATTATGTAACTGTGTACTTAAATTAATTATACTGAACCATTTTCCATTTTTTTTGTGAGTATGTAACCAATTATAAGCCGACATATTTCTGCTGCGAAGAGCGAAATGTCATTAACTTGAAGGTAGCTCGAGTTGCCATCGCTTTCGTCGGAAAGAAATGACCCTGGAAACTTTTACTACCTGCAATGTTAAGAATAAATTACCAAGAGGAAAATCATTTCTTGCAAACATAATACAATTTCTCGTGAAATGCATTGTTATTAATTGATGTAATTTCTTTTTAATGACTGTTACTGATTACAAGCTTGTCTCCAATTTGATATTCGTTGTTTCAGATATTAAAGATTTCCTCTCAGAGTTATTAACATCAGGAAACATGGTCGTATAATTAATCTTATTTGCAAAAACAATGAGGAAAATAGCAAATGAAAACGTCTACGGTTGCAAGAGGCATGTACATAAAAGTGACCAGTATAATAGGAAACAAATAGCATTGTGAGACGTGTTCACATAACACATGAAACAGTAATGATGCAACTTTCACGTAGGTTACATGTCGGGGAATGAGTCGCCGTCGCGGCCGCCTCTTACACGGTAATGAAGATTGATGGCTGGCGATGAGCACGGCGATTAGCGCAGCGGTACCCTCATTTGTCATGGCTATCGTGTGCGATTGTTTTATATGTTCTAAATATTTGTTTACCCGCACCCTTTCATGTCCATCTTTACCGTGGTCGGTAAAACGGACTATTCATTTGCCAATAAACAGTAGCATTCCATTGTAATTTTATTTTTACATCAAGTTTTTTAACATTGTAAATTTTTCGTCTGGTTACTAGTATTATTTAATAATAATAATAATGACGTGACGTGTCATTATATTAAGACACTTTTTTCTAGTTCATTTTACAAAACAAAGCTTAACCTAGCTTAAATAAAGAACTACATAAAATTACGTAATGGTGAAGAAAACGGTTCGTTATCAGATATAGGAACCGCGCATTAGTCATCGTAACATTTCTCTGGCTATCGCCGAAGTCCACTTTGTTGGAAGTAACAGAAGTAATTGGTTGCGCGGTATCCATAAACACACGACCAATTCATTCAATATTGATATGTAGAGTTTCTGGTTTTACTAGTAGCAACCACCGCCTGACCTCTCCACCCTAAGTGTGATGTTACACATGGCGTCCGTGTGGACACTGGACACTGCTGCCAGTTAGTATCATGATTTAGTTGGTAGTTTAGACACTGGAGGACTTAGGTAGCTTACTTAGTTTGAAACTTAATTGGAAAAAATTACGTAACTGATAATTTACTTCTTGAGTTTGCCCCGCAGATAAGAATTACCGTTAGATGCGAAAGCAAATAAAAACAGTCACTGTTGAAGGAAGAACAAGGAGTATTTTTGCCTTAAGTTTATGTACAATGCAAACATTTACGAACCTAAATACCAACCTATTAGGTAGGTACTTATTTCAATAAAATCGCAGTCTTTCTACTGAAGCTGCCATCGATGTTTTGCCGAAACTTGCTAAAATGGTCTCAAAAGGGGAATGCACATCAGCCATAAAAAAGTGCCTGAAATGGACAGAAACTACTTAGTCATAATTGGTGATGAAATAATTCTTAAGTTAGTTCTAGGGTATTATAACGATCGCTAAAATATTTAACTTGATATCCGCCTTATATTTTCATTGGAGGTAAAGCAAAGGACAATTTTGTGATTCATACGGCCTACGATACGTTTTTTATTTAAAAAATAATTGATTTAATTTAATATTGACATGCACATATTATTTTAATTAGATTTACATTACCTGTAGGACAATTTATACTAAATTAATGATAACTGTGCACTTATTCTATAAAATAGTTCAATAAGGATTATTTGATGATTATATGATGAAAAAACTTAAGAATTATTTAATTATACATCTTTCATTCTTAATAGAATTAAAGACTATTAGTAGTTTCTGTTAATTTCAGGACTTTTTTGGACATTCCGCTTTGCATGACAAAGCAGTAGGTAAATATTAGCAAATCAAGTTGACTACAAATAAGTAAGCAAAACAGTTTAGCAGCAGCAAAAACAAGTAGCAGTTTGCATTTGTACATATTAGTATTCAAACACTATAACGCTACCATTTCCGCGGATTAGTAACATTTACAAATAGAAATATACTAGACAAGGCTAACAGAACCGCGGGAACCATAAATAAGCTCATCGCTTACTATCCTAAGCAGGCAGTAATAAGAGAGTTTAACAGTGTAAATTAATTTATTAATCAATTAGATGCTAATCTCACTTAATTAATGAAAGTCCTTTAATTGGCGTTCCCCTTAAACACTATATTAATTACCTTGTATGGCAGCGGCGAGTTACACGCGAATCTTGCGTGTTCTGTGCGACCTCTGACACAGATTTCCCGGAAAGTATTAGCTTAGGCGCTCCTTCAAATCGCAAATACAGCTCGTTATTTCGAAAGCTTATTTTACACTAGTCGTAGCCTCAGGCTACATGTAGGTATTACCTGTATTTGGCATTCGTCAAATATCTAACAAAGATAATGCGCCACTTGCCGCTCACTCATTGTTTTGCCGTTTTATGTAGTAGGCATAAATTTTATGTATCTGACACGAACATTTGTCTTTGCCAGCGTTAACATATATGCGGATACTTATACTGATGATAATTAATTAGTAAAAAAGCATACCTATTCAATTACTAGGAAAAAATCAATCATCTACATTTAAAAATGACTATAGATAACAGATGAACGGGAGCTGATTAATTGACTTCATAATGAAATGTTAGAGTAGCGTTTTTATTGTAAAAAACCATATAATTACGCATATTTTAGTCTAAACATATAAATGACTCAAAAATTATAAATGTTTAAATAGCTATGTTTCTATTCCATACTTGATTTACATGGCCAATGCGGTAAGTAGGTACTACATCTATCTTTCCGCATTCACAATCATATTTTTGTCTATTTTAAAGTTTGTCAATCTATTTATTTGCTACGATGTTGTTACAAAGTACGAACTTATTTCTGTAGAATTTGTCTAACAGTTAACTTGGCACCTACCTGTGGACAGGATGTGGGGTCGTATTTTTCCTCCGTGAAAACTTAAATTTATGCTTAACGTTAGTAGAGCCTTGGGTAGTATTTTTATGACGGAAATAATCCGGATAAAATTATACTGTTTCCGTTCTAAACTTAGGACATCACCATTTCCGAGTAGGTAGTAATTGCTTTCAAGAGGTCGAAGAATAGTCGTCTCGTGGGAAAAACACGTCTTTTTACTTTCATCTTCATACTAGAAGTTCTTTTAGGTCAGGTCATTTAATAGGAAAAGCTGGCATTTCACCTGACTGCCCCAGAAGGAGTGTAATATTTTTCAAGAGTATACATGTATGTACATTGTCTGGAAAAAAGGAATCATTGAAGAAAAAGGCATGCCGCCTTTTTCTTGGGTATGTTCTGAAGCCAAAACGGCGAGATGAATTTTAACAAATAAGGTATCATCAGATTGGTGTTAACGGCATCATCATCATTTCAGCCGAAAGACGTCCACTACTGGACATAGGCTTCCCCCAAGTGTCACCACAACGACCGGTCCTGTGCGTCTCGCATCCATCGGCGACCCGCCCGCGACCTTCACCAGGTCATCGGTCCTGCTGGTGGGAGGTCTTCCAACACCTTGTCTTCGGTACGCGGTCGCCACTCCAGAACTTTTCAACCCCGTCGACCATGTTTGGCGATTCTTCGGGCTATGTCGGTAACCGTGGTTCTCTTGCGGATATCATCATTCCTGATTCGATCACGCAAGGAGACGCCGAACATAGCCATCTCCATTGCCCTTTGGGTGATTTTAAGCCTTCTGATGAGGCCCATTGTGAGCGACCAGGTTTCAGTGCCATATGGCGTGACCGCCGAAGTGACTTATGCTTTATGAATTTTGAAGAAAAAAACAGAATGGTTACCACCATTAGGTAAGTGTAGTCCTATTTTTTTCAAATCTGTGTTTGAACTAAAATAATTCCACCAACTGCATCAGACTGCTTGAAAAGTGTCTTGTTTGGAACTTTTCAGTGTTTTTTGTGTTAGTCGTTTTATTTTGTGATTATTTTATTTTAACATTTATTTCGGTCGGTATGGTGGCGCTTGAGGTAAGCATATGTAGTAGCATAGCTAGTAGACGTCGTCGGGCTGAAATAATGACGATTATGCCTTAATTATATCTATAGTTTTATTCATATAATTTAACGTTGTTATTATTATTTTTTTAATCGTTGCCCCCCCACTAGGAATTACTCCTGTATCGTGGGTGCGTTCACAAACATGTAAATTCACATACACAAGACACCCAGATCCGAAACAACTATCTGCAGACCTTACATATATTTGTTCCGGGCGGGAATCGAACCCGCAACAAAAAGCGTAGCAGCCAATCGCTCATCCACTGCGCCAACCGTGCCGACCAAATTGAATAAGAGTAAAAAGGAACAACGAAATATGGTCCTTACATAACGATGGAATGAATGACCCGTGTCCGACCGCTTTTTGTGCACTTTGTGTCAAGTCATGTTACTCGGACAAACTCTCCAACGAATTACAGATTTCACTCGATTTTAATACATGGTTATCAAGAATGCAATTTTAAACGTGATCAATATGTATGCACATCTGAATGTTATGAAAGTCAAACTCTGAGCTTTGTGTGTTTTATAACGCTTGTGCAATTTTATTCAGTCCGCATTTCAGTAATATGCATGCCGAATAAGAATCACAACACTTTAGAAATGTTGGTCGCTAAATATGTGAATGTTATGAAATCTGGCTCAAAATATAACTTAAGATAAGATGTTTGCACAATTGTTGCATATTTGTGTAGTTTTATCAGCATCAGTGTTACTGTTGCGGCACTAACGGCATCGGTCATCGCCGGGACCTGTCGATGCGTGGATAATGACGGACGGGCCTGCGCCTGCGCCACGTTGACGTGATGAGGACTGGTCATATTGCAACAAATTATCTATTCTCATTTGTACAAATGAGCTAGGCATGGCGGCCGCGGGCGATTCCCACAGACACCGACACCTCGTCAACCACTGCTTAGCAAACCACTCGAATCAAAGATGCGACTGGAACATGTAAGCCTGGTTTATGTAATAAAGCGAAAATATCGTCTTTCATTGACAATAAAATACCTCACCCATTTATTAGCCGTACACGATTTTGAATACCTCTTCAGTTTTAGGAAACTTAAAAATGTGCATAATTTGTGTCCTAGTTTGTTTTGTATTTTGGAATATATTATTATGCTATAAAACGTGCTAAATGTTACCTGATATGGTAAAAAGTGGTCCTTGATGCTGCATAGTTAATTGTGTTTGCATTTAAGTTACCGCCGCCGAGTGAATGGGCTGACTGTTGAGATAGAGTTTATCCAAAGTAATATACAATTACAATTTAATACGTTGATAAGCTCGCAATATAAGACCGAAATAAGTAAATCGCTAAGTAATGTCATCTTACGATATTCAGCCTATATGGGGCAAGCGGTGAAATATTAAATGTTTCATAACCTACGTCGCTTCGGCAGATTGGTATTTCAAAACTGTATCGAAACAACATCCGTAACTATCTAGAGCTGAATCTAATTCCGAGAAGCATTCAATGTCGCCGGAACGATGGTACCTATGTTTAAATCGAATTACAATAGAGAACGGCCCACGCGCATGCCTCACTGCGCACTTAACCGCACGGGCTGGCCGACCATCAATTGTCAAAATAGTTCCGACATGAAAGAATGCTCGATAAGCTCGCTAGTCGCTAGTCGGGAGAGAGTGATTTTCCGTAATTTTAATATAAATAATGCGGCCCGCTAGAGTGGAAGGCCTTGGGCCGGTCACGAACGTCCGTCCTCTTGTCTTGCACTCCTTATTATTCGATACGCAGAATTGTCTCTTCGTATTACATCAACTTGTTTTGATTTTGCAGTTATTGCGTTAAGCGTTATATTAGTTTGAGTTGTTATTGTGTAGATGTGCATTCCTCAGTCGCTGTAACATTTTCGGAACTAGTTCTTTTTGGCACTAAAAGTAAGGTTCTGAGTAGATAATATCAATAAATCTATTCGAACCTTTTATTTAGTTGTTAAATAGCGTCCAAAATAAACAGGATCATAATATACATATCTAATATTATATTAGACTAATAAATCTGTAGATTAGTGTCAACAACCAGCATACATGGTCATAGTAACATATATTAAGAGCAGTGCCCGACAAAGAAGTGTCTCATGATTTCCAGGAAATAATCTTATTATATGACGCTTTAAACCGTCTTAAAAGCAAAAGCCTCGCATTTTAAAATTGTGATGCAATTATTTTAAACGCTGACATTGAAAAAGACAAGTTAAAATAATCCGAGAATTCCGAGTGCCCTTCACTTGCGCAGGCGCTGATGCATTGTGATGGCCGCTGTATTCAGACCGTATGAATTCAAGTCGGCTGCCTGAGCACGCTCAAATAGGATCACTTGAGAACTAGTCAAACTAATGTGGACAGCTGAACTGAATACTTAATTCGATACTAAACAGTTCAGTGTAACAATGGAATCTCAAACACAAACATACAAGTGTTTGATAACGCAGCGAGCATTTACGCGATGACTGGACTCCAGCTAAAAGTTGTTATGTACCTACATGTATGTAATTTCAACAGCATCAAAAAAAATACAACTATATTTTTAAATCCATGATTGGTTTTCTCTCTGTTCAAGACAATTAATTTAAGAGGAAAATAAATACCCGTATCATTCATAAGGTTTGATGTATCTGGAACGCAGTCGTTATGAAAAGATTTTTCATCGGGTGTCGCAACATAAACTCTGATGAAGTTTCATCATGATACTTAGGAGGTATAAATTACCAGACACCAATCGAAGCCTGTGTAAATCATTCAAAGGCGTGTGATAAAATTGCAACAAAAATAATAAATATACAAGTTTTATTATATTCGCAAATATGTTGTCTGTTAATCGTGCGGTGTGAATTCAAGCGCTACATTTGGTTGCGACATCAGCTAACTTATGTTTAAAAGCCATCTAAAAATATAATCAAATGCAAAACGGGCTAATGCAGTCGCCAAACTTGCATCGCTGATGTGTAAATATCAGCGCTAAAGCTAATGCACGAAATGTGGGCAGACACGTTGACATTACGCTATCGAAGTAGATCACGTTGCATTCACAACAATTAGTCGAGAAAGTGTTCAGTGTCTGCACGTCGCAGCTCAACAGGATGCAGCGCGGCAGGCAAAAAGTGTTATTGAATTAGGATTAGACTAATAAAACCTTTCAATCTAGATGTTACTGCTTGACTGATCAGCCTAGATAGCCAACTAAATTAAATGCCAGTTTCCCAGAGACCGGGTCCGATAAATTTATAATAATAAATGGATTAAAGGAACTTATAATTCACTGTTGCTTCGAATTTGAGACATCAATACCACTTTTGTAATTATCTAAAACAATTTTCTTGTGAAATTCAATACGTTTAGCGGTTATGGAGTAATATTAACGAACATAATAGCTCGTTCATTAAATTGCTACTCTATGAAGTTAGTAAATATTAAAAATTTCAACTGCTGATATTTCATCGATAAAAATAATGAAGAAATGCATATGAGCAGGCTGGCACGGTGCTGTCACTCGTAACTCCTCATAAGGAGGGATAAGGTCGAGTGGGTCATCGACATTCAGTTTAGTGGGTAAGGTTCGTGTAATAGATGAGTGGTGCGATTGCGGGCGATAAAGCATCGAGGCGGGCGAAGTGCGCGGAGGTGGCGTCCCGAGGTGAGAAGCGTGGCGGCAGGGCGTGAGATAGCGCCAGATAGCGTCCGCGCGAGCCCGGTCCGGCCCGGCAGCGGCGGCATGCACCCCGCAACCCACTAACGAATGTACAACACCGCACTCCTTATGTAGGACGCAGTGGAAACTATTTGAAGTCGCAGCTTACTGAACTGATATTCACATTCCACAATTTAAAACCAATTTCGAATGTTCCTGAAAAAATTGGAAACGTAAGCCATTAAAGCGCACCCAGAGCTTACCGATCCTGTATCGGTAAGCTTTGGGTGCGCTTTAGTGCTGGGTGCGCTTAAGTGAACTAACATCCTAGTGATCGTAAACTTACTTAACTGAAGTTGCTCTTTTCAACAAATGTCTTGATTCACTTGGGAATTTAAAGCAGACTCATAAATCACGTTTTCACCTATGTTTACTGCTCTGCCTAATCTGTTTACAAACCCTAAATTGATGTCTTATTAATATTCTTCTCCTCATTGACAATGTTGAAATGTTGTCTGTCTGTTGTAATTATATTCAGTATAAAGTTATATCAAGCGTGCGGATTAGTTAAATGATCGTTCATTATAATAAAAAAACACTTTGGAATGTTGAACATAATATGCGTGTGGTTATAAATCAAAATATTATAATTATTGTTTTAAGTTGTCGAATAATAATTAGCTATTTGTGTTTCGACTGAGAGGCTGTGACAGTATAAGCTATAAGCTGCGTACCATCTAGGAAGCATTTATATAAGAATCAAGCCGGTGTTTATACTGAACTCTATGATTACTTAATTGACACGGAACGGGTACCTACATACAATTTATGAGGGTTACAGGTAAAAGCCTTTACTCAGCAAATTGGTATAATAACTATGATCTGTTCCAATTTCGAAGTTGTTTTCTGAACACCTTTTTTCGAATCGACACCTACTGTAATTAATGCACGTCACGCGATCTCGTACGTACAGAACACGGGTGTAATCGATTTGTACAAGTACGGGTTTGCACAACGGACTGAGTCGTCATCTCCCCGAGCGCGCCCTCGGCGACACGGCATCAACCTTCGCGTTGACGGTCCATTTCGCTCTCACTGGCAGATTTTTTATTCGCTTTGCACTTAAGGTTTATCGTACCCTTGCTTTAATTTTTCGGCGACGTGGAATAATTACTGACGGCATCTTGAAACTGTTCACGCGGCAAGCCGGCGCTGACAGCTGCGCCGCTGCCTATCTGATACCACAGCGGCGGGATACAAGGAATGATATGGCTATCTGTACCGAGTACCGACTGCGAGCTCCTGCTAGCACTCTTTATTTTTGTTCCATGTTAATATAATTTGATAGATATATCTTTCGAATGCACCGTTACCTATCTAGCCAAAGTTATTTTATATGGCTTCTTTTCAAGCTGCTTGTAAATGTGTTTAATCACTTATTTATTCCCTTGCAATTTTTATTGCTTATATTAATGCTGCAAGAACCTATTTCAGGCTTCATAAGCTTGTGAAGCCACCTGCCGCTACGTACTTACATTACAGAGATCGAATCAAGAGACTCGTTAACATTGTCCAGGGTCTACTTTCCGAACATATCATGCACATAGTAATAATCAATCAATTCTTTAATCTTAAAGAACGTGTGCTACTTTGTGAAAACTTTTACACCAACGCAAGTGAGTAATTGCAGGCTTCAGTTCACGTAATGATACGCTTAGCGGGCGGCGAGGTGAAACATGTGAGGACTTTGATAACCTCAAAAAATTAAATTCGCAAAACGTCTCAGAAGTGCGATGTGGAGTAAAATCACGCACACTGATTACAAGAGGCGTGTTCTGTCATTACGCTGTCGGTGCTTGGCGGGTGCTAACGAGCCCCACTCGCAAACGATTTCCTCGCGCGGTCTAACATTCAGCTTCATGTAGGGGCGTAGGGCTAACTACCATGTAGGTAAGCGGCGACATTTCCAAATTTATGATAATGTTATCGATTCCAAGCTAATCTTGAAACATGATAATATGAATTCAACACGCAGCCCTTCGAATTATGCAATAACTATTTCTCTGCAGAAACGTTGATTCAGCTGTATGTGTATGCTTAATGAGACATGTTTCTAATTGGAAAATATTAACTTGTCACCTTAAAACAATATAGAAACAATGCAACCGAGATTGAATAACCGACCAGTGGATATATCGACAGCTTATGAATGTAAATGACATAGAACATACTTCAGCAATTACACGAATGGCTACTAATTAATATTTAATATGATTTTGTATCTTTGTGCAGCTGCTGTCACATATTTAAATATCAGTTTACGTTGTTTACACCAAATTATATAGCAGTGTCCAAGTAATTACGAACAACACCTTGGAGCGAGAGGTCAAAAAGAAATTCACTTAAAACTGTAACACGCCCTTCACAAGAACCGAACCGCAGCAAATTTATAAAGTCGGGTCATTTTCGAAAACCAGTGTCCGAAAGTGAAACTACCCGCGCATTTATTACCGAGTAAAATATGTAGATTGCCGGCAAGATAATAATGATATGTGCTCGTGGTAATGAAATTTCCCGCCGTCAAACGGTGCCAAAGTAATTTGCGTTGCTTGTCTCTGGCAACTTGCGTTGAGTGCCCCAAGGGCCGCTTTCGAGCTTGCGCAAGGCGTTAATGAGACGCACTCGGCTTTTTATTGGGAGTAACGCACACGGCTAGGGTGGCCCCAGATCACAGTTGCGTGCTCTACCCGGGCCTATCAGCCGGAGCCCCGCGCAGTACTCTATTGTGCCGCTACCAGCATATCTTACATTAAAATGATTGCACACGGACATTGTCTAGCTTGTGACTCAACACTTGATTGATTCGGCACGGACTCTACATTTTCATTTAACGTTAAAAACTAATGTTTGCTATAAAAATATTTATTTATGTTCTTACAGTTCATTTTATAGCTTTTTATTTGTTTTCCTTCATACCACTTTCAAAGCGTTGGAGTCATTAACCCTGATCGTATTTACAAGTGAACTTAATAAACGCGTTGTTGTAAACAGAATAGCGTCATAAAATCTGTTTGCAAATAAAGAGGTTCTTATGTTTAATTAAGTGACTCGAACAGCTCAATTCGGCTGGTAATTAAAGAAATTGGTACAGCTCTCGTGGGTAAGCTAAATTGTTGTTAAGGGCCATAACATTACAATTTCACGGAAGAGCCACGCGGCCACCCTGTGCGCCCGCGCAGGCGATCCACTCATATTTGTTAAATCATCGGAACCCTGTAATTTTGATCGATATCTTTATTGACGGCACATATTTATTGATCATTTCTTTGCAAACGTTCCCTGTGAATACAATATGGCGGCTGTCGGCTGTCGCAGTGCCGCAACACTCGACCTTCTTGCGCAGCTCACATTATTGCTATGGTTTCGTTTTTCAATAGCCATTTTATATCAGATTGACCTACTTCATTTTGTTTGTGGAAACTGAATTTCGCTTCACGTATATTATCTGTTCACTGATCGTTAACGAGAAGAGCTTAATTATTTTTACCTACTCCCGAGCATATTCCAAGTAATCAACTGAAAAAGTGTACTTCACAATGTCAACGGTTAATTTTGTTACGTAATATATATTCATTTAAATAATGTTGCATGTCATTTAAGAGACCCACTATTAAGGTTGGCATTCAGGAAACTTGAACTACGAAATCTGAAAGCTTTCATGGGATTGGATTGGAACTTTAAAATGCTTTAATTTGTGAGAAAATATTTTGTATGAGTCTTTTATTACTTGATTATGCATAAATAATAATAATAAATCATTGTGAGTGAGTACTTCTCCGTATAATTTAGTTAAATGCTTAGATATAAGTAGGTATCTCCAATTCCAACATATATTATTTGTTTATTGACATTTAAACAAGTTTAGTGGATGCAGCGGAGTACCGAACACCTAGGCGCTCCCATAGACTGCATATAAACCATTCACGCCTGACAGGTAATAGCCCGACAGCCAAAGTTATTATGTTTTAATTTGTTAATCACGAGCTATCGGTAAATTATGAGATTTGACCGTAAATCTTCAAGTGCCAAAGCTGGAGCTTTTACAATAAGGCACATAAAGGTGTGACCGACAATTGACTAACGGTTTGTTCACACATCGGTACATCTGGCAAGACAGCTTGCTTAGGGTGAAATTCCACCCGCCAGCAGTCCTTTACCCTCAATTAAAGTCTCTGCAAACAGGATACTGCAGAAAAATAAAGAAAATGAACACCGAGAGCCACAGCCAATTAAATAACCACAACAAAATCAAAATCATCTTCTCTGAAGACGGCAATTAACATCGAATCAACTGGTAATGTTCAGAGCGAATGAACAATCGCAGTGAGATACTGCTGTAATCGCTGCGCTTAACGCCTGGCAATTGTGATGCTGATTATAATATAACGTTGAAGCCAAGTTTATGTTACGATAGTTTCATCTTAAAAATAGATGAACTGGCTTTTGCCAGCAACTTCACCCGCGTAATGGTCAAAAATTATTCAACGGGAATCAACGACGTGTTCCATCCAAATCCATTCAGCCACTTTAACGTGATCGATAGAAATTATCCAACATCCAAACATAAGTATCTCCAGGTTCTTTTTCATTTTGTAGAAGGTTATGCGATGAGCCTCTCAATAACCGGCTAAATCGATGTTCACTTGGTTTTTGGCAAACCACAAAGTTACACAGTTCAAGCAGTTATTTAAACGATAGTAGAATGGTTTCCACCGCAGTAATTGGGAACGGAGTTATCTATATTAGGAATATCTGGACCCAAAACAATACAAAATAATAATCCTATCAACGTTGGAACTAATCAGGCTATGCTAAAGATTACTGTCAAGAAATTGCAATGATTGTTCACTCACACTTTATAACATGAATGGACGCTCTCCAAAGTATAGTTTAATTTACCCACTAAACTTTACACTAATTAGCACTTCTTTGGAATTATAATATTTCCTAACTTTACTTTATTTTCTAATGTTTACAGCGGGCCAATTAAACGTCTCAGAGATCCGAATGGGTCGTAATTTAAACTTGGAGATACCAACGACTTTATTGATACTAAAACTGCTATAGAAAAGTAATTAAATAGTGAAGTACATATTTCGTTGCGATGTGTATGTAGAAGCTGCGTGTAGCGAGCGACGAGCGAACGACGCTTAGATAAATGTATTGAAAATATGTGAGGAGGTCCATCCAAACAACGCCGCGAGCGCATAAGGCAGGCTTGTATACTATCATAACATATCATGGAGGTGATTGTAAGCGCAGCAGGCCGCTCCGTCACAACGTACGACGCTGCCACCATGTCACATGTTGTTGGCTCATGTTCGCACAATCGACGCTATTTCATCGATGGCCTTATCTCAGCCTTGTCGCTGTACCTGGCGATGATTTATTCCCTCATACTCCTCCTACTTTCTCCCTTCGAGAAAACATTGTCGTTAGTATTTGTGACCACTATAATCGTAATTATGAGTTCGCCGTACAAGCCGCGGTAATGGCGGGTAAACAAACATTTTTCATAAAAAGACAGAAACGTTTTGATGGGGTGGATATTCGCGAGTTAAAAGGTGCGTTAAATTTTATTGGAATACTTTGATCATTCGCACGTTGTCGAAATACTTTACTCGCCTGTATTAAAAAATAAAGGTAGATATCTTAAAGTTTTGAGCTTTTGTTCTGGTTTAAGATTTTGGAGTTTTGGGGTTACCGAGTTAGTTACCACTCATGTCACTATTAGTGGGAACTCAACCTCAGGATCGGGTCTGACATATTTATTGGTTTAGAATTGTACTGAATACAATATATGTATATTACCCAGTGACTGGGTTGTGGATGTCAGATAGGCAGTCGCTCCATGTAAAATATTGGTATTCAGCTGCATCCGGTTAGACTGGAAGGTGACCCCAAGATAGTTAAAAAAAGGCTAGGCAGATTGAATTGTACTGAATACTTACCATCATTGATCATCCAATTATTTAGTGTAATTTCACTTGGCATATTACTTACATATGTGGCTGCTAACTACTTAGTGATAGCCATCTAATCCGCTTATTAAACTAGGCATTTATTTGAACGGTAAAATAGTTGACATCTTTAGGGACTGCACATGACATATTATTATTATCTAACATTATTATAGGAATTATGTCACCGTCATAATCAAGTAATAATGAATTATCAGAGGAAGGTGGCAGTTATAAATGTCAAGTTAGTTATTTCCCCTATTAATATGACTGCACAAATGGAATAAAAAGACGTGGTCTTTATTTATAATATCGTGTAGGTGCGGTGAGACAAATAAAGAAACTAAAAGTGATTTCGTCCGAGGTCGGCTTTGTGCTGACGTTCAGGCGGCCATGTTACGTCCCGCGAGCTGGAAGACACCTCACGTCCGAAACTGTTCACTGCAGGCTGCGGGGAATTCTCAGATTATAACCTTGGATCATATGCAGCTAGCTCTAGGAAGGATTGGACGATTTCTGAGAAATTACGTGCTTTGATTCCATGATTGAACTGCCGTTATCTGACTATCTCATGCAATCTGATGTTTAGCGTGCACACCTACTTATTAATATAATATATATGCAACAGTAGGTCTTCGTTGTTTTATCATTTCTTAACACACACAAACGCTAGTTTACACTGTATTTATCACCGGAGCTGCGACTATTTCCACAGACACTAAAGACCCAACATATTTAGTTACCTTTTGTTCTCGCGCAGTTATAATTAACGACGAGATTCAACAAAGTAAATAAAACTCCAAGCTGAAATGGTCGTTGTTAAGGTATTACATTAAGGACAGCTTCGCTGACTAATAAATCACCTCGTCACGGAAATCACCACGGAACGCCGTAAGCGTAGAAATTGATCACTGAAAATAAAATACAAAGTCGTGGTCCAGTTACTGGCCAGCAATTATTCTTTAGTGAAATGAAAACACAATAGCCGCTTTATATAAACGTACATTTAAATCACTCAGACTTTCAATGATTTAAAATAAATGAGATAATAAATTATACTAATAAATATGTATAAGTCGAGACATTGATGTCATTACAGAAAAATGCAAATCAAAGTAGTCGTATACCAAAAATAAAAATATTTTGCAATAGTAGACACATTCAGCACTAAGTGTTTCTATGAATCAATTACGTACGAGATTATAATTTAAATGTACCCAGAAGACATTATTTATTCTTAATATATTGGCTCGTTACAGTGCACAGTGCGGCCCGTATTTTGTAACGCGAAATAAAAATACGGGTTCCTCCGAGACGATTAAAACTCTTAATAAATGCGCCTGTAGTAATTTTTTTCCAGCGATGCAATTGAATGGAACAAAAATGTCAGTTGAATTATGAAAGCGATCGATAATGAAAATGTTGGTACGCATGCAGGCCACTCGGGCCGTAGAAAGTGTCTCGACCTGCGTGAGCTTTCGTTAATTTGGCAACTCGGCGCTCGCGGGTCACTTGAACTCGGGTCACATAAACATGTCGGCACGCCGCCCCCGGCACTACTTTGTTTGTTAATATACTGCCAATTATAATCAAAGTACGTGCACTTGCCAGTCGCTACGATATCGATTTCTTAATCTTTTTAAATCAACCAGATTTCCTCGTTTCCGTGTATCTACGGAGATCATTTGCGCGAACCTTGGAGCTGTTTTGTATTTTTGTGATTTGTTTGCTAGTTGTAAGATTCCTCATTGGTAAATAAATATCTGATTTAATTACAAAAGTATATTTGGTGCATGAAAAATATTTATTCCACTTTGTATAGTTAACAATAGTTACTTAACAATGATTGTGTACAAAATAGTTGATGTTTATAATAAGAAAGTATCTGTGTGGAGTATAGCGAGTGATTGCAAAATGTAGAGATCGTAGAGCCGAAATATAGTTCCCACGGTGCGCGGCCGTGGCGATGCGATGGCGGGGCGCTGTCGTCCATCAACATCATTATCTATTAAAAATATCACGTCATATTGTTCGCTATTTTGTATAAAGTTACTTTCTGCGTCGGCTTCGTCTCGTTATCGGGGAATATCTCGAAACACCTATAAATCACAACAATAGTAATTATGCAACTCTCAACTCTCACGTGTTCGGCTCACTTGCGAAATCATTCGAGCTCTATAACGGTGCTCTTTTGCATAAACAAACGGTTGTCTTTTTATCTGAACTATGAAGCTTACTTTCAGTATAGGTAGATAATTCCAAGGATATAAATTCCAAGTTATTTTTAAAATAGGGCTAGTATAATATTAATAAAAAAGTGTACCTAAGCACCTTACACCTTGCAACGCAACGCTACGCTTTGCTACGAGTAAGCTCTAAACTTTTGGGAAGATATTTAAACAGATATATCTGAGTTGATTTTTTTAGTTTATGATGTTTTATGTTGCTATAAACATAGTTATCGAAAATAAATAAGTTAACTGTCAATTTGTCAGTTCCTAAACGAATTACTATGAAAATATGTTTCCGTCTTATGAAGCCAAATCCAGTCTTTAAAAAAAAACGTATTTTATTAAAACAACCCTTTATTTACACAAAGGAATATTTATGTTGCCTATAGTAAACATGATAAGAAACGATATTTCCTTCCTTAACAAAGTGCTGGAAGATAATAAGCCGTCATATATAGGAGCACAATTGGACCGGTCGCATGACACTTTTGTATTACATTACCTGAATACCCGTACACAGCTTATTATAGTTTTTGCGCTTATCTGCCTACTTGTAACGTGAGGCAGGTAATATAGGTGGACGTAGGAAGGTATAAGGCAACTTTTTATGGAGCGCGCGAGGCTATGCGTCAGGCTCTTCGACAGTCAGGCAGCGTCAGGCCCTCGGTTAGGGGGCGCGCGGCGCGGTAATTGCCCGCCTGGCTGCCTCGCTCCTGTCTGCCTCGTCCTAGAAAGCTCACCGCACTGCTTCGTTACGGCCCTTAAGACTGATTTATGTTCGTAATAAATATTTTTTGAAAGTTCCAGTGCGATAATAACTCCATTAATTTTGATTAATGACAATTTCTTAAAAGTGAATTTTTGACTTGCTATCTCCGAGCGCGACCTGTCTTGCCGTCGATGGCCGAACCTTCTATATTTTAATTAACTCGGTGCTCTTTGACCGATTGTTCTTGTTTCGATTGCAATTTAAATAAAAACCAGTCGTTGTCGTTAACTGCTAACGTACCTATATCATATTTATAAAATATGATAAAACATATTTTTTAACTTTTCCATTTGCAACTTTTAATACTCACAGTTTCTAGTATAGTGGTTCTGGAATTCCGTTGTGAATGCACACAAAAAGAAATTAAAATCGCAAAGCTCTCTGCATTGTATTTCTTGGAAATATAGAGTGTAACGTTGTGAAGTATTTGTCCCGAAACATGGTTATTTTCCGAGAGAAATACATTCAAAACGGTGCTTATCGCGAGCGGCCGCTTCGGGTGGCGAGTTGGCGACACATTCAGCACATTTGCAATGCGAGATATCCCGCATTACCATAAACAGTACAAGGCGGAGGGCACGCCGTCTATCGCGCTACGACATATAAATTATTCAAAATAAAGTATCGCTTAACCTCTGACCCGCGCGAGCCACCGCCGCACCGCGCCCGGGAGCGCTGCGCCCGCGCCGACCCGCGCAGTCCCGCGCCCTACCCGCCCCGACCCGCGCTTTTCCGTCCCACCCGAGTGCGCCACTCGTCACTCAGCTCCTCCAGCGATCGTGACGAATTCCCTCACTATAACACAATAATATGCCAATTATTCGGCAGCGGCTGCGAGCTTTACCGTAATATTTATTCGAACGATGTTAATTACTTCTTTTCTGAAACACGAGTTCAACCCTGATAAAAAAACATGAATTTAATAACAGTAAAATATGATGCACCGCTATTAGAAATATAACGAAGAACTTACACATTTTTAATCGCCTGTAATAAAAAATGCAATAGGTATTTTTTAACGGAACAAAAAACTAGAATAACACGAAAGCCCATGGAACGTGGCTAGTTAAGTATAAATGAGCCGCTTAACGTATGGAATTCTTATTATGAAGCATTTGCGATTAATGTGGAGCGGGGGTCGCGCATGTGGCGTGCGGCGACGTGCGGCGGCGCGCGCGCAGCCGGCAGGAACCGCAGGACGCTGCTTATTTACTTAACAGCTTTCGCAAAACGGCCCATTACGGATAACTGTACTAAATAATTACTGCAATGTGCCTTTCTATTTCTATGCGCGCGCGTGCGCCTCCACCTGCCGCTGATCACTGTAATTATTTACTATGCATGAATGCGGCGCGGGGCGGCTGTCTAGGACGACGCGGACAAAGAACGGTCACTCCTGCAACGGACTGCTCCGGACAGGTTCCGATATCAACATGGGTGTGCTGCATAGCAATTTTTAAACAAGCTCATTAATTTACATTCGCACGAAATGACTCCTAGACAAGGGCATGACTCAACGAGTCTCAATTTAATTTTATCGATTTTAATGAAAACTTAAAATGTTATGTTACTCGTTTGTATAAAACAGCTAAGTGACAAAGTTTTAGTTTTAAAACTTTATTTCTCTGCTCAGTACAAAAGACATCAACGCACTTCAAGCTTCATGTTCTGTGGTATTAACGCATTCTGTTTATTTATACAACAGCTAAATGGCTTTTTAATGTTCTTTGTTGAAAAACTAAATGATGTGAACCTAACACATAAAATATAATTTACTTGGTCTAATAAGCTGATAGGCAGATATCATTCCTATTCGAATAAATGTATTAAATTGAGCGCATCCTTGAATCAAGTACCTCCTGTTCCGGTAAGGCTTCGTCGTATTTCCCCAAGTACGGCAGACAGTGCGCCTAACCGTTGTATGTACGTTAATTCACAATAAGTACCTTCAATTTCGTAACTTGTAACCGCGTGCTTTATTTGAAACGGTAATTATTTGATTTTTGTTATAAGTATTTATATGGCGGCCTCGTATTACCTGACCTTGTCAATACATACATCATTTCGAGTGGCTTCTCCGATACAACCTTGAATTATCGATGACTATCAGGATGTTAGTATTTGCATTGTTTTTTGGTTTAGGAGGTAAGTCAGAACACTAAACCATTGAATCGAAACAGGAAATTAAAACGGTTTTCATACCAGATAAGAAACCAGACGCGATGATTTTGATTCATTAAAGTCACTTTTAGTTTTGAGCTTTTATTTATCACAATATTAATGTACAGCATAATCAATCAATTCGATTTTCTCCATTGAGATTAATCTGTCGCCTCTGTCGGCTTCAGATTATTTGCCTCTTTCTGTCCTCAACTTCCGCGACGTCTGTCGCGTTGTGATTTCACTACGGCAATTTGTTTACGAACATAGGTTTGCAGTTTGGTACCTAAACACTGTTAACAAAGTACATACATCAATATATAATTAAGGACCCATCTGTTTAATTTGACCTCGTCCGTGTGTCACTGTGGGGCGCCAAGGCCAACTGAAAATCAGCGCTGGGTGTCAGACGCCCAGCAAATGCTGAGATAGTACTCGTAACGCTTTTTTTTTTGGGTTGGGAAGACATCCTATGACTTCTCCCGCTCTGGGTGGAGCTGGAGGGCGTGTCAGACTTTTACTGACTAAAACCCACCCCTGTTCCTTCCTTGCCTGAGTGCCCAGGGGCGCGGTTACTCTGTTACGAATTTATTCGCGACCCCTTGGCATGCAGGCATCTGCCATGATAGGCTCCGTCAGTGGTGACTGACATCTCTTTGAGGCGTGCGTGGAATACTACACACCGTCGACTCTCGGGCCTGGTGCTGACCGGACGGCGAGCTACCCATTACTCGCCATCCGCGGGCCCGTATGGCCGGCGATCGTCCTGTGACCTCCGATGCCCAGGGCGTCTCCTGCGGCGGCTGCGGCTGGGGGCGTGCGGGCCACTCCGTTGAGCCTTTTTCATCCATTCCGCCTCCTCCTTCGCGAGCATTACTGCTTTGCAGAAGGAGGAGACTGCTTCCCATTCCCTCTCGCCCCGTACCATGGCCTGGACCAGGGCCGGGCGCGAGAGGTCGCTGCCGCCTATCGCGTCCACGAGGACACGGCGGTGCTCCGCTCAAGCGGGACAGATCTCCACCATACGCTCAACGTCTTTTTACTATATCATTCTGAACTATTATTTTCTTTTACCTTGTGCTTGTTCGAATAAATATTTTCTATTTTATTCGAACTGCAACATAATATTATTATTTAACATCCTATTATTACCTATGAGTATTTATTAGGCTGTTTGACGTAAACAGGCTATCAACAAGCATATTAAAACATCAGCATCTGCTCGTCTTATTTATATTTATCCCGTTATATCAACTACTATCGGCTTCTTTGAAACTCATTCTGGTGATGTCGTAAAACCCAAGCATCGAGAACCTGAAACAGAAAATGACAGAACTAATCAAGTTATTTTCAACTGAAAAACATTTAATGTCTCTACGGAACCTTGTATTAACTAACAGTATCTTTACACAGCATTACATTATAGGCGTTTCGAATTATCGGCACAATGAGATAGGCATGTGCCGGTGACGCGCGCGGGCGGGGCCAGACAATTGAATTGATAAGCGACTTTCTAGCCGAGCCATTGTGCGCTATCGAACCGCTCGCTGAATAAGAACTACGGGATAGCACTGGCTAATGTACTCTATGAATTAAATTATAGCCTCACTGAAAAATATAATTATGGATTCTATTTTTAACGATGCAAATAAAAGAAAAGCATCTGCTATTGACGTGGAGTCATCAATAGAATTGAATTTGTTTTTAATAATGTTTTATGCCCGAAGAATCGCCAAACTGAAGTAGCAGTGGGCAGGGCATATTGCTCGCAGAACAGATGGTTGATGGGGCCGAAAAGTTCTGGAATGGCGACCGCGTACTGGAAGACGCAGCGTTGGAAGGCCTCCCACAAGGTGGACCGATGACCTGGTGAGGGTCGCGGGTAGCCGATGGATGCGAGACACACAGGACCGATCATTGTGGCGACACTTGGGCGAGGCCTATGTCCAGCAGTGGACGTCTTTCGACTGAAATGATGATGATGATGATGAATGTTTTATGCAACATGATTGCACATAGTAAGAACGAAAATACTGAATCATATATAAAGACCAAGATTGTTAAAAGGGCCAATTCTACTTCTCGTACAGAGAAGGAAAGGGCATCTAAAAGCTCGCTAGCTCGCTTGCACTTGTTGGCGATGCCAAACCATTAAATCCAGGTTAACTCACGATGTTTTTCTTTATGTTCGGGAACCTTTCTTCTGTCTGTAAAATAGTGCTTCGTTAGTTAGTGCCTGTGGTGACCGAGATAATCCTTAAGGCGCTATTAACTGCCAACGACCTTGAGTGCTTAGCTTGCGTGTTCTGTGCTGAACTCACGTAACGCGTCGTACTTCCAGCCAGTAATAGGACTCGCCTATCAAGAAGCGCTGACCGAAATTAGACGCATTATTATTTTTTTATACATAAAACAACAAGTGTTATACTAAAACACGTGTACTAAAATATAAATAATTAAATGATCTTTAAAATTGTGAAGTTTCATAAATTTTTCAAAGAAATAGGACGTTTAGACGTGATGTTCAATTAAAAACCATTAGAAGTCGTATAACTGCGCCTTAACACGTCCTTTTGGAGTGAAACGAGATAGCATCTGTCCTGTTCCAAAGGGACAGATGTACAAGTAGGTACACTCAAAGTACATGAGATATGTTTAAGTTCGAGTACCCTACGAGGTAAGCTTAATGCCATCTAAACAGAGCACACCTCAAGTGCGCTACTGAGAAATTAATGATGAAATCAAAGGCTCGATTTTAGATTAAACAATAAAACCACCCAACACAGAAATGTTCCCAGTGAGTTAAACAATAAACCTTTGCCAATTGGTAATTTTCTTCTCTGTGATTAAATCCTTTGTTTTAAACCGCAGGTACTCGTCGTTTTCGCTTAAATACCGCAGGTAATGTTTCCCTGTTTACGATTTACCCGGTTAAACAGATATCCTTGTTATTGTTGAACAGCTGGTTCAATTGCCCCTGTTGAAATTACAGAAGGAATTGTGAGTGGGAGCTACGGCTCAGTAGGCGTTTACATCTCGCTAGCTACGCCGAAATGAGGTTACCATAACAAATGAGTTAGGGGGAGCTATTAGTCTGTTTTCCTAACCTTTAATTGGTTCATAATTTCTGAATACAAACATAGTAAAAACCACGACTACTTTTTGTGTATCAATACAAATTTAAATAATTATGTATTTATCACGTGCTGTTATTAGCTAATTACCAAGATAAAATCATTACCAACTCGATGAAGGCTGTAACATCCGCTTCACGCTTTTCGCCGGCCGCGTATACAAAACTGCAAATCATTGACAATAGCCGAAATAAACAGCTTATTCATCGATCATTCATACCCTTTCAGGAAATGAGGAGAAAGCCTCAATGATACTCCGATTTTCGTTCACTTCTTATTATGAATTTATTGGATGGTAATTGGTTTAAAAATTATAAGCCCGAAATCTGAGAATACAGTTCGCAAGATAATTTTAAGCCTTGCAATTGTGCGAGATAATTAAATGTAATTACAGAGCTTGTAAGCGATGGACTAGCCAGCTGTTATTAATAAAATCACTTATATTTTGCAGTTTTGAATCCAATAAGTGATTTTATTATTGTTTGCGGTTTTGGTTCTTGAAACTAACTAAACGTGTGGTAGATTTTTGAGCTAGCTTTCCTCGAGGAAAACTCAGCTCAGATTACGAGTACCTACTCACGTCTGGTTACAACATACCAAAGTAAATTCAATTCTTTGGAAATCTTATAACTATATGATCAGCTATTAAACATTTTCTTGGAACGGCATACCTTACGGAGTTAACGGTTTACGATCGACACGGCACGACAATTGGACGTTGACACCTTGCAAAATTTTTAATCAGTTAAAGACACTACCGACGGAAAATCTTTTATATTGTTCTTAAAAAAGAAAGTTTTACATATTGTTGATTGTTTAACTACACATGATTGACTGACGGTAATCAACAAAAATTATAAACGCTACCAGCTTTCTTGTTCTACTGACGTAACACGCTTTCGGTTCACACAGATGATGCTGCTATTAACTACTACCTGTATATCTTTTTTCTATTAGGTATTTGTGTGTGTTTCATTGTATTTTGATGTTCGTATAAACATCACACTTCTATTTGTATAGATGAATCCATTTGATGCAGGAAGCGGATTGTATTTTTAATAATACTACATTTACGTCACCCAATACAAAAATATTTTAGCCAATCCGTTCAAGAACTTGTCTTTCATCCTATAAGTACCTACCTAAATTGTATTGAGCTTACTTTAAATACTCGTCTATATCTACTCTTTTTGAAGAAACTGCTGACGAATAAATAATTTTCGCCCAATATTTATTTATTTATCTAACAATTTATGTACACACAGAGACAAGCTATAAATAAACAACATAATAATGTATCAACATATATGTATTTATATTCAGCACATGGTGGTGCGTCATGAGAGCAAGGCGAACCTGTCCGTCCAAAGTAAGTAATCGCGATGTTCTCCTCACACTGATTCCCACTGACAGACACTTGATGAACAAAATAATAATGTCGAAATATCCAATAACGAATGACGTTATCAACCGCAGCTCTCTCATACATATTCAATAGCTATGTTATTGAATAAAAGTAAAAGTGAATCCTCAAAAGGCTTGAAGAGGACTTCTGATTGATAGACGTGCTACCACACATGTCTAGGAAGTGCAGTCTGTATTAAAATTAATTATTGAATATGTTTTAGGCCGCGTCCAGACCTCAAGTGAAGTACAAATTGAGAGCTACAAAAAGTGGTTATAGGTTGTCCGTACAAATTTATAGTAGCCATAAAAAGTAGTTTTCGAACACAGTCGCCCAATAACTGCAAAACAAACGCAAGCATGTGGTCCACCGGACAGCGCGGTGCGGCGCGGCGCCTTCATAATCTCGCTTCGGAGATCATCGTTTTAATAGCTACGATTTATCACACTCTTCGTTTTTAGTAACTGTGTATCACAATCAGTAAGCCACTCAGCTGCAAGGTCGCCGGGTACAAAAAAACTCGCGACTTGTGTTTTTGCTCTATTTTTATTCACGAAGAAAAAGAATATCAGAACACCGATTTGGAAGTGGCGAGCCGGCGAGTTGGCGAGCTCACGGAGACTGGTCGCTACAGGAAGTTAAACCAATTGAACAACAATAAGATTTATGTGTTTTTCGAATACTTTTTTAAAGTTCCATATCGGTCATTAGCTTTTTTTTGCGAGAGGTATTGCGGCCGCCTACATAACTTAATGTTTAGTTCCTATGTAATAAATGAGATATACATTTACATAATAAGTAGGTAATTTCGATAATGTATTTCTTTAGTAATAAATATTATAATGTTGGTACATTAAGCTACAGCTATTGCATATTTCGAAGTAAGAAATTAATATCTGCAATTAATCAATTAGTTTTGCACACGTTAAGATATTAATGTTAAAATATTAATTTGCGGATATCAGGTACTATCATTTCGTAATAGCCCAGTGGTAATTAGTTGTAGCGGTAGCAGGGATGTTTGTGACGTGTGTGTCCTTTGAGTGAGTCGGTCCATAGCAGGCGCACATTAGTTGTAAGCCGGGCTATTGTGCTACAACTTATAAGCGTTATGCAAAATACGAAGCGCCTTTCGATTCTGCGATATCTATAAATCGAGACGAGCGATCGTGGGATAGCGCAGGTGAACGGCTATTTTGATGAGTTACTCTAGCTTAACGGCCAGCTTTATTATAAAACGATCACTTTTAATTCTATTAGGAGTTTTATTTTATGACCGAATTTAAAGTTCCATTTTAACAACTTATATAGCTTCTTTAAAACGCTAGTTGTTATTACCGTTTTAAATTATTCGTTAATCGAAAATATCTCTTTAATGTGGTCCTTTAATTAATGATTATTGCTAATTCTTTATCTGCTTAATGCTTAGATAAAAGATGCCGCGAATTTAAAGGTAATTTAGATTAAAGCGCCAACAATGTAAGCAGTCGTGTTTCGATCGTTAAATAGAAAATAAGGCGGACATAATATACAGACTGTTAAACAAAATTATATGAAAATAATCAGTAGGCGTTATCTTCCAAAACGAGGTGGTGAAAGACCCTATATTTTCTATTGTGCCAGTTGATTAATGATACAGTTTAGTTTAGCTTTTAATACAGATATAACTTTCAAAAATCCATTTGCAATGCCATAAAAATCGTAGATAACAATCGTCGGAACGCATTAAAACGTTTATGAGTTGCTTTATGATATGATGGTGCCATATCTTTATGTAGCATCTCTCACTTCGTCCCGTTAATCCTAGTCTGACCTGTTTAACTATACAATAAAGTATATCTCAATTTAGTCATTTTTGGGCACTTACATTATATGAGACAAAATCGTTTGTAACAGGCAATTCCTACTTTTAGAGACAGCACTTAGTGATTTGCGTCTTGTTGCCTCATCTACGCTTTGTTTGGAACCTATCCTAAAGGGTAAGTTTCATCATAAAGGATAATGAGAGTTTATTGTTTTTGTTATGCCTTTGCAACATAAAGGGCTGTGAGCGGAAGATGGCAATTAAAGTAATGATTTATAATATCTCAGTTGCCATGTCAGTAACTGAGTCGTTATAAAGTTGCCTATTCCAAGTAACAACACGAAGATTAGTAGGTATGCTAACAAGTCTGTTCAGAGTCAATTTTCCTATTTCCCTGCGGCACAAAGTTCCTCGACACCGGTATCTCGTTGACACACATCCACACATCAAAGAGGATGTTTTGTTAGTTGCCTCACTCGCAGTTTGTTGGTTGCAATTTGCTTGCAGGAAAACAATAAAGCTCGAATTTAGCATTGATAGCCATTTGCGTCAAATCACGTTGTTGTTAAACGGTGATTGCTCGGATAGAGAACCTGTTTCGCACTTTCAAGTGTAAACCAGTATTTATTTTTATAACTCTATCAGGTAGGTTATGGGTAGGTTATTCTGTTTATTATGCAACTAATCAAGATAAATATCTTATTTTGTGTTCTTTGTGTTACCTGTAACAATAATGGTCATCGGATGTGTTCACTGACGCTCACCCTTTTGTGAGGAAAATGGGTCACCTATAAGATTGATTCACTGTCAATATTTTTAAATCACTTTGGCATATCAATTCAACCACAAGTTTCGGAAAATGTAAATGGTCTGTGATATAAGCTATACGTACATAATTATGTTACCTACTGTAACTTTTTCTTGAAATATATTTATTTTGCAAAACGGCCGTTTCTGACACTTTTGCCTACTACTTTGGATACGAAACATTCTGAGACCTGTTTTAACAACATAAAAATACTTTATCCTCTTTGTAAAAAACGTGACGTTGGATTTTTTAATATTTATTTTCGATGCTATGCTATGATTTTTTATTCAATGAGGGCGCTACTTGGCCGGTAGTAGACCCTTAAGATAATATGAATTATAATTAAAAGCAGAAAATGGTAATTCAATATATTTTTTGCGCACAATTCATATGTGTATTCTTGCGAGATGATGCATAATCCTAATATAGTACTTACTTAGTTTTGATATGTTTATAAGACTGTACAGGCGTCAATTTTCAAGTTGTCACGTGGTGTTGAATCTATGTAGATTTGCCTTAGTGTTTATTTGTAAATTATCCTGTTATGTTCGTATTCGAAGCGATCAGTGGTTTGTTTCTCCAAAGCGTATGTTACGCGTAGGTACATAGAATGCGACAGAAATTAACATAATTGTTGCGAAAAATCCAATTTAAATCGCATTTAAAGTAATCTTGGTATGTTTAAAATTATAATATTCAAAGGCAAAACAAAGTTGAGCCAGTGTAATATATTATTTTATTTAACGAGCTTGTTGGATAATCGCCTCTTATTTGGGCATAACACGTTATTTAATGGATTTTAAACACACACATTATTCAAATATATGCAAGGTTTTATTTCATATCTGTTTATAACAATTCGCTGCAGTGCATATGAATTGATTTTAAAATTCAGAACGCGTTTATAGCAGAAACAATATTGTTCGCAAGGCGCGGCGGGGGTCCAGATGACATCTCGCAGCGTGCAGTCTCACTCCTCGCGCTCCGTTCTAATCGCTCGCGCCGCCTGCCCTTCGGCTGTCCACGCAAAGTTCACTTTGCGTTGTCTGCGCGCCCGCGCTGTACATCCTACAGTACTTTAGACTTTATTTCTATTACAGTTATTGAAAATAAAAGCGTAGATAAAAAACACAGATAGAGGTACCTCGTTTCAAAATTAAGCAACCAAATGTCTTTCGATATCTGTGTTCATTGTTTGATTCACGTTGTTTTGGTGTGCGCGGCGCGTTTCGGCGGCGAGCGGCTCGACGCAGGCGCAGGGTTATCGCGGTTCGGGCGCCCGTCACGGTTCCCACGCCGAGTGGTATTTTAAATACCTATTTATCTAGGTACGGCGACAGGACCGAGGTGCATTCTGTTTGAGTAGCCTCTTCTGGATGGGTCAAGGATCCGCAGGTGACTGCAGATCCGTGCACGCTACACGATGCGACCGACCTGGCCTTGTAACATGTTGTCTGCCATGTTCTATTATACAATTCGATTGTACGACATGACTTAAATTTAATTGTTGTCTGTTATTCTTTGATGAGTTTGTTTGAGCAAATAAAATACATCAAAGCTTTTATCAGAGCTTATTCCTTGCATGTTTGTAACATCAACAAAGTTGTCTTGACCTTTATTTCTATGTATAATTCCACTGTATTGTTAATTATCTTTTAAAAAATATGAGTAGTTAGGTAGTACTGAGTTATCATTATACATATAATATTCTGAGAAAGCTAGAAGAAGGTTTTTGTGCGGTCACCAGTTCTACTCCATGACATCACTGGTTAGAACATCTTCGTTTTTATTTAGATACGCTAATTAGAAGCACAGTGACATCAAAATGCGTAGTAAATGAGTTGTATGTGTAAATGAAAATTCCGTATAATGCTTTAAACTTGTTAATAAATCAATCCTCACAATGAACGACCTCAAATCGCTGCAAATGCAGCTCGGGGAGACCGCCAACCAGACTGTGTGAGGTTCATAAAATACTAATAAGTGAGAAGTAGTAAACATAAGCAAATTTTTCCCATTTTCAGTTCTATCGGCTATCTGCATACTTCGGTACATGAGATAAACACAATGATAATACACATTGTGGCAAAAAAACTTTTTACAAAAAAAATACAACCGACTTCCATAAAAAATGCAAAATAAATTTAATTTCGGAAGTCGGTGTTTCTAGTTTGGTTTCTTCGTTATTTGACACCGACTTCCGAAATTAAATTTATTTTGTATTTTTTAGTATGACGTGGAAGTCGGTTGTATTTTTTTTTTTGTAAAAAGTTTTTTATTTTTCACTTTTTTGTTGTTGTACCCCATTCTAAAACTAAATTAATAGTAAAGTTATGCCCGAATTGATAGCCCCAAAAATAGGAAATTTGAACATAGTTGGCGAAATTAGGGTGTATCAGAGTGAACTGTACAAATCTATATACCCCTTCAGAGCGTATCAGCGTGATGTAATGTTGTGAAGTGGTGAAAACAATATACAGACATGCGATTGCAGCAATTCTGGAAGGTTTGCTATCATTTATTGAAGAGTTCCATCGTGTATCTCCGAAATTCTTTATCAGATCTTCCTCAAATTAAAATGGGACCACATGTGAAGCAACAGCTTTCAAATAAAAAAATCTTTAAAATCGGTTCACGTAGTAAAAAGTTATGAGGTACACATACAAAAAAAATACAGTCGAATTGAAAACCTCTTCCTTTTTTAGAAGTCGGTTAAAAAAGAGCTGTTATTGCTTCTGTGTTACAAGAATTCACAACTTTATCAGAATATAAATACATAGCCTCGTTACAGTTTTGTTGTGTACATAAGTGTCTGTACGACAAAGTATACTTCTGCAAATAAAAATTCCATTTTATTACATTTAAGTAGAGACGCGTTTATGAGTGTATACGGAAGACGGGCGTATTAAGTTACCCGACGATTAAGTGGGTTGTCGACAGTGAGCATGATTCACATTTTACCCCGACTCCATTACTTTTTCGGTGAAAAGAATATGCAGTGAAGCAGCTGAAAAATGTACAGCAGTCGAAATATTGCGCCGCATATCTGCAGAGGTACAACATGTGTTCCCGCTGAGAACGGTAATGTATAGACTTTATGGTGGAGGCTTAATAATACGTACGATAAAACTTATCCATATTTTTCACAGGCCGGAACAGCGCAGTTGAAACGTCAAAAATATCGAGATAAATATAGGAAGTACCGAAACAATAAATTATAACCGATGACGGAGGGGTTCTGGTAAGTATTATGTGTTTGATAGCCGCAGGCGCACAAAGGTATCGGTGATTCCTCTGTTAGAGATTTATTGTAATTGTAATTATGAAACCTATTCGTACATAACCATACAGTTGTGATTTTGGCCAGCAAACGATTTAATGAATAGGTAGCTCACCTGCTAATTGAGATCTATTACTCATATCTATACTATTAAATCAAGGTCTACCACATATTGCATATGCATATCAGTATGCAATTAGTAACAGAGATCTAGCACTTGCCAAATATCACGAAAACGAAATTTAGACCAGCTTGCATCAAAATAATTTATTTTATTGACTTATTGTAAAATTAAATTTCAATTTGAACTCTATCAAATCTTAACTGGCTAAATTTCGACACATACTGTTTGAAATATACTTATTATATACAGAACTAAACTAATAAATAACTTAACGGGGTAAACAGGCTAAAATAAAATATGTACAAGCGGCATAAAAGAGGGAGAAGTACAGCTCATTGTGCATCGAAAAATTCGTCCACATCGCTGTCAATGGGAAAAGCGCCCAGAACGCTGGCAGCATTGCCACGTTAAATGGCATTGCTGATTATTTGGCCGAAAAAAAGACCAGCCATCTGGCCACGTGAAGAGTCGACTGAATGTTTGCTGATGTCACGGAAAACTCGATGAGCACTCGGACCCCATGGGCCTAGTGTTTCAATCCCAAACGGATCAAACAGGGTTGTTGTATTTGCGCCGTTATTCTATTAAGTATCTCCTTGTGTAGCAATACGGCGGGGACATTATGCAAATACACACGAGGACGTGTATGCTAACTGAATAGATATGTTACTGAACGCTAAAGGATCAAGTTTCACTAAAACCAAATAACACACAGCATTAGTCTTCCTATTAGTTGTAACACATAATGTTTTCGAGATACGGTCTCATTTAATGGTACACTTAATTTTCTATTCAATTTCTTATCTGTAAATGTATGGCACAGTTATATTGGTAACGTGGGAATCGTCATTGATTCACTCCGGATTACTTCGATGACTATCGGCAAGAAAAATAAATTAATAATAACTTCGATATTGGGCGATGTAATCTCTGTGAGCTTCCGAAATGAGATTGCTGACGCGATAATATAAAGTGATGGTACAGCTTCTGCGGGTAATAGATCTTATGACTCGTAGCACTGTGTGCGGACTGCGGAGGTGTCATTGACACTGTTTTTGGAGACTTTTTAATGATTGAATTACATTTCTACATACGTTTATTTCTCTACAAAAAACTTAGCGTAAAAATTAATGCCAAGGCGTTTCTAGAAACTTCGTCGAGCTTGAATAACTCAATTTAAAAGGTGATAAAACCGCACTATGTAGTGACAGGTTGTCAGTTTATAGAATAATCTACAAGTAAAACAGTACCTAATTCTTTTCTTCAGTTGACTTTTACGTTCGTATTAGCAGCTGCTCTACATTCTACTTTTATATGAAACCAGTCTTCCAGATTAGCGAGTAAGAAATAATACCTACGTACCAAGATAATTAAATAAAGGTTTTAACCATAAACATCCTTAATAGAATCTCATTAGGTACTTGAGTGTAGTACGAGGAAGACTGCGAGCGATGGTGAAATGAAAACAAACACGCGGATCCTATTTCAAGTATAATTTGCTTCTCACATTCTCACCTTGCTAGTCCGCGTTATCCTTCCTTTCCCTTTCCCTATCGTCATAACACAGCAATAAAATCAGCTGTTTATTATCTTGCAAGTGTTCGAAAACAAAAATCACTTCTTACGAGGAGCACGGCGCGGCGCTGAGGCGGGGGCTCCAACGCTGCCTGTCCCACACTAAACCAGTACACTTTATGATCACTTGTCTAATAAAACAATCGAATAATTCGGTTATTGAGCCTCTTAAAATATTTTACAAGAGGTCTTTTGTCTGCTAAAAGTTTATTGATTTCATATAAATGGGATAATAATGCGACATTAACATATTATGTATTGAGCGCGAGATTGCGCTTAACGCTTTTATCTTAAGACTGATTAAACGGTACTTTGCAGAAAAATATAACACGGAAAAGCTTTTATTTTTCTTTTAAGTTCATTGTCGTTGATATAAACAGCGAAGTACGAGCATAACAAGCGATAATGCTCGTGCGCAAGATAGAGTGCATCCGCGCGGCCTCGCCGCGGAATAAATGCCGTAATTAAGTGAAATTATTATAATTCTGTTTCAGAATTAAATGGATGTCACAATATCACGCCCTTAAGTAACCGTAAATTCATTAAATATTTGGTATGTATCTTGATTGTCTACATAAATGGTGTCTCATGTTTATTATGCTTAATTTCTTGCGTATTAATCGTTGCGCATAGTTTTGTCCTTTTTGCTGCCAAGAAAATCATGTGCGACAGAAAAAATGTCCTTTCTGTAAAATTACTTATATTAATTACACCCCATTAACCGAGGGCACCGCTCGGATAAAATGTATTTAAATAATTAAAGTAATTAATTTTCAAATTTGTATAAATTATTTTAGCGAAAAAGGTGTCATTTACCACAGTAAACACGTAACAGGCCAATACGTTACTTGAGAGATTTCGCTTTTTTACTTATTTGGGTCTGATGTGATTTCGAGTGCGAGCGTAGTAGATATCAAAAGCGGCAATCCTATCTGTTATCAGTCCATTATGGTCGTGTACAAATGACGTAGCTTAAAGTCTTAAAGCTTTTTACCAGGGTGAGAGTCGTGAGTCGTCGGCGGAGTAATTAGCTGGCCAGTTGTTTGTGCTTGTGGCCGCGAGCCGCGCCGCGCCACAGAACATGTGATGTAAGACGTACCGGGACAATAAGGCACTCGCACTCGTACTGTCCGTGGGTGCCGTTTTTAATTAAGTCGACCGATTTAAAGCGAGCTGTATCGTTGGGTGTTCTTAGTTTAATCCTATTTCAAGTTAGCGCTATCGACTAAGCTCTATTACTTTTCCATCGTTGATTGGGTTATATTTTATGCTGTAAGCTATCCAGGCATTAATAATAGACTATCCCATACAATAATACTTTAGTCAAAGTACAGTTACTATAATCATGCGTGACCGTTAAGGCCATACTACCGGCCAAGTGGCGCCCTCATGGAATAAAAAACCGTAGCATAGCATAGAAAATAAATATTAAAGAATCCAACGTCACATTTGTTACAAAGAGGATAAAGTATTTTTACGTTGTTAAAACAGGTCTCAGAATGTTTCGTATCCAAAGTAGTAGGCAAAAGTACCAAAAACAGCCGTTTCTGACACTTTTGCCTACTAAGTACTTTGGATACGAAATATTCTGAGACCTGTTTTAATAACGTAAAAATAGTTTTATATTTATTTTCTAGGCTATGCTACGATTTTTTATTTAATGAGGGCGCCACTCGGCCGGTAGTAGACCCTTAATAGGTCGCATGGCCAGGCTAGGAGTCTAGGACTTTGTTACTCCACAGGCGAGACGATAGTTGTGACCACGTAAACATAGGTAGCCTTCCGTACAGGTTTTAGGCCATAGTGCAATATATCATTATGTTATTTTGTGTTAGCAAGCGAACAAGTGGACTGTAGGTAATACTCGTATGTTATCAGCTCACTTCATGGGTACTGTTGACATTTATATATTTTTTTAATTTTAAAATCTAACAACCACTGTTATCTGTTATGCTAACATGAACATTATAAAAAATATATGATTTGTATAGATAACTATGAAAATTCTTTTGCAACGCGATACAATTATTATGAAAATGGTGAAATAAACAGAGTGTATCCACTCATGACTGCAGCCGTATTCTTTGGCGACATTAAGCCGAAAACGTTGTCAGTATTGTGACAAATTGTGAGATAAGAGCCTGTGAGATAAATAAATCGGTCTCTAGAGAACCAGACGCAGTGCTGCTGCATACGATTGTTGCTCAGACGTATCTGTACTACTCACTCCTTCACCGAAAACAAATGTTCAGCACACAGTTCTAAGATCCGGCAGGACCATATTTACATAAGTAATTTAAAAAATAAAACAAAACTAGTGCACGAAGTAACAGGACTTAGGTACGGCAATAAAAACGAGACGCACAAGGCCATCGAATATCTGCAACGTGCAAGTTTTGCAAGTTATTATTTAAACAAAGATAACAGGCTAGGTCCGATGTGTAATAGTAAACAAAAATTTTTGACCTAAGGCTAAACTTGAGCGGAATGTCTACCCTAATCTACCTACATATTGATTGAAACCTTCAAAATTCAATACCTGGCCCTGCAGTCTCGACATTGATAGCGATCGCTACGTCGTAACGATCGGTCGCTACGTCGGAAAAATAATTGATTTTCTGGAAATATGTACAGAAACGGCTTAAATTTTAACTTTCAAGCACTGTTTTTCATCAAAACTGATTTTTTTTAAATTTTAATTATTATATATACCGCTTGTAACAATTAATGATCACGTAACGACCGATCGCTACGTCCTAACGATTGGTCGCTACGTTGGAAAAATAATTAATTTTCTTGAAATATGTACAGAGACGGCGTAAATTTTAACTTGCAAGCACTATTTTTCATGAAAACGGATCAACTGATCCGGTGGTATCTGTACATATTTCAAGAAAATCAATTATTTTTCCAACGTAGCGACCGATCGTTAGGACGTGGCGATCGCTATCAATGTCGAGACTGCAGGCTCCGGCTGGACTCGCTGCTTAGCGATCGATATTCGTCAGCTCATCAGCACCGGTCGACTGCTACGTTAGGTACTAGTTTTTATATAGTCCTTTTTATTTTAAAGCGAGTATTGTATTTTTTTTTTGTATTTTATCGTTATAAATAATTGAAACGTCAAACAAAAATGTAACGTCTTACTAACTGTAACGCGTTAATTAAACCGTTGATCAGGTTAGCAACTAATTCATTTAGTAATTAGCTGTACACTTTTTACTTTATCATTATCTACTCATTAATAATACTTTTATCATTTTAAACCAGATGAATGCACATGTCTTAAAGGCTACTTAAGACAAGTTATGTTACTATTATAACGTGAAAGAGTTAAGAAACTCGCAATGATGTATTTCGCAATGTTAATTGGTTTATAATATAATCAACTGATGAAATAAATGATGCATTGGTTATATAGTCAGTGACGAGTAGTAATGGATAAATAAATAAAATTTTGCTACACGCGGTTTAAACTCAGCATCTTATAGAAATGCATTAATTTAAATATTTGTCTGCAAGGTGTTCGATTATATGCATTTATCCTTAACATTGTGGAAATTTTCCGAGTCGATAATACTTGTATAATTATTCTTTCTCTTATTAACATTCCAGTACACAAATACAAACTGTGCTGTATTAACGTGACCAGTTTTCTTTTTAACAATACTTTGTTAAGTGAGACAATACAACGCATTGAAAAAACTTAAAAAAAAAAACATCGACTTCAATATAAAACACAAAAAAGATGCAAAATAACTTTTAATTTCGGAAGTCGGTGTTTCTAGTTTTGTTTCTTCGTTATTTAATTAAATAACCATAACTAAAACTAAATAATAAAGTTATGCCCGAATTGATAGCCCCAAAAGTTTGGCAGTTGAATATAATTGGTGAAATTTGGGGTGTATCAGGGTGAACTGTACAAATCTGTATACCCCTTTCGAGCGTATCAGCGTGATGTTATGTTATGAAGTGGTGTAAACAATAAAAACATATAAACACACACACTTTGGGGTTGAATTTCGAAAAACCCTGTCTTAGTCGATACCTACTCTTGACAAGGAACACACTCTCCAAATTTAATATATCTAGGACCAGCGGTTTAGTCTGTGCTTTGATATATCAGTCAGTCAGTCAGTCAGGACTTAGAATTTTATATATACAAAAGATAGTAAAGAAGTACACCCTCTATTTTCTCATTGTTTCATTAGTAGAGAGATTATGACAACACCCTAGTTACAACATTAACTAACATTGGAACAAAAACTGTTCTTAAATAATTTCTCGTCCATTCATTGTTAAGTAGGTAGTTGTCTACAGTGGTAATTATTGATGAAGTTGGAATAATAATTTAAAAAGTACTATGCAGCAGCCGGTGGGGGCGATAGCATCGCATTCAGACGTAGAGCCTGCGCAGACGCCGCTTACCACTCCACAGATAGTCCTTTGTTCTCCTTTTTGCAATTTCCAAGTTAATTAGACAGTTTTTACCGTTAACATTATCTACAAAACAGTAATTTATTTAATACGAGCCCCATTAATAATTGTAACTTAAACACTTAGTTTGAAACTGACAAAGTTAAACGATGTAATAACGACACACAACCTACTCGTGCTTACAATTTTTATGACTAGAATTAATTTATTGATAGGTGCACGATCCTTCATGTGTACAAGTTACATAGGAAAGTCGTTAAACAGTAAAGCTTTTCTGTCTTCTTTTTTATTTCTGTTCTTGTCAAATTAATTAATTAATTAACAGAAAATTTACAAAAGCTTTTCTTCAACAATTTTCATCTAATGACGTTACAGGAGTACCTTTGTTTGAAGTTCTTGTTCTGTTTGTCGCTCGTTTAACGACTAATCGTAAAAGCAGTATCCGTTTTACAGTATATTATATATTAATGTTATTCACTAACGAATGCCATTAGCATGTATCTAACTATACCTACTTGTGTCATAGGTACTGACATATCAATTATGTAATTTGCAGAATGATTTGCGCGTGCACAACTGCATCAGTGCGTTAGAAACTGCACTCACAAAGCTTCTACCGATGTCTATAATCAACGTTATGGACTGATGCAAGCACTCTGAATAAGCATTAGCCTGAGTTTTCCGGAGTCGGCTGCATACAAAATGGTTCTATTCTTACTTGTAGCTGTGTCATACTTCCCTGTAAGTGCATAACGTGGGTGCACATTGAACCAAGCATGTTTGTCGATCTGTTTAATTTCGCAATAGTTTCTTTTATCAGCGGTCAGTGGTTAGATTTCTAGGTGCGCGGGCGCAGCGCACGAGGCAAGCGACGGTGAGGGCGACGCGCGCGATGAACGTGTGCGATACCATTCATTAGGCGCGCGCAGGCCGCTCACGCGTCAAATTAGCCCAAGCCGCGCTTAATTAGACAGAGCACAACGTCGCCTGGTCGCCTGGTCGCCTGCCCCCGAGAACCCCACGCCGCCATACACATGCCCGCCGTGCACAAGCCGAGACATGATTATCTTAATGCCCACGTACTATCGGAAACCGACTATAAAATAGTCCATGCAAAATGAGAAATATTAAGGCCAATTACTCTACTTAGTCCACCCAATAAATAAAATTGCCATAATTTTTCCTGCTCGACAAACGTTTTTCGTTCTTTTTTTAATATCAATAAATATACGCTAGGCTTTTAAATATCTAAAAATATTTGTAAAACTTCGCTATTGAGTTTAATTAAAGGACAATAGCAAGGATCAGCTGCTGGGACCGTTACACGGTGGCACGCGATGAAACGCGCAAGCGCGGCGGGCGGCGCGGTTCGGCGTGCGCCTGCGCAGGACGCCGCGCACCCGCCCGCCTTGTGACTTAGGTCAAGATCGCTCCACGATCATGCCAATTACCAACTTGACACACAATAATTGTAACGCCTCGTCTGTCGTCAATTAGTTACAACTAGCTGACAGCATCTTGCCGGTATCATGAAACCAGTTACCGCGTCCACTGGGCACGCGATAACGATGATATTTATAGATGAAGATCGTAATTACTATCGAAGTTATTATATTGTGTAAACTATTTAAATTTTTGTATATATAACTATCTGATATGCGGATGTGTTTATCCACTGCGTCATTAGATACTAGGTAACTACAGATAGTAGAGATGGATGTCTGTTAGATGATAATTATACCTAGGATACCTACGTCCATACATACACAAGTTGGAATATTACCGTGTTACAAATATTTCCAGTTGCGCGGCACAAACAAAAGTTTTATATAATGCAACAAAGTGGTTGACTGCAAAAAATTGTTTACTAGTCGACCAAACGTGCTTGAAAAAGAGTTTTTACTCGTAATTAATTATTCAACTATTGCTGAATAAAAACGCAGGCGACGTTAAGTCGGTCCCTAGCCTAATATTTCTACATATGTAACATATATAGTGGAACAATTAGCGTAATTACGAGAACGGTTTCTATGGGCAGGTGTAAACCATCGACCACTCATAATTCCTAGTAACGGCATTGGCTTAAGGCGATATAGGGAAACGTGCTACTAGGCAGCGAAATTACTAGTTCACCATAATAGATCCCTGGGTAATTCTAAGCACCTTTGGCCGGCTATTTTACTGGCAAAAATTATACATTGTGCATTAGGAAAATGATTTTCTGATAGTACGACGTAGTTACAGGTGGAATTAGCAAGTGAACTAGAAACTGTTTATGTTCTCTCGTCATCGTTTAAATTTTAAACGATACTTGCTGTTTTATGTTCTTTAGTAAATAATTTGCTAGATTCCAGGTGCATTTGATTACGACAAGTAAATGAGCATACCGATCACTCGGTTACTGAATTCCTTGGCAAACTTTAGTAAGGAAACGGTACCGTTACTCACACTTCCTTGCGGTCCCAATATTCTTATTTTACAGTTCTTAATGCAAGATAGTATCTTGTTAAATACTAATAAAAATAACGTCCGTCAGTATTTCCATCAAGTCATAATAATTATTTCCTAAAAAAGTGGAGGCTCTATGGTTGCTTTGAATCTAGTTCATACGCAATAAATCTTCTGTAACGAGCTTTTTCATTTCCTAAACATAGATATGATACGAGTATGAAATGGAACAGTTAATTCTGCTGGTTCATTTTATAGTTCAGTTAATTCTAGCCGTAGCTTATGTAACAAGTTCAATATGATATTGCATTAGCATTCGTCCTGCGAGTGTACAACGTCTGACTGACGGTGACTTTATGACAAATACGATAGAGATAAGTAATTAATAGAAGTAGCGCAGCGCTGAGACAGCTAGGAACGTCCGTCGGCGCGTTATAAACAAGGCGAGACACCGCCGAGAGCCGACACAGGGCTGATTGTAGTAATGCTTTGTTCTCGTGATCCGTTGCGAGCTCACTGTTGGCAAAATCTCGCGGCACATAAATTTGCCAGGTTCCGTTGTGAAAGCCAATATTCTTTGTGGCGCTGGCGAGGTCTATTTCTAACATTAAATAAATTACACCGATATTACACGAACGAATCGGTGGAACTTGTTTTAGTCGAACGTGTCTGGTCTAGACGCAGCATCGCAAACATCAATTTCGTGTTGCCTACTTTTAGAGTTATTAACGAAAATATGTTTTATTTTATTTTTTGTACGGTACTGGTGCTGAAACTGTGGTGATTTATCGGATCGTGTCGATGTGTCTGGTCTTTTTTCTAAGTGTTTGTATTGTTTATGTGGTTGGCTTCACTTAAAACCAGGCTTACATGTAGCCGTTTAATCACTGTCTATTTATCAATATTTTGTCATTTAAATTATACAGGAGCTTGTTTGAGAGCGTTGTTTTTAATTTGTTCGATGGTATTCATGTAACTATGAATCAGCATGCATACATCAAGGTTATTAAGTCAAAGCTTACTACTCTTCTCACATACTTAATTTATATTTCATATTCAAGAATTGACAGCAGAAGCGTATGTAAGCCGATTTGACAGACACAAAGGTGTTGAAAACTTATTTAGAGTAGTTATTAGTGTCGTGCTCCGCCACTAAATGGATTAAACATAATAATCACAAGGTTGACTGGAATCTAACGGTTATCAATAAAACATATTTCTGGTTTTAACGGAAATTGGGTTTTATTAACAGTATTCCGCATCCTGTTACTAAGATGCATTTATGATGGTTAGTAACTAAAACAAATTAAGATATTATGCAATAGAACTATTTAATTCAATTCAAAAACGAAATGTTTGTCCGATCAATTAATTAATTTAATTGAGTAGGTAGGTCAGCCTGCATCATGGTCACACATAATTATCATTTTGGCTTTGGGAAAATGCAATAAATGCACCAACCTACTGCTATCGATATTTCAATTCGCCAGGCTAGAGTGCTGGTCATAGTACAATCATGCTGCTTACTCGTACATATCGTAGCAGCCTTTATAGGTGTGGCGTGTTTTCACACCGGCCGTTTCTACGGTGTGGGCGACTGGGCGTTGACGCACCGTAGAAGCTGACCGAACGTGGATAATTTTGATGCAGTCATAAACTAAATAGATTCTCATGAAAAAAAGCTTTGTTACAAATCTCTGTGCAGAACCATAAATCAACTCTCAACGTAGATACAACAATTTTTAATTAGTTTTTTTTTAAATATTTTTAGGCACTGTATGACTAATTTCCCGCTTTTCCATTTTTGAATGTGAAAATGGAGATGTTTTCTAAGTTATAATTTAAGAATCATGTGAATTGGTTTTATAAAGAAATAACAAAGATTTCTTCTACCTACTATGTGATTGATTTTCGCCCGATGGATGATGAAGTTCGATGTAGGAAAATCTCATAAGTTAAGGTAGGTACGCAGACATACGATTGTCTATTATAAAAAAAAATTATAGGCCTATAACCTTTAGAATTATGTTTTGAATTCACAACAACAAGCTTTCCATTTCTAATATTGTAACAACAAACTACAAATACTAGAATAAATTGCTCAAATCCATATCAAAATATTGGATATTGCGTTGGCGGACGACACGGTTATTGGCACGCTTCTATTTGATTATTTACAACGTTTATCGTTTTGCTAAACGCCTGCATCGAATAAGACAATATTCTGCAACATCTTGACTAAAACATCAAACATGTAATTTTCCATACATAATGAACATTAGAATCTATAAGTTAATTTTGGAATTCGATTCTGCCAGATTCTACCCACGGTCGAAACAAACATTTTCAAATTATGCTGTACCTGAAACTAATTTATGGCTCAATTGAGAAAGAGGTATTATGTGTTTAGATAGTACATTAGTACAAACAGTGCGCTTCCAATTATTTACGACGGGCCTGCAGCGCCCTCGGGCTGGGTTTCACAACGTTATGGACGAGCGTCATTACCGAGCCGTTGCTCAACTTTGACGCCTCTGATTATTCGATAATAACGCACACATAATTATAATGCCTATTTATTACTTGCAGATTAAAAAACAATTTTACTCTCACGATGTAATGTGATATTAAAACCGATAATAGATGAACAATAGTGACGTAATAGGTAGGTCTTTGGTCCACAGGCAATTCTTGTTTTATGAGAATGATGAAAATGCAATAAATTCACAAAATGTAGCATTATTTTAAAGACATTTGTTGGGCTTGCATAAAATCAACCCTAAAATGCTTAAACGTTTTTACTATTCAAATGTTTCAAATATATGTATATCCTATAACCTTATATTTGGTGGCTTTATAGAAAGCATTCACATGATCTTTAATCAAATCAATACTCAATAAGTGTACCTACGTAATATTAAGAGCACATCGAACCGCTCGATCATGCCGAGGCTGCGCGTGCGCCCCCGCCTTCGCAATGATCCATATTCCATCTATCACCACGCTATTATTTATAACGCCAATTATAATGGAGGCAGTATCGAATGGTTCACTTCTTTATTTATCGCCCATCCGAATCACAAGTACATGCACTATTTATACTAGTTATAAAACAGTCAAGTAATTTATAATACAGTTTGTCAATAAAACCTTTTTTCTATGAGACCAAATACCTACAACTGTTGTAGCGCGCGATGTTTGTTTTTTCAAGCATGTGACAATTATAGTCTGCCTCTTTGTCTCTTCTCTGGAAATGAGCCATGCGTAATGAACACCTTGAGATGCTATAAATTATTCCTGCATGTGCATTCAAGCGATATCATCAGTACACTAATCAGTTTCGCTTGATGTTCTATCTGCCCGTGTTCAACAACATCCAATCCAAAAAATACAATTTTTTTTTAATCGCATGCCCATTGCGCTCTACAACGTACATGTTGATAGCTAATAAACGTACCATTTTAGTTAATTAAGAAGGCTGTATGTCGTTGTGCCGTCGGTGCAGACAAAGTTTACACAACATTAAAACGTGATAAAGCTCCACAAAGCCTCCATTATTGTAGCAAATGACAGGCGTTTAATTAACATAGATACTAGACCCTTGTAAGAGGCGCGGTGCGGCGCGGGCGCATCGGTCGCGAGCTGCCACTCGCATCGCACGGGTTATTTGTGTCGATAGCGCTATTCGTGCCAATGCTAATGAACACGCCAATCTCGGATCTCGTATTCTCGTCAATTTCAAACTATAAGCTATAAAATTTATAACGACAGTATTTCATATACCTATTATAACCAAAGGTGTTAAATGTAACACCTAGATAGATCTTAAATAAGTACATGAATATGCATGCAACTATATAAACCTATAGTTTTTTTTATTTTTTATAAAAAAATGCGAGTTTGAATTTATAATACTAAAAATATTAATGGACCACTGAAAACATCAATTAATGTGAATAAACTTTTACGATGTATTCATGGTCTGAATTGAACATTTCGAAAGTTTTATTCTTTTAATCTGCATGCGAATAATAAAATATAGCTATAAAATTGGTAGTATATAGAAAAACCAACCAAGTGTTAGTAAAAGGGTCTTCGAATTTTATCAGTCTCTTAAACGTCTCCAAAAATTCTTATCATTTCACACTAAAGTCACTCTTACTCAATCTCGTCTCCTACCGCTAATAGACGATGCGGATGTCGGTTTTCTAGATGCAACGGAGGTTCTATTAAACAAACACCAGCGACTGCAGTATGTAACTTGTGCATATGCTTCATTTTTGGCCGCCGCAAGTACGACCATGTGTCGGAGTTTCGGACCTGATTGATTGTGGCTGCCAATTCAGCGTCGGCGAGATACTTACTTATATCCTATCTCTTCTCCACACTATCCTGCATAATCCCAATTCTCCGCAATACCTTCATGAACGGTTTGAGAACTTCGTTCCGAGGGGTATACCGTTTTTTTTTGTTTGGGTGCGTAATCATCCAATGACTTCTCCCGCTCTGGATGGAGCAGGAAGGCTTTTTAGACTTTTACTGACTAAAACCCAACCCTGTTCCTTCAGTTGCCTGAGTGCCAAGGGCCGCGGGAACTCTATTTCAAATTTATCCACGACCCCAGTCAGGAGGGGTAAACCCTGTTGCAATGCCAATTCTCTTTTTTTATGTTTGATAGGCTCGCGTTTGACCACTATCTCACCTGATGGTAAGCGATGATGTGGTCGAAGATGGAGCACGCTTGCCTAGAAGTAACCTATTCACTCTTGACTTAAAGACTCCCAGGTTGTATCTTACAGAAAACACAGACTCCGGTAGAGAATTCCACTCTCTAGCGGAATTAATTAATTAATCTCTAATTCTCTCTCTTCTCCTTCGTACTCCTCGTCACACTTCCAGCCGCTATGATAGCTCTTTTTTGTAACTGCAGTGCATCTCTGGAACTCTCTGCCACACTTTCTAAGCGACAGCCCTTCTCTGGATGTCTTCAAGCGGAAAATTAAAGAACACTTCCTTTCAAATTGACATAATATTAGTATATATTGGTATTATTTATTGGTGGTTGGTATATTTGTATTGGTATTGGTATTGGTATATTGGGATTTATATTGTACACTGAAACCTATCCCGAATGTGATCTCTCTCTCTATCACTCAAAGGTTTGCTGGGAGAAAACTCAACGTTGAGTTAAGCTCGCCTTTTTACATGAATTGTGTAACCACATGTGCACTACATAATTATGTTAAGTTTTGGTGTACAATAAAGAATTAAGACATTGTGAGGGTCTTGAATGTATTTTTTATAATTTTAAAATCTAATGTTTTATTTTTTTTTTGTAATAATTTTATTCATTACAATTAATATATAGTATTTAAAAACTTAGAACATTCTTGACTAACTATATTTAAAACAAAAACTCCTAAATAAATAAAACTTAAAATATGGCGTCAAAAAATTCCTCTGCATCGCTGACGACTGGAAGTGTGCCCAAAAGACTGTCCGCATTGCCACGTTGTATATCAATGCTTAACATCTCGCCGAGGTAAAAGCCAGCCCTTGGGTCACGCGAAGTGTCAACAAGGCGTTTAGATAGATTTTTAAAGAATATATATGAGCACTTGGACCCCACGGCCCAAGGTTTTCAACCCCAAACGGCTCGAAAATGTAACTACCCACGAGGTTGTTATATTTCCGCCGCTTGAGGTCCTACGCAGCCGCAGCGGCAGCACCGACACAGCGCGAGAGTATCGACACATGTAGCGTCCCACACTAAAGGCCTACCCAACTTCCACGGAAATAACGACATGCCGTTCGGTCTTTTGCCATCGACGCGAGCCAGACCAAAAGTTATTCAAGAAAATAAATGAAAAGTTAACAAAACCCCCACCACAAATCTCCGAACCACTTGGCCTAAAATTTTCCTAAAATTTTGAAATAAATACGGAATGTAGTTCTTTACTTATACATTACATTACAGAAAAATGTATATGGAGGAGTAATTTAAAAAAAAAACCCTAAGAGAACATAAAACCTAAAAACCTAGAGAAAATTTATCTACCTTGGGTAGAGAAATATGTAATAGACTAGATGATCTGTTACATTTATTTATATTATTGTCGCCCAATGTTTCCAGTCTCAAACTGTATCATATTGCCTAAAATGATACAACTAAAATAAAATAATTACGGAACTAAATTAGAGTCGGAAACGCCCATTTTTGATAGTCCCTATAAAATCAAAAAGCATGGGAACGTATTAAGTTCTGCGAGCCCTCAACGCAGCGCGCACCTGCCAGCTTTTCACAGTGCGGTATAGACAACCACAGAATCAATGGCGATAATTGTGCTCGCAACGAAAAGCAACCGAAACTCACGCTCCACTTCAACACACGTGCTTAATAAGCATTAAAATAATTGTGAGGCGGTTTTATATACAGTTAATTATTATAATAAGACTAAAATATGGGGCTCTTTGTGGCCACATGCTACGCTCCACCGCTTTCCACTAATTTGTGATGTCCTGTTATAGTAATAATAATAATAAATTCTTTATTGTAGCAGGTTCAAGACATATTTATATGAAATTCCCTGGCTCCTGAGCTAGTTTTAAACTATATTACAGGAGCCAGTGTATATTATGGATACAATTCCAAAACATTCAAATTACCAAGTTTTAAAAAAAACTATAAATGTGAAATAAAATTGTAATAGATCAAAATCAACATTAAAACCAAACATTGTGGAAAATTTAAATTAAAATTTAAAAACAACGTCAGAAAATAAAATCAAAATTATAATCAGAATTAAAACCAGTATCAATGTCCAAAATCAATATATACTAAAAATTAAAAAACGTCAGATATTCAATTTAAAATTTGAATCAGAGTTAAAAGCAATAAAAAATTCCAAAATTAAAATTAAATCAGTACCAAAAACTACATGAATGTCAAAGATTAGAATTTAAATTAAAAACCGAACTAAAAAAAAAAATATACTTAAACAAAATTACAAATTGTGATTAAAAACAAAACTATATTCAATAAAATAAAATTAGCATGCACGTTAGAGTTTGTGAAGAGTGGTGTGTTAAAGTATCTGTGAGTGTCGTGTGATGGTGTGTACGAGTATTCGCATCTTTCTTGACAATTTTAATTAGATTTTCTGTGGCTTCGTAGTCTAGATTTTTTAGCCACATATGAAGAGCCTTTTTCAGTTCGTGCATGGTTGTTTAGTTTCCTTGTTTTTGCTTTCTTGTTAAAAGCGTTGTAAAAACGTGGTGCCATGGCAGAGTGTGTACGGGCAAAGTGAGTCCTGACCCGGGGAATCTGACAAGAAATTACCCTTTTGGTCTCATCAGGTGGTAGTGTTGATGGTGTGTTTGTGGTATTTCCTAATAGTTTCGCAGATATATTTTTTTTCAATGCTTTTGTTCATATTGTTAAATCCTTCGCGGTACATTCCTCCCTATAATTTGGTAGTAAAGTTACACCAAAACGTTACTCGAACAATAAATTGAATGTGTGTAATTTTGCTTATAAATATGAATATCAATTAAAGTCGCATAAGTTAGTAATGCATATGAGATTACGATAGGCGGCGCCACTCGAGCTGCAAGTGAACATTCGCAATAGTCGTTTAATCATCATTTCGGTAATTTATCAGTCAGTCGCGACGTGTTTTATCCGATGCCGCAGATGATTTTAATTTGGTTTTAACGGCGTCAGTATTCAAATTTATATAATCAATCACCGGATTGTTATGAAAGTGTGCGATACGATACGAGACGATTTCTCGGCCAAATTTGCATCATCGCTGCAACGAGGTGAACATTGTAGTAACGGTGTAGGTACCTACGTATGTATGTACCCCACACGGACCTGCGAGCTTACACATAAAACGGACATCGAACTACTATCAGCTGAGGTTCATTCCGTCTCAGAGTCGTAAAATGTTTCAACTTGATACTATTTATATCGTCGTTATTGGTATCATTTTACGTGAAAAATATTTCCGACAAATGTTCTAGAAACTGTCTTCCTTATTGTTTCTACTTTCAATTAAGTGTGAATTTTATTGTCGGTTGTTTATCGCCTCTGTATCGGCTGCTGATAGTGTCAACAAAAACAGGAAGTTGATTAATATTTCAGTACTTATAAACATCTGAATGTACATTAACCTTAGTTTTAAAATTGCAATTGGGTAATCTAATTTTTTTAAATCTCAATAAAAATAAAAAATAATCAAAAATCATATTAATTACCAGAGCTAAGATATTAATAACCACGTAACCTCTCACTTTATAGACCTTAAGTAATATTCTACTGCAATATTTCTCGCTAATGACCGAAAACTAGAAAGGTGTCGGTCGAATCTATGTATCTCGGATGCAACATTTCACTCCGTTCGTTATGAGATCAGTCACAACGTGTCCTTAATTATACATTTATGCAAATAGCACGATATATATATCACAAAACTTATTAATATCTGCGAATTTATTCACATCTGCGAAATAAAGTGATGTAACCGGCGTGCATTTGTGATATTAAAATGCCTCTCACGGAAACCACATAAAGACGTGCCTATGCATTTAGAATGAATATTTTTTCATTTTTTTATGTAATTTCAGAAAGTGTTACCATTCTCAAATTGACCTAGTAGAAATCATAAAATATTAAGATAATGAATTATGACAAATGGTAAAGATTTAGATGCCAATCGAATTAGGGTCACTATTTGTATCATTTAGCCGTTTGTGGTTTTGGTATCTGGTGCGATCACGGTTACTATGAAATACGTACCTACCTACGTCTCAACAAGGAAAACTGTGCAGATATTTTATTCAACGTTCACAAGCTTTTGACACAGTTAAAAGCAAACATTTAGTTGCTCAAACCTTTACACGTCGTTGTAGTAACAATGACCCTTCGCTTTGATGTCGCGTGAACCACCGACAGAGTTTAATCAGCCAATAATTCCAAATAAGCTTACCAAAGTACTCACACCGTGTCAGATTGGTAAGCTGCCGTTATAATCTCACGGTCCTTCCACAAGCCTGAATTGACGTGCAAGCACCTATCGCTGTGATGTTAACAAACCTATGACTAGGTTATATATTGTTATACTAGCTGTGCCCGCGGTTTCACCCGCGTTTATGGTTACTGTGTCGAAGCGTAATGTTATAAAGTCTATAACCGTCCTATACTATAAATAGTGCAAAATGGTACCTCGCAGAGCTACTGGCGGCGGCCGGCTAGCGCAAGCAAGCGCACCCAGGGTCCACATCCCTCAGGATCGCTCGCCTCGCACATCATGAATGTGCGCGTGGTACTTGATTAAAACTATGATATTCGTTGAAATCAAATGATCTCAAGGGCCATTTTGTTCAAAATCAAATACTTACGAGTATGATGAATAACGTATTTTCATGTTCACAGTTATTTGGATAAGGATTAATATAATGTTTCTTTGCAAATAATGCATTATTTTAGAACAAATGTGATTGCCATAAACACGATTATAGTGAGTTAACCTTAAAAGATAGACATATGCTGTCCCGAACTTTTTTTTAGAACCTTTAAAGAGGAACAATTCCGTCACACATAATTTTTACGTAATTTTAACCGTTTACGCAGATCACGCAACGGAAGCTCTCAAAAGGAATATCTTTTTCTCCTTTTTGTCACATTTTTCATTGATGCTCCGCTCCTATTGATCGCAGCGTGATGCTATATAGCCTATAGCCTTCCTCGATAAATGGACTATTCAACACAAAAAGAATGTTTCAATTATATCCAGCAGTTTCTAAGATTAGCACGTTTAACCAAACAAACAAACTCTTCAGCTTTATAATATTATAATTAAAAATTAATATACCTATACATATATATATATTATACAGGGTGTAACGGAAAGGTGTGGTCATCAAACCTGAGGAAATTCTCAAAAAAATGTTTTACCTCCCATACAAATATTGATCAGCTAATGATAACTTTGTATGGCAAGTCCTATTTTTTTTTTTGGGAATTTTCATGTTTTTTTTAGAGAAACTTGTTCATTTCCATGGGCAGAACCGGTTCTTAAAATATGACCTCACCTTTTCGTTTCATGCTGTATATATAAAGTATAGATAGGTAGATATTTCGAGGTTGGTAGAAGAGAGGATTGCACTTTATAGGTAAGATCTCCAATAAAATAATCTCAATAACAGAGGCTTTTTTTTTTGGTTTGGAAATCATCCAATGACATCTCCCGCTCCGGGAGGGCGTGTCAAACTCTTACAGACTAAAACCCACCCCTGTTCCTTCCCTGCCTGAGTGCCCTGGGGAGCGGTAACTCTGTTACGAATTTATCCGCTACCCCTAACTGTATGCCCCGTCAGTGGTGGCTGACAATCATCTCTTTGAGGCGCGCGTGGAACATTACGCGCCGTCGACTCACGGGTCTGGTGCTGATCGGACGGCGAGCTACCCACTGCTCGCCGTCCGCAGGCCCGGATGTTACCTGTTAGCTACGAGTACAATTTGAGGATTTTTATGTCGATAGTGAATAGGTTGCTTCTAGGCAAGCGTGCTCCATCATCGACTACTTCATATTTTACCATCGCTAAACGCGAGCTTATCAATAGGGAACGTGCGCGGCGTAGTCTGTGCCATCTAGTGGAGTAAATTCGAAACATTTCCGTGCCATATATGTATACACACACGCATCATGCAAACATGCAGCACGCATAAGGTAGACTGGCATCTAGTGAGTGAAATCCGCAACTTTTACTGTTTATATACTTGACATTGACATTTATGTGTCGCCATCTATAGTTCCTGCACGTCTCGCGACGTCCTACGCCCAATGCGTCTCCTGCGGTGGTAGTGGCCGGGGCCGTGAGGGCCACTCCGTTGAGCTTCCCTCATCCGTCTCGCCTCCGCCTTCGCGAGTATTACTGCTTTGCAGAAGGAGGAGACTGCTTCCCATTCCCTCTCGCTCCGTACCATGGCCTGAACTAGAGCCGGGCGCGAGAGGTCGCCACCACCTATCGCATCCACGAGGACATGGCGGTGCTCCGCCCAAGCAGGGCAGACCTCCACCGTATGCACCACCGTGTCCTCTGGGTGGTCCCCGCAGTGGTAACACCCGGTCGTTTCCTCCCGCCTTATCCGAAACAGGAACCCCCGCAACAGCCATGTCCGGTGAGAACTTGCGTCAGGCGGAAGGCGAGGACGCCGTGACGCCTCTCCAGCCACTCCTCAAAGCGGGGCACTATCACCGCGATGGTGGTGTGCCCAGCGCTGGGTTGCGACAGTCGCTGTCTCCATGTCGTCATGAGATCCTGCTGGAGCTCCGTCCGCCGAGCCGCGAGGTGTCGCGGCAGCGGAGTTTCGCCCTGGCGTTTGGCCTCCTCGCGCCACTTCCAGAGCAGCGCAAGGACCTTGGCCTCCAGATCCCATGGTGACAGTCTGGCAAGGAGGCTTGCCGCCTCAACGGAAGCCGTGCGGTATCCTCGGATCAGCTGAATAGCCATGACCCTTTGGGACCCGTTCAACCGGCGAGCTGGTCGCCGTCTCAAGGAACGCGCGCACACCGGTGCCCCGTAAAGGGCCATGGACCGCACGACCCCCGCAATAACAGAGGCTAGATCGGTGCCTGGTGGCCGCAGTTAGAGGCTTACTATTCTGCCTGTTTCAAAATGTAGTTTAGGTAAATTGCTGCCTATGACTTTGGGGAACACAACATTATATTATGTTAAATTGATCGAAACCTTCAGTAGGTACATCGCTATATTTTCTCTTCTACTTCTCATCTTTTTCCTACGAATCAAATTCTATAAAGCTTGATTGATGTGTCTTTTTTTTTTTTGTTCGTATGATTTTCAACCTATCTAGATTTCCAATACGTTTCTAGGTACATATTTAAGGTATGTAGTTACCAAAGATACTTCTTCCAAACTGATTAACTATACGTTTCTAATCACTAATGAAAGAGCTTATAAAGCTTTGTCTATAAAGCAGTGTTATTCCGTCTCAAAACTTGAGTTAATGATGATTGTAAGTCGTAATATTTTACAACATGTGGTAATGAACATATAATGTCTGAGTATATCCATGTTGATGAAATTCTGCTACATCTTGAAGGCCTGCGTGCTTCTTCGTTAATACGTTTCTAATACCTGTCATTTATAGCATTTCATTACGGGGCTTTTCGTCTTAATAGAAAACCATTTTTCGTGCTTCGAAAGACGTTCAAATCCGAGTTGCAATATCATCTCAGTCATAATCAATGTCAAAAACTAGTCAAAATATGTGGAAATTAGAGGAGAATTTAACAGATTGCGACTGCGATGCGAATGCTCAGGTTAATTATTTTTAGTTTTGCCGTAGGAATTACCCTTTTGATTAGTTTTACAAAAATGTTATGGATACTCGTAGATTCATTTATTTTAACACGCTTTTATTAGGTGTAAAATGTTAGAAGTTAAATTTGAGCCACTTCCCAGTTTCCGATTTAGCTGAAGTTTTGCATACATGTTTAGTTTGGATGTTGATCGAAGATGACAATGCATTAATACTCAATTCAATATGGCGGACTCCAAAAATACCTGTGCGAATTAGGCATTCTCTTATATAAAATATTCTAGACACATAAATTATATATTATCAGTTTTTTTTTTTTTGTGGCCTGGGCGTGGTTGGCAAAACACGTGTTTTCTATAAGATGAACTACTGTTCCTGTTGTTTTAACAGATTCTCGTAATTAAAAAGTTAAGTCATCACAGTTCCCAGTGTTCGTTGTTAATGGGTGTGTAACGGTTGATATAATAACAAAAAATCTAACGTTCACTTGACCTAATTTCAGTTAATATACTTTTGTTTAATATAACGATCAGTTGAGATAATGAATTGTTGATATAATTTCATTTTATCTAATTTCTTATGATATAATAAACATTTCCTATAATGCACATTTGACATAATATTCATGTAGTATATTATTCATTTACTATAATATTCATAATCTCTAATAACTTTTAATATAATTTAAGTATTGTTTAATGAAAAAGGAACGAATCGATAATATTCTTAAAAACAAAAAGGAATACACTGAAATTGAATTCCTTCGGGCTTTGGCCTCTAACTTAAAACTGAAATAAGATGTAATATTTATGTGATGCTATGTTATGATTAAAAAAATATTGTACTGTTTTTTTTTTCTTCGCTTTATACCCTATACACCTACCACCCTCAACTATTGTAACCAGTAGAAATTGGATGCAATCTGGACTTTAGGGCAACCCGGTTTTTTTATAAACCATCCAGAAATAGGAGCCCCGCCTAGCGGGGCTCCGTCGACCAAGCCCACCCTCGACCATGCATTGAATATTTTAAGATTTGGTTAGGTGCCATTTGAGTTAGGTTAGAACTGTGACCATTAAACATGAAAATTAGGTCAAAAGAACATTAGGTCAAATGAATGTTATATAAAAAGAATATTATACATATTGAAAATTATATAAAATGAACGTTATACTAAATGTTTTATATTAAATGAAAATTATATCATATGAAACATTAGGTCATATGAAATTAGGTTATATGATTTTATAGCATATGAAAATTATATTATATGAACGTTATTTCAAGTGAAATTAGAGCATTTGTTATTATATCATACATTACACACCCGTTGTTAATTGACCTCTACTAAACGGTCATAATTATAATAAAACATTTATATTTAAATCAAAATTGCAATCAATTCATAATGTTCCACATTTCATAACATGCCTGCAGCTTGAGTGACAGCCTTCGGTACAGATGGTTCCATTTCTGTCAATTCTGAGATAATACCTACTACCTTCAAACATCATTATTGCATTAATATTTTCTCAGGAGGACTAAAACACGAGTCATTTCTCCGAAACGAAATGGAGTTAACATTGACACTTATCTCTATAAATGAGCTATTATTCGAGGCGAGTAGTTTCGTTCTAAACTGCAGCTGATCTATTACATATTGTCCTACGCATCAGTCATTCGCAATCTTATCTATGTATCGTGGGAGCGGACAACCCCGGTACAGAGTGCGCGCGCTGTGTTAGTGTGCAGCCCAGCGGAGATTGCCGCGGCGCGACGAAGCGAGGTGACGCCATCCTTATACTATTACAATATTTTATGCCCTGTTTGATTACTACTTTAGCAGACAAGATTTTAGTAATACGCGATGAGTAATTTTCGTAATGAGCGCATCTGAACGCGAGACACGGATTTGTCTACCGCAAAGCTACGCCGCAGCTGCAAATCTTTTTATAGAAGGTGTTGAATATTTATATGACTTATATTCGTGTAGTTGTTCATTTTAATGGAGCTTCTTTTGTATTTATTTCTCGCCGATGTGACAGGTCTTCGGGCTAAGTTATAAAAGATGGTGGTTATTCAGTACATAAAGTAATAAACTACTCGACCGATAAGTACAGTAATCCATGATTACTCGCAATAAATATTTATTTAGAAACAGCTGTAAGGCTTCTGTGCTACTGTGGACTGCAAACGCATTTTTAGTATATTTTATCTATTAATGAAATCGTAAACTGACATTGAAAGAAAGAAAAGTGGTTCATAGAAAACAACTAAAATTACTTTGGATGGAACGAGTTTTTTATCTGTTTTATTCTTTGTAACAGAAACTTGCCTGTTTAATATATATATTTTTGCATATTAAAAGCCACACATGTGTGGAGCGTGATGCGTGTACATTTAAAGTAGCCGCGGTAGAGAATCTTCGCCGGCCGGTAGCTGCGCCCGCGCCGTGCCGTGAGAACTCAATAATTGATTTTACTAATCTCATCTATCGACTGCCGCACTAATACGTGTCTAGACTGCGCATTAGGTATCTGACCCAGTTGTTCTATGCATTGAATAGGACATATGAATAATACGACTTGTTAGGTAACTGTAGATTTGTTTTTAAAAAAATCCTTGTGTCCAGAAAACACTATGTACTGAAAAACGCCAATTTTATACAGGTACCTTATTTCATAGTTTTTACATTAATTGTAATTAATAAAGCTAGGTTAGTATCAATGTACAGTTGACATCTTAGTTGTGATGATAATTAAATACTTATTTTAAACATTACAAAATAAACTTCCCATAGAGCAAATTACAATGTTTAATTACAATAACTAACAAATAAACTAAACGTAATTAACATTCTTCTCGTAAAGAATTTATAGTTTTATTCAAATTCAGGATTATTTCGAAGCTAAACTAATTAAAGCCAATGCACATTTTATTGCGGGCTGTAAACAGAAGATGTCCAAACTACATCTTATTATCGTTTTTAAATGTCATAGTAGAAAAAACTAATCTATACTTAATTAAATTGTATTATGTATTGGAAAATAATAACATGATTCATGTTCATATTGATCTACAGAAATAATTAGTAATTGTACAGAATATATTATGGGCTGGCCTTATTTTCGACCAAAGAATCAGGAGTGCCATTCAACGTGGCAATGTTGCTGCCAGCGTTCTGGGCATTTTTCCCATTTACAGCAATGTGGAAGATTTTTTCGATTCTCAATGAGATGTTACTCCTCCCTCTTTTATGCCGCTTGTACATATTTTATTTATTAAGCATCATTATTGTACCAGGCAATAAATATTAAAATGCTGGACAACCCTATTATAAAAATAAGCAAACTTAAATTCATCCGTGGCCATAAATTAATTATTAACCTACTAAATACTTAGTTAATCTTTCGTAAAACTTTCGGTGCGTACTACGCCGCTACGCGGCTACGCCGTAGCATATCGTAGCAATCATCATCATCTGTCCCCACTGCTGGAGCATAGGCCTCCTCTCTGTGAGAGGGTGTGAGCCGTAATCCAGCACGCGGGCCCAATACGGGTTGGTATAATATTGTAGCAATACGATTATGTAATTAAAATTATGATCTTTTATTGTGATTTTTGTGATTGTTTTATTATTTATTGTATTACATTTTCTCACTTGAGATTACGTAATATTTTTAGTAATAAATATTTTTTTAAATACCTACCTGAAATGAAGCAACTTTATTATTATTTGGAATTATTCTAAACAATTGTAGAAATGTGCTACCCATACAGCCTGATAAAATAATGCACAATTGTAGACAGAAAATGTTGACAGAAATTATCACGTGTAAAAACTACAACCCTATTTAAAATGACACAAGGTACGATAGGCAGTCGATGCCTGTCAGATAAGTATTCGGATCAGTACGCGCGTCGCTCGTCGTTCGTCTGGCTAGACAGTCGCTCATAGCTGCGGACTTAGTCACCTCACTCACCTCCGAGTGTTCATTGAAGGATTATGGCTGTGCGGTGAACGCTCAGCGGTGCTCACTTGATTGGCTTTTTCTCACACAGCTAATAGATAAATGCTTCAGATAACTTGGCGACGATGACTAACGAGATACAATTGTTACAACATGAATCGTAATGTGTACTTAATTAAAGTCTATCTGTTGTATTATTTAATTTTCTAACTACGTAATTATTGGTATTATGCTTATTATGACGTATGTAAAAACCATGCGGGGTGCATTGTTGATAAATTATATGCGGAAATGATCAACCGCTATACTCACGGACTTCTAAAAAGCCGCGCTGACCACAGGGCAGGGTGGACAGGACGCGGCGCGGCGATCTGACCTTGTTCGTTAATGCACCCTAATTTCACCACAAGCCCGCCGTGAGTGCACACCAAAAAACTGGCACGTCATTCTGTTTGCACGACTTGCCGATAAATTAATAATGTGCGAGTGCTCCCGCGAGTCGGCGGCGGCGAGTAAGACACGCACGACCCTCGCGCCCGTCATCCTGTCGCGCTGCATGTCGTCGCCTGCCGACTGCGACTGCGCCTGCGCTTACCGAGCGCCCGGCGACAGATGCAAAGCGGCAATCTTTCATGCTCTCGGCAAAAACTTAAACTTACTACCAGGAATTCACTTAACTCAGGCCACGTTATCTTCGATTAAATCAAAATGACGAACGGAACGAATCTCTCATATTTTCGTGAAAGTCGACAGTTTGACGATGGTTGCAAAGACCGATTTGACCCGATTAATCTTCAGTATAGTGATGTTCCACGTATTGCGGACGGGGAGCTGATTAGAAAACGATCGGATCTCGGGCCGAAGGGCAGATCCGCGATAAGTCGGCGACGTTGGCAGCGCATGCGTAATTAGAGATAAACAGAAAATAATTGGCCGCAATCACGCGCTACTCGCGAACGTGCCGGGGCGGTACCTCTCTAGCAGGCACAGCCGGACGCGCGGCGGGAGCTGTGCCGGGACTCTGGAGCTTTTGGCGTGAATTATGATTTTCTCTAACCAAGCATACAACATAAAATTGTATTGATAAACTTGGATGTGGAAATAGAAAGATAAAACTCACTATAATAATTTATGTTTTTAGTATCTAAAAACATTATATACTAACTCTTATCACGAGTTCTACTTCTACACACTATTTTCATTGTGGTCGCACATCACTGGGATGCCCCGGCAAAGGTTGCAGCTTTACGCTGAATTTTAATTGTATTTAATATGGATCAGTAATACCTTTTTGCACTAAGTTTTAACCGACTAAAAAAAAAGGAGGAGGTTCTCAATTCGACCGTATATATGTTTTTTTTGTGTATGTTCAGCCCTCACTCCGTCATTTATGAATCGATCTTGATGATTATTTTTTTGTTAGATAGGGTATTCCTCAAGGGTGGTCCCATGTCAAGGAAATAAGGATCTGATAATGGAATTCTGATAAAATTGAGAGAAAACCTCGAAAATTGTGGGCACGTTTAGCGTTTCTGTACGTATGTTCGGCCCTCACTCCGTTGTTTATGAACCGATTTTGATGATTCTTTTTTCGTAGATAGGGTATACCTCAAGGATGGTTCCATGTCAAGGACATCAGGAGCTGATCATGGAATCCTGATAAAATTGACAGAAAACCTCAAAAATTGGGCACGAATATTGTTTCTGTTTACTTTTCATAACTTAATCAGGTATTTGCATTTAGGAATCATCACATCATGAAACTGAGCTGATGATGGAAACCATACCTTTCCTAAACAATAGAAGTTAGTTATAAAAAACTGGTTTTAGTGACAGATACCACTTAATACCTATGCTTTGAAGAAAAGACGTCTTTAGAATATTGAAGGTAACCTCAACTGGTCAATATCCTGGGAACCTCATGGAAGTTACATCATCAGCTCAGTGCCAAGAGGATGATGAAGGATTAGAAATTAGCCTCAGAGTATTAAAAGATGATGCAAGATACAAAAAATCAAAAAATAAAAAACTTTTTAACAAAAAAATTAACCGACGAAAAAGAACTAAAAAGCGCCAAATAATAAAAAGATTAATTACCAACATCTAGCCTTCTTCATTTCTACGTACTTAAACAATTTTTGACATTTAATAATCAGATTGTTGTTCGGCGCCGACTCAAAATTAGTTTATATAAAATTTGATGTTTTATGTAGGTAAATAAGCTCAATACTCAAGACTTAAAAGGTTTATTTATTTTTTGCTTTTTAGTTTTATTCGTCGGTTAATTTTTTTGTTAAAACGTTTTTTAGTTTTTTTTTTTGGCCACGTAAACCAAAAATGAGGACGATACAGTGCGTTGAAATTTCGCGTGACGTCATATCTCGTATCGTGTTCGTTGACTTTGTAATGTTTAGTGACGTATAAGCCCCGTGTTAGTCTGTGTGAAACTGAAATAACAGTTCATTTATGGTGTCTATTTTTCACAAGTATTATTTATTTGCGAGTATATTGCATCACGTAGGTACTTACCGCATTCACGAACTTACCGTTATACCTAATCAATATTTATGTTATTATATTTACATGTAATTTATTGGAAAACCAAAGATTTAATTTGTTTAAATATTAGTTACTAAGCACCTATAAGCCATTTATCTTCTCAGTAGTTAGTAAGTACCGATAGACTAAATTTGAATTTTTCCATTTAAATTATTAATTAATAATTTAACAATGATTGTTAAATTACTTATGATAAATAATTCTTTGCGATCAAATTTCAAGATTTAATTTTCTGATAAGTAAGACCAGATTATTATAGGTTATTGAGATTATATGGCAAACTGTGATTGATTTTAATATTTACCAAAACGCTGTGTTGTAGTCATAGGCAACAAATTTAATATTGATGTAACGCGATTTTAAAATAAAACAAATAATAAAACTACTTATTTGTGCCCAACATCTCAGTTGACGGAAATGTATAATTTATTATTCTTATTTTATAGAGCAAAAGTGACAGCTTTTTATCTCTGGCTAATTAAAATTTGGACATTTTGATTTAAGATTAATTAAAACGTTGGCACGGAAGTATAGCGCCGTGAATATACGTATGATAGACATCTTAATTTGTTTTGCAAAGTAAGACATAAAAATAAAAATGAACACACTATACTTGAATTCGACGTGAGATCTATACTTTAACAACATAATGGTGAACAATTAGGGCAGGATGCAACGAGCGCCACACCGCATTTATATCTTTGCAGATTAGAGTGTATCATTATGATTACATGTCGTTATCTTTACTGCAGTACGTGAGGTGAGCCTCAGTGTCGGCTCTCACCTCGCCGGGGACGCAGACTCACATTAACGACTCGAAATCGATGTTTGTACACGTCCGACCTCTTCCAATAATAGGAGCTGATCGATCTGCGGAGCGGTAAATTGCCAACTGCAGACACACTTGGGAAATAACGAAGCAGCTGTATATCATTGTATACTCACAACTAACACGCGTACAAGTACAACAAACACTGTAATTGTCAGTTTATCAATGCAAATTACCACTCCACGCTGTCTGTTTTTATTCCATGTACTTGTCGCCAGATATGTACTTCGGTTATTTATTTACACATTCGCAATCAAACGGCTTCCAAAGTCGATGAATCTTCATTAGAAAATGAACAAGGAGCGCGATATGTATGGATGCTCAATGTTTGGCGAGCAGTAAATTTTGTTCAATAGACGTAGTAATGAATCAATCTGGCTGACGAAGGTTTTCCACAAACATGTCCAAGCACTCAATCGGCGCCTCGAGGCGGTGAGCCCCTTAATTGACATGTGTCAGAATGTGTGCGGCTGACCTGCGGGTCATGCGTGAACATAGTTTGTGGCATTCCGCCGTTACTTTCGCCAACACTGCGCCTCTTAGAAGACGATCTCGTTTAGTGTACTGAGCCGACCCACTAACCTGACAACGAGTCCCTTATTTATTGTCAATCACGTCAAAACAGAGAAACAGACACTCATTTAGTTCATTGCAGCTACTTCAAAATGTACCGCAGTCGTTTATAAAACGGTATCTCTACTCCAACTGATGAATAAGATGATCACTTTATATTCTTCTTGAATGAATTCAGTAAATGTACGAGCTTTTTAAGTCACTAAGAAAATACATGCGTACATATAGGGAGTACATTTACCAAAACACCGTTATCTAAGTACATAATGTAGGGTATTCTTAAAGTTTGCGTGAGGAACTGTATCTTACAAGCAGCTAAGCTTACAAAGTTGCTTAATACTGTACCTAATACTAGGTGCTTAATATTGTCTGATACAGGTATAGGTATTTTAGAAATGTCGATATAAATAGTGCCTAATCGTGATTTTGTAGAGAGGTTAGTACCGTAGCACCTTCGCAAGCGTCGTCGCCCCGCTCCTCCGCGCCCCCACATTCCTCTCGAGTCCTGAACCGCGCTGAACTTTGCTCTTATTGTCAATTCGTGCTCACCGGTGCGTCGCGCTCCTAAACATTATACCCATTTAAGAAGTCTCCAAGAGATAAACGTCTTTGTTCGAAGGGTGATTGTCGCCGGGACGATGCTTTCGAGAAATACGAGACACGGGAACAATGCTATCCGGCTTGTTGGATCATATTGTTTTGTCGACTCTCTGGTGAATCGACAGATTCTTGGCTCGCGTAAAACACAAACAAATAAATAATTCCGAAGTATATAATTATGAAATAAATAATGTTAACTGTCACTTGAGATTTCAGACATTGTGTTTCCCTTGCTTGTTGCAGAATTTTCTGCAACGTAGTACAACTTGCGCCGTAATAAGTGATTTCAGTAAAAGTGCGGCGCCAATCATCATGGATCAATGGTTGCCAGCGCGAACCGATTACGGGGCGGCGTTTCTCAGAATTTTTATATCATCATGCGCTCGTATGTTACCTCGTATACTACATTACTTTAATTTCGGCATACAGATTGATGTAAATTAACTTTGCCGGATCTTATTACGTGTACTTACCAACATCACATAATATGACGATTTTAATTTAATTAGCTTGTGTTTGTGACTACACTTGCGGTTTGCCCTTTGGGGTTAAATTAAAATGTTCTTCGCTATTCATACGATGATGCACTACATACATACATATCCGATCCGGTTACCGAGGTCTAAGGATTGTATTATAGAAAGGCTCATTAAAATCTGTAACCTACAATAAGCTCCACGTTTTGATTTGAATAATTTACAGTTCTACTAAGTTATGAGGGGTCACAGGTCAACACTATCCATTTTTAAAATTTCGTTTTCCCAGGTACCTCTAAGGTGAGACGGTAGTTTTTACTTTTCCATCGAACCTTTGCATTTTCTTTATAACTATTAAAAGATATTATACACAAAAGACACAAACGTAATACATATATTATGGTGTATATCATTACTAAAGTTTAAAAAGTAGGTTGGGAACATTTATTTTTCCTAGGGTGGATAGAGTTTCATTTGGGGACAATAGAGACCCACCCACGTGAAACGCTCCGAGAGAATTCAATAAACTGTCTGGGCAATTTTACGTTGTTATAATATTTACTGATTGGAAGAATCTTACCTGTCGCCTACCTACAGTACTTATAACTACTAAAATAACAGGTAATTGTCTAACTTGCAAAACGTAATAGCCAGATTTCACGCCTTATGTTCATGTTTAATTGCAGCAATTCTGATCATGTTATGAAAATTCATTTCTGTAAATAACCATAAAACCTAGTACTTGTGTTTATGACTACTAAGACACCAGAAGCATCCGCATTGGTACTTATGTGACTATAAACTTTTTATAGTTTGTGTGCTTTGTCTCGACTGAAAGGGTTATGAAAACTAATTATTCAGCGCCTCAAGGCATTTATGACTCAGAGTAAAAACATAAAGATATTACGTTAATGTGGTTTTAGAAATCGAACCAAGCTTTAGTTCGTATTAGTTTTTCAAAACCAAATTACACCTTGAATGTAATAGTGAGTATTATGAGTCTGGCAACACATTGCTGTAACAATAATACGGTACAAATTCAATTCATCGTAGCTCGAGGCAGACGATACGTTGACGCAACTCAAAACAATGGGGTTTCGGTTCAGCGACCTTTTGAGATCTGTGACATCGCCGCGAAAATATGGGCACAGCACAGCACAGCACAGCTGAACGTTGCGTACTCGGCGCAGCGCGGCGCGGCGCGGGCGCAGATGACGCGACTGCGCGCCGCTCGTGCCACGCTACGCCCCTTCAGATTAATGGGCAATAGTGTTGAATTTCTAATGAGAGTAACAACTTGTGAAATTGAAATGACGTTATATTATTAGTCATCGACAACAGCTAAGCTTACAACTTACAATATTAACGTTGAACATTCCTGCTACATGTTAGATAGTAGATACCTCTTACCTCATCAAAAGGCTAAAACATCTGACCTGAGTGTTTTAATTATAGGTATCATAAAGACTGAAAGATTTACGTAAGCCTCTTATATAAGTCCTAAGTATTTAACAGGGTTTATATTCATAACGTTTGTCTAAATACATTTAAATGTACCTATATCAGTGCGGTGAGGTCTCACCTTTGTACGTTTTCAGGTCATCTTTGCATTCTACTAAGTAACGCATAGCAATTTATCATTTCATTTTACATCAATAGTTCATTACAGATTTTGTGTTGTGGTGCATGTACACAGGCATAGGCACACAGATAGCATTACACGGACAGTGCAGAGTTAAGTGGGTTTTAGTTTTACGAGTAGTGCGTCGTGCGGACACCGCGGCCCGGTGCGCGGCCCCTCGGCGAGCAGATAATGCAGGCTCCAGGCCTCAATAAGAGTAATGCGGCCTCTTTACCACTCCGTACAGAGACGTCTTATTTAGAGCCAAACGCGGCACAAACGCGGCTCAAATTGAAGCCTTTCAGCGCAATTACCTCCGCGAGCAACGGCGCGTTTAGCAGCCGCCTATCAAATCAAGTATGGACTTCCTTTCGAACAAACCTGTAAGTTACTCACATTAACATAGCACCTACAAGTGCTTGATGGCCGTCCAATGTACCGCTTACACAAATCATAGCCTTATTATGTACGAATTTAGCGGCCGATTGTTTTATTTGTCTCTTCCGTGGTATATATACATTCTTGCTTATTTTTCTTGTATCAATCTATAGTATAAGTATTGGTCATAGCATTTCAAACAATGGAGTGTGGATTGGTTTTTTTTTGTGGTTTGGGAAATCATCCAATGATATCTCCCGCTCTAGGGTGGAGCGGAACGGCGTGTCAGACTCTTGCTGACTAAAACCCACCCCAGTTCCTTCCCTGCCCTGAATGCCCAGGGGCGAGGTAACTCTTTCGAATTTATCAACCCCTGGGCAGAGTGTGGATTGGTTGTTGGTATTGGTTTGTCAAATTCTTCATAAGAGACTGTAGTAAAACAGTAGTCTGTGTCTGTAGCGTGTTTTTACTCTACGCCGTTACATGCAATATTTGTATCGATAGATTTGCCAAGATTTTCTTGATCTACTCAACCCGATTAGTTATGTATGGGAGGGAACAGTATCTACTAGAAAAAGGATCACTTTCTGGTGTCAGCCACTATATGTATGTATCAATAACTGTCTATGCCAGAGTTCTGGGCACTTTTCCTCTTGAAAACGATGTGTATAATTTTTTTATGCCCAATGAGTTATTCTCATACGCGTTTGTACATAATATGATTATTATCTATAAATACCTATCTACTAAGTTATTTATTAATTTCATTAGTTTTTAAATGATGAAAATATTACAATCAGTAACTAAATGTCGCCGGAACGCCTATCATCCAATCAGTAAAGTTCTACGAAAGTACACATGGTGTTTTTGGAACGATACACGATACACGTTACTGCTGATAGAATGTCACTTTATTGTGAACCTCTAGTCGCGATTGAATTTGTCGACTCGGCTGCACATCACATTACCAAGGTAATATTGACCCTTAGGTTTACCTGAACTATGACACCTTTCGTCTTCAGTTGCAGTGTCCAATTTAGAAGCAAAAGATACCTTCTCAATCCAGTTCAACCTCAAAGACTTTCGCAAATTATGTTACAGCCACATACCGACACCAAAATGGGTTCTCCTAATCTTTAGTCAGAATTGAATTAACAGTCTAAATTACGTGCCGCGGGGATGTTATCTAAACGTTTCACAATAGTATTGTTCGCAGAGGTTGGCACACAATGGAACACCAAGAGCGAACCTGTCGAGAGAAGTAGGGCGCGGAGCGTCGCCGCGGCGGTGGTGAAATGTGCGGTGGGCGGCGCCGAGCACGCCGCCCCGCCCAGCCCTTTCACCGCCGCCCGCCCGCGGCGCCCCGCCTCGCCAACCTTCCGTCCTACCCTCATCCAGCACACAGCGCACCACCGCACACTCCGTGTTTCACAACCACATCACGCTGTTCCCAGAACAGCCTCGCCTCGGGCCTTGCCCCATCGTGCTCATAATGAAAACGACGCTTACAAAACAACTGATCGCTAACTCCATACTCGTACCTTTCAATTTCAACCCCAACTAAACTTTAAGCTGCATTAGCGACTAAGGTTTCATGATTACCTGCGAATCGATTCAATTAAATTGAATGACATCGTATTTGTCTGTAATTATATAGTAAGACGGAATTTATCAATATAATCAGCTAGGAGTCGCGTGATGGCATCACTTACATAATTAAAAGCATTCAAATAGATGAGAAGAAACTGAGCGTTTAATTAAATGTTATATGGGTCGTAAAATAACTAATTTACCAAAAGATTGGTATGTATTACAAATAGTTCCTAGATATACTTGTATTCATATTGCTAAATTTAAATGCTGTTTTCAGACTACTCCAAGGCTAAAATCTTGGATTTTATTAGTAATTCTCTAGATTTAAAGTTTTATCTAACTGCCGAAATAACATTTAAATAATAACGAATAATGATTATATTTATTATGTATTATTAGATTAACGTAATTATGTGTGATCCTACGATAGTTAGTTCTATAGTTAGATACCAACATAATCTCTTTGAAAAATATGAGTACATGTGACGTAAAAGTTTAACAATAATAGTAATAAGCAGATTTCTAAATTAAGTATTTATCCACTATTCATAAATTAGCAATTCCTGTGCTGCGTCTAATCAATTTTAGTTGCTATACCTACTTGCTTCCTGATATACAAAAATATCTTTGAACCGCAATTTGCATTAATTATCCCTCTGATCATCAACAGTGTGTCCACAGCTTCGTTTGTTCCCAGTGCACACTGCCCAGTGTTGGCTGCTCTACGCTTATGGCGGACAATAACTACATTAAGTATCTGCATCGTGTTTATTGTCCCTCAATGCTTAAACCCAACAACAGATGAAAGGTTAAAAAGCTCAAATAAGCGTGCATTAGGAAAGAGGTGGCCTGCCGGGTCGCGGTTAGAATGCAAACTGCCGCCCATACATTAAATCTGCTGCATTGGAATTGCAAAGTCGTGATTTGTCAAAGCATAATCTAAGGAACCGCAATATTCGCACATCGTAATTATTATCAGTGGTAAAATGGCAGCCAAATCTTTTGTTGTATCTAATGTTTATCAAACGTACTAAACTAACAAAGTAAAAAGCCTAGTAGAAATAATAAATAAAGGGCTAGTATAGCTAGTAGATTAGTGCAGCGACACTTCATTAACGCACGTCGGAGCGCGCGTGTTCGGCGCAGGCGCAGGCACCCCTATCGATATCATTAAATTATATTCCCGGAGCGTGTGCGATGTAACCGTTACGACCAGCTCCGATAAAGCTTTGATTTATAACGTCGAATATTTAATGACAACAGACAATTGAAATTTATTTATAAGGCGCACCGTTTAACTCCGCATGTTACAAATAAATTGTACAGTTAGCATCACGTTTACCATATTGTTGGCTGTTTACAATAAGACTGTCGTCTAGGGCTCTTTTGTATTCCACGAGAGGATCTTTATTGGGGAATAAGGTGTAGGATGCTCGGCATAAGCAAAATAGTGTGCCCATATATGACCTTATACGCTTGCAGGGCGAATAATTCAACGAGAAAATTCATGCAATTGTACTTGTTAACCGAGTTCGAGAATAGAGCCAATGGAGGTGGTTCTCAAGATGACACCTGCATACTAACTGTTTATTGTTATAGGTTCATGCATAATTTCGATGAGAATGCATCGATTTGTACTATCTTGGGTCGAAAATGGCAAGATTGGAATGTTTATAGGTAGATAGTCTTCAGTACCATACATTAACGTTTAGTTTATTTTATAACTATAACATACGTTGTTCAGTCGGTGGAACGTGGTAGAGGCATACCTCCTCTCTATGCTGTTTTCCTAGTCTATGCAAGTCCCACCTGCCCTTAATCTTCTGAATGGCATACACTATATCTATGTGTTGGTCGGCCGTCACTCCCGTTAAGGTCGGTTGTTGGCCGCGAGACGAACTATCGTTGTTCAAGAATATAATTCAGTGAGGACTCCACTTCACCTACCATCATCATGTCTACCATCATAAAGCTATCATAACCAGCGTTAAATCTTTAAAATAGGTGGTCGTTCATCATATATTAGGTGGAGTTTCTGGTTTTAAAATCTGTATCTTCTGGGACTGCCGTCGGATCTCTTCGACCTAAATGATTTTCATTGTTTAGTCATTCCAGACTTATTCAAGTTGCTGCCGATATGTAGTTATAAGGTGTAAAAACATGATGAAAAACTCAATTGTTTCCCACCACAACAACAATTACTAAACCGTTAATATTGTTTGAAAAGAACCCCTTAAAATGTTACCCTAGTCGTTATTTTAAACCTGTTATAGACTAACCAGTTTTTTTTTACCTTTTTACGTTGCAGACAGACAGACGGGGGCGACATCATAATACAACAACATAAAGGAAGTTAGTGTCTACATGCAATTTTAAACATTTAATATTTTCCGTGACCCGGGGCCGCGGCAGACCACGAAGGAGATGGCGGGACGACCTGCATGTCTTCCTTAAGAATTGGAAAGAAGAAGCAAAAAATCGTGACTGTTGGAAGGAATGGAGGGAGGCCTTTGCCCAGCAGTGAGGCAGTACGGGCTAGTAATAATAATAATAATAAGGACTGAATACAGAAAGCGGCACTCCTGGATACGGCGCGTATTGTTAGGAGATTCCTTTCTCAGGAGCCCTGACCACCGGTAGCTTGGACCCTATTCCCTATACCGGTGGGCTACTACTATTTATATTTTTAAATGTTTTTTTTTAAGTTGTATTTTTAAGAAATATTTATAAGTGTAAATTGTATGTAAATAAGACAAAATAAATGGAATAACAATAATAATATTTTCCACAAAAACTCATTCACAAGAGGGATCAAAGTAATAGACTGAAATTTAAATAAATGACGGTGTATTTTTAGAAGTTTTTATATCAACCACGGTGCATCGGCTGATACGAGTATAGTCTCTCTTTGTCCTCTCACTAGCAAACGTACGAAACGTAACGTAACGAGGGTATTGCAGTCCGGTCGCGCTTTTAAAGCAAAAAAAAATCTAGAAAGTGCCTTTGTTCCCTTTATTCATGCTTGCGTGCTGGCACTTCTCATTCTTTAGGACCAAGTTTTTTCGATAGGACTCAGGAAATTCTAGGGGCTGGGAGAAGATGAATCGTCTTCTGTTAGACACTCGGATACGTAGGTAGGTAGGTACCGTTACACTTTTTGTTAGCTTTTCTTTTCAGTAGCAGAGTTCAGGTAAGTGTACAATAAACAAAAAAATTAACTTTAATACCTACTTTCTTTGAAACGGTCAAAAAAGTTACTTATTTTTAAACAGTTCTGCCTAACTGATCCCGTAGACAGATAGGTAGAAATGTTTGCACGAAAACCTAATCATAGATTAATTAAAGTAATAATAGGTTAATAGTTTGGTATTTAACTTGCACGTAATTACACTATTAGTTAACTGTATTAGACGACTAAACTAATTCAACAACACGTCGCATAAAACGATTACACTAGTCATTGGAAGCGTGAGAGCGAACTACCCTCGACGGACCGTTCTAATCAACAACGAGCACGAAGCACGACCGGCAGTATCGCACCGAGCGCCGAGCAGCAGAGCCCGAGCGCTGTGCCCGGGCCCGCGTGCGCGACTGCCCGGCCCGGCCGCGACCATGGCCAGCACCGCGATTTATTGACCCGACCAACCATTGCGCTCCTTCAATTATTAAGCATTTAATTATAGTCAGTACCACCAAGATAAATCGCGAGCAATTATTTCTAACTCCTAACGACACAGCGGGTTGCCCAATGGCCGATATTTCGCGCTCGCAGCTTCTCGCTAATAATTGAATTTCCCCCCGAGAACAATTGCTCGACTACAGCACAGTCCGACACGGATCGACGCCTAATGAATCTCCCCGGTGTCTAGTTATTTACCGAGATAAACTCTGTGTTTACTGGGTACATGCGCATGATTGCACGAGCTGCCAATAAATTAGATTTATCAGCTACCACGTACCTAAGTGCTTATTTTCTTTGAAATAGATTTTAAGATATTTATGTCAAATAATGACAGATTATTTTGTTGTTAAACGATATAGTTAAATAGTTAACTAATATATTTGGGCAAACAAACATAATAAACATTATGTACGATACGGTATTTTCCGTTGCATCATACACTGGCTATTATTTCGTCACTAATCTATCCAAACACAAAGTATAGTAGCTGGTACACATTTGCGATTTTCGAAGCAAACCATAATTTCAGTGCTTGCTAACCTGACTCCTCACAATAGCACCACGTACAACCATTAACCATAATAATCTGTTTCGAAACACGGAGCAAATCAATATCGGGTATTGACCGACGCACGCGCCGCCCGCCGCACCGCTTCCAATCAATGGGATGCAAGCCCCATTTCACGATTTCAATATGTTTTAATGAAATGTCAGCACTTAGTGAAATCAGAATTGTGTAAGGTAAACCGAGTTCTCGTCCTGCCCTCCAAAATTAATCTGTTTACGAAATAATCAAAACAATGGGAATGGTTGCTCTAGCACATGCAATTGTACCTATTTCGCAATACATAAATGGGCGTTTGAATTCTACGAATTAGAGAAATGAAAATCATCTTACGTAGGTACAACGAATTCAGACCAAGCTGTTAGATTTGTCCATCGCTGTGGATCTTAATTCAAATGAAACTCCTTTTGAGGGCCTGGGGCCATTAAATAAAAGTAAGATGAAACCGTCATCGTTCGAGTTGGTGGCTAAGAAGGCGGCGGGTCTAGTAGCTAGTATGTTCAATATCTATTAGCGGTAATATCTTAGCGGAGAGATGGCTCTGGCCCAGATCTGGAGCCGGTCGGACCAGTTCTCCGAGCATCCTTGCGTAACAGCGCCGAGCGCGGGCCGCGGTCGCTTGCAAAAATGCATTATAAAGCTCCCAAATAACACACGCCCCTTAAAAGCTTTTCAAGATTCGCGCGTCGCTGTAACAGATTACTGCGTGACGGAGCTGCGCGACGCACGACTGTAACAGATTACTGCGTGACGGAGCTGCGCGACGCACGACTCATGTTAACTCATGACCGTTGCGCAATATGCACCGATTTTCGACAAGGAAAGCATATTAACTGGAGTTCATTGCAGCAATGTCAAATAATAAATCACCAAATTATAATTGCGCATATCTCTACCACGCCCTAGAATGACATACAATTTTGTTTCGGAAATTATACAGCAACATATTATTTATTGCGCTTCTTTCAATATTTTTGCATAACTACATCGTTTAGGTAGAAGTCGACCTCCAAAATTGTATTTTAAAGAGATGTGCAGTAGATGAGTTCGTGATATATTTAGTTTTTAGTATGTTTACTCTTATACATTTTCTGAAATGCTCAGGAAAATAATACGACACGAATTCATATTCATAAACACCGATTTAATGGCTATTAATTATTACTTATAAAAGCCATTAAGATTACTAGAGCAAAGCATAACGTCCGTGTCATTATATAAAATCATAGGAGCGCTATATCAGTTATTAGGCACATAAATAATAGAACTGCTATTAGGATTTGATCTCTATACGTATCAGAGTAAAATTCACAATAGCGTTACAGTTAGCAGAAGCTTTACTGATCGGGCGCTAAGTTCCCATGCTACTTACAAGCTGGCACAAGACTACAACACTGGAACATGATCTTCGTGATAATTTATTATAGAGACTAAAGAAAGCGTGCGCACAACCTGCCCCTATTAAGTGATCCATACATCAAGCACGCCTCTGTTGCATCCGATTACCCGCCACGATTAACGGTAGTATCGCCTAATGTCTAACCGCAGCCCTGCACTGAACTACCTGAAATAAACGATATGCTTGTACAGCCCAGCATCGACACTACGCTTATCTAGGGTAACACGACTTAAAGGAAAAGTACTATGATAGTTGAGAGTAAAACAAATTATCTAAATCAAGATCATGTTCCGTCTATCAGAAAATCTAAAGAACATTTTTGGTACTTCTGCATTATAGGTATACAATTTACTTGCTGGATTATTGCTGATTGTGTAGCCTCGCAGCGCGGGCGCAGGCATGGCTGCCCTCACTAAAATGTTAATAAAATTACCGTCGAATGCAACGGAGATTATACTTAATGTACCCAGTTGGAGCTGGTGAAGCCAAAGTCTCGCCTAATACATTCATGTTTCGTTTAATTTATAACTAGCTGATATTAAGACATCCGAGTCTTCATTACCTTTGGCGACACCTGTTTATAAACGGCCGAGTGATATGCAGGGCTGTCACTGATCTAACTAAATACTTTCTTGAAACACTGTCAGACTGAATTAACTAGTTTTATTGGCGCATGAACAACATAAAACAGCGGCTAAACGGGTGTTACATATACGAATCGGCTATTTATGTAAATAAAGTATGTTTTGGCTCAATAGGAGAGGCAGGCTGTAGGGTCAGCAGAGCACTCGTGACCGAGGCAGCGCGCCGCCGCCGACGTACCGTCACGACCGCCCTCGCCTCGTCGCCTCCAAATAACATGATATTACTCACTAACTGGCCATTTCACGCCACGTTTGCTGCAACTATCTCTATGAAAATATTGTTTGTATCTAATATGTCGTTACAAATACTATATTTCAAGTGCATTGCACTTACCATTAATAAAAGATAAGCATCTACGAATAGTTTCTGTAAATCTCATCCTACGTTCTTGTAATAGTTTATTCAGATAGAGCAATTAAATATCTTACAATTGAGACTTTTTAACTCTAGAATTCTATTACTCCGTGAATCACACACACACACACACAGAGACGTATTATGCTTCAATTTGTCATGGCGTCGCGGCATCGCAAGGAAGATATTGGTTGGAATTGGAAGAGTTGACAGACATGACAGTTCATTGTATCCAAACACTCCATGTAGGTACGCACTATAAGCAGCCTTTGCATATATGTTTTTTTTTGTCGGGGTGGGAAATTATGCAATGACATCTCCCGCTCTGTGTGGAGCGGGAGGGCGTGTCAGACTCTTACTGACTAAAACCGACCCCTGTTCCTTCCCTGCCTGAGTACCCAGGGGTGCTGTAACTAATGTTGAGAATTTATCCGCTGCGAGGTGTTAAATGTGTAAAAAACAAATGATGGAGTCTGTGAAGTTGGTAAGTTGGTAAGCGTACCTACCCACTTTAGAACAGCTGGACTGATTCGCAGTAAATTGGAAAATTCAGGTAAGCCGGAAACTGCTATTTTCTATGGGATTTTTGTATGAAATCAGATTGTATAGATAGGTATGACAAAGTCTGTCGGGTCAGCTAGTTTTTAATAACGATAGCACACAATTAGGTTCGCCGAAATGTTGATGAAAAGCCTCGCTACTAATGGACACTGTACCTACCCACTTATGTCCAATCCAACTGAGTAGAGTCAGCAAATCTGCAGAACACCCAAGTTTCGGCCGCCATGTTCAATTTATGTTTACATATATTGTATTTATGAATATACTTCCAAGTTGTTACAACAACTTTACACTTAAATTACGGATTAAAATATTTCACCACAGGTACTTACGTACCGATGTGCGAAAGTGCGCTCGGGCGTCGATCGATCATGCTTTGAATCGGCCGATGTCATACACACGCAATAAGTTTTATATATTCGAGATATGGAAGCTTTGAGGAGCGTATCTGCCTACCGGGAAATGGGCACTGTTGTTGATGCTATACGTATATCTGACGCCAGCAAGAGGGAACCCTACATCCGAAACCTTATTATCTATGGCATTGCGTCAGGCGAGATCGACTCTCATTGTAAAATAAAATTGGCTTCATATGCTACCAAACAAATCTGTATCTACTCACCTGTCTTATAGCTGCTTTTCGGTTGTTCTGTCACCAGGCTTGTACCAACGTCGTCCAATGCGTGATGTTTCTTATCTACCGGGCTGGTAGTCAGTTATTTGTATTTGCAAACAAGCGAGCAAGTTAATAAATAAAGCCTTGTTTATTCCTTAATAAAAATTACATAATTTGATATTTAATACAATTCGAGAATTTAAAATAAATTAAATTTAAATTACAACAATGAAAAAAATTAACACGAATTAAAATTTAAAAAATACAAAAGAAATCATTATTACAAGCGAGCAACAAAGTATCTCGAAATACCTACTAGAGTCTAGTAAGTATTTAAAGTCTAGTAACTAGCTAGACTATAAGGCGCAGTTACGACTTCTAATGGTTTTTAATGGAATAGTACGTATAAACGACTAGTTTTATTTCTTTAAAAAAAATATATGTTACTCTAGACAATTTCCGTCGTAATTTGATATGTGAATATTTGAAATTATATTTTTATAACATAGTGTAATTAATTTGTAAAGTTATGTCTAACGCGGATAAAAAATTGAGAATCACGTAAAAACTATAAAGCGTATTTTTACGAAACTTTCACCATTTTAAAGATGATATATTTATTTATATTATAGTATACATGTTTTAGTATAATACCTGTTGTTTTATGTACGTATAATAAATTAATAGTGCGTCTAATTTCGGACAGCATATTATGACTGTGTGGACGTATGACGCGTTACGTGAGCTCAGCACAGAACACGCAAGCAAACCACTCAAGGCAGTTAATAGCGCCTCAATTAAAATATAAATCTATTCGAGTTTTATTTAATTTTGTGTCACCCTAAATAATTTGCGAACTGACTTAAACCTGTGAACCTATAATTGACTTAGCGGTAAATTAAAATTACCTGTTTCAATTAATGGATAGGTATGAAATTATTTTGAAATGTAGAGGTACAAAATTACATTTCAGTGCCTATAACATTAAATTCCCGCGAGCCTATAGGTAGTTACGAGTTTACCAGTACAGCGATGTAATCAATGTGAAATTCTTAATTCGAATTTTTTCTTCTGTCCCGGAACATTTATCGATAAATTGACCCGAATGCACATAAATAAAGTTAATGAGGCAAAATCATGGCGTACAGCGTATCAACCTACATAGCTAGTTGTTATTTGAGACATCGTATATTTTAATTAAAAAGAAGTAAATATTAACCCAGATGCATTGGCAGAGCAAAATACCCGAAAACTTGATATTTTAAATGTTAGTAGTGTAGGCTTACTACATCGGGTATGAACCTTTTGAACTGTTGTGACACCTGCCTGTAGGTACTTACGCATACCTTCAACAGAATGTTTTGCTCCTGCGTAGCGTTCATAGCCAAATTCAATTAAACGTTCAAACGGATACGGTACACAGTGACAAACCAACAAAAAGTGTGCCGAGTTTTGCGGATCCAATTAGAATCCATTTTGTTGTGATTAAAGATAGCTCTGTGTCCATTGTTTTGTGACAATGGCGGCGCGGCGTGAAGGAAGCTCGGCGGCCATCGCTCACCGCCTGTCAGGTGGTAATGGCCGGACCCTTGGCACGTTTACTGAAGCCACTCCATCATCGACACTCATTTTACTAAATGTTCTCCGATAGCCACGACGGCCACCATTGCGACACTTTGTTAACTATAAAACACACGCTTCTGTGTTAGCTTTTTCACTGTCACTGAAATCGATTGTGTTAAACGAACTCCGGGAGCGATCAATCAGTTACGTTACACCGATAGTAATAGAAAAATTATTGTAGTAAGCTACTGATAGTGAAGCCGGAGCTTATAGACCATAGATCACTCGTTGTATTAAGATTGTCGCATTACAGACACCAAGCGTATACTAAACGAGCTTTACGTTTATAGCCTCATACTAGATCCCAGTAATAGAGTGTTATTACACACACCAATCATATTCAACACCCAACTTAGAATTAACAACGTTTAACTAGTCAGGTACAGTTCATTCTGCACTGGTGAATCGTGAACAATAGATTTTCTATTGTGTCTGTTGTCCGGTACTTCAGAGATTAAAATAACCAAAAAGGAACTCTATCACCTTGATGAACAGCAAAACTTGGATAAGCTACAACTATTCTGTAAATATAGACTTCTAGACTTAACTGGAAAATTATTTTTGACTAAAAAAGTTTTATTATTATTTCGAATCCAAAATAAGAAAAATAAAAAAACTTTTTACAAAAAAAAATACAACCGACTTCCATAGATCAATACTAAAATATTCAAAATAACTTTAATTTCGGAAGTAAGTGTTTCTAGTTTGGTTTCCTTATTATTTGACACCGACTTCCGAAATTAAAGTTATTTTGCAGTTGTTGTACCCCATTCTAAAACTAAAGTAATAGTAAAGTTATGCCCGAATTGATAGCCCCAAAAATAGGGAATTTGAACATAGTTGGTGAAATTAGGGTGTATCAGGGTAAACTGTACAAATCTGTGTACCCCTTCAGAGCGTATCAACGTGATTTAATGTTGTGTAGTGGTGAAAACAATATACAGACCTGCGATTGCAGCAATTCTGGAAAGTTTTCTATAATTCATTGAAGAGTTCCATTGTGTATCTCCGAAGTTCTTTATCAGATCTTCACCAAATTTAAATGGGACCACATGTGAAGCGCCAGCTTTCAAATAAAAAAAAATCCTCATAATCGGTTCTCCTAGTAAAAAGTTATGAGGTAACACACATAAAAAAAAATACAATCGAATTGAGAACCTCCTCCTTTTTTTGAAGTCGGTTAAAAAAGGAAAACGTCTGTTAGAATAATAATAACTAAGAGTTAACCAAGATGTATTGTGTTTGATTGCTGAAGAAGTGAATACGTCAAGGGGTCCATGATTGGATTCTGTCATTCTGCGTGCAGCTGAGGGTAAAAACTGCATGTAAGGAGTTAAATTACTATTCCATACAAGTCTTTAGATCAGCATTATTCGCACTTTCTAACTAGTTTGTCTGAAGATAATGACACTATTGTTGATATTACAAGCCCAAAGCACAAGCCCTGTTCATGTAGCTAACTAGGCCTCCAATATCATTAAACTTAATAAGCTTTTTAATACTCGTAAGTAGTTATTTATGTTAAGGGCCTACAACGCGCCTATATAATAAATGTTCAACTTAAAGTAAATATGATACTAAATCAATTTCTAAGACACGATGCCACGTTCAAATAGGTACTAAAGCTTATTGTTGTTAAGAAATACCTTAAACTTTAGATTTGTGTGATTATTAATTGGTAATTGGATACCTATTTCAATTATAAACTATCTTTTGCAAACTGTAATCGGATATTCGAGTATCTACATTAGGTTCCCTAAGTAGCTAGGTCCCTAAGAACCTACTCGTGCATAAAGCTGCAATGAACATAAATAGATAAGCATGACAGCTGCAGACAATTCATTCTCATTAGCTTATTCACGACAAAATATAAAATTATTCCCAAATTAGTGTTACAAAATTCAAACAGCGAGCAAACGGGTATTTTACAATGTAAGCTAAACGACTTTCGGTAAACGAGATGTCGCAGGCCTTGAATCTACAAGCGTTTACAAATACATAGCAAGCGTGGAGCTGTCCATAGTCAAGCACTATCTACATTTGAATTTTGCATGAATATGTACACTAGTGAATAAAAAAACTTTTTTACAAAAAATAAGAACTGACTTCCAAAAAAAGTGCAAAATAATTTTAATTTCGGAAGTCGGTGTTATTGAGTGATTATTTTGTACTTTTTTTTTGTTTTTTTTTTTGGAAGTCGGTTCTATTTTTTTGTAAAAAAGGAAATTATTTCTTACTTTTTAGTTGTGACTCCCCATTAAATTGTGTTAACAATGCATATTTATGCGATAGCAGCAATAGCGATTGATTTGCTGTTATTTTTTGAAGATTTCCGTTGTCTGTCTCCGAAACTCTTGATCAGATCTATATGAAATTTAAATGGCACCATTTCGGAATAAACCCGTCGCGGGTTCGATCCCCGCACGGAACAAATATTTGTATGGCCTACAGATAGTTGTTCCGGGTCTGGGTGTCTTGTGTATGTGAGTTTGCATGTTTGTGAACGCACCCACGATACAGGAATAATTCCTAGAGTGGGACAACGATTAAAAAAAAATATATTGTTATGCCCGTAGAAAACAACTTTCTTCAAGTAATTAACAGTCAATTCCCAAAATAATATTTTGGACCTCCCACACTAATTTTGATCAGCTGATGATAATTTTGAAAGTTCAATTATTTTCTTGGGAATTTTCTATGACTGCCTTGAAGAAGGTTGATTATTGTCATGGGCTGAAGTATTATCTGAAATTTGACCACCCGTTTCCATAACACTCTGTATTCATATTAAAATCGGTGATGTTCGACCTGTTCTTCAATGTTGCACAATGCACATCTATGCATATTTAGTCACACGATGACATGCAGAATTGTTGGTTTTGTGAATAGTTGGTTATATAATCGGAGCTTAAGTTTGACTAGTCGATGTTAGCCCAGTTTTTAAGTTATGCAACGATTTGGTTGGTGCATTACAAAAACAAGAGATTACAAGCGAAAATTAATAATGTCTACCTACATCAGAGTCATCAGGGTAAGCAGAGAGAAAACAAGTGCACTTACATGATTAAGTGGAAATGTTCTGATTAATGGTTTCTCTTGCTGACCCCTCTGGAAAACGCAGTAAGCGGTGATTAAGTTTTTATAAATATTCATTATCAATTTTATATACTGTTCGTAATATACGTCGGAACTGGTCCGTTTTCTCTTTCGACGAATTCGTGCAAGTGCAGGACAATAAATCAGAAGTGTAAAGTTGCCTCCATTTACGCTCATTATTTCAGTCTTTACGTGCAATTTGCCGTGGGCTAATTGTATTAATTAATGTCCATTAAGTTTGGATGCGTTAAAGCTGTTGTCATTTTGTCTCTTGACCTCGTGCTGTTTGCATTCAGACAAATATAGGTATGTAAAAAAACATTCATCAACTAATTAGGTACCTATATACCTACTTATTAGTAGTTTTACTGCTTATAAGCAATAAGCTTTTAGTGGCTCTAAACTTAAAAGGTTATTAACACTGTAACTTGAATAATTGTAGTTTCTTCTATTACACGATAGGCATAGGATAGCAGAGTAGATAGCAGCTATCTGCTATCTTGTCATTTTACTTGAATATACAACTCTATTATTGATGTTGTTCTTACCTTCATACCCAGTCGGAAACACTGCAGTCATCACATTCTCGAAATATTATTTATGATAGTCAATTTATTGACATAGATCTTAGATTTAATCATGTTAAGTGAAAATTGCAGAGACTGCTAGTGTAAGCACGTGTGTGCTCGCCAGAGTGAAGGCAGCGGGCTTGAATGTAATTAGCGATTTTGCACAGCGCTGTCGGCGCGGGCGCAGGCGGCGGCGATGGGCCCGGCGACCCCGCGCCCGGGTCACGCGAGCCGCGGGCCCAACCGGCTCGGTTGCACCACTTGCTGCAGTACTGGAGCGAAACCTTACATAAATTTACGTGTCAAACTATACCTACCTACACCAAAGAGTCCAGAACCACCTGTATTAGAAAATATGCAGAAATTAAACACGATCAAAATAATCCATCAACAATAACGACGCAATAAACGTAATTTCCTGTAATAAAAACGTCCGTCATCAGTTTTCTATGCTAATTCCTGACGGCAGAGAGCGTGCCAGGGTTGGATTATTTACTTTCATTCAAAATAAGCTTTCTGGATAGGTAGGTACATTGAATCAGGGATAAGTTTTAAGCAAGCGCAAGTGATAATTTTCTGAAGGCGAGTAGTGGCGTATGACTCCAGAAACATAAATAAAAATATACCTTTCTGCATTTAATTTTCGTGACAACCCTAGGTGAACTAAACGTGGGAGAGGGCACTACCAATCGACCTAGTGCATAAATATAAAACAACTTCATTGCACACACATAACACCAATATTTATGGTCAGGACTGCAGCCAGGTCACCGGAGTGCAAAGGAGCTTCGACTTCAAACGTATTTTAGTACTTTCGTGGCAGATTTGAATATTACGAGGACATTGATGACTTGAGTAGGTAGGTAGTAGTTACGCGCGGTTTTAGGTGGATGTCTAGCACCGTGGGACAAAGGCATTGTTGTGGGCATCCGGGCCGCGGCCGCCGCGCACGCCTCTGCTCCGAGGCGGGGCGGTGAGCATACCCATTGGTTACCGTCGCCAGAGCGTGACAAGTTTCATTGGACAATCCAACCAACAGTGAAAGTGACGAAACGCTCCTTGCACGAAGCACCTTGGGCAAAATTAACTACGTCAATTAGGCCACTATTAAACCTTAATCCAACATTGTTGATTCTAATTAAAATACATAAGTAAACGTTTTAAATAAAGCTTTAAACGTTGTAAAGGAAAAACACTGACAATTTTCTTACTTGAATACAAATGGAATTTTAAATTCAATTAAAATAAAAACCTGTTTTAAAATCTGAAACCAGAGCTGTGCAGTGTTGTTTCATAACTGAAACTATAAATCGGCAGCATAAAATATTAGGCACCTATATTAGATACCTTTGTACCTGAATTCTTCGTGTAGAGGTCGCAAGTGCGCCTGCAGAGCATGAGGTCACCCCAGGCCAAGCGGGATTTCCAATAGGAATTTCCCAGTGCATGACATAGGAATTTTGCTCCGCATTTGCCAATAACCTCTCCCCCAATTCAATACAGTGGGTGTTGTTAGTAGAGATATTTCGAACTTACCCCTTCCAGAACTTTCGGGGAATGTAAGCGTGATGTCATGTTAAATGTTTCACCATCATAAGGGAACGCAATCCCGTAAGAAAATTTAAATCCCGGTATTTGCGGGTTTGGACAGTAAAACTTCGCAAATAAGTTATGAACAAATCTGTTCACATTCATACTTCATCACAAATCCAACATGTAAAGAGACTTATATGTATCAAATCAAATATTAAGAATAAATGTTTAGATAATGTTTTGCAAAAACAATTTTGTATTTTTAAACATAACACAAAATAATTAAACATTATTTTAAAAACAGCTTACAACCAAAAGGAAAGTAAAAGTTAAAACGTAAAGTAAAAATGGTTTTTACAGATAAACGGCTTTGAATTTGCAGCATCGGAAAATGCTCGTTCTGTTACACGGGCGCGCGCCTGCCGCAAGCTGTGTTACTTAGCGCGCGTCCGTGTACCCACGCATGAATTTCATTTCTCATCAATCCCGCGCAGGATCCCGTTCAATTTACGACCGCGATTAGTCCTGCAAATTGCATGTGGGATCCCGGTATCCCGGTACCTACCTACTGCATTCCCTTAACATCATCAGTGCCGGATTAAGCCTATGTGAAATAGGAATGAATTAATAATTCCTTTTACTATTTTTCTCACAGACCGCGGGAGAGAGGGGGGGGGGGGGGGGTTTAGGTAACGATGGGCCCATCTAGGCAGTTTCCTAGATTGTCTTTATGGATGATCCGGAATTGGTTAGATTTCATATGGTAACGGTATCTTCTTCTGTTTAGCTAAATCGTGCATTTGTAACAAAAACGGCCGTTTATGTTTTGAATGCACGATTTAGCTAAACAGCTATATTTCAAGTGTTGATAAGGTGTTATACAATTACGTTATTGCCTTTTCCACACTAATAATAGAACATATTTTGTATTTTTGATTCTATTTACGAGTTATGACATTTTTTCGATTGGCGGCGCTAGTGGACTGTAAGAGGCCTCTTAATACGTTCAAGCACCCCCCAATGTGCGGGGCCTGTTGCATTTGCTACTCTTGCTACGTAGCTAATCCAGCACTGACCATCATCACAATAAGATAATCGCTGACTCGCCAACATAATTCATTCCTCTGATGAGTGATACATGGGCTTTCCCAGACCGCTATTTACAACGAAGTAATACCTACGTAGTAAAAATTGCTACATTCTAAATGAATGACAACTTTGTACTTATATTGGACAAATCAATAAATTGTATAACTTTAACGTCTAGAGTTACAAGTCAAGTGCCCATATAAGCCGTCCCCAACTGTGTGATGTAGTCCTGGTTATATTTACATAATCTCAAGCCCGAACTACGATAAGCAACTAGATAATTACAATTTGCATACACCTTACAAAATGTCATTGGACGACGGCACATAGGTACTTTTGAAGTCCAAACTTAATTTCCTTGAGATATTATTATAAACAAATAAGACCGACTATGTACAACAAAAAGCATTAAGATGCAAATTGATACAAGCATAACGAGAAAATTAGCATTATGAGCGACAAAGTTGAGGAGTGACTCAGCGCGTCAGGCGTCAGGCCATCAGCTCCGGTTCTGCTCACCGGCCTATTGTGATGCAACGTAATAGCAAGGCGAGTAGACAAGTCGACTGGCAAGCCCGCCCAAGCCCTCGATCAATAGCCGTGAAATTCGATTATAAAAATCGAGGCCATGAAGCTTATTAAATTAAGTGACAGTAAGAAAATTCAACTACCCACGCTTGTAGCAAGTACATTTCTGAAGCAATTTGAGACAGAAGTAGGTACCTATACTTGTAAAAATAATTCGAAATAATTTCAATCCATCGCCACCAACTCTTGACTTTAGCATTGTGTTCATTCGGTCATTATAAAAAGTATGTGTTCAATGGAATTTGAACTTTGTCATGTTAGGTACTCATTGAGTTTGTTGTTCCATAATTTGTCATTCATCATCATTATTTCAGCAAAGAAAAATAAGAAAGACGTCCACTGCTGGACATAGGCCTTCTCCATCTGTCGCCAGTTCGCCACAACAAAAAATATCTCGAATTATAAATTCAACTATACGTGGTACAAGGTGGTGTCCTTTCTCCTCTTCTCTTATCATTTTATATAAACGCTATCACTATAATAATAATATATATTTATTTTCTCACCACAATATTACATTAAACATTACATGCCATCAGAGTCAGACAATTTTTTAATATTGTGGGAGACTGGTGCCTAAACTAAGCTCAACGCCTGTATTTCAGGACACCAGGTCTCCGCCCTGTTACAAAAAGATATATTTTATATTGTTTACAGTACTTGTACACTGACAACCTAAAAGATAACAAATCAGCATTATAATTATGTAAATTTGTGACTCGAGTGGAAATTTTAGCCATAGATTTTTGTTAGTTAGTTAGTTTTTTTTTTATTTTTTTTTATGATGGTGTGTGTTGTGGTGTGTGTATGTGTGGAGTGGTGTTGGTCCGTGCGAGCGACGAGTGGGTGTGTGTATGTATGTATGTGTGTTAGGCGCTTTATTGGGTGTGTGTGACTGTATGATAGTGTTATAAATTATTATGTTACTTTGTTGTGATAGAAGAACGGGACTTTGTTAAGTAATACACTATTTGTACTTTTAACTTTAAGACTTTACTAAAATTGTAAATAGGTTTGCATTTTGTAAGGTTATTGTTACAGCCGCGATATTACACCATAGAGGTAAGTAAGTTTTCCGTATCTTCATAATTCAGTTGTTGTAGTAAGGCAGTAACTTTCTTTTGGTCTATGGACTATGGTCCTTTTTTTATGGGGTAACTTCTAACTCTTGTGATTCCTAGTGATTTGTGAGGTTTATATTACTGGTGTTAGTAGCCTGGTCTTCTACTCTTTCTCTCTGTAAAACGTCTCCCAAATATTTTACCAAGTCACTCTTGCTCAATCTTTTCTTCTACCACCAGCAGACTATGCGGTTGTCTTGATTTACTAGATGCAATAGAGCCACAGAGGTACCTACTCTCTCGTTCTTACTTCTCTTCACCTTCGTATTCCGCGTCACACTTCCAGCTGGAACGTGTAACTTGGAGTAGCTCCTTCTCTGTTAACGCAGTGCATCTCTGGAACTTCCATCCACACTTCCTACGCGACAGCCCCTTCTAACAAGTTTTTCAAGAGGAAAATTGAAGAACATTTCCTCTCGTAATGACATAATATTAGAAGATATATTTATATGTACATAAATATTTATATTTGTATTTATGTAAGTAGGTATAGGTATTTATTTATGTAATATTTTATTTGTGATATGATGTTATTTTAAAATTGTCCACTGGATCCTACCCTCTATTGTGATCTCTCCCTATCACTCAAAGGTTTGCTAGGTGAAAACTCAATTTTGAGTTAAGCTTGCCTTTGTACATGAACTTTATTTTCACTATGTATTTTAAATTGTTTTGGTGTACAAATAGCATTTTTTTGTGTTTTTTTTTTTTATGGAAGTCGGTTGTATTTTTTTGTAAAAAAGTTTTTATTTTTCACTTTTTAGTTGTTGTGCCCCATAACTAAAACTAAATAGTAAAGTTATGCCCGAATTAACAGCCCCAAAAATAAGAAATTTGAGTACCTATTATTGGTGAAATTAGGGTGTATCAGGGTGAACTGTACAAATCTGTGTAGGTGCCCCTTCAGAGCCTATCAAATCGGATTAAATAGCCATTGGAAAAGAGCCTGTTCTGAAAAAATACATAGGTACTTTCAAGATAGCCGCTTACTCCAGTACCTAGCTTCATATCCCAGTATTCTAATCTGTTTCCCCAAAGAACTCCCCGACCGACTCCACTCAAAGTACTACTCTCTACTCGAATTTATTAGACTATTAATGAGAGAGATTTCTAACAAATAGCGCCATGCAATGTCCTAACTACATTCCCGATGAAAGTATAAACTTCTAGAAAGATTTAAGTATAAGGTAATGAAACTAAGTAGGTCTACGTAACCTGCCTAGTAAGAACCCATCACTGGACTTCGATTCAAAAACTATTATGCCTTGTTGACTTTACTAAACAGCAATTCAAATTCAAAGGAGTCCTAAACGTCGTCATTTTTTTTTTTTTTTGGGGGGTGGGAAATCATCTTATGACTCTTTCCGCTCTGGGGTGGAGCGGAAGGGCGTAATAATCTATTTACAACATTGTCTCAGTTTTGCTTCTACCTATAATTATAGCAGTAGGGAAGGTAGGTACAAATGATGCCATCATATTTGTCTGGATCTTCACCTTTTCGGAAGAAGATAAGCTAATAATGGTGTTAGATTTAGATCTAAACGTTTCAAGTAAGTATGTAAGACCTAATTATTGAGTTCCTAATAAGTAGGTTACGAGCTACCTGCAAACAGTAAGCTTCGTATGTTGAAACACGTCATGCACGTTTGATAACATGCGGCAACCAAATTATTAGGGTCCGGGATCTATGTTGCACGAAGTAGGTATGTCAGAGGTTGAGACGTTTAACTATCTATTAAGTGGCAACGTAGCGGCATACACGTAACTGCTATGTAATAGAGTCTCTCCTAATAGAGTTCTAATTGTCCTCCGAAGAGGGCGGGTAGTGACGTGGGACATGGATTAAAAGTAAGAAGGTAGTTACAGCCTGACCACGGGAACAGGCGACGCGAGCGGCGGTGCATCTGGCGAGGCGTCCGTTTGCCGCCGCGACCAGTATAGACCGAGAGCGAAATGTCATTATCAAAGTTTATCTCGCTATTGCTTGGAAAGTAGTAGTTTTTTGGTTCAAGATATTATATTTGAAGAGATTGTGGAGTACATGATTTGAATAAGGATCGGGGTAAAAATGGAGAATTCCACAAGAAGTACGATAAATACAGACTATATCCAGATTTTAGAAGTGAAAACTTCTTTAGGCGATTTGGGCATTTTTGAGATGGGTAAAAACTATTGAACTCGCGCGACACCGAAACCAACACCGACTCCAACACCGACGCCGACACCGACGCCGACACCGACACCAACGCCGACACTGATACCGCTACGCGGTAGTGAAGTGACAACTTCTTTAGGCGCGTTGGGCATTTTTGTTCAAGTTTTCACTTCTGTCGTCACTCCCAGAGTGTCACTCTTTTTTTTCAATTATACCCGCATGAGTGTCGAAACCTTTGATTATATTCTTATAAACATACAACCAGAACTGGAGAAAACGCTAAATGCACGCATGCCCCGTGGCATATAGTGCAGGAACCAGGCTGATTAAATAGTTAGAAATAATATTGCAAAATAACTATTAATAATTATTATTATTCTTTATATCACATACACAGTTACTTTACATTACACATTAGTTCACATTTAATGGGATGGATTAACACTAACAATGCCGTTATCAAATTATCAACGGGTCCCCAACTAGGCGCAGCCTGTGTTTTGGTGACCAAAACAATTCCAACAAAATTCCAAGTTAGACGTGGCCTGCTAGCGCTACGTGGCAATTTATTACAGTGACAAAAACACATAAAAAAACAAATAAAAACAAAACAGAGATCTATTAACAGAGTTAATTCAAAAAAACAACAGTTAGTGTAAGTGTGAAGTGTAAGTGAGGGTGTGAGTTTTATAGGTGTGTGTGTATAGGTGTTAAGTTGAGCAACGAAGTAGATTTTCGGTATCCTCATAACTCCGGTCGAATAGCCATTTTTTTAGTTTAGTTTGGGCCTCAGAGTACTCACTTGGTATGGTGATATTTTTGCTGACAGCATTGAAAACTCGAACGTGCAGATATATCGAAAGACGGGTCGCAAATAAGGTATTTATTTTTGGAAGGGGGATTCTCTCAGGCAATTTCCTACCTCTTTTACTGCATTTAGAGCGTACTGCCCTGCCTTTGACTAGTTTTAAGAGATTCTAGTATGAAAAGTTGTCGTACACGTAATACCCCAGCTTCCTTGTAAAGTTCATCAGTGGCAAATCGCCGTGATTTTCCCAGAAGTACCTTAAGTACAGCGCGTTGAACTCGTTCCAAGTCCAACATGAACGTCTTGGCGGCGCCGCCCCAGACACCAACACAGTATTGCAGGGCAGATTGGCACATAGAAGTGAATACCTGTATGCAAATATTCTTAGGAGCACTCCCTCGTAAGAGTTTCGCGACGTAGATAAATTTGCGCGTCTTTTTTGTGAGTGATCGGATGTGTGCTTTGAAGGTCAACTAGGACGCCAAGGTATTTTGTGGTGTCTGCTCTGACGTTGACGTTGCAGTCACAACTGGAGTCTGGGTCGGAAACCGCTGTCAAGACACTGCACTTGCTGTTGTGAATTTTCAGTGTGTCAGTGTTTGGTCTACCTGATCGGGTGAGGTGAAAGGTTAAGAAATTAGTTTTATTTAGATTGAGCGTCAGAAGATTTTGCTCAAGCCATGCTGTTATGACACTGATACCTTTCCCAGGCGCCTCCAGAGCCTCTGCCCATGTCGCTCCATGAAAAATTATGGCTGTATCATCAGCATAGCAGACTTCCGCCTGTGCAATATTGAGTCGTAGGACGTCATCCATGTACATGATGAAGAGGGTGGGTCCCAAGACACTTCTCTGGGGCACCCCGAAAGCAATCGGCAAACTCCCACTGACACTTTCCCCTATTTTGACAAGCTGATATCTACCAGGCTAATTTCTGAACCATTCTAAAAAAAAGACTTCTGACACCGAAGATTACGGTTTTTTCAGTAGTGTAGAAATTGAGACTGTTAAAAGCCTTGGCGAGGTTAAGGAAGACACCAACAGTACGACGGCCCTTGTCAATGTTTGACGAGATAATTGAAGTTAGCAGACTCACCGCTTGCGATGTAGACTTCCCTCGACGAAAGCCAAACTGCCGTTCGGAGAGAAGGGAGTTTTCATCTAAAAAGATTACAAGGCGTTTATCAGCTTTTCGAGGATTTTTGAAGTCATACAAAGCAATGAAATGGGCCTGTAGTTATCAGGGGCCTTCTTGTTACCACTTTTGTAGATAGGCGTGATAACATTAGTTTTCCAGCAAGCAGGGACAGTTCCTGTTTCCATGCTCAGATTGCATATGTATTTTATGGGTTCAAAAATTTATTTTTTAAGGTTTTTAAGAAGCAGAGGCCGAAATTCATCGAGACCTGAGGCGCTGTCATCCTTGAGGTCGTCTATGATGTTACTGATTTCCTGGTTATCAGTGGAGTGCAGAAACAGTGAGTTTTTAGGCGATATTTTACTTGTTTCACCGAGACCATGTTTGTCTCCGGTTCTCCGCTACCCATTCAAGATTTCAGTAGCAAGGTTCAGACCCACTGAAGCGAAGTACTTGTTACAAGCGTTTATGGAAATGTTGCTGTTTTCTTTATATTTTAGCAGTTCTTGGCTGTCGTTAGTTCTTTCAGGCACTTGACATATTTCTTTAATAGTCCGCCAGAGATTTTTGGGTTCCTTGCTGTTCTTTTCCAGTTCTTTTCTGTCATGATCTACTTTTCGCTGGCGCTAAATGTTATTGCAGTAGTTTCTGTATCTTGAATACCTACACGACTTTTAATACATCATTTTTCTGCTGCTGGCATGTCTGAGCGTGAAGATGGTCTCGATTACGAATACATCTTATAAGTCCTGGCGTAATCCACGGTTTAAGGTGGAATTTAGAACGACTTATTTTAATCTTTGAGGTGTATTTTTAACGATGTCTGTGAGCGTCTTGTTAAACAGAAGAACAGCTTCGTCAATATTTGCAGTGGATGTCACGTCCATCCAGTCGAGCTGGCTCACCCCTTCAATCATCTTGGAGTAGTCTGTTGTGACTCTGAACCTGCCTTTGGTTTGAACTTTAGGGTTGGAGTAGTTCGTTCCGAGCAACACAAGATGGTGATCTGTTACTGAAGCCTCACAGACAATCCCCCGGGCGTTATTACCCCTGATGTAGCCGTGATCTAAACATGCTTTTCTTCGAGTAGGATGAGTGATAGCTGGTAGCAACCCGTGTTCAGCCATCAAGCATTGATAAGTGGTATGGACGGCATTCGCTGAGTCACTTAGTAAATCAATGTTGATGTCACCCGTCACAATGACATTTGAGGCATTTTTAATTCTGTCCAAGGAATCATCCAGAGAGTTCAAGAAGCGATCGGTGTTGGTGAATAAAGGTGAGTGGTATAAAGCGAAAGAAGTGTAATTTTACTATGCAGCTCGATCTGTAGGCAATTAGCATCGTCAAAATCTGGTTCAGAGACTGACGCAGTGCAGAGATCGCTGACATACACAGTTAATCCGCCACTCTTGTTCATTTTTTTGGAGGTATGGTTGCTTTTGTATCCTGGCAGTTGGTGAATTAGGGAGTTTTCATTTAACCAACATTCCGTCAGAACAATGACATCTGGTTGAAAGTCAAGTTGTCACAACGATGCTTGCAGACTAAGGAAACTTTTTTACAAACTCCTGATATTCAAAGTCAACACCCTGAAATTAAGTTCGTGAAGAAGGTTCCCAACACAACTCAAGTTTCTCGACAGTGCGGCAAAATATGCTCAGCGTTTCGTCAATATCGGTTAAAAGGCCGGTTTTATCCATAGTGATAAATTATAATGAGAATTGGGAAAGACAGAGAGATTTGAAGCCACAATTTTGCCTAAAAGAATTAGTGAGATACAGCAGTGCGAGAAAAGTGAGTATGTTGTGCAATGGGGTCGACAAGAGATACATTTAACGTGAATATTTGTGAGTGTGATGTGTTTGTGATTGTTTGCGTATTGGAAATTGTATTTTGGATTCAATAGATTAGCGTTTTAAAATGTTGTGAGTGTAGAAACTTTTTTTTTGCAAATGAAACTCTGAAGAAATACAAAAGTACAATAAGACTGAGTAAAAAATCCTTTAAAAATAATTAAAATAAATAAGGTTACAAAATAAACTGTGCTTGATCTGAGAAATCAACATATAGGTATACCTAAGCAAAATGTACATACCCTGAGATTTCATAAATATTAAGCATTTCGTACAACATATTAATTGAGTAAAATATTATCATTATACAGACCATACATTGCTAAATTTCGCGAAGCACAACGTACCCAAAGACAAAACAAATATATTTAGTGATTTTAGAAAGTTTTACTATCACAACATTTCTAGTTTGTGTCCAGTATGAGATTAGGTTCGGTGTGAGTACCGAGAAGAAGTTCGAGTTCTGAGATGTTCTTGATAGTAATGGCAGGTCGTCCCTCACTCTTGCGGATGAGTATGCGCCCGTTGTTTGTCCTGCAGTATTTGTGAGATAGGTACTTTAATTTCGGAAGTCGGTGTCAAATAACGAAGATACAAAATACAAACACCGACTGCTGAAATTAAAGTTATTTTGCATTTTTTTTGTGTGTTTTATGGAAGTCGGTTGCATTTTTTTGCAAAACGTTTTATATTTTTCACTTTTTAGTTGTACGTACCCCATAACTAAAACTAGATAAGTAGTAAAAAATATGGCCGAATTGATAGCCCCTTAAATATGGAATTTGAACATCAATCAATCTGCCTAGGCTTTTCCTAACTATCTTGGGGTCAGCTTCCAGTCCAACCAGATGCAGCTGAGTACTAGTAATTTACTTGGAGCAACTGCCTATCTGACCTTCACAACCCAGTTACTGGGTAATACGATACCCTTTGAAAATAAGCATGTATCAGTGTGAGCTGTACAAATCTGTGTACCCCTTCAGAGCGTATCAGCATGATGTTATGTTATGAAGTGGTGTAAACAATAAACAGACATGCGATTGCAGCAATTCCGGAGGGTTTGCTATCATTTAGTGAAGAGTTCCATTGTGTATCTCTGTAGTTCTTTATCAGATCTTCACCAAATTATACTGTAATTTCGGAAGTCGGTGTTCGTATTTTGATTCTACGTTATTTGACACCGATTTCCGAAATTAATAGTAGATTATTAACCAAGGGGATAAAGCAGTGTCTTCTGTCGCGGGAGACGATTTAAATCGCGAGCGTAACGAAGGACTCGAGGTTTACTCCCGAGCGTAGCGAGAGTGTTAAAAACTTAAATCACGAGCGAAGCGAGGGATTTAAGAGGAGTCCTGAGTGTAGCGAGGGATTTAAGGTCACCCAAGACTAAGACAGCTTTATCACCGAGGAAAATACTCTACTTTTCGTACCATTTGCGAAAAAATTAACACAATAATAATATGAGATAAGCATTTATTAAAAATAATGACAATTAAAAGTAAAAGTTAACATTCGAAACATTGGTCCAATTATTGATAGAGAGAGTTACATTTTTGTTTGGTACATTTATTGTTGATGAGTTGATTTGAGTATTTCTCTGTTCTTGCATCTGAGGAACTTGCGTTTCATTGTAGATAGTCGGAGATAGTGGAGGTGGTGCATCGTGAGTTACGGACGAAGATAAGATGCCGGAAGTTGATGGTTGTGGCTCTGATGGATTAAGTTTTATATTTTTGTTAATTTGACTGCTTAATATGGTTTTATTCGCCATTGAGCTTTCGATATAACCCTCAGCTACTGTATCAGAGCTCCAACCACCGTGTCTTTTTATTGACATAATATCCGCCCCTGAATCCGCCAAGAAAGTCGCCGAAGTTCTTCTAAAGCAGTGACCGGTGTAGAGTAATACATCTTTAAGTTTTAAATATTTATCAATTTCCTTTGGCATATTGCTAATTTTATTTTTGCCGATGGCTTGTCGAGTACATTTCCCATTCCGATAGTTTATAAAAAAACTATTGTTTTCCATGTTGGTGGGACGTAATGCTTGGTATTTATGAATGATTTTAGTATATTGTCCTTGTACAATGAATGACCGATTTTTCTTTGTCTTAGTTTCCTTTACATTAACCAGCAGCAACTCATTGGAATGATTTTCAACGTCCTCCACCTTTAAGTTTACAAGTTCACATCTGCGGCAAGCACCATTGAGTCCAAAAATTAAGGCCACCTATAACAAAGATAAAAATCAGGTAAATATATAGAATAATTACTATTACTAAGATACGAAATATTCATGTATATTTACTTTTGTGGCCAGAAAAATTTCGTCAGGAGCTTCATTAAGAAATTTTTCCACATTTTGAGTCGCAAAAATTTTAGACTTCTTTGCGCAATGCCCTTCTGATTTTCTTTTTAAAAAAGTCAGTAATTTCGTGAATCTATTTACTTCAATGCTGTGTTTGATGCTTAATGTAGCTTTCAGTTTTGAGTATATGCACCAAAGTGTATTCGGATTCTTTGTCTTGGATAAATAATCAAAATAGACAAGAAGTACTGATTCTGAAATTGATAGGCCTTTCGCACTTCTCCTCGTTGAAAATTCTTCATAAGTTTTTAAATAATTTTCCTTGGATTTTGTTGGAAGCAAATTATTTATAATTGCGGTAGCATTTGCACTGATGGAATCCGACAATTCACTGTCACTGTCACTTTGATTTAACATCGTAACGTATTTTTAGAACATTAACTTATTTATAAAAATAAATTAAAATAAACTTAACGTTTATGTATTTGAAGAAAACAAAAACGCGGCAAATTCCTAGACTAATATTTTTTTGTCGGAAAAGCAAAGGCATCAAGCTCATACGGCCTCGTCGGTTTTCGTAATTTTATTTAATAATCAATAGCTGCATAATAAATGCGTATTCCTTTTTCAAAAAGATGTATACCTAATGCTTTATACAGGGTGTAACGGAAAGGTGTGGTCATATTTTAAGAACTGCATCTGCCCATCGCTAAGAACAACTTTCTTCAAGAAAATCCGAGGAAATTCTAAAAATTTTTTTTTACCTTCCATACAAATATTGATCAGCTGATGATAACTTTGTATGGAAAGTCCAATTTTTTTTTGGGAATTTTCAATTTTTCTTAGAGAAAGTTGTTCATTTCCATGGGCAGAACCGGCTCTTAAAATATGACCACACCTTTCCGTTACACCCTGTATACAAACTCAATGGTGTAAACACAGATGTAGTTCAGTATAAATTTCGGTAAGTATTCCAAATTTAAATCACATTCTGCCCCCCCCTAGAGGATGAATGAAATTCAGTACAATTTTCTTTCCCTGTTTTTAACAGATTAAAAATGACTATTGTAATGTTCGCTTTTTGTGGCATAGAATGTCACTTTTTTGAGCAAGTGGTACGAAAAGTTATTTATGAAACACACTGGGCTATTTTTGATTCTCGCCACAGTGTGCTTTTGGGTTATACGTGTGTCCGAATTTTGGCTGTTTTATATATGATATTGTGTTTATTGTGACTTGTTATTGTGTTTGTTGTGTCTATTGTGACTTGTCATTGTGTTTGTTTGTGTGTTGTCTCGTTATTACCTGCTATCAGGTTAGTTGTTTGTTTTTTTCTTTTTTATCTCGCGGCTTTGGCCGCCATTATCCTTAAACAATATGAACATGGATAGAAATAAGCCTCCAGACCCTCCTGATGATATCCCTACTACCCCCTTATCCGGTTTTTCTCCGTCTAACCTAACTCCCTCTCTCAATCCATTAAGCCAGTTTGCAGATGTAGACTGTAATCTGGAGTCCCAAATCCTTCCTCAAACTAATATGCGTAAACGACCCGGCAATGAAGAGGATGTATCCAATCGCCCTACCAAACAACCAAGAACTCATATAGGCCGTGTTAGGTATTCAGCTACAGATAGAGGCCCTTTTATCGTCCATGTTTCCCGTCAGGAAGCTCAACCTAATTCTGGAACCACCCTACACCCAGTTACGTTTGGGCGCTTTTTGGCAAATCAGAACATATCCAATATTACTGCAGTCAAACGAGTTGGTAGAAATCGCGTATCGGTTGAGTTTGCATCCCCTCAGGATGCAAACGCTTTCATCTCAAATAATTTAGGGTCAAATTTGTATGAGGCTATAATTCCATCTTATAATATAACCCGAATGGGGGTTGCAAGTGGCATTCCTACTGATTTTTCAGAAGAGGAAGTCTTGACGTTTTAAAAAGTTCCTGTAGGCTGTGGTCCAATTATAAAAGTTAGGCGGTTGAACAGGAAGGTTAATAAAGATGGTCTAACTGAATACAGGCCCACAGAGACTTGTGTCATCACATTTGATGGCCAAGTTTTACCAAAACGAATTTTCTGTTTTTATACCTCTTTAACCGTTGAACAATATATCTTCCCCACTATTCAATGCCGCAAGTGTTGCCGATTTGGCCATGTAGAATCTCTCTGTCGTTCCAAACCCCGTTGCAGCAAGTGTGGCAATGATCACCCCGGTGATGGTTGTAGCATTGCTGAGAGCGAAGCATTCTGTGTGTTGTGCTCTGGTGGCCACTTTGCAAATAGCAGGGCCTGCCCGGAGTATAGCAGACAGAAAACTATAAAAACTATCATGGCTGAGAAAGTAATCTCTTATTCAGAAGCAAGTAAAACTGTTCCCATTTCTTCTCGTAGCTATGCTGACATTGCTAAGTCACAGACGCAGTCATATCGCAAAACCGTGTTTCTTAAGCCTACGACCCATACTTCTCTCTCCCCCTCTTATGATAGAACTGCTCAACAGGAGCTCACTAGCACCCCTCAATCTTCCCAGCCTAATGGCTGTGCTTTCAATAGCCAATTAATAGAATCTCCTGAAAGTCTGTCTTCAATAATTGAACTTCTTAGCAAACTCCTGTTATCTTTAATGTCTTCAACCGAAAAATCACATTTACCGTCCAACGTTGCTTCATCACTTATTAACTTTCTTTCATCCTATAATAATGGCTAGAACTGTGTTCCTTCAATGGAATGTGAGGAGCGTGTGGTTTAAGAAGCACGAGCTCACATTCCTTCTGAATAAATTCAAACCTCTAGCTTGTTCCCTGTCTGAGACTTGGCTAGATCCGAGTCTTAGTTTCCGTGTACCTTCCTTCAATACCCTCAGATGCGACCGATCTGACGGCTATGGCGGGTCGGCTCTCTGCGTGAACAATCGGGTCCCACTTGTGGCGGTATCGTTACCTCCTCTAGGTGATGAGATTAACATAGTGGCTAGTAGAGTAGAGGGAATAACCATCCTGTCTATTTATATTGCTCACCCTCATCGAAGCTTTCTTCCGATCATTAAAGATACATTGAAAAATATAGAAGGCCCCGCTCTTGTTATGGGGGACTTCAACTGCCATCACTTTAGGTGGGGCTCTGAACGATGCGACTCTTTTGGGTTAGGTTTAGTTAAAGTCTTAGATGATCTTAATCTGTGTATTTTAAACAACGGTTGTTCAACGCGTAGATCTCTTCCTGGTCAGCATAAGAGCTGTGTTGATCTCACCTTTTGCACAATGGATATCGCAGCGGCATGTCATTGGGAATGTACCAGCTTGTCACATGGCAGTGACCACTATCCAATTATAATATCTTTGGCCGAAAAAACATATCTGGAAAAAGCGAACCCTCCTCTCTTGAGGTATAATTTGTCTAAACCGGATTGGCTAAATTATTCCTCAATATTGGAGGACAATATTGATTCTCTTCCAAATTTAGTTTCTTGTGATTTTGATTCTCTTGGTGGTCCACTACATGTGTCAAGTTGCTATGATAACCTCATTTCTGCCATAACAGCTAGTGCGGACTCATGCTTTCCTGTTAAAAACTCAACACGTGGGAAGATTCCCCCTCCACCCTGGTGGGATCAGGAATGCACAACAGCCATAAGGGAAAGAAATGATGCTGAAAAGGTGTACAATGAGGCTATGGTCAGTGATAACCTAATAGCATTCAATAGGGCTCTTGCTAAATCTAAAAGATTGCTGCGAAGAAAGAAACGTGCAGGATGGGCTGACTTTTGCGGTTCCCTGTCCCCCTCCACTCCTTTATCAGTTGTATGGAGGAAGATTAACCGTTTTAGATCTGGTTGCTCGCCTTCAATTTCCTCTCCCATCCCCCGAGAGATTGCTGAACAGTTCTTTGATAGAGTGGCTCCTCCATATGTACCATCGGTAACAGAACATAATCAGCCATCTCTCATTTCTTCAGAAGACCCATTTGATGCACCATTTACTATGCAGGAGCTTGACTCAGTCTTTAAACATGTTCATGACTCTGCCCCCGGTATAGACGGTATTGTCTATTCCTTTATGTCACATGCAGGGCAAAAAACAAAAAAATATTTTTTAGACATTTTAAATTTCTGTTACACTAATGGCTGGGTCCCCGAACAGTGGAAAACCCAAATCATCATACCTATTTTAAAACCTGGTAAGCACGCTGATGACCCAAACAGCTTCAGACCAATCGCATTGTCATCAGCCCTAGCAAAAATTTTAGAACACCTCATAAAGAACCGACTAGAATTCATAGTAGAATCCCGAGACTTACTACCTAGGTCTCAATTCGGGTTTAGAAAGGGACTTAGTACCATGGATAGCGTTGGGATTCTGGTCTCAGATATACGTTCTGCATTTTCAAAAAAAGAATCCGCAGTCGCTGCCTTTTTAGACATTTCCTCTGCTTATGATAATATCCTTCTTCCCATTCTCAGGCAAAAATTGCAACAGCTGAGAATCCCGGAGTTAATGATAAAATGCATATGTAGTTTGCTTATGTCTAGATCTTTGGTTTTGAGAGTCACAGGTGAAGAATTTGACGTGAGGACGTCATGGAAGGGCTTACCACAAAGCTCTGTCCTTAGTCCCTTACTGTATAATTTATATACAGCTGACATCGGTTCTTGCCTCAATGACGATTGTCAGATTCTTCAATATGCTGACGACTTGGCTTTATATGTCACAAACAACTCGATTAGCGACGCTGCATCATCTCTCTGCGTATCCCTGGACTCTCTAAACCAATGGCTAAACGTCCACGGTTTGAGTTTGTCTGCCCCCAAAAGTGCTGTAGTCGTCTTTTCCAACAGGAAGCAGATCCCACAAATTTCAGTGGGCATCCAAGGGCATTGTATACCGGTTTCTTCAAAAGTAAAATTTTTAGGCGTCATTTTAGATTCCAAATTGAGCGGCTTACATCACCTAAAGTATTTGGTTAATAGATGTGAGAGAGCTATCCCAGTACTAAAAGTGCTCGCTGGTGTCTGGTGGGGTTCACATCCCTACACCATTAAACTGGTATACAATGCCTTAATCCGGAGCGTCCTGGACTACGGTTCTTTTCTTCTAATTCCCTGCAACAAAGGTGCTTTGGCTAAATTGGATAGAATTCAGGCTAAGTGTTTACGGATCGTATCAGGCTGTATGAAGTCCTCACCAATTAATGCCTTACAAGTAGAGTGCGCAGAACCACCGTTGGCCCTGAGAAGGCAGTACCTAGCATCGAGATTTTGGGCTAGAGTCATTACCAAATCCTCTCATCCTCTTGTTCAAATAATTGACGACTTGGAGGTTGCATGCCGAAGTTCCAATTATTGGAACCATAAAGAAGTCCCTTTGGTCATAGAAGCTTTCCGTGTTAATAAAAACTTAGATTCCCCCATTGTTCAGTTTCCGAAACTTCCTATTTTCAGTTTTGACTATGAAATTATATGCTATAAACCTGATATTTTCTACAATATTGGGATATCAAAAAGGTCCCCTTCAGCGGACTCTATTTTCAATGCGGCGGTTGGTGAGCGTTGGTACAATTACGAAAGATTTTTCACGGACGCCTCCAAATTATCAGATTCAAGTTGCACTGGTGCTGCGGTTTACTACCAAAACTCCAAAATTGTTTTAAAATTTAAATGCCCTGTACAATCATCAGTGTTTACGGGTGAATGCGTGGCCATTTTAGAAGCGTGTTTATTTATAGAAGCTCATAGCATAAGTTTCGGTGTCATCTTTTCAGACTCACTTAGTTGCTTGCAAGCTTTGGAGCAGAATCCTCTTAAGAGTAAACTGCACAGTCCTATTCTACTCCAAATCAAAAAGTCTCTTTTCTCTTGTGTCAGAATCACAAAACCGTGCACTTGGTTTGGATTCCAAGTCATTGTGGCATAAGAGGAAACGAATATGTTGATGCTCTTGCTAAGGATGCTGTAACGTCCCAAGCCGCAGACCTTAAGCATTTTCATTGTCAGGGCTACGATTTGCTAAGCCTTCCAAAAAAGAGCTTGCTAAGTTCATGGCAAGTGCACTGGCAAATGTCAAGTAAACGGAAAGGTGCTTTTCATCACGCAATCCAGCCTTATGTTACACCCAAGCCTTGGTTTTATCCCTATAAAAAAATATCTAAGAAAGTAATTTCTACTCTTTGTCGTGTCCGTATAGGCCATTGTTGTTCTCCGGTTTTCCTTCACAAAATCCGGGTCAGAGATTCATCGCTTTGCGAATGTGGGTTGGACGAAGGTACTTTGGAGCACATCTTCTTTAATTGCTCCAAAAATAACCCAACCCTTGATCTGTATAGCCATCTCCCAAAATTAAAGATCCCTGTCCCCATTAACTTTCCTTCCCTACTAACCCATTCTTCCCCAAAGCTCTTTGAGGCTTTGATGCTTTTTATTCGTGTCAATGACATCAAATTGTGATGATTTTTGTATGGCTTTTGATAAGTTTATGTACATTATTTTAGTAACAATATTTTTATATGTTTGTTTCAGTTTTCTACTAATACTCGTCAGCAAGTTTCACATAAATACAATTTGTAATTTAGCAAATAGAGTTCTATCACATTTTTTAATTTATATTCCTTTTTTTCTCTCCTCTCCATGCACACGTTTTCTCATAGCACATCTGACATTGGCAGAATTGTCGACATCGGCACGATTGCCAAAGAGAAAAATAGAATAGAATAGAAACACACTGAATGCCTGAGAATTCCCTATTCTGTTTGTTTAACACGATTATAATTTGACAGTTAAAAAAAAACCACGATTGTAATTCGTTGTCTATTTTTATTGTAACCTACCTACTAAATAGCATTTAGCTACTTCTAGCAACTTTTTTGAGAAAAAAAAATCTGACAATCTAGCAACTTTTTGCAAAATTTCTAGTTAGTAACTAAAGGTAGCAGTTTGCAACACTGCAGGTATATTCGCTAACTCAGTTGATATAAATTTGATAGGCAGTACATTGCGGATTTGACGTATAGGAAAACAAAAATGTACAACGTAGTGACTATTATAATCAATGTCCACCGAGCAAAGCAGCAACGCATTGCATAGTGCCTATCAAATTGATGTCCACTGAGCTAACGAATACACCTGCTGGTCAGAACAACCTGCCGACGCTTGCGCTGTAGTGAAGCGAGGGACAGAAGCGTTACAAGCACCGCGCGTTTGCCGAGCGATCCCGAAACGTTCTTTTCGTTTTTGGAGGTCTAAGTGACATTTAAAATATTTGAAAACTATTTTTTGGTAATCTCGGCGGCAATACTTTTCTCTTTTTCTTTTTTTTAAATAAAAAAAAAACTTGAACTAGGCTGCTATGAGACAGGTCGGTTAATTTTTTTGAAATATTTAAAAATGCGCTCATGCCACATGTGACGCGCAAATTTTCTGAAAACAAACTTTTTCCTAATAAAATGACGAAACCTGTGTACATTTTTAATATCAGACATATTGTGATAAAACCGTCTACTTATTTCTTTTCACATAGCAGAAATGGGCCCCCATATAACTGAGACATTTGTGGCCGGTACTGCACACCTAGTCGGGTTCAGATTCATCTAATCTAACGATGTTATACGGTTTTGGCCGTAAAACGATGAAACATGGTTAATGACAAAACCATGTTTCATACTATTTTGTCCTCACGTACTATTTTGTCCTCAAAAACTTTCTGGCATAGCTTAGGTTTAATAAATGATTTAAATTTATTAATGCTTAGTTCTTGTATTTGGCTAGGAAGTTTATTATATAAATGTATACATTGGCATCTAAACGAACCACCTATTTTCTTGAGCCTGGTTTTAGGAAAAACAAAGTGTTTGTTCCTTGTATTTATTTAAGCTATGGATGTGACTGTATGTTTTAAACAGATTCTTATTTTTACGTGCGTACATGGGATTGTCATAAATATACTGAGAGGGCACAGTCATAATATTACTCTTTTGTCTCTGAGGGAGTTTCTGGTACTTAATTTATATATTGCACGGATAACTCTTTTTTGTAAAACAAAGATTGTCTGAATATCGGCGGCATTTCCCCACAACAGAATGCCGTATATTACACTGAAAATAACTAAAGTATAACAAACGAGCTGTTTCTAAATCAGTCCAATCACAAATTTTCCTAACGGCGTACAGACGAGCAGAGTTAAGTTTTTTGGACAGTTTATCTATAGGGGGACTCCACTGAAGCTTCGCATCCAAAGTTAAGCCTAAAAACACTGTGGAATCTTCGGGTTTCAATTCTTCACCCTTGTGTGTCAATGTACTAGTGTTTACTTGTGTTACATTAGGTAACGTGAACTTTATACATTTCGTTTATTTCTCATTAAGAAGAAGATTATTGATATTAAACCAGTTGACTACAGTTGGAAGTGCACTATTCACATCATCAATTACCACCTGCTGAAGTTTGAGTTTAAATAAAAGTGAAGTGTCATCAAACAACACTATATCATGTTTATCCTTGAGGTACGGAAAGTCATTGATATAAATTAGAAACAAAAAAGGACCTAGAATTGAACCTTGGAGAACCCCCATTCTGACAACAGATCCGGGAGATCTTTTACCGATCACTTCAACTCTCTGAATCCTATTACTTATGTATAAAGTAAGAAGATCCAGAGAGGTGCCCCACATTCCATAGCAACACTATTCTCAGTGTTTGCAGATCGGTGGGATTCTCCGTTGATGCAGAGGTGGATGCAACTCCACGCTGATGTGTAGCTGTATGTTTTAGCTTTATTATGTCTGTACCTACTAACACTAGTTTTATAAGTAATTTGTTACTAACCCTATGGATTGGTCTGAAATTAAAGTGTTTTATTATTATTATTATAGTAGTGCAGATTCCTGATCAATGTGTCATAGAGAACGCAATGAAAAGCCATACACAAATCACAAAAAATGCCCAAGGCATCGCATTTATCTTCCCATGCATTATAAATGTGTCCAAAAGTTCAACACAAGCATCCGCTGTTGAACGACCCTTTGTGAAACCAAACTTTGTTGTGTAATCATTTGTTTACAGCGAAATATCTTTGAATTTGGGTTAAAATAAGTTTTTCAAAAATTTTACTAAAAGTAGGTAGCACTGATATAGGTCCATAAATAGTAGGGTCGTATGGCTCATGAGGGTGATAAAATTGTATCAAATTGATACAATACTACGCACCTTCCTGGTGTTGTGTATGAGGCAATAGAGGATGGTCCTTCGCTATACATGATGTCGACATATCCAGAGAAATAGCGAACCGGTAAGGATCGAGCGAAGTTTATTTCAGGGTGATAGTTTGCTTCCGCTTTGGTTTTGCTAAGCAATCCTTGAATTCTCTAAGCATACTGCTGTAGAATTGAGGGCTAGGCTATCGATTCAAGAGAGGTGGTCAGGTTATATGTCACCTCCTTTACATGGATGACTTGGAACTTTTATTCCCCAAGAATCTGCAACTGATGGAGCTACTGAAGGTAACTGAAATCCACCCTCCAACCGAAACCTATAGTTAGTATTTGGTTATGTCGGAAGCGTTAGCTATCAATGTTACTGACATGAAGCAATCGTTGAGCGAGCGCTTCTTTAGCCGCCTGAAGAAGGTATTCAATAGCCTTCTATCAGGCGAAAACAAGGTACGTGCCTTCAACGGTTGGGTCATGCCGGTATTGATTTACTCTTTCGGCATACTCAAATGGACTTAAACGGAAATTGACGCCCTGGATAGGTGGGTCCGTACACTGCCGTCTGCATATCGAATGCATCACCCACGGTCGTCGGTTATGTAGTTTCTATACCTTTCCGTTCATACCTACCTTTGTTAAAATGAATACCCTCTTATAAAATTACAACACCGCTTTCACAAAAATAATGCGGGTAAATTCTTGTCAAGCAGGAAAACAATCTTGTTATTCTCACTAATAGTGACTTAATGCACATACTAGGTATCTGCGTTTATTTTGATTTTTTTGTTAAAATGAGTTATACAGAAGTTAATACACCATACACGTAGCAAGCATGCAGCATGCAAGCAAGCATGTAATATGCAGCGTGCAAGCAACCATGCAGAATGCAGCATACAAGCGAGCATGCAACATCCAGCGTGCAATTTACATGCGGACATTGCAAGTTACATGCTGCAGATGGTATTGACGCCCACCACCGCAGCCTCGGCTTGCTGGCCGGCGAATAAACCACCTGCTCCTCAGCTCGCGGACCGCCTCGCTCTTCCGCGCCTACTATACTTTAGGGGTAGGGCAGACACAAGACTACGTGGAGAGCGATTCGTTTCTGTCACTAACTTTTGTAGCACAACAAATTGACTTTTTAAGACAATATTTACATTTTCGTTGAAATATAATACCATGGAAAAATACACCGAACAAACAATACACATTTTTTAAGTGTCCAAATAACCATTAGGTCCACATTTTCAGATGAATTGTTACGTATATTCGTCGCTATATTTAACATTGACTACGGCTATATTATTCTTGATGAATCAAGTAACTAATTATGATCAATTTTATTCGTAAATCATCTAAAGAAGAATTTATTTTAATCCGTCAGGCCCCTCGCGTCTCCTTATGGAGACGCGACAATAGGTTTTTAATTGTGTCTGCTAATGAGGGGCATTAAACTAATTATGAAGTTTCGTTATTCAGGGTTAGTAACACGCAATAACATTTTAAACATAATTATTTAACGTTGTTTAGATATCCTATTTTAGCAACACTACTACTTACGTCAAAATCACTGTCGCGGCAGCCATTATGTTTTCGATGTAGTCGTGAATTCAAGACGTATCAAGTGAAAATTAACAAAAAAATACCTCAGGGTGATAAACGACGTTCCACATGCATCGGTCCTGGGGCCGCCTCTGTGGAATATCGGGTACGACTGGGTGCTGCGTGCCGAGCTCCCTAGCGGCGTCAGCGTAGTTTGCTACGCTGACGACACGCTGGCCCTGGCGCAGGGGAGGTCGTACCAGGCGGCGGCCGACTTGATGACACGCGGGGTTGCGACAGTCGTTGAGAGGATCCGGCAACTGGGACTCGAGGTGGCATTGCACAAGTCCGAGGCCATGTGTTTTCATGATCCTCAGTACGCGCCACCGTCGGGTTCCCGTATAACGATAGGAGGGGTTCACATCGGCGTCGAGGGGACGATGAGGTACCTGGGTCTCGTCCTCGACAGCCGGTGGAATTTCGTCGAGCATTGCCGACGTTTGGCTCCCAGACTGGAGCGGGCCAGTGCTGCTCTGAACCGGCTCCTGCCCAATCTGGGGGGTCCAACCGCCTCCTGCCGGAGGCTCTACGCGGGGATCGTGCGGTCCATGGCCATTTACGGGGCACCGGTGTGGGCGTGTTTCCTGAGGCGGCGACCAGCTCGCCGGTGTAACGCGTCCCAAAGGGTCATGGCCATTCGGCTGATCCGAGGATACCGCAACTGTAAGGCGGCTAGCCTCCTTGCCGGACTGTCGCCGTGGGATCTGGAGGCCAAGATCCTTGCACTGCTCTGGGAGTGGCGCGAGGAGGCCAAACGCCGGGGCGAAACTCTGCTGCCGCGACACCTCGCGGCTCGGCGAACGGAGCTCCGGCAGGATCTCATGGCGACATGGAGACAGCGACTGTCGTAATCCAGCGCTGGGCACGCCACCATTGCGGCGGTAGTGCCCCTCTTTGGGGAGTGGCTGGAGAGGCGTCACGGCGTCCTCACCTTCCGCCTGACGCAGGTCCTCACCGGAGACGGTTGTTTCGGGAGGTTCCTGCATCAAATCAGGCGGGAGGAAACGCCCGGGTGTTACCACTGTGCGGATCGCCCAGAAGACACGGTGGAGCATACGGTGGAGGTCTGCCCCGCTTGGGCGGAGCACCGCCGTGTCCTCGTGGATGTGTCCTGTTCAGGCCATGGTACGGAGCGAGGGGGAATTCGAGGCAGCCTCCGCCTTCTGCGAAGCAGTAATGCTCACGAAGGCGGAGGCGGGACGCGTGAAGGAAGCTCAACGGAGTGGCCCTCACGGCCCCGGCCGCTACCACCGCAGGAGAGATACTGGGCGTATTGGGCGTAGGACGTCGCGAGACGATCTCCGTCCACCGTAGACCCGGGCCTGCGGACGGCGAGCAGTGGGTAGCTCGCCGTCCGATCACCACCAGGCCCGTGAGTCGACGGCGCGTAGTGTTCCACGCGCGCCTCAAAGGGATGATCGTCAGCCACCACTGACGGGGCCCATCGTGGCCGGTGCCTGCATGCCTAGGGGTAGCGGATAAATGCTGAAAATGAGTTACCGCACCCCTGGGCACTCAGACAGGGAAGGAACAGGGGTGGGTTTTAGTCAGTAAGAGTCTGACACGCCCTCCCGCTCCACCCAGAGCGGGAAAAGTCATTGGATGATTTCCCACCCCACAAAAAAAAAAAAAAAAAGGGTGATAAACGACTATTATTGTGGTAAATTTATTATGTTTTTTGTTTACTTACTATGTTCTTTTCTTATTTTTTGTATTATCTTAACGAATACAATCAGTGCCACATATTACAGTGCTTGCGTGGTAAACACGTGGTTTACTTAAAAATATTTTTAGACGTTATAATTTCTCAGATTTTATTCTCATTTTCGTTATATTGCGCTGAGGAATTGCTAAGCTTAGTTCACATTAACAAAAAGTACGTAACTAAAATTATGCACAATTTCACACATTTTTACTTCCGCTACGAAAATCTTTAGCCAACTTACGTGCCGGTAACTAAGCCGTCCATCTGGGAGTGATGTACATGAGTCCCACGTCCTGCGCGCGCATGGGAAAGTTTCCCGATAAAGCGCCCCGCCCCGGTTCCAAATTATAGCTTAATATCTGAAACTACTGAAGCTACACACAAAAAAAAATACGTGTGTATAGCTGAAACTATAGAAAATCGACATATGTGAAAACTAAAGTGCGATAACGTGTTCTTAGTAATTTAAAAGAAATGTAAACGTTAACGTAACCGTTAGCGGTAAACGTTACAATTTGTTTAACCAATGTTTTTACCAATAATTTTGTAGTTTGTGTCTTTAAAACCTACTTATCATTAAACTAGACTATTATAACCTTTTTTTTTAATACCCCTGAGTCACTACGTGAAATGTTCTAAGTACCACATTAGACCCAAACAATCACCCCAGCCCCACAGAATTTTAGCGCCGACGTTGGGTCAAGGTTACGCCAAGATGGAATATTTACCTATTTTCTCGTTGTATTTTACTGTTCTATCTGTTTGTAAATACTAATTATTAACTAATTATCGCAATAGCAGTAATGTTTTACGAGATTACTTAGTAAATCGTCCTTAAAATAAATAAATAATACATTATTTACTTACGTAAAAATTCCGGCTATTTTGATGTTTCGTATTTCAATATTATCATTTTCAACACACATTGAACCTCTGACATATTTGGTTATTCGTAAAACTTGATTCTTTGTGAATTTTTTAGACATTAAACACAATTACACTCGACTTTAAGTAAATTCTAGTTAAATAAACAATTCACGTAAAAATACACAAACACAACAATACACAATATTGTGTGACTGTTTTGGTGTACAATAAATTTTTATTCTATTCTATACATCGCGGCATTTTTAACGACATTTGACAGACGATATTTGAACTATTTATTGTAATTTTAACTCTATGCGGGGTGCCCAGGCACAAAAAACGCGGACTTGAATACAGTGCCATCTTTTTTTTACTTAACGCGACCACAGTATAAAAACGATTTCAAGTGGAGCACACCGCCTGAGCAACATTGGTTTCTTAGTCTGCGCGCAAAAAATTCGGGCAACAGTTGTTTCTAGGTCGTTTCAGTGGACCGATGCCGACTATTTCGATGTGGTGATCACAAATACCTAACTAAGTTTCCTATTGTTCCTACCTATAATTTAATTATTAGAAACAGTAGAGGTCCTAATATTGAACCCTGGCTGACTCCTGAACGTATGTCATTCGGCTGAGAATTGTACAAGCCCAGTCGCACATACTGTTTACGATCTCGAAGATATTGTAAATAATACCTCAATGCCAATTTTTTTTTTTTTTATAATATGACCATTGTACCCACTCACATTGATAATGAGCGTTTTAAAAAAAAACTTTTTTACTTAGAAAACAACCGACTTCCAAAAAAGAAAATACATTATAGATTTAAAAAATTTTTTTTTTTTGGAAATCGGTGTTTCTTTTTTATTTCTTCGTTTTTTGACACCGACTTCCGAAATTAAAGTTATTTTTTTTATTTTTAGTGTATTTTCTTTTTTGGAATTCGGTTGTTTTTTTTGTAAAAAAGTTTTTTAAAAATAATATACACCGGTTTTGGGAACAGGTTATTATTATTATTGAATTTCCGTCACTACTGGCCACGGGTCTTTTAAGGCGCTATTAGCTGGCAACGACCTTGAGTGGTTAGCTTGCGTGTTCTGCGCTGAGGTCACGTAACGCGTCGTATGTCCACCCAGTAATAGTACTCGTCCATCAAGAAGCGCTGTCCGAAATAAGACGCATTATTAATTTATTACACATAAAATAACAAGTATTAAACTAAAAAACTGAGATTAAATTATGAATAATTAAATAATCTTTAAAATGGTGAAAGTTCCATAAAAATACGCTTTATGGTTTTTGCGTGATTTTCAATTTTTTATCCGCGTTAGACATAACTTTACAAATTAATTACACTATGTTATAAAAATATTATTTCAAATATTCTCAGATCAAACTACAACGGAAATAGTCTAGAGTAACATATATTTTTTTCAAAGAAATTAGACTAGTCGTTTAGACGTGATGTTCAATTAAAAACCTTTAAAAGTCGTCTAACTGCGCCTTAGCACCTCTCTATCATAGGAGTTACATTCAGCCCACTCTGCAGAGCCTGCATGGAGGAGGACGAGACAGCAGCTCATCTGCTACTAAGCTACCCAGTGATACATACAGGGAAAAAACAACCGACTTCCAACAAAGAAAATACACAAAAAATTAAAAAATAACTTTAATTTCGGAAGTCGGTGTTTGCATTTTATTTCTTCGTTATTTGACACCGCGTCAAAAGCCGTAACGATTGGCCGTGATCGCGGACATTAGGGTGGAATTACATTTATCCTATATCTTTGTCCAATGTGAGTTTGATCAAAGAAGTAGGACGACTTCATCAAATGTGTCAGCAACACCGTTAATAGATCAAAGATTTTTGTCATTTAATGTGGATGCTCCAGCTGAGCTGATGTGTGGTGTTACGCGCATGGATAGAATTAGGAATGAGTATATAAGAGGAAGTCTGAAAGTGGCACTGCTGACTGAAAAGTTGTGTGGAAATCGGTTGTCGTGGTATGGGCATGTGATGCGGAGGAATGAAGAAAATGTCGTGAGGAAAGTCTTGTGTATGGATGTGGATGGCTATAAGAGTAGGGTAAGGCCAAAGAAACGATGGTTAGACTGTGTGAAAGAAGATAGGGGTAAAAAGGGGGTGACTACAGAGATGACGACGAATAGAGGAGTATGGAAGAAAAAAAAATGTGAGCCGTCACGGGACGCCTGGCAGATGTCAAACATCGACATTATTTTGTTAAAGTAATATGCAGAAAAGAACATATTGTGATAGGAACTAAATATGATAAAATTTGCTAACTTTAATAAGCTTAGTTTAAGGGTGTCCTAGTCGGTCATTCTTCCATACAAACGTAGTGTTACGTCGACCGTATTACACTGGAACGTTCGAGAATGTGGTCGAAGTTTCCAGAAGTTTCCACTAGGTTCGAGAACATTCCATTGTGGTACTGTGTAGAAGTTCATAGATGTTTCTAGAATATTCCACTATAAGATAGTTCGACAATGTTCTGGAAACTTCCATGACTGTATAAATAGGCCGGACGGCGGGCGAATGAGTCAGTCTGATTTCGACTACGGATGCGAACGGATGCGAATACAAGCGATTACGAAGAGAATAGTGATTATTAGCGAATTAGTGTTTGTGTTTATAAGTTGTTGAGTTAATAAAGGATATTTAGTTAATTAATTGGTGTAAAATAATTTATCCCATACCCAGCTCGTAACAAATTGGTGTCAGAAGTGAGGGATAAATTATGCCAATTTTACCAAAGGACGACACGGACGGTATTCGTACAAGGAGTCAACGGCAGCAAGACATGGATCAGAGGCGGTTTGGAGATTCTCCGATACAGACGCCGGGTGGTGTTCAGCCTACGACAGAGCCAGTCTCTGGCCCATGTGGAGTTTCTTCAGCACCAGCGGTGCCAGACTTGTCTGCGCTAATGGCGCTGTTGCAGGAACAAGCTCGCCGTCAAGAAGAGCAGGTCCGTCGGTTGGAGGAGAAGCTTCATCAAGATAAAGAGGAGCAGGCCCGCCGCCAAGAAGAACAGGCCCGTCGAATGGAAGAGAAGCTTCAACAAGATAAAGAGGAGCAGGCCCGCCGCCAAGAAGAACAGGCCCGCCGCCAAGAAGAGCAGGCCCGCCGCCAAGAAGAGTTACAGGCCCGCCGCCAAGAAGAACAGATGCTCCTCATTAAAGACCTTCACTCAACACTTGGCAAAGAGTTCAAGGTGATGAAGGAGCAGGTTCACCAGCATGAGAATCGCATCTCAGAAGCTGAAGTTCAGATTGCCGGGTTTAAGAAGACTTTAGGTGAACTTAGGGCTGGAGTCGGGGTTGTGCCTTCAGTGGTTGCTGCACCTTCGGTACGTGGATTTAAGGTGCCGCCATTCGACGGAACATCTTCATGGTCGGCCTACAAAATTCAATTTGAGGCCGTTATGAAAGCGAATGGGTGGACCAAAGAACAAGCTATGACCGCGCTCACCTTAGGCCTCCGAGACCAGGCCCTAACCATACTTGAGGCTCTTGGCAAGGATGTGACCTACGAGCAGCTGCTGGAAGCGTTAGAGTCCAGATACGGCGACGCGCACTTGGAGCACGTTTTTCGCGCTAAGTTAAGGGATCGCGTTCAACGTAGTGCCGAGAACCTACAGCAGTGGGCCTTGGAAGTTGAAAAGTTGGTTCGGAAAGCATACCAGTCCGCCCCTGCACTCATCAATGGCTATCTGGTACAGGCGTTCGTCGACGGAATACGTGACTTGGAAGTTAGAGCCGCTGTAAGACTTGGGCACCATGAAACTTGACGCCTTGGCCCATGCCTTGGAAGTAGAGGCAGTGAGGCAAGACCATCGAACACACTGTATCAGGGAGGTTGTGGCATCACCTGTACGCGATCGTCCGCAAGGATATAGCCCTAGATGTTACACTTGTGGAGAAAGGGGTCATCTTCGGTCAAGATGTCCAAAGCGCAGCTCACTGAGAGAAGATCGATCCCAGCAAGAAAGGGCAACTGACACGACTGCCCAGCAACTGCAGGGAAACGAGTAAACGCCAGAACTGGGGGGCGAGTGCTGGCTGGTATTGAAAGAGCCCCGAGGATCTCGATCTCACAGGCCCATGACGGAAACAGCCTGATCATCAAAGGCGAAGTCAACGGAAAACCATGCAAACTGACGTTGGATACTGGAGCTTCTCACACGGTTGTCAATTCTCACCTAGCAAGTCGGTTCCTTGGGGACTTCTTCAATAACCACGACCGTATACAATTACTGACAGCTACTGGTCAGCACATAATCGTCCGAGGCAGGAAGGAGGTGGAGTTAAAATTAGGTAACAAAATCTATCGGCATAATGTCATCGTGGCCGACATAGTGGACGATTGTATCCTGGGATTAGACTTCATGCGGAAACATCGTTGTGAGATCGACGTTGATCAAGGAGTATTGAAGTGTGGTACAGAGGAAATCTTCATGGAAGGTGTACCATCAGGAAAAGTGTTCCGCTTGACATTTGACGTGTCAACACTTTTGGAAAACTGCGATTTAACGGAAGTAGAAATGGATAAGGCTAAGAAGATGTTACTTCAGTACGCCGACTCTTTCTCTACAAATGATGCTGACATAGGAAGAACAGGACTGGTTCAGCACAAAATTAATACTGGCATCGAGTTACCAATCCGTCAACGACCAAGAAGATTGCCGGTTGCACGTGAAAAGGAAGTAGAAATGATGATTGAGGGTATGGTGAAGGATGGTGTTATAGAGCCATCATCGAGTCCATGGTGTTCTCCTGTGGTCCTGGTGAAGAAAAAGGACGGCAACACACGCTTTTGTGTGGACTATCGACGATTGAACGACGTCACGAAAAAGGACAGTTACCCACTGCCTAGGATCGACGACACATTGAATACACTGACTGGAATGAGGTGGTTTACCACGCTAGACCTGAAAAGTGGCTACTGGCAAGTGGAAATAGACCCTAAGGATAAGGAGAAAACTGCATTTTCAACAGGAAAGGGGCTATGGCAGTTTAAAGTTATGCCATTCGGATTGTGCAATGCTCCTGCGACATTTGAAAGGCTAATGGAGCAAGTACTTGCTGGATTGATCGGAGACGCATGTCTTGTCTATTTAGACGACATCATTATTGTGGGCCGTACATTTGAAGATCATCTTCAAAACCTCAATCGAGTGTTGTCAAAAATCCGGACGGCAAATCTTAAGTTAAGTCCGAAAAAGTGCTCATTTTTCAGACGACAAGTAAACTTTTTAGGACACATAGTTTCGGAGGAAGGTGTTCAGACAGATCCGGAGAAAATCGTCGCCGTCAGGGATTGGCCAGTTCCGAAAGACAAGACGCAGGTCAGAGCATTTCTGGGTTTGTGCTCCTACTACCGACGGTTTGTCAAAAATTTTTCCGACATTGCAAAACCTCTACACAAACTCACTGAGGAAAAGCAGCAATTCTGTTGGGACGAGAACTGTAACATCGCATTTCAGGAATTAAAGAAACGTCTGTGCAATACACCTATTCTGGGATATCCTGACACTGAAAATGACTTCATAGTTGACACAGACGCAAGTAATACTGGAATTGGAGGCGTGTTGTCTCAACGGAAAGGAAACCAAGAAGTTGTTATAACTTACTACAGCAAATCTTTATCCAAACCGGAAAGAAATTACTGCGTTACGAGACGGGAGCTACTCGCCGTAGTAAGGACATTGCAGCACTTCAGTAAATATTTGCTTGGACGGAAATTCCAATTGCGAACTGACCATGCTGCATTAAAGTGGTTATTGCAATTCAAGAATCCAGAAGGACAAGTGGCAAGATGGATCGAACTACTACAAGAGTTTGACTTCGTTACTGAACATCGTAGTGGGAGAACTCATGGTAACGCAGATGCACTGTCTAGAAGACCTTGCCCAGAAGATTGTAAGCACTGTACCAAGCAAGAGACCAAGGAGGCAGTGCCTGTGAGGATGCTAAGAATGGATCTCAGCAATGAATGGAAGGAAACCCTACAGCTTGCTCAGCAAAATGACACGGACCTCAAACCGATCTTTGAGTGGATTAAAGCTGGTGCTCCGAAGCCCAAGTGGAGTGATGTTGCGGCATTTAGTTCCATCACAAAGAGCTATTGGGCACAATGGAACAGCTTGGTTATCCAGGATGAAGTCTTGTGCCGTAAATGGGAAAACGCTCGAGGAGACAACTGTCATCTACAAATTGTTGTCCCCAAAGCCAAAGTACCTGATGTTTTACGGCTATACCATGATGGATGTTCAGGAGGACATATGGGGGTAAAAAGAAGTCTACTGAAGATACGAGAGCGGTTTTACTGGATTCACTGTCGAGAGGATGTTGAGGACTGGTGCCGCAAATGTACCAGTTGTGCGGCTGTGAAAGGACCCCAGACACGCAGCAGAGGTGCTTTACAATTATACAACGTGGGAGCCCCCTGGGAACGGATAGCACTAGACGTTGCAGGACCATTTCCAGAAAGTGAAAACGGAAACAAGTACTTCATGGTTGTTATGGATTACTTCACAAAGTGGCCAGAAGTCTTCGCCATTCCCAACCAAGAAGCAACAACAGTCGCAGATAAATTGGTTCAGGAAGTCTTCTGTCGTTTTTGAGTACCCTTGGAAATTCACAGCGACCAAGGGAGGAATTTTGAATCACAAGTTTTCCAGGAAACTTGTCGACTGATGGGTACTCACAAGACCATAACCACTTCTTATCATCCGCAATCTGATGGAATGGTAGAACGTTTCAACCAAACGTTGGAGAGATATCTGGCAAAAATTGTGGAAAGCAGGCAAAGGGATTGGGACAAGCACATACAGCCATTTCTTCTGTCCTACCGTAGTGCAGTTCACGAAAGTACGACTGTGACACCAGCCTTCGCGAACTTTGGAAGGGAATTACGGTTGCCTGCAGATTTAATCAAAGGAACCCCCCCTGATGCCCCACGCAGTGTAACCGATTATGCGAATGACTTGCGTAACAAGTTGAATGATGTATATGAGCATATCAGACAATCCGGCCAACAAATGTCTGATAAGATGAAGACCCGATACGATCGGAAGGCAAACCATAGGGGTTTTGACGAGGGTTCACTGGTGTGGTTGCATAACCCAGTGCGCAGCAAAGGGAAGTCTCCCAAATTGCAAGCAAAATGGGATGGACCATACCGAATCGTGACCAGGATCAACGATGTTACCTACCGAATACAGAAGGGTCCACGAGGTGCGCCTAAGATAGTCCATGTAGACCGATTGGCGCGATACTACGGGACTAATGATGCTCGGGACGAGCATGTCTAAGGAGGGGGCAGTGGTACGTCGACCGTATTACACTGGAACGTTCGAGAATGTGGTCGAAGTTTCCAGAAGTTTCCACTAGGTTCGAGAGGTCCTAGGTGAGGTGAGGTTCTAGGATCGAGTCGCGCGGATGCCCGCGGCGCCGCGGGCATCCGCGCGGACCTCAAACCGATCTTTGAGTGGATTAAAGCTGGTGCTCCGAAGCCCAAGTGGAGTGATGTTGCGGCATTTAGTTCCATCACAAAGAGCTATTGGGCACAATGGAACAGCTTGGTTATCCAGGATGAAGTCTTGTGCCGTAAATGGGAAAACGCTCGAGGAGACAACTGTCATCTACAAATTGTTGTCCCCAAAGCCAAAGTACCTGATGTTTTACGGCTATACCATGATGGATGTTCAGGAGGACATATGGGGGTAAAAAGAAGTCTACTGAAGATACGAGAGCGGTTTTACTGGATTCACTGTCGAGAGGATGTTGAGGACTGGTGCCGCAAATGTACCAGTTGTGCGGCTGTGAAAGGACCCCAGACACGCAGCAGAGGTGCTTTACAATTATACAACGTGGGAGCCCCCTGGGAACGGATAGCACTAGACGTTGCAGGACCATTTCCAGAAAGTGAAAACGGAAACAAGTACTTCATGGTTGTTATGGATTACTTCACAAAGTGGCCAGAAGTCTTCGCCATTCCCAACCAAGAAGCAACAACAGTCGCAGATAAATTGGTTCAGGAAGTCTTCTGTCGTTTTTGAGTACCCTTGGAAATTCACAGCGACCAAGGGAGGAATTTTGAATCACAAGTTTTCCAGGAAACTTGTCGACTGATGGGTACTCACAAGACCATAACCACTTCTTATCATCCGCAATCTGATGGAATGGTAGAACGTTTCAACCAAACGTTGGAGAGATATCTGGCAAAAATTGTGGAAAGCAGGCAAAGGGATTGGGACAAGCACATACAGCCATTTCTTCTGTCCTACCGTAGTGCAGTTCACGAAAGTACGACTGTGACACCAGCCTTCGCGAACTTTGGAAGGGAATTACGGTTGCCTGCAGATTTAATCAAAGGAACCCCCCCTGATGCCCCACGCAGTGTAACCGATTATGCGAATGACTTGCGTAACAAGTTGAATGATGTATATGAGCATATCAGACAATCCGGCCAACAAATGTCTGATAAGATGAAGACCCGATACGATCGGAAGGCAAACCATAGGGGTTTTGACGAGGGTTCACTGGTGTGGTTGCATAACCCAGTGCGCAGCAAAGGGAAGTCTCCCAAATTGCAAGCAAAATGGGATGGACCATACCGAATCGTGACCAGGATCAACGATGTTACCTACCGAATACAGAAGGGTCCACGAGGTGCGCCTAAGATAGTCCATGTAGACCGATTGGCGCGATACTACGGGACTAATGGTGCTCGGGACGAGCATGTCTAAGGAGGGGGCAGTGGTACGTCGACCGTATTACACTGGAACGTTCGAGAATGTGGTCGAAGTTTCCAGAAGTTTCCACTAGGTTCGAGAGGTCCTAGGTGAGGTGAGGTTCTAGGATCGAGTCGCGCGGATGCCCGCGGCGCCGCGGGAATTCCGGCGAATTCCGCGACTCGTTCCGATAATAAGTATTGTAGTAATGAAAATAAAGCTAAAATTCATATGACACTGAAACTGCGCTGCGCTTCGACGCTCTTTTGGTGTGAGTTGACCCTTATAGCGATTTGACGTGATTCGGAACGCGATGTGTTGCTGTCAATGTCATAATTAGTAATAATGTCCGGGAGTTTTTGGCGGGATTTTGTCGAGTGAAGTTCAGTGGCTGTTTTAATTATTCCTTTATTGATTCCTAGTGGATATTGTGATGTAAAATTAGTGTAGTTTTGTGTCTCAAGTGTCAACGCAAATGGACAATATGTGTAATCATTGAAACAGGCGTGATCTCGGAAAAATGGAGCTGAGAATTTTATTGTAGTATTGACTACCTCAGCGAAGTTTGCCGAGAATTCTGACTCGACACATTTGTTGCCAAATACTGCAAAAAACATTAGAATGTGTTACATCTGCATTCTAATGGAAAAAAGTAAAAATACACTACGTAAGACTAGGCAAAATGGTCAATGACTTTAGCCTTCCCTTCGGGGTATATATAATATTTGTGACTGTCAATGTCAATTATGTCAAATAGTCAATCCAATTTAATCAAATCAAATAATCAGCTTGTTTTGCTGTCAAAAGCTTTGCGAATCACGATTTGCAAAACTGCTTAGTTGCTTACGATTTTCTGATTTCCCATGATTACGAGTTTGCAAAATGATTACTAACTTTGATAAACTTTGCGGGGAACTAGAAAAACAAGAACTAGAGGTAACTCTTATAATCTGAAGTTAAATTATAGGTTACGGTAAAGAATAACGAAAAAGAGTTTTGATCTAGACACTCTTTTGCAGGCCCCAACCGGTGTAGCATCTCCCTCAACATATGCTCAACTGTTGGCCATATATTTATATCAAAATGATTTGTAAGTATTTCTTATTTTCATCAACAGGCTTTGGTGATGAAACTTGAACATTTGTCTGAATTCTCATTGACAATGCAGTTCGAAGTTAAAAAGTTCCCTAATGTTTGATTTGGATATCTAATCATAAATAAAAACCCTCTCCGGTCTTCTTGTGTAAATTGACACTAGAATTAAATAGAAATACATAAAATCAATTTTCTTATAAGGTTATAAACCAAGTGCATCTCGGAAAAGAAAGAAAGAGCCACTGTAAAAGCATAGCTAAAGTGATTAAAAGTGCTGTTAATTTTTATAACATTAATGTTTTGCAGGTGTAATGCTAAATTCTTATGGAAGCGAATCCCTCAAAACA